>CM070598.1:12235054-12847951 GCA_036346395.1 Hsuehochloa calcarea
ACGGGACAACTACCACCCCTTTACGTGCTATATAAGGAGTAAAGCCGATGGATAGAGGGGAGATCAAGCAAAGCAGCAACAACAATAGAGACACGATCAACAGACAGAAGTCATAAAGCCCTGGTTCTAGTGATTTCTTCCCTGTTATAAAATATAGTAAATACAGCAACACGGGAGTAGAGTTATTATTCTCTCAGGAGAAGACCCAAACCTATATAAAATCCTTGCGTCCTTTTCTGGGTGGTCTAACTCAAGGAAAGTCCACAGTATTCATTCGTAAGATTGATACTAAACCATCGACAGTTGGCGCCGTCTGTGGGGATCTTTTGCTTTTCCCTTTTTGCCAAATTATCTTCATTTTTCAACTTTAATCCTTTCATGACAGGAGAATGGAATGAGGAGAATTGGTTCGATTTGGTACACACAACTGGACAAGGATGCCTACTACGAGTATGGGCAGAGCATCATTTCGTCCGATGACAATGCTGTTTCTAAGGATCTTTTACTAGACCCAAGAGACCATGCCACATACAAGGTTGATGAGGGACATTTCTCTTTCACAACATTACGCCCAGATGAGGAACCAGACTCCTTAAAGGGCAAGGGTCAATCCAACCAGGGTCAGGATTGCGCCACGGCGAGTACAGAGCACGACGAGGGTTTCCCCTCCAAATGTTCAAACCCGTCTAAGGCCGTCCAATCTAGCACAATAAGTCCTGGAATCCATGATTCCGGAACTCAACCAACATCTAATAACTGTCACCCTTCGGTTACCCCCACGAGGTGAATTGTCGAGCCCACTTCACCTGCGGATTCGACCACACCCCCACAGGGTTCACCTTTAGTTGGAGACGATTATAACCCAGAATTCCCCTTCCTGGAGGGGATTGCTCAAAGTCGCGAGGCATGTCTTTCGATTACTCCTCAAGTCAGGAGAACTCAGATGTAAGTGGAGATAATAGCATCCAGGAGGTCTTTTTCCCCTCAAATCCTAATCTCTCTCCAAGAAGCAGGGCTAGGGATACTTCCTATCGCACACTCACTTCAGCCTCTCGTGGTGATGGCGAGAACGCATCCGGTGATGAACAGTATCTCCACCTTCATGAGCGTGGCATCTCTCTCCACTGAGGCATGCTTCGGTTGACTTAGATGTTGATGATCCTAAAACCACTCGGAGAAGAAGAATTGCTACCCATAGGACTTTACCTGGGCGCATCTAATACCGGTCAGAGGAAGCTCAAGAACTTCAACAAATCAATGACCTGATCGAACACCCGACTCAAGAGCTTGGACAAGCACCAGGCTATGACCTGTTTGCTCAAAAGATCGCACAAACACTTCTGGACACGATGCTCAAGCTTGAGCGAACTCGACAACACTGTTCTGGTAGTCGTATCGGGACAACTCCATCGAACACTAGTCGTTCAGATGGCTCTCATCATGGAGAACAACAAGACAACAGGTCTGGTTGGACTCCTAACTATGACTCTAGTTAGAGAAGAGTCCCTCGAACAACTGGTGATCGACAACCTCCTAGGGGAAGTGGTTGTTCACCACTTCTTCTGAGAAATGTGCAATAGCAGATGGAGTACGGAGAGTATTACCCTCATAGGGTTGAGATCTATGATAGGCCAGGTCCACTTATCACTGAGAATCGTCGAGTACGATCATCTGGTGACGTCAACCCTTCTTTCCCGCAAAAAAGTGTTATTATTATCGGATATCGGGCCTTTTCGTCTGACCTTCAAGTAGTTCGTTGGTCGCCATGGTTCCGACTAGTGAACATGGAGAAGTTTGATGGGTTACAAATTCCCATCGAGTTTCTTCAAATCTATATCACTGTTGTTCGAGCAGCAGCAGGAGGAGAGCATGTCATGGCCAACTAACTTCCTACTATGCTCGAAGGATCTGCTATGTGGCTGCCCGTCGGTGCGTGTATGGCACGGTCCAACCCAGCCCCGATCCAGTCGCTCGGTGAACTTGGTTCACTATGAGCCGAGTCGCTGACATCTAGGTCCCACATGTCAAAATTTCCTGGGATTTATTTTAATTTTGAAAATCTCAGGGCTGACGTCTGCTGCTTTATTATCCGAATTTTCTTTGAAAAAATAATTCAGAAATTCTAGAAAATTTTATTTAGGGTATGTTTTGGAGTTTTGATCTTCCAAAGGTCATATCTTCTTCATCCGAACTCCAATTGAGTTCATTCAAATTCCTAAATTCATCTAAATTTGAGATCTATTTATCTAAGATTTTTATTTAATTTTTGGAGTTTATTTTATCTCTGTTATTTATTTATTTTATTTATTTATTTCGTTTGCGAGTAGACGTTAATTCTTCGGGGACTTTTGAAGAAGAAGGATTGCACCAAGATCAAGACCAGTGCATAGACCTATTCCAAGGCAAGTTATACCTTTAATCATATTGCACCCAGTTTTTAAAATACCTTGATTCAAATTATTGCATTCTATTTCAAGTATTTATTTAAATGCTTTTGGGCTTAGTTATTAATCTAATTTGTTACATCCGCCTTGTCTATTGTTATGCCATAATCTTTTGTCGCCCTAGGTTGGTTCGTTACTAGTTGGTATTATCGTAGCACCAATATAGGTTGGTTAGATACAAGTAGATTGCTTAGCTATGCTACGAGTCATCATCTCATGTGAGTTGCAAATATAAACTTGACTAAGTGATTATGGAACCGTGTGATAAAACTGTGCATGTTGTGTGCTATTACTCGTTGATGGCATGTGTTGCACTTAACCAATAGTGTGGGAAAAGATTTAGACTGAGGCAAGTGGTGGATGCTGTGTGATATAGTGGAACTGTGTGAATGTGAATATTGGTCTGTGTGATATTTAGTTAGAAATTGGAAGTCTTGCCTTGGTCAATTAAGGACTTAACTTTGTGCGCCATTGAACTGAGCCTTACAGTACGACCACATGCCTGGTATGGGACGGGCCTGACTTAGTTAGTCATGGAGTCTTGATATTGACAACTCCGGTTGTAGGTTAGGCTGTGTGATGGGCTGGATGTGTGATTCTCACATCGCGGGACGGTTCGCCGCTTCCTTGTCCAACGGTGTGTGTCGTGTCAAGTGCTGTGTGTATCGATTGGATGACGATAAAGCACATCGTAAGTGTCAATACTTGAGATGAAGTTTCTGAAAGGTTTTGTTATGGTCAGTGCTAGCTACACTGATTATATCGTGTGGGTAAAGTGTACAATCTCTGCAGAGTGTTAATCAATCTATTCGAATAGCGCGTCCGCGATCATGGACATACTCGGGGATTTCACACGAGGGGTGGATTTTCATAAAATATTTGGGAAGGGAGCTGTGTGATCTAAGTCATATGGCTGTGTGAATAACTTATTTAGACTGTGTGTCCTTTGTGAAAATAAATGCTAAACTATTACTATTTATTTGTTTTAAAGATTGTTTTCAATCTATTATTTGTATTCAATTGCAAATGTTGCTATATGCAAAAGAACCACATAAGCCATTCCTTTGGAATAAGCTATCATCTATAAATTGCATTATGTGGTATGACTTGCGAGTACGGTTGTGTACTCATGCTTACTTCAAACAATCAATAGAAGTTGAGGGGTCTTCATTTGCATTTGAGGAGTTCTACGAAGGTGCTGATCGTTAGGGTTTTGATCTCAATTGGTTGCCTGTGGTGAATTAATGGGATTCCGCTGGAGTTTATTTTTGTTCCACTGCTGCTATTTTATTTATTACCAACCCCGCGAAGCTTTATAAGTGTAAACTCGACCACAAGGTCAAAATCATTATTTGCTATTCAAATTTGTCGTTTATTCTATTAATTGTCTTGTGTGGATCGATATTCATCTATGTTGATATTATGTGCACTAGCGTGATCCTGGATTAGTGCAGTATACACAGACGGTCCAGAATTGTATTTTTTGGTCCTGACACCCCCTCATGTCTTCGAGCATACTAAGGCATTATTTCTAGGCACACAAGTTAATCGTGTCGTCTGAGTTTCCCTTAGGAGGGGTCCTCCAAAACAGGGAAGCAGTAAGATGCATGGCAAAAAGGTATGTTGAACTTGGGGAGTTCGACCTCCTTGTCGTGTCCTGAACGACCATTAAATCCCTGATCTTGGCAGACTTTGACGCTAATGAGGATTAATTTCCTTAATACTCTTTAAAGACCTCATAGTCGTAACCCTTGAGGTTTCAAACCCCTGTTGTCGTGAGAAACCTAGAGGTTGCTCAATGAGTACCTTGGTCAGAGAAGTCTTGTACTTATTGCCCGACCAGTTAACTACTCGTCGAGTCCATGAACTCATGCCTGGACCTGATCCTAGAATATTCCTTCTGTGTGATGAATGGAACACGTGCCTTATTTGTTCCAAACCGCATGACGCTTTACAGCCCTAAGTCACTGACAATAAATCCTGCACAGTTTCGTCTCTTGTTAACAATAACCAGCAATTAGTTGGTAGTTTACAAACAACAACTGGCCTCCCCGACTAGACGCGTCACTTCCAAATGGTGTCTTCCCCAAGCGTAACATCCACCTCTTCACTAGGTATTTAAAGGCGGATGATGAACAGCAAAGAAGAACAAGACTCATGATCCAGAAGATCAAGAGGCAATTGTATTCACTATGAAGGCAATTGAAGTATAGTAAGCAACATACTCAGTGTAATTAGGGCTAGTATATCGTCTTCCCAAAGGCACCCCCTCTAAAGATCCAGTTCATTGCAATAAAGAGCAACTCTATTCTCCTCCAAGAACTCTTAGCCATTTTCTTTATTTCATTTTATAAGATTGACGACTTAATCGTCGACAGCTAGCGCCATCCGTGGGGATCGTGATGCTGAGTTCTTGAAGCTTTCTTTACTCAGCAATCCTCATTCAATTTCCCTCTGCTTCATTGTCGCTCATGTGATCATAGCAGGGAGATGGGATGAGGAAAACTGGTCCGACTTGGTGGACTATTCTGACCTCGACATGGACGTATTCATCCGTGCCATGGAACACGATGCAATGTCGTCATTACCCTCTTCCATTGTAGGCTCTCCGCTCGCTGAAACCAGCGAGATCGACCTGATGGAGGAAGATTCACCACCACCATCAGTGGCACTTACATAAGATTCGGATATTCTGACCAGTTCGGAATGGCCGAATGCCTCTGAAAGCCTCAACTTTCTGACAGGAAAAAATAACAACAAAAGCCCAATGTTGTAATCGGAGGATCAACACGCTCTCGATATAGTCAGGGCGACCAATATTCACCAATGGCTCCTACGTATTTCGGGGGGCCAACCGACACCTGGCAAGGGTGTCAATAAAATTGCCATCGGTCGAAGGCCAGGTAAAGATGATAAAACTCAGCCTACGATAGGGTATCCACCGGATCAGACTGAGTCCACCACTAAGCCCACCAGAGACGGTAATCTCAAACCGTTCTCCGTCATGGACACTCCTCGCCGAAGCAATTGAAGGCGCTCCCTTAATTATAATGGGCGTTCGTCGGGAGATTACTGCTAGAGGCACGAGGTTAATGCAATGTAACAACCCAAAATCTCTAAGCTGGATTAATTAAGCATCTATTGTGCATTTGTGAATTTTTGAACCTTTTTAAAACTTTTTGTAGAGCAAAGATGTTACAACCTGGTTTTCCAAAACCTAGAAATTAAATTTCTAAAACAAAATAAAAGTTTGTCAAGATTTTGAAAACATTGTTCAGAGTGGAGTATAAACCCTATGTTGAAAATACTTTGATTTTGAAGACTATAATTTAAACCTAGTAATCCAATACTCATTTTCCCATTCAAAAAGTCGGATTTGGATTTGAAGGAAAACTAAAAATATTTCAAATAGGGGAATGCTTATTTTGAGGATTCAAATTATCAATAGTAAAACCTCATATGCTCCTACAATGCTTGTGCTCACCTGCTCGCCTGCACCAGGTGCCCTGCAACCACACCTGCTCCCTTTGACTTCGGTGCCCTCTCCTGCCTCGTTCCATCTCGTCGATCAGACCGCCCCACCTACTCCAGCCAGCTGAAGTCACCGCACCATCTAGTCCCGTTGATCTGCTCTCCCACCTGCCGCACGAGCACCTGCGCCGCCCCACCTGCTACGGCGACCTTCCTTGGCCCATCGCATCCTGCCCGTCGCCAGCGTCTGTCTTCACTGCGCCATGACGCCAGCACCCTGCCATCTCCAGCCGCTTGTTTTGACCAGCCGCTCGGTTCAACCAGCCACTCGTTTCGACCAGCCGCTCATTTCGACCAGCCTTTGGAGTTAGACCAGCTATTCGATTCGACCACCCACTCGATTCGACATGCCTCTAGTTTTCGACCAGAACCACTTGTTTCGACAACCCCCTCGGTCTGACCAGACCCTCCGACCAGGTCCGATCAGATCCCCCGACTAGGTCCAACTAGGCCCTCCTATCAGCCACCTCCTACCTGGTCACCGTCTTTCTTTCCGCACCCATGCCGCCAGCGCTCGCTTGCATCATCACCATTGCAAAGTCGTCGCCCCAGCACGAATCCCACCCCTTTTTCCTCCGGACTTGTGCGCATTAAATACTATCACCTCCCTCACCTGCCAACGCCGCCTATGCCCTGGCTTAGCATTACGCCCCGGTCACCTCTCCCACCTGCCCCTGTCGCTTGCGGGCGTCCATGGGCTGAGCTCACCCCGCTGGCCTCTCCTCACTATCCTCCACCCTCCTGGCTATTTAAGGCCACCTGAAACTTTCTCCACCTCCTTTCTTCATATCTTGCCACTCCTCTCCTCCTGTTTCCTCCTTCCACCAAGCCGAGCGCATAGAAGCTCAAGCCTCCAACTTCCGGCCGGCGCACCACGTCATCATTACTGCCGTTACCGTGCCGCTCCCACCTCTCTATCTGTGTCATCTTGTGTTCCTGGACGCAAGGAACATATCCTCTAACCCAATTTGGTTCTGGTTTGTAGGGACCACCGCAATTGGGTTTCTTCTTTGTCTCCGGCCGAAAGGGACATTTCCTCTGCCTCATCATATCCAGTGAACTCCTCTCCAAATTACTTCCTATCTGAGCATCTCAGACTCTCACTGCTGCTTCCCTGACCTTCCTTTGTCTCTCCCTTTTCTCAAGCTACCTCCTCCGCGTTGAAGCGCCGTCGTCGCCCATTAACGACGCCAAGCTCCTTTTGACCACCTGGTCACTCCCCACCGTCAACAAGAGCATAGTGAGTTTCCTAGAGGTCCCTTGAACGTTTTCTCCCAATTCTTGTTGAGCTCCTCGCCTTACAGTGTGCTGTCTCCATGCATGTTACGCTGCTTCCGGTTTGGACCTCGCCGTTGCTGAAGATGAAGACCCTTGGTCCCCGCACCGATCACCTCGCGTCGCATAAAGCCCAGGAGGTCCGATCCGACGCCAGCTTGCCCTGGGAAGGTCTCTGCGTCGAGCACCACTGGCACCAGTGCACGCCTCCTCCACCGCAGCCGGCGAGACCAACACCAAAAGGTAGCCCGTGACCTCTTCGTCCCATTTTTCTACTCCCCGAGCTCCTTCTGACCACGCCTTGCAGTCGAACCTCCTCTCGACCGTTTGTAGTCAAAACCCCCTTCTGACCAGGTAGTCGAAACCTCCTTCCGACCACCTGTAGTCCAAGCCTCCTTCTGACCACTTGTAGTCCAAGCCTCCTTTCGACCAAGTCGTCGAAACCTTATTCTGACCAGGTTGTAGTCGAACCTCCTTTGTTCAGTACTCGAAACAAACAGTGCCCGAAGCCAATAGTACCCGAAACCTATTTGTTGGATTTTCTCTTCTATTAGAAATGGTTTAGGCTATAACTTTCGTATACGAACTCCAAACCAAACAATTCTTATTTATAAATTATTAATAAATCATAATATAAATTTTGTATTAATTTCATAATTTTTGTAGACTTTTGAAATTTTGGTGTTTATTCAGTGTTTTCGCTTTGTTGGTACTTATCGCTAGATGACGATGATTCGGTAGTGCAACGAAGTTGATCATAAGAATGTCTAGAGTACCAGCAAGCAAAGGCAAGCATCCATTTCGTAGATGCATGTTGATCCTATTACATTCAAAAACTATTATCTTGTTTTGCAACTGTATGTATGCATGCTTTATTTATCAAGTAATATTTGCGATTAGAGGTAGTTAATCCTATTGCATGAATTCTCTAAAATTGTTAATCCCCTGGCACTATCCAAAGTTAAAAATTCTGCTGGTGAATTAGAACCCGGTGGATGTTATATGGTCTATTTATGATTACTCGATGTCATACTTAGCAATGCTTTGCTTCCGACAGATTGGGCGGTTGTCGACTTTATCGATGACCTTGATCGCATAAATTATTTTTATTATGTTATATCCAACACCTTGTGCTATTTATATTTGGAAAACTAAAAGTGAAAATAAAACGATTTGGACTTGGGCAAATGGTATGTATGGTGTGATTGTCGGGTGTGAATGGTTTGTGCCTAAGTCAATAAGGACCAAATTAGTTATGTCACTGATCTAAGCAATTTTGCGTGCATGCACATGACAGACATATGAGACCCCTCTTCAATTAGGAATTTGGCATGCGTTAGCTCCAAGTCGCAGGTGGTGGGTGGGTGTGTTGTGTTAAAAAAAATATTCTGTGTGTGTTGGGTGTGTGGAAGTGGGTTTCTGTCTAGGTTCTCCACACCGAGGAGCATCGCTAGTTGTCCTAGGTCATTTATTGAAATAGATTAAGTAGTAGCAAATCCTAAGAAAACACAGGTTTATATACTAAGTTTTTGTTGTAAAGTAATAGTGGAGATCCCATCTCCTATACCATCGAGTGGCTCCATCCACTCAATGCTCGGGCTAGCCCGTAATTACCACTGGTCCCCGACCAGGCCTTCTCAAATCCCTAGGGTCCCAACCCAACTTTTCATTCCACATCCAGACACAAATAGTTTTATAGAATGAAAGCTATATCAAGCAAGTTCTCAACATCGCTCTTGATCGTGTGCACGACTATCTAGATAGTTTTCTTACGCTGCAGAGTTTGTACACTTTACCCACAAGAGATAAATCAACTTATAATGCCCCAACACACTTTCGTATGTGTGTGGCTAATGGTTGATTATCACAAGGCCTTTACAATACCCAACCTCTTTGCAACTTCACACTGTTAGGTATCACTTCCATAGGGCTTTCCCTCGCCCACCGAAGGTCTCCCTTTAGTGTCCTACGATTCCAGTGGCTTCGTTCTCCCCCGACTATCCACCCGCATCCACCAACGTCAAAGCCACGCTGAGGTGAACAAATTAGTTAGCCAGGTCGTATGTTTTACCGACTTGTGGTTGTACTGTTTTACATGAGAGGTAATCACCAGATTCGATCCTTAATTGACTTGGGCGGTGCATCCACATACCCCACCGACATGCATCACCAGCACCAGTCACTCTTTCCATTCGCACAAGTCGAGTAGAGATTTTCAGGTTTCGGTTGGTTTTGAAAATAACCATTAGTCCAACATATTAGCCAGGCTCCCAGCCTAGACTGCCCAAATCCAGCTTTTCATGTTTGGAAAGATGATGTCGAGCACTTTAATTCTTGCATGACCACGTATCTAAGCAAGGCTAAGCATAACACTTAGATAAAGACTTATTAACTAGTATGTAAACCATTAGTTCTAGGGTAACAAGGGTAGTGTCCAAATTCAAGGATTGGACGTTATACTCAATCATCATTAAGGCATTAACTATGAACTAGACCAACATAGTTGTATAAATCATAGCAATACAATTTCATAATTTAAAGCAACATATATTTGCAAAGACTGGGTGCAATATGATAAAAGTATTGACTCACCTTGCTCAACATTCTGGTAACCTTGGTCATGTTCCTGGGCAATGCCCCAATAATATTCACGCTCAATATGCTGATAATCATCCTGTTCAATGCTCTTCCAGTGTTGATCTGGATCTTATCCTTGTTGGGGTTGTTGTTCTATTATGACTTCAGAGTCTAATTACACATAATACGATTGAACTCCTGAACAACCGAAAATTATTAAAAGAATTCCAATAATACCAAACATTCAAACAATAAAAAATGCTTCGAATGAAAGAAACCATGGCTTACGACAACCTAAAAGAACAAAGTACCTCAGATGAGACTAGAATATACTCATATGGAGTTGATGGAGGAAGTACTTAAGACGAAGTATAATCAAGAAGTTGAGGGATTCAATAGAGAGGGAGAGAGTGTCCAAGGAACATTCAAAAAGGGCCACTTTGATGAGAGGTTACCTGGTTTGGTATGACTCTCTGATCAGCTTTCGAATCACAAATGATTATGTTGGAATCGAGCACATATGTATAAAGACCCATTCATTCCTATGGTTCTACAGCAGGCAGATTCTTGGACCAGAAGTATTAGATCAGTGTGGTCGAAGTAGTCTGGCCGAAGCCATAGACCATGGTGGTCGAAGGCATAGACCAGTATGGTCGAGATAATCTGGTTGAATCCATAGATCATTGTGGTTAAAGGCATAGACCAGTAGGGTCAAAATAATCTGGTCGATACCACAGACCATTGTGGTCGAAGGCATAGACTAGAATGGTCGAAGAAATCTGGTTGAAGCCATAAATCAATGCGGTCGAAGGCCTGGACCAGTACGGTTAAAACCATCTGGTCGAAGCCGTAGAACGTTGGGTTGAAACTGAGTGATCAAACCACAGTGGTTGAAACTGAGTGGTCGAAACACAGTGGTTGAAAATGAGTAATCGAAAGTGTGTGATCGGGACACAATGTTCGAGAGTGAGTGATCGAAACAGTGTGATCGAGACACAGTGGTCGAAACACAGTGGTTGAAAATGAGTGATCAAAACTGTGTGATCGAGACATAGTGGTCGAAACACAGTGGTCAAAAATGAGTGATAGAAACCGTGTGATGGAGATACAGTTGTCGAAACTATGTGGTCGAAACACAGTGGTAGAAACTGTGTGATCGAGACACAGTGGTCGAAACTGTGTGGTCGAAACACAGTGGTCAAAAGTGAGTAATCAAAACTATGTGATCGAGACACAGTGGTCGAAACTGTGTGGTCAAAGCACAGTGGTCGAAAATGAGTGATCAAAACTGTGTGATCGAGACACAGTGGTCGAAACTGCGTGGTCAAAACACAGTGATCGAAACACAGTGGTAGTAATTGGATATAAGTTCTCGATCTTGAGTACTGTTCATTGTGTTGACTATTGTTCATTGTTTCGACTATTGTTCATTGTTTCGACTAGTTGGTCGGAGGAGGTTCGACAAACTGGTCGAACGAAGTTTCGGCTGCAGGGTCGAAGGTGTTACTACCATTGATCGAATATGTCTCGACATTCTAGTCGGAAGGGCTGTAGCTACTGATCAAAGAGGTTTTGACTTATAGTCGAGGGAGTGTTGACTATTAGTCGAAGAAGTTTCAACTATTAGTCGAAGGGGTTTTTCGATTAACTAGTCGAAGGAGTTTCGACTATTTGATCGAAGGGAGTTTCAACTATTCGGTCGAAGGAAGTTTCGATAAGCTGGTCGGAGGAGTTTTCAACTAACAGGTCGAAGAAGTTTCGATGATATAGTTGAAGACGTGTTTCGACTAACTGATTGAAAGAAGTCTTCAACGGGCTGGTGAGAGGATAGTTTTGATTAACTGGTCGAATATTTTTTGACAAGCTGGTCAAAGAAGAGTTTTTACTAACTAGTCGAAGAAGTCTTCGACAGGCTGGTCGAAGGAGAGTTTCGACAAGCTGGTCGATGAAGTTTCGACAAACTGGTCGAAGAAGGGTTTCGACTAACTAATCGAGGAAGTCTTTGACGGGCTAATCGAGGGATAGTTTTGACTAACTAGTCGAAGAAGATTTTGGACTAACTGGTCGAAAAAGTCTTCGATAGGCTAGTTGAAGGAGCGTTTTGACTAACTGATCGAAGAAATTTCGACAAGCTAGTCGAAGAAGATGTTTCGACCAACTGGTCGAAAGGGGTCTCGACTGACTGTTGGGGACAGGTTTTTACTACAGGGTTGGAGGGAGTTTCGACTACCGGGTCGAAGAGAGTTTCGACCATCCGGTCGAAAAAAGTTTCATACATCCGGTCGAAGAGAGTTTCGATTATCGAGGGGTTCGGCTATACTTCAAGTTGGGGGGTGCGATCACCTGGTCTGGCTCGACCACAACTTGGCTCTATAGTGCATACTTTGCTCTGGCAAATCTTTCGAACATCTAGAGTGGAAAGGAGCCTCTAGTGGCCACTAGGAACGTACCAGTAGCAAGCGGAAGAAGCGTGCCAGCCGGAGACGATCTGCCAACGAGGGTCTGTGACGGTGAGAGAGCCCCAAGTGGCGATGATGGCCGTCGAAGTCGATTTGACTGTCGAGGCTACTCTGGGCGTAGGGAGGGCAGAACCGAGTCAGCAGTTCCTACGAGTACAAAAAGGGATCCATGAGGGGAGCCACCTCTGGGTCAGGAAGCAAGAGTGGAGGTGTTCAAGTGGGAGAAAGCTTCACTGAAGTCGCCAAAGCTTGCTGGCGATGTCGCAGAGGCACCGATAGGAGTGAACACTCAAGCCTTACCTGGAGCTCGATCTCTCCTGAGGAATGGCAGCTGAAGAGAGGAAGGGAAAAACATGCTCTTGGGTTGTGGAACGGCAGCGGGAAGGGCCTGGGGCTGCTATTTATAGGTGAAAGGGGTGGAGGACGTTCAGGGGTATTCGCTGCATCTGGCTCCGCACAGTTCCACGGAGTGGTTGGCGATAACGACGTAGTCGGCAGCACAGTGCAACGGTGGGACGGGTTGAGCGATGGTGCCTTAATGGCTGAGTGACGGTGGCTGCCAGCGCACGCCCCATTTCGCATCGTGGCACCCATACTCGGCAGGTGTCGACGCCAGCAGGGAAGAGGATGCACTATCGAGGCCCACATAGACGAATACGACCAGAGGCGGTCTTTGGTCGCCCTGGTTTGACCGGCTAATGGTCGGAGGAACAGTGAGTGCACAGGGACACGCCAGGGCGGTACTGTGGTGCACTGAAGGGGAAAAGGACAGCCGCCACGACTGTGGGTGGTCTCGATCGCGCCGGTTAATTTGGGCCACCGGTCGGAGGTCTGATGCACGGGAGAGAGGTGGCTGCTACGACCAGCTGGAAAGGCGCTGTGGCTTATGGTTTTACACTGGCTGGCAGTGGGGTAGCGGTTGCAGGTGACCCGGGACAAAAGAAGTGATGCAGTGGCTGAGCCTGGCCTTGACCTGGTCCGGTTGCAACATGGGTGGCTCAAGCTGATTGATGAGATGAATAGTGGAAGGGAGAGAAAGATCATGAGGAAGCCTGGGCTAATATGATATTTGTTAAACCATTCAAAATGGCGCTTACGTATTAGTCTTATTCTAGGATTTATACCTTACGTAATTCTTCAAAAGCAATACTCTTAATCTTCTACTACTTATGGTACTAAGGTTTATCGGACCCCTTTCATCGGACGGATCACGACTTGATGGGGGTTTACTATTTGTAGACTAGAACATAGAGTGATGGGGGAGGTGGAGGATCCTGAGGACCTCTGGAGCGCCGGCGACAATAGGGTGGTGCCACAGTAGACAATCGGAACTTGGTCTTACCACGTGCCTCGGACACAATCGTCAGTGGGGAAGATGTATGATGGTTTGGTGTGGCAAAGAAAGGCAATTGGGAGGCTCGGGGTTGCTATACATAAGTAAGGGGATGGAGATGCCTTAGGGTGACGATCGCTCGGGCGAAGCCACCGCATGGTCTTGGGTTAGCATGGGCGAAGATTTGACGTAGTTAGGTGGCACAGTGGGACGGTTTGAGAGATGGCAAGTGATGGCCGTGGTGACAAGAGCATTTGGCGAGTATGGGTGCGTGGCCACATGCATTGGTGCCGAGCGAATGATGGCGCTGCTGCGCTGGCCATTCTGCAAGTAACTTTGTATGCTATCTACTAATCCAGGGAATGACACAAATTAACACAGTAGGTCCCAAGTTACAAATTTGTGGTCAAACACTGTGGAACTCACGCTTCTTATAGAGTGCTGGTCGGAAAAGCCTTTCAACAAGATTTCTACTGGCCAACAGTCCTCCATCATGATAAAGAGCTTGTTAAGAAATGTGTACAATATCAGTTTCATAGCAGACAAATACACCAGCCAGCTCAAGCATTACAAACCATATCGCTTTCTTGGCCTTTTGCAACCTAGGGTCTCGATATCCTAGGAATGTTCCCAAAACACTAGGGGTTTTGAATTTCTGTTTTGTGGCTATTGATACGTTCACAAAATATATTGAAGCACAACCTGTGATGAACTCTGTTGTCCCGATCTTTCGGTGAGAGGGGTAAATTCCGATTGGATGACGGTCAACTCTGACGATCCAGGCTACGAACGCAGCACACACGAACCAAGCAATCGCTGAACTAACCACCAAGTCGTTATTAACCGTGCCAAAGACCCGGTTGACCTGATCACGAGGATCAATTCCTGCAAGCAATCGAACAACAAGCAAGAATGAGGTAAAAAGCAATCTGAATTGCAAATATATGATTAAGTTCAAGAGGTGGGATTCCGCAGAGGTCCTCGCCCATGCCCGTCGCCCGCGGGCATACCCGTTTACCCACGAACAATGCACCGCCGCCCGTGGGTACCCATCGCCCACTGGTACCCATCACTCGCGAGCATACTCATCAGTCATCCCACACAAACAATGCATACATCAAGTTCATTTCAATTCACATCAATAGTGCATCACACATTCAACAACTAATAAAGTTCAATACATTTCAACAACTAATTTGGCTGTGACAGGATGCCAAGCTTTTATCATTGCCTTTCACATTTAACTAGACATAATATTGCCTAATTTATCACCTGAGTCCACAGGGAAATATAACTTTAGCTCTTTGCAACTCGAGTTATAAACTAAGCATTTTCCACCTTCATGATTACTGATCAAACCAAAAGGTCTGTCTACAAATAATTATATGTCATAGAGGTCTGTCTAGTAATGAAATGGTGTTCTTGGGGCTAATAGATTACCGTGCCAGTATAAATATACATAATTAATAAAATACCATACCAAAAAGCTGAAAAGCATAGAAAAGCTATGAAGCAGATCGTCAGAACACTTAAAAGGCAACTTCAATCAACAGTGCCAGAAAACATATAAGCTAGCCATTAGAAAAGAAAAGATTGTCATCCCTAATTAGGCTTGTAGTAATATGAGAGTACATGGTGTGCAGCCTGTGAAGCACTGAAGCTTGACAAGTAATATGACAAAAGGTTCACAACCTGTGGTAGATTTTCATTTGAGATAATCAAGTATTACAACGTCCTCTATGCTCACATCATCCACGGTCTTATTCACAGCATTTGAGATAATCAAGTATTACAGCATCCTCTGTGTAATAACTAATGTAATCAAACCATGAATATCAGACCTAACTCGCAGCATCCACGGTCTTACAGCATCCAGCCATCCACATTCCTATATGCTCACTTGAATATACTACGCAAGCATCCACGGTCTTATATGCTCACCTGAATTCTACTATTTGAATATACTGAAAACTTGACAGCATCCACAAGAGGAGGCTGAAAACTTGACAACATCCACAAGCATCCTGATGAGTCACGGCGGCCCGATCTTCCGATAGGTTCGATTTGGTTCGTCGTGAGGACGTTGACGCTTTGAGGCTTCCGACCAACAGATCGTCACCTCGCAATTCGCTACACCCGACGCTGTCGTTATCGACCACGCTTGCGTGATCGACCTTACCACGAAGGGTATGGTTCGCAAGCAATCGAAGCAACTCACAAGAACAAGGTAGATGCAATCTGAATTGTATTGCGGATATGGATGAAGTTTACAAGTGGGGTTCCTCAAACCGATAATCGGCGAAACTACAATTGGCAGAATAATCTAAGAAAAACCTGCCTCTAAACTATGGCGGCTACTGTATATATATAGGGAGACGTGAGGAGGTCGACCTAGGGTTGTGCGGCCGTGGGATGAGGCGTACACAACCTGGACTCCTACCTCGTCACGTTTACAAAGTCTTATTAGTTTCCAAAACGGTGTGTGACACCTTGTGTCGCGTATTTACGGTCAAAGATCTAGTCGTAGGTCTGGTCCTAGGATGGTCTTAAGGAGCCCATGCTATCTTTGGTCATAGATTGTGTCCAACGAGTATTGTGCTCGCCTCTCTGGTCGTAGATTGCTCCCAACGAGTCATATGGTCGTAGGCCTTCTTGAAGTGGTCGTAGGCCTTGCGGAACTGGTCGTAGACCTTCTTGAACTGGTCGTAGGCCTTCTTGAAGTGGTCGTAGACCTTCTTGAACTGGTCGTAGGCCTTCTTGAAGTGGTCGTAGACCTTCTTGAACTGGTCGTAGGCCTTCTTGAAGTGGTCGTAGACCTTCTTGAACTGGTCGTAGGCCTAGATTCACGAGTACAAGTAAATAATCTCTATTAGGCGACATCATAGAGTTCTCAAATAATACACTCGACCCTAGAAGCGATTTTACGATAGATTAAGTCACGTGCTCTAGCTCTTGTCATAGGACCTTGTAGTTCAACACCCAAATCTGGAGGGTCTTGTGTAGTACGTGTATCCGAAGGAGGGATGTCCTCATCATACTCCCCCTCTTGAATTGGAGTCGTCCTCGACTCAAGCTCATCTTCTTCTCCCACGTATGGTTTCAAATCTGAAATGTTAAATGTGGGGCTAACCCCAAAATCTGCAAGTAATTCTAAGCGATATGCATTATCATTTATCTTCTTAATTATCTTAAGCGGTCCTGTGACTCTAGGCATCAACTTTGATTTTCTTAATTAGAAATCTATCCTTTCTCAAATGAACCCAAACTAAATCACCTGGTTCAATTTTGACAACTTTCCTACCTTTATTTCCAGCAACCCTGTACTTTTCAGTCATACGCTCTATATTCTCTTTAGTGGTCTCATGCAACTTGAGAATAAATGCAACACGCTTCTTAGCATCTAGATTTATTTTTTGAGAGGTTGGTAAAGGTAGTAAATCAATAGAACACGGGGTTAAAACCATACACTACAAACGGACTTACCTTGGTGGTGGAGTGTCTTGACCTATTATAAGCAAACTCAATATCACGGTAAACACTCTTCCCACATCTTCAAATTCTTTTTTAAAACAGCCCGCAACATGGTGGATAACGTGCGGTTGACAACCTCCGTTTGTCCATCAGTTTGGGGATGGCACGTGGTAGAAAACAGCAGCTTTGTCCCCAATTTATTCCAAAGCGATCTCCAAAAGTGGCTCAAAAACTTGCATCGCGATCCGAGACAATAGTATTGGGCACTCCATGTAGCGAATGATTTCCTGAAAAACAAATCAGCTATGTTTGTAGCATCATCGCTCTTGTGACAAGATATAAAATGTGCCATTTTAGAAAATCGATCCACTACTACAAATATACTATCTCTCCCCTCTTTGTCCTAGGCAATCCTAAAACAAAATCCATAGAAATATCCTCCCAAGGCGCTAGGAATAGGAAGAGGCATATAAAGTCCATGTGGAAGGAGGCGGGACTTAGCTTTGTTGCATGTAGTGCGGCGAGCTACGTGGCGCTCGACATCACGCCTCATCTTTGGCCAAAAGAAGTGGGTGGCCAGCACATCTTTGTCTTTTTGCTCCAAAATGCGCCATCAATCCTCCTCCATGTGCCTCTGTAACAACAAAAGACGAACGAGCTATTTGGAGCATAGCTTGTTAGCACGATAGACCAAACCATCATTCATCACATAGTTATTCCATGTCTTCCCTTCTTTACAATGTTCCAGCACTTCCTTAAAGTCCAAATCAGTGACATATAAACTCTTAATGGCCTCCAAACCAAAAATCTTATGGTCAAGTTGAGATAACATGGTATAACGTCTAGAGAGCGCATCAGCAATCACATTATCCTTACCTTTCTTATGCTTTATAACATATGGGAATGACTCAATAAATTCTACCCGATTGGCATGTCGTTTATTGGTTTAGCTTGACTTCTAATATGTTTTAGCGATTCATGATCCGAATGTATGACAAATTCTTTGGGCCATAGATAATGCTGCCAAGTTTGAAGCACTCGAACTAAAGCATACAATTCCTTATCATAGGTGGAATAATTCAAACTAGGCCCATTTAGTTTTTCGCTGAAATATGCAACTGGTTTACCTTCTTGAATCAATACACCACCTATCCCAATCCCACTGGCATCACATTCAATTTCAAAAGTCTTACCAAAATCAGGGAGCTGGAGTAGGGGTGCTTGGGTGAGCTTCTCTTTTAACAAGTTGAATGCCTTCTCTTGTGCAGGTCCCCATTGGAAAGGCACTCCTTTCTTTGTCAATTCATTCAATGGTGCGGCAATGGTGCTGAAATCCCGCACAAAGCGCCGATAAAATCCAGCAAGGCCATGGAAGCTCCGCACTTGTGACACGATGAGTAGGCGTCGGCCGACTTTGGATGGCTACAATCTTTGTCTCATCCATCTCAATGCCCTGTGGTGTCACAACATAACCAAGAAATGCAACTCGATCGGTGCAAAAGGTGCACTTCTCAAGGTTACCAAACAAACGTGCGTCTCTCAAAGCATTAAAAACATCACGTATATGATTTAAGTGTTGCTCATGTGACTTGCTATAAATCAAAATATCATCAAAGTAAACCACCACAAATTTTCCAATGAAAGGACGTAAGACCTCGTTCATCAAACGCATAAAAGTACTAGGTGCATTAGTTAAACCGAAGGCATCACTAACCATTCATATAATCCGAACTTAGTTTTAAAAGCGTTTTCCATTCATCTCCTAATTTCATTCTAATCGGTGGTAACCACTCCATAAGTCAATCTTTGTGAAAATAATAGATCCACTCAATTCATCTAGCATGTCGTCTAGCCTTGGGATAGGATGACGATACCTTATAGTAATGTTATTAATGGCTCGCAATCAACACACATCGCCAACTACCGTCTTTCTTAGGAACCAAAAGAAGCTGGAGCAGCACAAGGACTAAGGCTTTCTCTTACGTACCCACGGTCCAAAAGATCTTGGACTTGTCATTGAATTTCCTTAGTCTCCTCTGGATTGGTCCTATATGCAAGACGGTTTGGCAAAGTCGCTCCGGATCAAATCAATTTGATGCTCAATTCCTCGAATAGGTGGTAATCCGGGGTACCTCGGTGGGAATACATCCACATACTCTGCAAAGGTTAGCAACAAATAGGAGGCAAAGAGCTAGCTATATCCTCAAGCGAGTATAAGGCATTTTTGCATATCAAAGCATAGCATGGCACTCATTATCACAAATTTCAGCAAGTTTGATTTAGTGGCAATCATAACACATCCCTTCAATTTAATCCCCTCGGACTTAGGACTAGACGCCACTTTCTCCCTTTTAGGTGGGAAAACACGTTTTGCTACTTGCGATTTTGAGAATCATGCTTATCGGTGTTTCTTTCATTTTTAGCGCTCTTCTTCATCTTTCAAAATCTCATTTGGTGTCAAAGGCAATAACTTAATCTTCTTACCCTTGTGTAAGAACGAGTAGGTATTAGCTCTACCATGGTGCAAAATATCATTGTCATATATCCAAGGCCTACCGAGCAATAAAGAGCATGCTTGCATCGGTACTATATCAAAGTCGAACTATCTTTGTAATTACAATTGAAAATTGCACGTTCACAACTTTGTTTACCTTTAACTTACCACACGAATTGAACCATTGGATGTAGTAGGGACGTGGGTGTGGTTGTGTGGTCAAGCCAAGCTTCTCGACCATCTCGGAGCTTGCAAGGTTGTTGCGACTCCCTCCATCAATGATGACTCTGCGGCTCTGTCTTTCACAAGAAATCTGGTTTGAAACAAGTTATGCCGTTGATTTTGCTCCGCTCTCTCCACTTGTGCGCTCGGACTCGTTGCATAACAAGGCTCATATGATACTCGGTGTCAACAAAGACTACTTGCTCCTCTACACCATCAAGCATCATTATGCATCTCGTCTCCTCCACCGCAATGTTAGTTGCAAGTACATATTCATCCTCGTATCACTAGTACTTACATATCCACCGTCTGTAGTGGCAAGGTATGCTCGTGACTTGGGCGATCCTTCATGGCGTGTCCCATTCCCTTACAGCGGTGGCAAATAATCCCGGTGGTACGACCGGTGGAAGCAACCGACGAAGAACTCTTGGTGGTACACGTACACTAGTAACTTTACTTACCTCGGGTGCATGTGATGTGGTCGGAGGTCTTCTTTGAAGCGCCCTACTCGTGGAGGGCAGCGGACCGTGTAGTGAAGGTGGGGCTGTTTTGAATTGCCCAAGCCTTTGGTCGTGGTGTAGACATGCTCCCAAAGTTGTTCCTTGGCCTCTGTTGTCGTCCCTGCAATTCTTTTTCTGCCAAACTTGCAAGTTGGAACAATCTAGGGACGCTATCGTATTCTTTGTAATCCACTATGTCCTGAATTTCACGTCTTAATCCTCCATAAAAGCGTGCTATTGCACTTCCTCATCCTCAATAATATCACAACGTAACATGCTAATTTGTAGCTCGATAATATTCTTCTACGGATCTATTACCTTGGTTTAAGCGCTGCAATTTATTACGCAAATCACGTTTAAAAGAAGGTGGGACAAATCTATTACGCATAGCAACCTTTAAACCTTCCCACGTAGTAGGCGCTAATCCTTCGGTGCATACCCTATTCCACCAAATGATGGCAAAGTTTTTAAATTCACTTGTGGCTTGCCTAACTCTATGTACTTGGGAACTAAGTGAGCATTCAATTTACGTTCTCGTCATCTCCCAATCTAGATATATTTCAGCATCATAAGCACCGCAAAAGATGGTATAGAGAACTTAACTTTAGCATATGGATCATCATTAACACGTGCATTATGTTGTTGAACATTGTTACCTCTCATACCTTGACGGTTGAAGTTCGATCGATTTCGTTGTGCGTGCATCAAAGGCGTCGTGGTCGTGAACCTCATTATCATTATCAAACTCATGGTCATGGGTCGCACCATGAGGTTCCACACGACCAACGTTTGGTGGTCGGTTCACCATTCTTCGGCGTGTAGTGGCGCGCAATACTATCGTTGATTGAGCGTTGTAATGTGATCGTGGTAGCTTGAAGCTTCACGTCGATGTCCTCATTAATGGTAGTGCGTTGTTCATCCATTAGCGTCATGAGCTCTTCCTCAAAACACAATCTTGCGCATCAATCCTTCACGACATGGTTAGTAGGAGACAAAAGACAACAAAAGGTATTATCCCTATCACTATTAGGTGGTCGGAGGGTGGAATCACACACTCTCAAGCGTCTTACCAAGCTCTTATGAGTTTCTTACGAAATTACAGCAGGTGGTCTGATCGGAGAAGGTGGGATGTATGACCACGGCGGAGGCGAATGCGAGGATCCAATCTGAGGGCCGAAAGTGTGTGGAGCTCGGATAGGCAATGTTTAGTAGCAAGGAATAGCAATAATGAAATCAGATTAGCAAAGCTGAATAAAAGTCCACAAGATGCTAAATCACGATTCTTTGGCCCAAACGCGTTCCTAGAACTAGCTCAAGCAAACGGAAGGATAGGGTAGATACAAACACAATTGGATCCAAAATCACAAAGTAACTTTTTCTTTTTTTTTGCACCCTTTGCTTTCTTTTTCTTTTTTTTTCTTTTTTTTTGCACTCTTTGTTTTTTTTTTTTTTTGGACGGCAAAAACCCAACCTAGGGTTTCCTTTTTTTTTTTTTTTTTTTGCGAATGTGACCTTGACTCAAAACTCTTCAAAACCCTTTTCTGGGTCTATGGATATATATGGGTCACAAACTTTTTCCGGAGAGCAGGGGTAAAAACTCTCTCTCTCTCTCTCTCTGAACTTTAGCTATGGGAACAATCCGACCAGTCGATTGTTTTCGACCAGGTGGTGGGGTGTCCGAGAGCAACAAGATAATAAATAGGGTTGTCGGACACGAGTGGTCGGTCGAATCCGACCAGGCGTTCGTTTCCGACCAGGTGGAGAAGCCGAATTCGAGTAGGTGGTCGTATGGGGGTGGTGTCTCGGTGATCGAATCCGACCAGGGTGAAGAAGCCGAATTCGAGTAGGTGGTCGTATGGGGGTGGTGTCTCGGCGATCGAAACAGCAAAGACTCGACGCTAGAAACTAGATTACGATGACTAGACCAGCAACAAAGACACCGACGATGGACTCGAATTCAACAACGCGAAACTGAAAACACAATTGCGAAGGCACAAAGTGGTTTGGACAGCGGAATAATTTACGATCTAAAACTTTTTGTAGGGCAATTTTCTGGACTCTAGGTGATGGAACAAAACTCACAAAAAGGGGATAAACGAAATTACCTAACGGGCAACCTTAGCTCTGATACCACTTGATGAGTCACGGCGGCCCGATCTTCCGATAGGTTCGATTTGGTTAAATCGTGAGGGCGTTGGCGCTTTGAGACTTCCGACCAGCGGATCGTCACCTCGCAATTCGCTACACCGCGACGCTGTCGTTATCGACCACGCTTGCACGTGATCGACCTTACCACGAAGGGTATGGTTCCTGCAAGCAATCGAAGCAACTCACAAGAACAAGGTAGATGCAATCTGAATTGTATTGCGGATATGGATGAAGTTTACAAGTGGGGTTCCTCAAACCGATAATCGTAAAGCGCAATTGGCGAATAATCTAAGAAAACCGCCTCTAAACTATGGCGGCTACTGTATATATATAGGGAGACGTGAGGAGGTCGACCTAGGGTTGTGCGGCCGTGGGATGAGGCGTACACAACCTGGACTCCTACCTCGTCACGTTTACAAAGTCTTATTAGTTTCCAAAACGGTGACGCAGCACCTTGTGTCGCGTATTTCTGGTCAAAGATCTAGTCGTAGGTCTGGTCCTAGGATGGTCTTAAGGAGCCCATGCTATCTTTGGTCATAGATTGTGTCCAACGAGTATTGTGCTCGCCTCTCTGGTCGTAGATTGCTCCCAACGAGTCATATGGTCGTAGGCCTTCTTGAAGTGGTCGTAGGCCTTGCGGAACTGGTCGTAGACCTTCTTGAACTGGTCGTAGGCCTTCTTGAAGTGGTCGTAGACCTTCTTGAACTGGTCGTAGGCCTTCTTGAAGTGGTCGTAGACCTTCTTGAACTGGTCGTAGGCCTTCTTGAAGTGGTCGTAGACCTTCTTGAACTGGTCGTAGGCCTAGATTCCTGAGTACAAGTAAATAATCTCTATTAGGCAGCATCATAGAGTTCTCAAATAATACACTCAGCCCTAGAAACGATTTTACCTGATAGATTAAGTCACGTGCTCTAGCTCTTGTCATAGGACCTTGTAGTTCAACACCCAAATCTGGAGGGTCTTGTGTAGTACGTGTATCCGAAGGAGGGATGTCCTCATCACATCCACAAGCAATACTGCCACATTCCTATATGCTCACCTGAAAACTTGACAGCATCCACAAGCAAGATTGCCACGGGAGGAGGCCGGGAGGGGAACAGCCGGGAGGGGAGCTGGGAGGCGCGGTGGCCGGTGGGCGATCTGGAGAATGGAGATAGGAGAAGTGGGAGGCCGGGAGGCGATGGGCGTCTAGCGGTGGGAGATGGGAGGCGCGGTGGGCGATGGACGTCTGGTGGTGGGAGGAGTCTGGCGGTGGGAGATCTGGCGGTGGAGACTGCCGGGACCAGGAGGGGAGACGGGAGGCGCGGCGGGCAAGATCTAGTCTGGGGGTGGGAGGCAACTGGAAGTGGGAGGCCGGGTTGGGGACAGGCCGGACGGCCGGGACCGGGAGGGGAGGCGGGAGGCGCGGCGGGCGAGATCTGGTCTGACGATGGGAGGCGGGAGGCGCGGTGGGCGATGGGAGATCTGGCTGTGGGAGGCTACTGGAAGTGGGAGGCCGGGAGGGGGATGGGCGGACGGCCGGGACCGGGAGGGGAGACGGGAGGCGTGGCGGGCGAGATCTAGTCTGGCGGTGGGAGGTGGCTGGAAGTGGGAGCCCGGGAGGGGGATGGGCCGGATGGCCGGGACCGGGAGGGGAGACGGGAGGCGCGGCGGGCAGGATCTTGAGAATGGAGACGGGAGGCGGTGGTCGATGTGATAGTGGAGACGGGAGGTAGGGGAAGACTGGAAGACAGTGGCCGGTGGGACTTGGGAGAGTGGAGACGGGAGGTAGGGGAAGAGGGGAAGACTGGAGTCATGGGCTCACGGCCTCACGGGAGTACGGGACGCGTGGGAGGCGGCTGAAGTGGGAGACGGTAGGAAGATCTAGGGTTTCAGACTTCTAGTGTTTTATATAGTGATTTATGGTCCCACATGTCAATGTATATGGCCCATCCGGCCTGCTAGGCCTAGGTTAAAAAGGGATGGGTACTAGGGTTTCTTTGGCATATCAGCACTAGTTGTAACACATTTGTTACTTTTAGGGTGCATTTGGTTGGCAGAATTCTCCAAGGATTACTAGAAATCCTTTAGTAATCCTATGAGATTACCTTGTTTGGTAAAACATCCAGTAATCTGAACGAGAAATCTAATATTACCTTGGGAAACATATTACCATCAATTCCAGACATTTATCTTAGATTACCAAGGGAAATGAATTTTTGTTATTGCATTTTTTATCATATGTTTTTGATTCATCAAAGTCAAATTTTGAAGTTTCAAAATTCAAAATCCAATGTATGGAATTTTATTTTATTTTTCTTTTCAAAATACGAATTTCGAAACCAAACTATCAAATTTTGATCCCTAAATTTTGGGATCTTAAATTCAAACAATTTAATTTGAAAATTCAAAATTTCAAGGTTGGATTTCGAAAATCATTTTTTAATATTTTGAATTCTGGATTTTAGATATTCAATTTCCAAGAATTTAAATTTTAGAATTTAAACTCCAGAAATCAAAATTTAAAATTTCAAAATCCAAAATCTGAACTTTTGAATAATAATAAAAATGAATTTGGAATGTTGGAATTTAAAATTGTAAATTCAAAATTTATATATGTTAACCTTCATGGTTTGAAATTTCAAAGCATGTAATTTAACTTTGTAGACTTGGTGGTCCGAGTTATAAAATATTCGAACTATAATAAAGACTAATATGTAGTTCCTTCAAATCAACCAAACATCGGAATCTTATACTACTGGTAATAATGTGTTTACCAGTAACTAACTAGATCGAGGGGAATATAAGATTTTACCTACCAAACACACCCTTAGAACTATGGCTACATAGTAAATATCAATTTGATTTATTTGGAATTCCATCGTAACGCACCAACAACCTACAAGTTAGGGAAAAGGCAACATTCTATCCACTCATCCACTAATATTGCTAGCTCTAAAATCATCTGCTAGGAACTAATTAAACTGATCGATGTTGCCCTCTATCGGACGATGATCAAACCCGTACGTCACCGGCCCCACTAACCAAGATGCGCACGTTGCATCTGCATCGATTGATCAGACGATCGACGTCGCCGACCCTGACCAGCCACCGTCTATCCCAATTGAAACCGAAAAGGCCGCCCAAAATGCATGAAATAACGAAACGGGAAGCGACCGGCTTGCCCGTTACTAAACCGCCCGCACCTATACGGGATTTGCACAGCGGCAGCGTCACATCGGCCACCAACAACGCCGATCGATCGATCGATCGATCGGAGTGGGAGCAGCAGTTGGATTGATGTATCGATCGATCGATCGGAATCTTCGCGTCGCGCGTCGTCGTTGCAAGCGCGCGCGCGGGTACGGGTGCCACGATGCCGATCATTGCAGCAGATCCGCCGAAAGCGACGCGTGCCGTCGTGCGGCGACGACGCCTCGGTGTTGCACGCGGGCGCTTTTGGTTTCCTTGCGTGCGTGTGTTACAATTGGGACCAAAATTACGCTCGCCCCCCGACCCTCTTGCGTATTATTGCTAGATTGCTAGCTAGCTTAGCTCGCCCTGCTGACGCTGACGTCTCTGCCGAGGACACTATAACTAACTGTTGAAGATGCCTAACTTAATTTACGGAATGATGAAGACCGGCCCAGCAGGCCGATCTGTTGCGCGCAAAACTGATAAATTTGTGCACCTCAATTCGTTTTCTTCTAAGGCAGCACACGTACAGTATATAGAGCGAAACTTTTAAAACTTTCGATATATTTTTTAATATTTATTGAATACACGGGAATTGTATGTGTAGTTTTATTACGAAAAATACTTTTGTAATATTGTAATTTTATTGGGTTTTATAAATGTATTAGAATAGAAATTATTGGTCAATGTTGTGTTTTGGGTACTGCACGCGTCAATGTCCAAAATGATATTATTTTATGGCATGTATTTAGTTTTTGTTTACGAGAGGATGCACTAGTAATATATAAGTTCTTTTATATATCATATACATCAACTACTTCTATATCGTTCCATCGATCCCAGAACAAGCAGAAAAGATACATGATAGTACGATAGCTATGAACGACATTGATCATCCATTTAATTTTCTTTGCGCACAGCACCGTCGTAAAAGTTCTTTCAGGTTGTTAAATGTCATGTCGGGCATAGAGTAACAGGAGGCTTCACCGTTACACTGTCTAGGATAATGTCACTAAAAGTGATTCGGCAAAGAAACGTGTATGGATCAAGTTTGTGCACCGAAAGGCGACAAATATCAACTACTACTGCTGCTGCTGCTGCTGCTGCATATTAGTTTTCCTCTTCTTCCATTTTAGTTCAAATCAAACATGCCATCGTAGAGTGGAAGTCCGAAACAAAGCAAGCACAGGGATTAATTGATGTGAAATAACGAGTGTTATATCATGCTTATCAAGAATGTTCACAAAACAAAGGGTAGACGATAAAGATGGTACAGAGCTGCCATCAGAGATGGCACCATCGGTTGAGTACCTAAAGGACTAATCCAAACATCACATGTCCAATTATAACACATTTACACATCAGATTGCTGATCATATAACTCGTGCCAAAATTTTCTATTGCACCTTCATATACAGAGACGATATGAATAATTCAGTGAAAATATAATATTTAGACTGGTTAAAATATAAATGGTGAATCGCAATAATCGATAATCAAGTACTAGAAGGGAAATCAGAAGTGCTTATATTATTAATTAAAATTTACAAATAGAAGAGAGATAATTAATTCTCCATTTATCACGAAGAATTTTGCATGGACGATCCAATGGTCGATGGACAGATATGTCTACATCAATAAATTACATGTCATATATATACGTTGCATTTTGCTTCCTCTATAAGTATTTTTGGTGTTAGATTTCTATATGCAGCATGCCCCTTTCACAAAGCATTACAAGCTGCTTTGGATGCATCTCCTAGTTAAATACATAGATAAATCATTGATGAGAAGTCCCAACCTCCATGAAATCTATGAGCTGCACCTGCCCTTGAACTTGATCATCCCGGTTCTCCTCTTGCTCCTCGATGCTCGAACCGCACTTGGTATCGCTCGAGCTCACATTCACTTGGAGAAAGTCATAAAACTCCACCGATTTATTCGTATCTGCGAAACAAATTTCAATTACTTATAAGCAAAATAAGAACAGCAGTACTTCCTACATGCATGCATGCATCAATGATGGAAAATGCGTACTAACATGCAAGGCATTCACCTTCATTAGTAGATGAACAATAACCCTCCTTGTTGTGATGGCTAATTGCAAACGGACCAGCAAATTCTCTACGGTACTTGTCGAGCAAGGAGGCCATGCTATTCGTGTCAGGCCTCAGCTTCTCGGCCTTCCTAGGGCTTTCATCTTCCACAGCACCAACTGTGGTGGCAGCAGCGCCGCCCCGCCTATTCGACAGCCTCATCTGCTCCCTGCACCGCCGAGCCATGATCACATGCCAGTGGTTCTTCACGGCGTTGTCGGTACGCCCTGGGAAAAGCCTGGCGATGACAGACCACCGGTTGCCGTGGACGCGGTGCGAGGCAAGGAGCAGCTCCTCCTCCTCCTCCGAGAAGGGGCTCCGGTTGATCCTTGAGTCGAGCTGATTGAACCACCTCAGCCTACAGCTTTTCCCTGAAACAATTTGTCATTTTCGGTTAGCTCCTTACGCTGTGCTTGTGACGCCATGGCTTGTGCTAGAAAGAACACAGCACGGGTAAATTAGAAAGCAAGAAAAGTTAAATTAACTCACTAGCTATAGATAGATATATAAAATTGCTCTACAAGTGATAGAGATATGATATACACATCAAAGTGAACATCATGTATTGATGAACTGCAGATAAGCACCTCTTTGACATGACACCCTAACAAATTAAAATTCTCTGAACTAAACATGCCAAATCCCAAAGTCAAATAAACTTACTCAAAGCAATTGCACCAAGAAGAAGATAGGAACCACAACATATACAGTTATCCAACAGAGAAATTCTTGAGCATATACGTATGTATCATCATGCGTGTCACCTGATCGGCCTTGGAGCTTCTCGGCGATGGCGTTCCAGTTGTGCGGCCCATATCGCGCAACGAGCTCCTTCAGCTTCTCGTCCTCTGACGGCCTCCAGTGGCCCCTGGTGCACATCCTCGATCGATCACCGAATTAACGAAGCAACAACGATCCCTCTAAAGCTCTATCCCTTGCAATCATGCACTAGCTATCTCTTAATTAGCTTCCTAGGGTTGCACCGTGGAAATAAGCAGCAACAATAGAATCAACTAGTTCAGGCAGGAAGAATTAACACAGATCGAACGAGATCGTTGTGCTATAGGGCCTCTGGAGATATGAACAAAGATGCAACAGAGAGAAGAGACAGAGATCGATTGGGTGAGAAGAGGCAAGAGAAAGATAAGAGGTGGGGGATATATAAAAAGAAGGGCCGGGGTTAAGGGAAAGTGGTGGGCGGTTTTTTTTTCCTCTCTGTCTCTCTAACTCTCGTTGTTGATCGTTAGTGAGGGAGAAGATAGTGAGTTAGGAGATGGTTACACCAGAGTTAGTTTGATGCTACGTGTGGGCTAACGGATGGTTTTATACGTTAAGCTTCACAAAAGAGAACAGAAAATGTTAGTTACGTGCTATAGGTCCACAAGATCAACTAACTGTCTCGCCAGTTGCAATTGTTCAACAAACAGCATACGGAAACCAAGCACAATCTCTGCATGTAATGCCAACTACCTATGACATTTGCAGGAACCAGTACTCCAGTAACATATATTAGTAACAGTTAGTTTGAGAGTTATAAAAAGTAATTGGATTGTAAAGTGCTAATCAAGAGATAAACAAAACTATTTCAACCAAATAAATATTGTTCTGTGCTAGCTTGTGCTTAATTATCATGTAAGCTGTGGATAGGTTAGCTCAATTCGATCAGTATGTGCCTTTCAGAAAGATAATTTGTTACTGTCTCCACAAGCTCGATCTTTGTGTGCAAGGGAATTCTTCACTTGGTTCACCTAATATTTTTGTGAGTTTGGGAGAACGGGGAAGATGCCGCTGTAGGGTTGCTTGGTGGGGGAATTCTGTTGTTCAGGTCTCAACATCCCTCTGATGTTTCAAACCTACAACGTCTACTTAGAACCAACCCATCACTCTCCCTCCCTAATGTACTCGACACCTAATTATAATAACATGCCTTAAAATAAGTTATGCACTATATTGGGCGACATTAATCTACACACCTTTGTGTTCGTGTAGAATGTGTCCGGTGATTATTTCAACACGAGAGTTAATATTTGAGAAATAGTTTGTTGGTTCATGTGCGTCGAAGCTTATTACCAGCATATATATGCACTTGCACTGTTCCATTGATTGATTAAAAGTAAAGCTACATGTATGCGTGCATGCACTAACAGGAACATTAATTATAGTTAGATTATCTCTATACCCAAAAAAAACGAACTTACACAAGACATTCTCTTGTTTTTTTATATTATAGAATGCTTAGAGGCACGAGAACTATAGATCATGCATGCCTAAAATGGTATAGTACAACCTTCTACTCAAAATCTATTTAGAAAAAAATGGGACTTAGTTTATGCTTGTTGGCAACAAAGAGATCGAGCCAGCAAGTTAGTTGCTACGGGTTTTCCAGTGCTGTTGGGCGCCTCAGACCTACCTGGCCAAGCAATACACTTCTCTATTCGGCTGCCTGGGTTCAAAGTTTAATTAGGTCAACTGAGCTGTATCTATATGCATGCTACATACTTTAATAGCTGTGTTTAGTGTGCTAAAATGTTCAAGCTGTCGTTTGTACAAGTGTGGAACAGCTCTGGCCATGTACTCCTTGATGTGATCTTTCAAGACAATCAGATTTTAGCTATCGTACAGTCTTTTTATGCTCAATTAATACTAGCTAATAACGCGTACCCAGATTGCAATATATAGCATGAATGTGTACTCCTCGCAATATAGTACCGAATTGGGGTTTCATGTCTAACTATGTATTAAACTGTGAGTCTAGCTAGTTACTATTATCTCCGAAACACTGAATATATGTAACATGCAAACTGAATGTAAATTAAAGAACACTTTCCAAATGTATCGAAAAAAATAACTACCTAACATTGTGGTAAAAATAATTGGTTTTTTTTGTTTGCAATGAGTTGTTGTTTGTTGCGTATCTATATCTTTTGTTGTCGTCTTCTTATTTCGATCTTATGTTTTCCTACGGAAGCTATCTAGCCATACAAATAAAATTTTATATGATGGATTTAAAATTTAGGTGATGGGGCCTAGACAACCATAGGAAAAGCATTCCTGTGATACCGAGTGCATATCATGGTAACAGCAACCACCTATCAGAAGCCACCTATCAGAAGCTAGTTAATTAATACATATATTCGTTCCTTCCTGCGTTAGATTGCTTTTGTGGTCAACAAACAGAAGAGCTGCCCGGGAGCTTGTGCCTGTGCTGTGCTTCTATTGCAGGTAACATGCATCACAAGAGTAGTAAATGTCAGCTTCAGCCGTTGGCCTAACTCTGTTCCGTATTGCAGATAAAAAGTCCTTAGATTTTAAGCAAACACCTAAGCTTAAAAAATAGGGGGGAATCAACTTGATGGTATATATCTTCTGATCTTAGACTAGTTTCTGCCGGACTTAGTTTATACATTAAACTTCCACTTTAATGTAACATTTTAGTAAACTTCCATTTCAAATGTTACATATTATACCAGGGTCAATTTGCACACAATTTTTTTTAACGTTCAGAGTTAATTTGTAAGCTTTTCGGGCAAACATTTTTCTATACAAAGTCTGTTCTTTTTTTTTTTTTTTGCAAAAACGCACTCACAAGTTCATACACTCACAAGTGACCCACAAGTTTATGTGGCTGCAAATCTCCATCCATAATCGGTTGACTAGCTGACCACCCAACATGATGCTTGTGTGGAATTCCAACGTAAACCCGTTATATCAGCACACCATAATAGATCATCTCAACCACCCAGATCCAAAGCGCCGTTAGGGTGTGCGGCTATAAAGAGATCTACGTTGTAATGCCATGCAAGCGCCACGTTGGACAGTCAGCTAGTCAATTGGTCTTAGGTGGGGATTTGAAATCACATAAAACTTACGAGTAGGATTTTTATAAACATGCTGATTTGTGGGTTGGTTGTTTTTTTGTGTGAAATAATAACTTTTTTGTGCGATGGCAAATACTGTGGACCGATCTGGCGTCAGGCCATTACACAATTAAGCACATTCTCACGTGTGCAGTCTTGACTGATCGAGACAGAACATAGAACATATATGCTCTTTTTCTCGCATTTGGAAATCTTTTTTACATTGTTTCCACAGCATTTGAAAAGAGCATAGATCTAGACGAGTAATTAAACCCAGACACAGAAAGAACTAACTGTGCAAAAGAGACGTGAGTATATATGTATCGTAAAACGAAGCGATGACAACTAAGATTTTTTTATAAATAAACAATTTATTAAACAAATTTACACAAATAAACCATGTTTTAATATTTTTACAAAAATAACCCACAATCGCTGGGTCACCGCACGACAACGCCTATATTGCTCGGTGGTCCAACGATTAGTTGACGTGGGAGGGCCAGTCGTGCGACAAAAACGCGACTAAGGCCACGTGTATAAATCACAAGCTGGTGACGCGACTGAGGTCCGTGTCGAGCACAATCGTTGGGCCAGAAGACGACTGAGGCCAGTCACAGATCAGACCGGCGATTGAGTCCAATCACGTTCTAACCCAGTGACAATAGGTTAATTTTTTTAAGAAATAATTTAAATAAACTTAGTTTTAATTTTACAAAATTAAACGGTTGGAAGAGATGTTTGTAAATAGGTGAAGTGGTAAAAAATGTGTTTGTTTGTAAATAAATCATGTTTTAATCATTTTACGTGGATGTTCACCCTTTTAAGTTTTTATACAAATAACCCAAAATTTGGCAAAATATTACGTAAGCTTCAGTTTGAGCGAGACGAGAATGGAGTAACAAAGATGAGATTGCAAGTCTGACATAACATTTGAGCATGAAGGACTGAATTACATGGCTCGTAGGGTCTGGTTAGATGCATATATTTATCTGGCTATTTCTATAGTACAAATGGCTACATGCACAAGCCTTCAGCCAGAACTATAGCTACAATACGCCTTTTCGGAAAAGGAAATACTTGATGGATGAAAATCAACTCATGCTTGCGGATATGCATCCTACTCCCCCTTGTGGGCGTGGGCCGCCCAGTATTCAGCCTAAAGGTCTTTTCGGGTTTGTCCTCGTCCAGAACAATCTTCGGTGCAACAGGAGCATCAGAGAGTTCCTTTCCTTGTCTTCCCTGCTCCCGGTTGAGTAAGGTTTCCAACGGGTAAAGCCCCCATGCGTAAATACATAGTTCAATATGTATTTCTACTGAATGAATGCATTGTTATACTTCTCCTTGCCATCAATCTATTGGAAGAATTAACAACACTCCGATGGTTGCTATACATGGATAAAGTCAACGATATTTAAAATACAACGCTCCCATGTAGGACATTCACGTACACGGCAATCCCTACACATGTAGTAAGCACGCGTGGCAAAACTAGGATGTGTAGATTGAATGATCCATGTCGGGTTACTGCAGTCGCACTATGGGCGTTAAAACTCTAGTGGTACTCGAGCATCCTTGCAAGAACTATCAGGGTACATCCATGCCTTCTTGGCAGCCTATTTCCGCATCCGGGGCATCTCCCTATAGTCCAACATCCCCAAATCGAGCGGAGTGACCTCTTATACCCTCTCTTCTCCCTCCCCTCTCATTGTTTTCCAAACTAGCTCAAATGGAGTCTTTCCCGTACTAGTGGAGTATGCCCTAATTTTATATGTGGTTTGAGAGTAGCATTGAGGGGGTAAATTTTGGTGAATAGTAGTCACTCGCATCCGCCAAAAGGAATTTTTGGGTACAAGATAGCTCAACAGGTTGTCAATTCACAGGGAAAAGCTGGTGCGACTTGTCAACTCATACTAAAAAGGTGGCATAGTATATAAACTTCAGCCTGAAAAGTGAAGGCACAATTTATAGGCCCTCTCATCCGTGAGTGATGGACTTGAAAGATATACACCGTGCTGAAACCAGGGTCTGATCATTTCGATCAGAAAAGCAAATGGTAGAGTGTTGTCACTTCGGTTTGAGAAGCACCAATGTGAGTGTTGTCTATTGGACATGAAATAGAGCCAACATGATGTTGCCAATTGTCACTGAGTAGGGGAGGATGTCTAGTAGTAATATCGAGATTCATGTAGCAGGCCTCCTATGTCGCGGTGCTGACTAGGGGGAAGGAGCTAGAATTGAGTAGCATGCCCCTCTGTCGCGTTGTTGACTGGAGGAGGTAGGACCGAGATTTACGTTGCATGCCCCCATTTTCGTGGTGCTAATTGAGGGACCCAAGCACCACAAGAAACGGTGTAACATGTAGAATTTTAAAGCATACAATAGTACAACAATCACATCATCTACAACGATACTAAGGTGCAAAATAAAAGGCAAACCACACACAATACTAATGATATACCTGTTCATCTCCACATCTCCCTGTCCACACCCTTGACCCTATCCATGTCCTTGTTGCTAGCCCTGCTTGGGCCAACGACCCCCAGCTAGTTGTTGTCTAGGTCCTGAAGGGCTCCACCGCTCAGGTGATTGGACAACCCTATCTCCAAGTGGTGCAACAGGAGCAGGTGTTGTGTACATATCCATAACTGGTGTGGGTTGCGTCTCGGGCGTTGCGCTGAACAGCTGTGAACCTGTAAGCATGTCGGGGTGTACACCCGGGTCGTCGACGAGGTAGTCCTCCATTTCACATTATCGCGAGGATGCTATTACCAGGGGTGCTGACACATGCGTACCTGCTTTACAAAAATAGTAAGTGTTAAACACTCGATGCATTTGTAAGTTTTCAATCATGGCAAAACCAAAAGCTACAGTGGTAAGTACCTGGCGTGGGCTTCATCGTCGGAGGGACCCATGATGAGAACGCCAATGTCGTGTGTGGTTCCCACTGAGACGTTGGTGGACATGCGATGTGAGATGCAACACATCACATTCTGCCCATACTCCAATTGGGAATCATGGCCATCACTCACAACCGGACCCCTAGGTCATGTCTATTCCAAACATCAGGCACTGGCACATCAGGGACATCATCATCATCCGAATAGTCGTCATCCTCTTCCAATGGTAGTTCTTGGGCCCTGGCCCTCCGTTCTTCTAGCTCCAAGTCATCCACTATGAATTTATTATTCTCCCCTTCGTCCGCCTGTCCACTGGGATCAACATGCCCATCTATTGCCATAATTGTATTTGTGCCACAATAGTCTGTCCCATCATACTCAATTTCCACCTGCACACCCACACTACTCTCCCCCACTTCACAGGCACTACCAAATGTACTCGGACACACCTGCACCAAGAACACTCATTCATAGCCATGACGTCTGCACGCTTCCAACTAGGTCTGTCATGACTTCGTTTGCTCCATGGGTCTCAACTCCCAACATACCACTTCCGACGAATGGCTCCATAAGCATTTAACTGCGACACCATACAATGCTAGGTCTAGCAAGAAGCGCTATGTCAGTGAAAGATCTAGACCCGCCATTATGAGTTAATGGAGTATTTTGGTGATTAATGACAAATCTAATTGTGAGATTAACTCTCTTGTCAAGTATTATCTTGTGTAGTCTCATTTGGATATAAAGGTGAAATTCAACGAGGTATGCATTTATCTTATACTCTTATATAATGTTGCATTCCTCCGATAAAAAATATAGGTTGAACTCCACCATAAGTATAACTTGAAGATGTGCATATGTTTTCTTTACACATATGTGTATGCACACATTTAGGGGGAGCTCATTCTATATTTTGTGATTTCATTTTTATTGATCCATATTCCGTTTTTCACATAGACTTGGGGTCTTTACTTTGAAACATATCTGTATGAGTATACAAAACTTGTGTAGTCTTTGTATACTTATGTTGTGAGTATATAGAACTTGTGTAGTTCGTGCACACTCATGATTCGAATATATAAAACTTGTGTAGTTTTGTATATTCATGTTTTGAGTATATATAACTTGTGTAGTTCGTGTATACTCATGTTTCGAATATATAAAACTTGTGTAGTTTTGTATATTCATGTTGTGAGTATATAGAACTTATGTAGTTCTCATATACTCATATTTTGAGTATGTAGAACTTGTGTAGTTCTCGCATAGTCATGTTGTGAGTATGTATATGTCTTGTGTAGTATATATATATACTCATAACGTGTTACTTTTATCTAAATCAAATTTGAGTGATTGAAATGATTATCATCAATTACCAAAGAGGGAAAGATAGAGGTATCTTGTCCCACCATTATGAGTTAATGGTATAGTGTGGTAATTAATGATAATCATATTATGGAACTAATATTTTCCATGAGTTGGATGAATAGGTTATGTTCCAGGGTGATGAAGACTTAGGATGATCATGAGTTGATCATCAAGTCAAGATTCAAGTAAAGAATGCATCATGTGTTGATGCATATGAAGAGCTTGAAGAAAAAGGAAATCATCGTGTTCGATGATGTTCTAGAAGAGGAGATGATCATAAGTTGATCATTAAGACAAGAGAAGACTCATCATGAGTTGATGGAGGTCTAATGAAGAATGCATCATGTGTTGATGTGTGTCAAGACTCGCGATGAAGAAATCATCATGTGTTGATGATGTTTAAGATAAAATTCGAAGTGAAGAGATCATCATGTGTTGATGATTGTCAAAGTCAAGGACCCGGAGTTGAAGTGTTGATGTGCGTCATCAAGCTTCAAGAAGATGCAAGGCAAAGGTATGACTAGCTAGGGCTAAGGATGTGTTCCTAGTCTTTTACCGGTCTTGGAGTTTGGTTGGAAGACCGGATTGCTAGTATAGGATTGTCGTACTATTAAGAGGGGTCTTGACTAGTAGCATGAGTTAGTCATGTGTTGATAGCTCATTGTGTTTGCTCTAGCTCATCTATACATGGAGCTATTATTTGCGAATGTATTTTACGAATAATTGATGCTCATGCATTTAATCTTTGTAGCATGGGACTATAGTTTACAAATGTGTTTTGCAAATGGTTAAAGTCCATGCACCTTAGCCTTGTGGCACGATGCTGTTATTTGCGAATGTGTTTTGCAAATAGTTGAAGCTCATGTTTGATTTCTTGTAGCATGTGACTTAGGTTTGCAAATGTGTTTTGCAAATGGTGTAAGTCTATGTACCTTATTTCTTGTGGTATGATTCTAAAAGTTGACAAATGTGTTTTACAACTTGTTAGGAATCTTGCCTTTGTCCCTTGTTAGGCATGGCTCATCAATTGGCAAATGTGTTTTGCAATTGGAGTTGTTGAAAAAGCCATTTGCTGATTTGTCAGGATAATCGGAAGTTCCGGGGTTATAACTGCAGAACTACCGTAGGCCGGAAGGTCCGAAATACGGTGGAATATTTTTTCCAGAGAAGCACCCTTTTCGGGACTTAGCCGATTTTCGGAAGCGCGAAAGTACCGCCATGTTGGGAGCGGAACTACCACATAGCTGAAGTTCTGATTTGGCGCGGTACGTTTTTTCCAGAAGATGCCATGTGTTGGACCTGAGTGGAAGCGGAAGTACCGCCCATCAGAATCGGAACGTCTGATAATCGGAAGTATCGCGTGCTGAACGGCAGAAGTTCTGGATTTTATTTCCAACGGCTAGTTTCTCGTCCGATATAGCCGTTACTGTGCTTGTCTCTTAGGTGCGGAAGTTCCGGACTTTTAACGGCGGAAGTTCCGCATTTGCTGATTTTTCAGCAGTTTGTCTCCAACGGCTAGTTTTTGTGTGTGGGCTATATATAGCCACCTTGGCCGGTTGGGAAAGGTTGCTGGTGTTCTTGTGAGTGTTATACTCAATCCTTTGAGCCTCTTGAGCTAAGAGTAAGCCTCTCCTCTCTTATGTGCATGTGTTGCACTTGGTGAGCTTGGAGAGTAAACCCTAAGTGCATGTGTTGTCTTAGGTAGTGGATTGTGTATCCACTTGAGTGTTGACACTTGATTAGTTCAAGTGAAAGTTGAGATTTGTTTCTCTTGGTGTTTGCCGACACCTAGACTGCGTGGAGGCGTCGTGCGGTGATCTTCTCAAGAAGCTTGTGAGAAGGCCCGGCGTGTTGTGAGTGGCTTGGTGCTCGCCATCTCCGGAGTGGAGGAAAAGCAACTCTAGTGGAGCGAGGTGTTGTTTCGTGTTGGAATCGGTCCAAGTGGTTGGACTTATCTCGGAGGTGTTGGCTTAATTAGTGGAGCCGGTCCAACGTGGTTGGGGCTTACCTCAACGTGGATTAGGGGAGACCAGCAAGTCTTCGAACACCACGGTAAAACATAATCATGTCATCTTGTTTTGCTTGTGCTTTACTTTGAGCAATTTACATTACATGCTTTAATTGCTTATATATCATTGTATAATTGCTCTCTTGTATTGTGTTCATATTGTTGGTGCACTTAGTTGAGCCTAGTTGTTTTAGGTTTTAAATGTGCAAAACTAATTCGTTATTAGCTTCCGCATTATATATTAGTTTTAGCGCGAAAGAATTTTTATAACCGCCTATATATTCACCCCCTCTAGTTGGTCACCTCGATCTTACAGTCAGCCAATGCAACACCTCCTAGATTTTAAGATTATTTGTGTTCGGGTGATACAGTATGGTCTGCGGAAAACTGCTCTAATCAACCCCACATGGCCCCTCACAAACTTCTTCCTGCCCGTAAAACACTCTGAAAAAACATTGACGTGACATACTCAAGATATTTAGAACGGATGCTAATTAAGCATGCTACGCTGAGTCTAATTTAAACCAAATCATATCGTGCATATCAAAATATTCTCTATTTCAATTAAATTATAAAAATACGACTGCAAATGATCAATTAAATTTTATATATATATAACCGATATCCCGGGTTCTTGCAGATCTAAACCTAAGCAGCCTGGGTCTTCCAATAATCGATCTTCTGATGGTGGTACCCCTAAGATTTTTACGCCATAAGAAATACATTAATATCCTACATTGTAACACTATACGCGACATTAACCATAAAATTGCCGATCTACAACCACAAATCCTACATTGTAACACTATACGCGACATTAACCATAAAATTGCCGATCTACAACCACAAATCCTAATTCTACCGCTAAGCTACGTTTATTATTGCTAACCTAATGTCGAGACCCAAATATGCAAATCTGGACCCTCTGTGTATTCTGGACTAGTCCAGGATCACGCTAGTGCATACAGTGTCAACATCGATGAAATATCACATCCATACAACGAATATAAGAATAAACGAGTACTTTGAATAACAAATAAATGTTGGGACCTTACGGTCGAGTTTTACATTTATTAAGCCATGCAAGGCTGACAATAAAGAATTAAACTGCAGCGGAAACGAAGTAAACTCCAGTGGGCTCCCATCAATTTACCACAAGCAACTGACTGGGATCAAGACCCTAACGATCAACCTTCGTAGTACTCCTCTTCAAAAACAGGCGACGGCTCCTCCACTTCTGTTGATTTGTCTAGCAAGAGTGAGTATACACCGTACTCGTAAGTCATACCACAGAATGCATTTATACATGATGGATTATTCCAAAGGAATGGCTTCTGTGGTTATTTTGCGAAATGCAATATTTGCAATTGAATACAAATAATAGATTGAAAACATAATTGAAAACAATTAAAAAATATTAATGTAACAATTGGTTTCACAAAGGACACACAGTCTAAACAAGTTATTCACACAGCTGTACAAGTTATCTCACACAGCTGACCCTTCCCAAATATTTCATAAAAATCTACCCCTCGTGTGAAATTCCCGAGCGTGTCCATATCCGAGGACGCGGCTATTCGAATAGATTAATTTAACGCTCTGCAGAGGTTGTACACTTTACCCACACGATGTAATCAACCGGATCAAAGTTGGTCACAACAAAACCTTTCAGAGACTTCATCTCAAACAATGACACTCCCGATGTGCTTTCCTGCCGGCCAACCGATACACACAGCGTTTGGTTATGACACACATCGTTGGACAGGGATGCAGCGAACCGTCCCGCGATGTGACATATCACACCTCCAGCCCCATCACACAGCTTAAATACAACCTGAGTTGTCAATGTCAAGACTCCATAACTTACTAAGTTAGGCCCATCCCACACTAGACATGTGGTCGTACAGTAAGGCCTAGTTCAATAGCGCACAAAGTGAAGTCCTTAATTGACCAAGGCAAGACTTCCAGTTTTTCCTAAATTCACAAAGTTTAAAGCACACAGCTCCACCATTCACACAGATCCACCACTTGCCTCAGTCTAAATCTTTTCCCACCCTGTTGATTAAGTGCAACACATGCCATCAACGAGTAATAGCACACATCACATACAGTTTCATCACACAGTTATATAATCACTTAGTCAAGTTTATAATTGCAACTCACATGAAATGATGACTCGTGGCTTGGTTAAGTAGTCTAATCGTATCTAACCAACCCAAGTTGGTGCTACGATAATACCAACTAATAATGAACCAACCTACGGTGACAAAAGATCATGGCATACAATAGACAAGGTGGATATAACAAATTGGATTAATAACTATCCCAAAAGTATTTAAATAAATACTTGAAATAGAATGCAATACATTGAAACAAAGTATTTTGAAAACTGGGTGCAAGATGATCAAAGATATAACTTGCCTTGGAATAGATCTAGATATTCGTCTTGGTCTTGAGGTGCTTCTTCTTCTCCAAAATTTCCCGAAGTATCGACGTCTACTCGCAAACGAGACAAAATAAATATAAACAAATAAATAATAGAGGCAAAACAAACTTCAAAAAACAAATAAAATTTACCATTAAATAGATCTTGATTTTATATGAATTTATAAATTTGAATGAGCTCAATCGGAGGTCGGATGCAAAATATATGGGTTTTGGAAGATTAGAAAATAATTAAAACCCTAATTTGGATTTTAATTTGATTTCCCGAATTATTTTTATAAAGGAAAATTGGATTAATGACGTCGGCTGACGTCAGCAATGAATTTCCGCCGAAAAATAAAAGAAAACAAAACAAAAATACCGACTGACAGGTAGGACCCACTGTCAGTGGCTCGGTGCACCGTGAACTCGGTTCACCAAGAGATGGCTCGGGAGAAATAATGGGCGTGCCATCCATTGTTGACACAGGCGCCACGCCAAAGAAACCGAGGAGGTGGCGCCGAGTGGACTCAATCAGGCCGCCACGCGCACCGGACACGAGCGAGGAGGCGGCCGATGAACTTGCCGGCGACGGCGGCGGTAGACGGCGGCGAGTCGGCGGCGCCAAGGTAGCAAAATGGGACCCTGGAGGCACGGCGAAGCTGTTGGGGGTGGTGACTGGGCTCGGGCGGCGATGACTCACCGGCGACGGCGAAGGAGGCGGCGGCGGTGACGACCAAACTTTGTCGGACGGCGCGGCAACGGTGACTGGGAGGCTCTCGGGCGAAGGCGACGTTGGCGGGAGGGAGTTGGGGCTATTGCTCTCACAATGGCGGCGGTGGCATGGACGCCGAGGGTCTGGAGGCGGCGGAATCCGGCGGCGTAGCGGCTTCGGCGTTCGGCGATTGCGGTGCAACGACGACGAAGCAGGGGGCTGCGCCTTAGGGTTTTGGTGGAGGGAGATGGGCGAAGAGGTTAGCGGTCGGACCTTTTATATAGCCGGCGCGGCGAATGGCGCGGCAAAGCGAGGGCGAATCCGCGGAGGGCGGCGACAGGCGTGGAAGATCCGGAAGTCGGACGCGGAGAGTCCGGACGGCGACGGCGCGAGGTGGCGTGGCGCGGCGGGTCCACCGGTCGCGGAAGGAGGCAAAGCGCGGCGCGGCGGGAGTGGCGTGCGATGGTGATCCAACGGCGAGGAGAGACGCGGGCGAGGGCGCGTCCGATCGGCGGAAGAAGCCACGCGGCGCGCATCGAGCGAGGGTAGGCGGGTGAGCGGCGGGAGGCGGGCCGGGTTGCGGGGAAATGGGAATAAATGGATTTCTCTTTTTAATAAAAACAAAAAATACAAATAGCAAATAGAAATTATCAAATAACTTTAGAAAAATTTCAGAAATTTCTAGAAAATATATCCAAGCATATAGAATCCAATTAAAATAAGTTTGGCCATTGTTGATGTTGGAATTAAGCACATTAAGTTATTTTGTCCTTAAAGTCCATATTAAGCTTTTAATATAAATCAAAACAAAATGTAGATGATGAGATTTTCAACTAGCAAATAAATAAAATATTTTTCAGATGCCAAAAGTTGGGATGTTACACCTAACATGTTTTATCGAAGTGACCAATAAATTACATGAGCACAACGAACTCACCACAAAAGGATGAGTACATGGAGGTGCGCTGAGCCGAGGGTAGAGTCCCCTCCTCCTCCCCTCTCCTCTCCCTTCTTCTCCTCTCCTCCCCCCTCTCCTCTTCTCTGCCGCCGGTGCTCTCCTCTCCTCCCCCTCTTTCTGTCGCACGAGTCGATTCAGATTGGAATCAACAGACGCTATATTGGCCCTCAATCACGACTAGTGTTAGGCACCTGCCAGTCGCGCGACTGAGCGACATAGCTCAACATTGTCCGCTCGTCGCACGACTAAGTGTCGATAGGCCTTGGTCGCGTGACAAGTCCACGATTGTGAGTCGGCTGGACTCAAATCGCTGGCCCCCGTGTGATTGGGCCTAGTCGCTTGGTGGGCCGGGGGTTATTTCTATATAAAAGAATAAGTCGTGGTTTATTTTTGTAAAGTGATGAAAAATGTTTATTACTTTTTAAAACAAAAACTGGTAACTAACGTACGAATCTACTTCTATAAGGCGTGGCGTCCTTCTCCGGCGGCCGGCCAGTTGACCTAATCTCCCTGAACCGGGGTTTCACGTCCGGTTTTTTTCTTCTGCCTACCATCTTTGAACATGATCTCAGCAGGCACGCGCGCAGGATAAAGTAGCATGTAAGTCACGGAAGATGGAGCTAGCTGTCGAATTGATGCATGCGTGGTCGCGAGATCGATCATTTTTGCGAAATTTCGTAACATACCTGATGACACGACGGTTTTAATGGTTACTCGTAACAACAGTCCGTCCGTCCACACATGGACAGATGGACTAGATCAGAGCACGTGGCTCCAGTGTTATGTGCATATACGTACGTACGTACGTTTATTTACTGAAATCAGCTTATGCAAGCCTGTGTTAATTGCGACTTGCTGCTAATTTTGGCTCGAGTATCATATCCGTTAATAGCGACGTGCTGCTAGTTTTGGAGGAAAAATACGTACCCAGACTAGCTAGCGGAATGGTCGAATGGATCACAACTTCTTGAAAATCGATCGGCGCATAATGATTTTTCACACAAACGTATGTGCGTGCATCGTCATGTCAGAAACGTCATCGCTTGAGATCAAGCTATACCAGTCTAGTACAGTAAACTTGTGATGAAGCTCAAATAATTTCTGACATATATAGCAGCTCATGTCTTTGAAATGGTGCGTGATCAGCACGGACACTTGCAGCGGTGTACGTTTTCGAGTTTGGTTTGGAGTCGATCAGCCGAATACTTAGATGTCTAGTACGTATCAGACAGGATACGACGATCGATACGTACGCCTGTCAGTTCTTGCTGGAACCGGAAGGTATATCTCAGATACTCTTAACGCATCAGAGAAAATGACTGTAGATTGTATTGTACAAGCAGCCAAAACTCGGTATTTTCCTCAAATCATGCAAAAGGAGTGGTACCTAACTCACCCAACCACCCCACACAAGTGTACGTAGTGTATACGCGCCTGGCGGCTTCGCCTCGATCTTTTCCAAGTTAACTTTGGTGGTAAGCATGGACCAATTAAGTATGGACATGAATAGGGTTTGCAAGAATCTATATATCTTGCTAGCTTTTGGGAGTACATCGGACAGAGCCTTTCACTCTTTAATTTCATTCTAACTCACTGAAGGTGGAGCCTCAAAATAAGGGTGGGGATCGATACTGTCTGTACACATGCGGTTCTTTTAACGTCAGTTTTACTTACACTCACGGAGGATTTACTAATCACATTTTCGGTCATTAGGTGTGGGAAAAGGGGCTAGTATCGATCGATCTGCACCGCACCCGGCTGAAAGAGAGACATGCTTAGGAGATCATACTATACCTAGCCTGATGGGATTTGACACCTCTATGTGGTGTGCTTCGAACCGCGGAGACGTTTACATCTCCTTTCCCTCCAATCCAGCGGCTCACTGTCACTCGACAATTGGCAAGAGTTGATGTCCGACCCCATCCAACTGACTGAACGGTTCCTGATGAGGCCCCAGCCATCTCAATATTCCCCAGTTGCTAAAATCCTTTCTGAAATGAGCCACCTTTTTTAATCGTCCCAATTGTCACATTGCTAATTTGCAATAATATAGTATACTGGTACATGATTGGGCCCAGCTCGATGGAAGTGCCGGTGAATTGTTAACCGAAGTCAATTAAGTAAAGGTGATCACTGAAAACTAACTGAAATCTTGCAGAAAGCAACGCCTACAGGCAAGAGGAAATTAATCAACTATCTCCCACTGCTAACTACCTTTTTTGTACAATGAAAAAGTGGATACTTCCCTTCTTCTCTAACGAAGCAGAAATATATGATCAAGGGTTCGGATCCCTCCGGATTACCCTCAACTCCATCTGTGTGGATTTCACCCAATTCATTGTTGTGTATTACGGAAATTCAACACTTTGATTTGTTCATACATGTTAATAGAGCATTTCGTTATTTTTTTATATTAAAAAAAAACATCCAACGATTTTCGAGCGTCTAAGTAGATTCGCCGGGTGGAGTCGGAGAAACTGTGGTCCGAACCCGTGAGACGTGAAAAAGCTGGTGGTGGGCTGATGACGCCTGGGCGCACCAAGTGGGTTGCAATTTTCGTGCTGGGTGGGGGTAAGAACCCGTCGTCCGTCGTCTGATCCCAGCTCCTCTAGCTGCGCACGGGGTGTTTCGTAGAACCGAAGCGAGCGCCCCGCACCGCATGGAGGAAGGAATACGTAGCCATCAGTCGGGGAGAAAGATGGCGATGCATGCTGCCGCCGCAGCCGGGGATATATATATATATATATATATATATATATATATATTATACTCATATACTAATTATAAGATATTAAAATAATTTGAACTCCTTATCACTTTGAGAAAAATAATTATAAGATATTCCAATATAACTACATGAAAATTTTTTATAAATAGTTTTCATATTTTATAAATACCTTAAAAGGAATATATCTAAATAATTGTATAAATACATTCATATTTGTACTAAAAAGGAGTATATCTAAATAATTGTACATACCACCTCTGAAAAGTTGTGAATACCACTTAAATGGTCTTATATACTTATATACTACACATACATACTATCGATTGCGCAAGATACTTCCTACATTGTGAGATACGAGAATGAGATACTTTGGAAGTATAAAAGGTTATATATATATATATATATATATATATATATATATATATATATATATATATATAACAAATTGGAAAACCCGTGCACCGCCGCTGCTGCTGTTTAATTGGGATTAGTCATCCTCAAACGGAGCTTCGTTTCGGCAAAAGCGACCATCGGTTGTGACGAGCAAGTTTGTTGCTGTTGCTGTTCTAGAAGCCACGGCCTAGCTGGATGCACGGACTAGATGTTTCTTCTTTGTAACAGAGTTTTGGAGGCTGTCTTGTGAAGGGCGTGTGTACTGTAACCGGCAAAAGGTGGACGCGTGTTGTTCCTCGGATCAAAGGTGGTTGTTCTTTTGACAGGGAGTATGCAAGTGTTGTTCTTTCACGGGACATATGCACGTTCCAAGCGTATATTGTGTCCAATAAGGGTAAAACGTGGACCTTAAATTAAGGCATGATACCTTTTACTCAGTCACTGACTATCTTATACATTGGACCAGGTAAACTATAGCACTGTCTATCTTATATATCGATTTAAGTCGGTGTCTCACTGAGTAGCATCGTAATTAGTAGCAGACAGCAGTATTGTGACTTTTAAATGAATCTAACTTAATTAAATTGTACCAATTGTAGACTAAATACATACTGTTAAAAAAAAATCTAAAATGTTGAGGGCCACAGTCCAGGTCGGCCGAGGCTATACCCCGTCCCTGAACGAAAGAACGGCCAGCTCGGTGCCTTGGTGCGTGCGGGTCATGCACTCACGTGGGACCGTGGGGCAAAGAGGGCGGTGTTAACGGTGGGCCCTGCAACGATATTTGCTAGCCCAAGCCCCAAATCCACGCCGTTTCGGCCTCGTGCTCGCGGCGTCACGCGTCCACTCGGCTAACGCGAACCGGGCAGAGTTGGACGCCACCGCGGCGGTCGCGGGCTTCCCTCTAGTCCACCGCCCTGCTCAGCATTCAGAACACGCCGCGTCCGTAGCCGCGCCCACTCCGATTTCGCCCGTGTGCCTGCAGATTTTTCCGCACCGCACGTACATCTCGCCGCCGCCGCCGCCGCTGCCGCCGTCCGCGGCCTTCCGTTTCCCCTGGTATGCGGTAAATCCTCCGTGGTATCATGGATTCATGGCGTACATCGAGCGCCCCTTCAATCCCGCCTGGCACGGTTTATATGCAAGTGTGCAAGACATGATACTGACAGCATCGAGACGAATATACAGACACAATGTTGATTCGATTGAGCCGAGTGAATTAAAATACAAAGATTAAGGTGCATCACAGTCACACACCAATACGCAAGTACACAGGTGTTTAACACGTATTAGAATATATACTCGCTACTTCATATTGAGCCGGAACTATTCCGTCCTCTACAAATTAACTTGGACAGAAGCAACCTTAATTCGGAAATCGAACCACAAAAACGAGATAACTTTTACTCAGAAGCCAGAGCTGTAGCTAGCCCCCATGCAATCATGCATTGCTTAGCAGACGCCGTTGGTCTTCTTCTTGGCCAGCACGGCCCTCTTCCAGTGGGAGATCACCTCGTGCTGCCTCTCCATGTCCCTCTCGCTCGCCGCGGCGTTCGGCAGGGAGGGGGCGCGGGCGGGGAGAGCGTCGAGCTCGTGCAGCACCTTCTCGATGTCGAGCACGAGGCGCTCGGCGAGGGTGCGGCTGAAGTCCTCGCGGATGACCACGCGGAGCACCGTCACGTGCTGCGCGTCGGGGGGCATGGTGTAGGCCGGCACGATCCAGCCGAAGCGGCGCAGGAAGTCGGAGATCTCGAACTCGTTGTGCCGGCTGTTGTCCTTGAGGGAGAAGGCCACCAGCGGCACGCCGTTGTCCTTGGACACGATGTTGAACCGCTCCGTGCGCTCCAGGCCCTGCTTCAGCACCATCGCGTTCTCCTGGCAGTTCTCCATGATGTTCTTGTACCCCTGCATCGCACCAAGAAACCAGTGTTGTAAAGAACGGTATGCGCTAGTCGGACAGACATTTTACCACCGTCAAGCGATTAATCGCTATATGCATGTACGGTTAATCAGAATATGTGTTCGTAATAATATCAATAATATATTCATTCATATTTAAAATTGCTTAAAATATTTACCGAGATTATCACTGTATGACTGAAACATGATTAATATTCCTAATGTACAGACTTGCATACGTTTTTTTTTTTTAGGGCTGCATACTTGAAAATTATGAAGTTGTGAATGTTGTAGATCCTTGTTCAACAGGGTTTTTTTTTGTATCTGTAGTTGTTCACATATCTCCAACTAAGCAGCCCTAGAAGATCAAGAAGATAAAAGACCAAAAAGGAATATATCTGCGCTTTTGGTTGGAGATTAGCCTAGTTACTGCACCATGCACCGGCAAGAATGCCAATAGTTATGTGTAGATACTAAGGACATTGCCAAGTCTGACTAAATGGGCCGTCTAAACGGGTCACGGCCTGTCAATTAACCGGATTTGTCACCCGATAAAGCGGGAAAAGGTCGATTAATCACTGTAATCTGTCGATTAAACGTTCCAACCCATTAATTGACCGCCGTTTCTTCTAATCGTGACGTTTTGGGCGCCGTCACCGTATTAACAGACGATTAAACGGTCTAGGGCCGCCTAGACCGTTTTTCACTGCACTGCCAAAGAACCACACATTATAACTTAGCAGGTGTGTTTAAACAGAAATCATGGCCTTATAAGTCAGAAATGTTCAGAAACATCGACGGGTATCACACAATGGGCTGGCTTATAGTAGTAGGTCCGTAGTAGTACTCATGATTTGTCTAAACAAAAAACAACGAGTCCATGCATTTTACCTCAAAACCAAGGCGGATCAGCTGGTAATATTGTGCAATAACTTGGCTGGAACCTGAAAGTTTACATCAAGATTCAAGCAGATTAGCCAACCTGAAGTATGCATCAAAATGGACAAGAGAAAGTATTAAGCAAAAAAAAAAGAAACATATGCGCGCAAAAGAACGTCACCTTTGGAGAAGTTGAGGGTGAAGGTGGGCTGGTCGGTGCCAAGGTAGTTGATGTGGAAGATGAGTTCCTCCGGCAGGTCTTCCTTGCCCTTCCAGATGCACCACCCGATCCCGGCGTAGACGAGGCCGTACTTGTGCCCACTGACGTTGATGCTCTTCACGAGCGGCAGCCGGAAGTCCCACTCCAGGTCCGGGTACAGGAACGGCGCGATGAACCCGCCGCTCGCCGCGTCGACGTGGATCGGCGTGTCCCAGCTGCACATTCAATCCACGCCCATAAGAATTGTCTACTAGCATGCACCGAAATGTTTCGTGCGCGCACTAGACGAAGGATGCAGTGGAAGAATGCTTCGTTACCCTGTTTCCGCGTTCTTCTCGGTGAGGAGATCGTTGAGCATCTTGACATCCTCAAACTCCCCGTTCAGCGTCGAGCCGAGGATGGCCGCGACGCAGATCGTGTTCTCGTCGACCAGCTCCACGGCCTTCTCGGGGTCCATGACGTAGTAGCCGTCACGCAGCTTTACTTCCTTGAGCTCGACCTCGAAGTAGCGCGCAAACTTCTCCCAGCAAACCTGCATTTTCCCGATCGATCCAGTTAAGTTGGTAAAGCAATGCACCACCGGGTTGTGTGGTGTTGGATGCTGATGTGGTTATGGAGATTGCGTGATCTTCTTACTTGGACATTGGCGCCGGTGACAATGTTAGGCTTGTCGCAGGGCTTGCCGGCGGCCTTCATCTTGCTCTGCCACCGCCTCTTGAAGGCCAACCCGGCGAGCATGATTGCCTCGGACGAGCCGACAGTGCCAACTCCTACGGCCGTTTCCGAATCACCAAGAGGAGCATTGAAGAGATGCGCGATTATGTTCACGCATCGGTTCTGCAAAGCACAATTCAGGCAAAAATTGTTTTGTTCAATGAACAAATCATGCGATTTTTATCAATGTGTTTATGCATATAGAACAGCGCAAAAAAAATATGCTACAGTGTTCTCTAGTTACCGTCTGCTTCGAAGTACAAATGGAACAAAATACCAATCATTTTCTACGGAGAAATGGTGTGCAGACTTGGCAGTAGTTCTGACACAAGTTGTAGGAACAAGTTAAACTTTTATATTTCAAATTTCAGATAACTTTTGAATTCCAAACATTTAGGTTTCAGTCATGAACTTGTATTTTTGAGTAACTTAAATGAGAATCTTCGGGGGAGAAATTACAATTAGTACTTAATACTTTCAACAAATGCTTAACGAAGCCAGATCTCACATTAGTTTTAAATTTGGAATCTGAAAGTAAAATCCTTTTTTTCTGAAGAATTTTTATATAGAGAGTGATTACAACAAGGGATAGAAATCCCGTTTCTGGGGCATTTCCCGCCGGTCGGCCGGAACGGCAAATCCCGGATAAAAATCGTTTGAATTTGATTAAAAACCAACCGATTTTTAAAATTTAAAATTTGAATTTGCAAAACCCAAGAAAACCGGCCGGGATTTTATTCCCTGATTACAACATCTTGGAAAGAACAAGACACAAATGAATGGTGTCAGGTATTCGCGCACGCAGCTACTTTGGCAGGTGGGACTAGTACTACGGCAAGTGTGCTTACGAGCGTTTGTTTTAAATGGTACTGTTTGTATACGAAACAACAAATCTAACTTCCTTCGAAGATTAAAACTAAAAATGGCACTGCGGACTCACCGGCAGGCGGCATATGTTATCGTCTGTGTCACAGGTGCGCAAACCCCTTGTTCCCTCTCATAGAGAGGGGACCTCCATCACGTGTTCTCGTCTCCTCTCTTATGGAGGAGACTTCCGACACATGTCCTAATTATTTAGGCGTAATTAATTGGTCATAATTCTTTAGTTGTAATTAATTATTTAAAATTAATTTATTCGTAATTAATTAGTTCTAACAAATTTAGTCGTTGTTAACCACTAGCTGTAATTAATTTAATCATAAATAATTAATTATAATTAATTAGTCATAGTTAGTTAGTCATTATTAATTAGTCACAATTAGTTAGTTCTAATTATTTAATCATAATTAATTAGTAGTATGGAGGAAGTTCTCTCGTCTGGCACGTGGACAAGGGAAGTCCCCTCCCTAGGAGCGCGAAACTTTCTAGGAAAGAGGACGAGGACACGTGTTGGAAGTCCCCTCTCTATGAAAGGGGACGAGGGGATCCGCGCACCTGTGGCAGGATGAGAACACATGTTGCCTGCAGGCGAGTCTGCGGTGCTATTTTTTGCTCTGATATCTGAAGAGAAGCTAGATTTGCTATTTCGCATACAAACAGTGCTCTTTAAGCCAAAACTCGTGTGCTTACATTATTAGACCACCGCAAACAGTTCCTTCCATACGTTATACCGAAAGTGCTGACTACAATATAACCTTTTATTATGCTCTGTGCAAGCAGAATCATTCCTAATTTGTTCCGAGACTTTAAAAACATTTTCGGAATGCATCCAGACCTAACCTCACATGACTAGGAGCAGCTAGGTGTGGCTTAATATCGCAAAAGGACAACTTGGACTTGCAATACAACTTGAACTCTTGGGCTATTAGCCTTGGTTCCCTTAATCCATTGTTAGTCAGTCTAATTGGGTGATCAAACAACAGACTGACTAGCGTTTCTTCCCTTCTTTCCCATTGTTGCTTTCCGGACAGCCACAGGGAGATCTCGTTGGAAGATCCAATGTCACACCTGGATAATTTGATGATAAAAAAATCGCTCATAAATTTTTTAGTAGTATCAAAATTTGGTTTGGCCGTATTCCAAATAACATTCTTTTTTATTAAATTTTAATTTTACTTAGGTTTTCATTATGTTAAATTCTGATTGGATCTATTAGGACCATAAAGCAACCCTGACATGGGTAATTTGCCAAAAGGATCGGTAAGGACACGCTGTCGAGGAATTATTGGCGCGCCCAAGCAAGTTGGTGACGTTGCCCTCGGCTGGTGGAGTCAGTGAGTAGCAGGCATTTCTCCGCGAACGCGACCTGCCAGCCGCAGTGGGCACTGCAAGCCTGGCCGCCGAAAGTACTTCTAGCATTTTCCAATACTCTTTATGCCCTAACACAACAATAGTATAACACTCTACGTACATCCGTGGGGAAAAGAAAATGCCAGGTAGACGGTACCCCGGATCTTGAGGGGATTCTTCTCTCAAGCCACAAGCTTACACCACGTGACATTTGTTCAAATCCACCGAAATCGATTCTCCTCCCAGGATCCCCGGATCCACGTAGTCCGTTTTCGAGATCTGGTTATGTGTGAATATTTTATCTAAACAAAAGCACGTTAGAAGACCGTTGGTCTACAAGATTTATTAGTTAGTTTAATTATATATTGTTTATTCATGTACAAAGTAAAACATCTTTTTATATATAGAAGAGGATATGAAGCTCTCATTATTAATATTACCTAGACACGAACACGAGAATCGAAATTTGATATGGACTCGGATGTTCAATTCAGGGGACTTGAAAAAATAGGATTGGGGGACTTGACTACTATATATTAATATAATACTAAAAGTAAATAAATATATTTATTTTCTATTATAAATAATACTTATAAATGCTCAATTAGCCTCTCATCATTGAAGTTGGAGGATCTGAACAAAAGATCCATATTCAACATAGAAGATCCACCTCTTGGCTTATATGGCGCTTACTGTCACATGTGAGATGGAAAAGCGGTAAACAAAACAAATGTAGCACTTTCCTCTTCCAAACTCATGTGGGCATGTCCCTACACTACTACAAAATATGCTATACTAGAGATACGTAACTATTATAGACGGTTTGTGAATAGAATCGTCTGTGATAATTCACAGACGGCTCTTAAAAAGAACCGTCTGTGATAATCGAGACATCATAGACGGTCGATTATCACAGACGGTTCTTCTTAAGAACCGTCTGTGAATTATTACAGACGGTTTTGTAGATAAAACTGTCTATGATACTTTTATTTTGATGGGCGGGAAAATAAACATTTAGATTTAATGGGCGGGCTGCCGAAACTCGCTTTATATTAACAGAGTCTCCTCACACCTCCATCTCCTCTGCCATCTCTCCTCTAATCGAGTGTCGCCGTCTCGCCTTGACCTTGCGCTTCGGCCTCCCCCGAGTTCATCGCCCGCGGCCTCCTCCACCTCGCTCCAGCCTCGTGAACGCCGGCCTCCCACGACCTCATCACCCCGGCCTCCCACGACCTCACTCTCTCTACTCCCTCCTTTTGCTCTATGATGTGGATTACTAAGAGCTAGTGTTTGTGCTCTGTGAATGGATTGAGTTTATACTACTATGATGTGGGTAATGCTGTGGCTATTGTGGGAAGTTCTCTATGCATGTGTAGTTCCTGCTGAGTTATTTGGTTTTGGCAAAAATATAGATGGCAGCGACGTTCTTTGACTCGTTGGAAAGCTAACGAAAAGTTCAATCCGAAAATCCATAAGTCAAGTCCATATTAGATTCATTCGCGAGGCTCGGGAGGCTCCAGACGAAGTGAAAACAGACGGATCTTGTTTAGAACCATATGTGATAGCTTTTTCACTGATGGTTCAAAAATCGTCTGTAATAACCTGATATCATCACAAACATATAAACTCAAACAGTTTAAAAACTGTTTGTGGTGACGGTTTCGAACCGTCTGTGATAACCCTTTGTGTAGTGATGCTATCCCTGACTTCTCTTTCTATTATTTCTTCCCTTCGAAGTCTTCTCTTTTTCTGTTCTTCTTCTTCCTCCGAAGCCATGGCAGACCATGATAGCCAAGGCGACCAACCATTCTTTCTTTCTTTTAGTCTTCCTCCAGCTTTCCTTTGCCTAGTCATGGTCACAAACAGGGGATGTCGAGCTAGCGCGGCTTTTCCCAAATCTAGTCTCATCATCTACACTTGGAACACTGCTAGGGGTGTCTGACGCTCATCGACATGGGGGTACACGCCGACGCCAGCAAGAAAAAAATCGGATTCGTGTGTCCAGGTAACACTGCTCTGTACATACAAGTATACGGTCAAATAGATGAATAAAAGAGCAGGTTGGGACTACATGTTTGTGTTATTGTTTATTATTTATTATTTGTGAGTTGAAAACTTCATTCGGGCAACGATGACCTCAATTATAGAACACATCACATGAATTTTGTCCGAATTCTCGGAACGTAGTACCAGGCGAAAGACATGGCCTGTTGGTTTCTCTCCTTTTTCTCTTATGAAATGGATGCGTCAACGTAACTGTCACTCTGTTGGTTTCGTCGGAAACGATGACCTCAATTATAGAACACATCACATGAAGTTTGTCCGAATTCTCAGAACGTAGTACCAGGCGAAAGACATGGCTTGTTGGTTTCTCTCCTTTTTCTCTTATGAAATGGGTGCGTCAACGTAACTGTCACTCTGTCAGGGTGTAAGGATTTTTCTGTGTATCACATCACTTCGACTGCCAAATCCACACTCGCTTCCAAGGGACGGGCCGTTACGCCTAAGGTTACAGAAACTTCAAAGCAATCAAAGGGAGTACACAAAGCAAACTTGATTCATCTCTCATTCTCTCTCACACACACATGTTTCCCTTTTCTGCCAAAGGATGAAAATAAAAGGAATGAATCCGAAAACAGTGGAAGAAAAAAAGAATTGAACCCATATTATTGTCGGTAGGAGAGAGAGAGAGGGAGAGAGAGAGAGAGAGAGAGAGGAAACGAACGCGCATGTGATGACTTACTCTCGGATACTCGACCGTTTTGTATTCTTCCTACTAGTTTTCTAACTTCTAGACAAGATCAGAGGGCAACTGGGCCAATGAAAATACCTACTGAAAAACCATCGAACCTATTGTTGGAACAGACGAATCAAAAAACCAGGAACTCGCCGTCCGAAGCAGGCAAAAACGCTAATCAAGCGCATGCCACGACTCACGAGACGCACAGAAGACCTGGGATCTACAGTAATTTGGTGACGAACAGGGGAAAAGAAGCAGTACAAATTACTACTGCTTCTCCCTGAAGTAAACAAACGCTAATGGCCGGCCGGTTAATTAATTAGCTACTAGCACTAGATAGATACGAGAAGTAAGATGGCGGTGTGCATATGTGTGTTGTTAATTACCTGTAGCTCGGTGGTGACCGGGTACTCGTCCATGTCGACGTAGTTCTTGTTGAGGAGGCCTGGATGAGCTTGTCGCACTCGGGCTCCATCCACGTGGTGACGAAGGACGCCAGGTTCAGCCGCGGGTTCCCGTCCAGCATCAGCTCGTCGTTGATGATCTGGTACGCCGCCTCCTTGGGGATCGACTGCTCCGACATCCGGAACCTAACCAACAAACCGAGCATCCACCCATCCATTTCAATTGATCACTCCAAAAAAACAACGCACACACGCGTATAATGCTATTGATGGAACGGAAGAAGCAAGCCACCCAAGAATCGATCTACTTGCCTGGGCAGGGAGGTGCGGACGTAGCGGGAGGCGAAGGTGGAGTGCACGGAGTCGTCGGAACCGGACACTCCGTGGGAGAGCACCATCTTGATCGCCGGCGGGGATGGCCTCCGAAAGGGTTGGAGACAAGGTGGGGACGCCGGGGCGGAGAAGAAGCTAGGCCGGATAGACGGTAACCAGCTTGCGCTTGGAGGACGAGGAGGAGACGCGCGACGAGGCCGTCGCTACGGTTGCGTTGGATTAATTGAGGAACGCGGAACGCTTCCAATTCTTTGCGATTGATGAGAAACTCATAAAGGAAAAAGAGTACAATATTTTATCTCGAGCGGGTTGAGTCTTAGGAGATTTCTCCCCCTGACATCTGCAAATCACGTAGTCTTCGCATACCAATTCCATGAACACATTTTTGAAATGCGGAAGTTGGTAATGACTTGGTAAATAAGTCTGCGAGGTTATCACAAGACTTAGTTTGCGAATAGTGATTTCCCACTCTCTTGCAATTCATGTGGGTAAAATAGTTTAGGTGCAATATGTTTTGTGATATTACTCTTTATGTAACCCGTTTGCATTTGAACAACGCAAGCAGCATTATCTTCGTAGATAATGGTAGGTGATGAAATAGCACCTATATCACATGACTGTTGTATGTGATTAATCATTTCGAAGACCATACACTTTCACGTGATGCTTCATATAATGCAATTATTTCGAATGATTAGTGGATGTAGCCACTAAGTGCATTTGAAGACTTCCAAGAGATGGTCTGCATCCATGAGTGTAAAAACACAAAGCTTTGTTTGAGATCGGCATTATGGGGATCGATAAATAGCCGACATCTGTATATCCTATTAAATCCATATTTTTATTCTTTTGAAAGAATAGACCGAGATCTTTAGTGCCTTGAAGATATCTAAGGATATTCTTCACTCTACCCAATGTCTTTTGGTTGGAGTAGCGTATCTAGCAAGTAGATTTACCGCAAATGCAATATCCGTAGGGTGCAATTTGCAAGGTACATAAGCGCTCGATAGCTTTGAGATATGGAACCTCGGGTCCCAATAGCTCTTCATTTACATCTCGGGGTCTAAATGGATCTTTCTCCCTGTCTAGAGATCGAACAACCATGGGGGTTTTCGATGGATATGCTTTGTCCATATTGAATTTTTCCAATATTTTCTGGACATAGGCTGATTGATGCACTAAAATGCCTGTATGAAGGTGCTCAAGTTGTATACCTAAGCAAAATTTGGTTTTACCCAAATCCTTCATTTCAAATTCCGTCTTAAGATGATTGCGTGCTTCATCTATATCTTGTGTGTTACCAATGATATTAAGATCATCAACATACACAGATATAATGCAAAATCCTGTTGAGGATCTTTTTATGAATACACATGGGCAATCATCATTGTTGGAGTATCCCTTTTTGGTTAGGAACTCACTTAGTCGGTTGTACCACATTCTACCCGACTGTTTCAAGCCGTATAAAGACTTGTTCAATTTTACACAATACATATTGCGATTTGCGTTTGGATTCGGAATTGAAATTCCATCGGGAACTTTCATGTATATGTCCGAATCGAGTGACCCATAAAGATATCACGATCACTACATCCATCAATGAAAAACTAGATGATTTTTAGCGCCAATGAGATTAAATATCGGAATGTTATTCCACTCATTACTGGAGAATATGTTTCATTATAATCAATGCCGGGTCTCTGCGTGAACCCTTGTGCTACAAGCCTTGCTTTGTATCTCACCACCTCATTGTTTTCATTCCGTTTGCGGACGAAAATCCATTTGAAACCGACAGGGAATACTTTGGGAGGTGTATGTATCACATTGGTGAATACATTTCTTTTATTGAGCGAGGCTAACTCCGCTTGAATTGCATCCTTCCATTGGTTCCGATCCGTATTTGTTTGCACTCGCCATGGTCTTAGGATCGGATCATTTTGAAGGTTGTTTGCAATTGTTGTGGAGAAATAAATGTCGACAATTGTAGTCTTACGATCATATGATTCTCCGAATCATTATAGTTAGTAGAAATTTTTGGACCCTGATGACTCAATGTTATTTCCCAAAACATTTGAGTCGGGTATTCGATGTCCCGTGATCGATTGAGTGCACTGTTGATCCGGGTTCAAGGATCCTTTGGTGTCTATCAACTTGAGGTTGATCTGCATTTACATTCTTTTGTTTCCTTTGTCGCTTGTTAGAAGCTGTATTCGCCATTTGTGCCGTACTTCTCCCCCTCTTATTTTGAACTGGGAGTTGAGTGGTATTTTTCGGTACCTCCACTCTTTCAGGCACATTTCTGGCAGGGTTATAGGATTTTGTGACACCTTTATAATCAGTAAATGCATCTGGCAGATTATTTGCAATGTTTTGCAAATGAATAATTTTCTGAACTTGAAGTTCAGTCTCAGAGTCACGTGGACTGCGAGGCAGAATGCCTTGAACATTCCAATTAATTTCCGGCATTGGTTTGGTATTTATTGTCTCCCTAATGCCGGAAATGCTCCTCATTGAATATGCAATCGCGCGTCGGCAGAAATGAGTCCCCTGTTAGGGGTTCGAGGTATTTTATGATTGACGGTGATTTATACCCAACATAGATCCCAAGTTTCCTGTGCGGTCCCATTGAGGTACGCTGCGGTGGTGAGATCGGTACGTATGTAGCGCAACCGAACTTTCGCAGATGGGAAATATCTGGTGGATTTCCACGTACTAATTGTAGCGGAAGTGCTATGATATGCGCTTTGGGCAATTGTATTAAGTCGCCAGTGTAAGATCGCATGACCCCAACATGATGTTGGTAAGTTGCAGTCGTAGTAATGGTGCGTGCAATGAGCTTGATTCTCTTGATAAGAGATTACGCTAAACCATTTTGTGTATGAACATATGGAGCAGTGTTGAACTTGTATCCCAAGAGCCATACAATAATCATTGAAGGCATAGGATGAAAATTCAGAACATTGTCCATTCGAATTGATTGAATTCGATATTCGGGATGATGTGCTCGTAATTGGATGATTTGACCAATTAACTTAGCAAATGCATGGTTTCGTGTGGATAAAAGACACACATGTGACCATCTAGTGGATGCATCAATGAGAACCATGAAGTACCGAATGAGCCACACAATGGTTGTATAGGACCACATATATCTCCTTGAATGCGTTCAAGGAATTTAGTGGTTCAACTGATTTTAAGATAAGAGGGTCTTAAAATTAATTTTAGGTTGCACAGAAGTGCACACAAAATCGAGGATTAGGAAATTTTGTTTTGATATATGTATGACCAATAGAATTGCTAATAATTTTCCTCATCATTCCAATGCAGGTGGCCAAGGCGATCATGCCATGTTTGGAATGTATTAGTATTTTGGAAAATTACTTTGTACGCAATATGTTGAAGCAGTTTGATGTATGTATAGTACAATCCGGAGTTTAAAGATGGAATTTTCTCTAGTACTTGTTTGCCATATCCGTTGTTTTTGGTTAAGAGTAGATATTCCTCTTTGTTGTCACTTTGGGTTTCAATATGAAAACCATTACGCGGATATCTCTATAACTAAGTAGGGTGCGTGTTGAATCGGGATACAAGAGTGCATCCTCAATCTCAATTGTGTACCCATAGGGAGAGTGATAGAAGCGCGACCGAGCCTACTATCATTGCATCGCGTCAATGATTGTTAAAATATTTCCTTTTCTCCTTGTAAGGGTTTGGAAATATTTTGTGTCCCTAAGTATAGAGTTTGTGGTACCGCTATCCACAAGGCATAATTCCTCCTCCATTGGATTGACTCCAAAATCTATATACACAAAGAAAAGAATTTAATGAAATTCTTGAAGTAATATATAGAATACATACAAACTTTATTTTGCAATATCGGATATGTTCGATATATGATTGTAACATACAAGCTTACAATATAGATGACAACATTATTTATATTACAACATAAAAGTACTTAGTATGGGCAGGGAGGTGCGGACGTAGCGGGAGGCGAAGGTGGAGTGCACGGAGTCGTCGGAACCGGACACTCCGTGGGAGAGCACCATCTTGATCGCCGGCGGGGATGGCCTCCGAAAGGGTTGGAGACAAGGTGGGGACGCCGGGGCGAGAAGAAGCTAGGCCGGATAGACGGTAACCAGCTTGCGCTTGGAGGACGAGGAGGAGACGCGCGACGAGGCCGTCGCTACGGTTGCGTTGGATTAATTGAGGAACGCGGAACGCTTCCAATTCTTTGCGAAGTCGCGGTCGGCACAGATGAGATGGCATGGGTACAACTGTACTCTAAAAAAAATTGAATGTAAATTTACCTTAGAGTATATACACCTAGTATAATACATATGTTATACAATAGATTACACACTATATGCTATTTTCAGTAATCAATAGTCAACAGCCAACCAAAGTAAGCTATATTCCGTGACGTCGGTTGTAGTATAACATGTAATTTATTCCATTTGAATATTTACTATGTCATTTAAACTTTTATATTGTGATGTCGGTATTCGTGTTTTGTTTTGCCTTTTTTTTCCCCCCGGAAGGAAAATCGTTTTTTTTTTCCTTTTGTAAAATGCTAGGTGAATAAGGCGGGGTTTCCATGATGCCGGGGGAAGCAGGTATCGGTGGACAGCTAGCCGCAATCGATTGTTGAGATCTTCCTTTCCAGATCTTCTTACTTAAACTGCTTCGTTTAGGAATCTTACGGCTAATGCACCGCCCTGCTCTTCCTTCCGTAGAAAAATAATCGTGAGATATGTTTCATTTGTACGTACGTGGCCTGTGTGTATCACGATTCACGAGTGGAATAGGAGGGTTTGTTGCGAGACCATGCGTTCAGACTTCAGACGCGCACATGCAAGGAGGGCCCCGCACGAGCTAGCCCATTGTCCGGTGGCCACTTGCTAATCAATCAACGAACATGCAAGGAGGGCCCCATGTAAGGATGGTATACTACCTCTACCATCAGCAATCTAACTAGACCCGTCCAAACCCGGGCCGGGCCTTGCCCGGTGCTAAAAGGGTAGGCCTGAGCCCGCCCGGATGAAGAATTTAAACTCGTTATTACGAGTTAATGGAGTATTTTGGTAGTTAATTACAATTGTTATGTAGATTAATATTTTTCATGACTTGGCAAAAAAGTTTAATTGTCATGATGACGAAGACATCGGATGACTCAATATGTTGGAAGTCAGTTAAGTTATCGCCGTCATGTGCTGATGCTCAAGTTAAGAACAATGTTTTAGAGAGAAAATACGAGTCATCATCCAAAAACTCCAAGCGAATGCGCAGGACAAAGGTATAACTAGCATATACTAAGTATATGTTTCTTATTAATTTTATCGGTATCGGTATCGGTGTTTGGCTTGAAGACCGGATTGCTAGTGTAATGTGTTGTACTATTAAGATGAGTCTTGACTAATAGTTTGAGTGTGTCATGTGTTGATAGTTCATTATGCTTGCTCTAGCTCTCGGTGGCATGTTCTTGATATTTGTGAATATGTTTTGCAAATAGTTGAGACTCATGCATAATCCTTGTAGCGTGTGACTTTATTTTGCGAATGTGTTTTGCAAACGGTTTTAGTCCATGTACTTAGTACTTATAGCATGATTCTAAAGTCGGCGAATGCGTTTTGCAACTTATGAATAATGTGTCTATTCTTTGTTTATATGGCACAACAATTTTCGTATATGTTTCGAAATTATGTTGAAATGCATGTAGTTCCTCTATTTTTTTGCCAATAGCCGGTCTGACCACCATGTGTTGGGCAATCTGACTGGTCTATGCGGTCTGACCTGGTCGTGTGCCAATCTAACCTTCAGGCGATCTGACTGCCAGGTCGTAGCGGTCTGACCGGTGGGGCTGCGGTCCGACCAAAGGAGTGGTCAGACCAGACATGTGTTGCCAGTTTAATCGGCGCTCGATCTGACCCCTCCGGTCAACATTTTTCAGTAGGCATTTTCCTCTGGAGATGGCTTGAGCTCCTTAGTGGATCGGTTTGACCGGCCTTCAGGCGGTCTGACCGGTCCCTGTTTGGATGGCCAGACTGATTGAGCATGTAATGCGCAGGACTCCCGCCCTTTTCTACCAGCAGCCTCGGCGACGGGGGCCCGGGCCTCGCATGGCAGATCTATATGGCGCGGCTACAGGAGGGGGCATTCTCGGTGCCCTACCCCGTCTGCGTGCTCTACAAGAGTGCACACTGCGAGGCCTGGGCAGAGGAAGCCTTCCTTGACCTCACCCGCCCCGACGCCGCGCACCTCATGCGCTTGCGCTACTCAGGCATGCTCCACGCCGTGTAGACGCTGGACGAGACCAAGGCCACCGTGGACTTGGCCACCGAGCCACCCTGCCTCCTACGCCGTCGAATCCTCTGTCCTCGTGCACGCCGCCGTTGCAACGTACCGTCCCCATCCCTGGACCCGTTGAATCCTATCGTCCCCATCCATAACCCCATCGGACCCGGCCGTTCCTACCAACTGGAGCTAAGGAAGACAGGGGCCGGCCATGGGATGGGAGTGGGGGAGGAGGAGAGAACCGCAGGGAGAGGCAGAGGGAATGGGATCGGGTCGCCGATTGTTGGAGGATCTGCGACACTTGTCCTGTAAGTTGAACGCCACCCGGAGTCTCTACTAGAGCAGGATCTGGGTTATTCAAGATATCACGAACCCGTTGCCAGTTTTGCAATGTTACCGAAGGTCTTGGAGGATTGCTGCTAGCAGTGGGCGTTCAATGAGTCGAATGTCCTTTCGACCTTCCATCTTGTCCTGCCCGACCTGTCATGTGTTTTGAGGTAGGAATAGGCGGATTAACTGATCGACGTCCACTAGTTCGTTTGCCTCCAACAAGTGGTGTTTGAGCGTCCATACCATCTCCATTATGTGGTGGCGGGTTTAGCCGTGGAGGACTGAGCATAGCATCTTAACCGGTATCTCTAATCGCGTTAACCTTGTGGAACCAGCAGCGATCTTTCGACGAGCTCCTGTCGTAGCTAAGGGAGAGCCTTTCAGAGGTTCGGCAAGTAGCCTCCACGATGGGGAGCTGTCGGAGATTACCACCTCTGACGGCTTTTGTGGAGAATTCAACATGATCTCGCGGATTGTCGATCGTATGTTGAGGTTTATAAGTCACACTCGGCCTTCGACCATTGGCAATGGTAACTTCATTGACACTCTCACCAAGTGTCGGTTGGCCCCCGAAATACGTAGGAGCCATTCACAAATACTGGTCGTCCATGATAACATCCAGAGTACATTGATTCTCTGATATTGGGCTACTGTTGTCGTTCTTGCCGGTTGGATTGACCGGGCTTATAGAGACTTTCGGATGTTCTAAACTGGTTAGAACGACTGGTTCCTTTGGAACCACCATTGATGGTGGTGGTGAATCTTCATCCATTTAATCCATCTCGCTGGTCTCAGTGAGTGGCGAGCCACGGAGGAGGATAATGACGATATCTCGTTTTCTTCCATGACGCAGATGCATGCGTCCATGTCGAGGTCGGAGTAGTCCACCAAGTCGAACCAGTTTTCCTCATCCCAAGTCTCTGCCATGTTCGCATGAGCGATGACGGAGCAAAGGGAGTAAATGAGGAATGCTTGAGTGAAGTGTTCTTCAAGAACCCAATGCCTTCTTCCCCACAGACAGTGATAGCTATCGACGATCGAGTCGCCAATCTTATGAAACAAAATAGAGAAAATGATAAAGAGTTCTTGGGAGGGAATGAGATTGCTCTTTATTGCTATGAACTGGATCCTTTATAGGGGGTGCCTTCGACAAGACGATGAACTAATCCTAATTACACTGAGTGTAGTGCTTGCTATACTATTGAATCAGAATTAAAATATGAATCTAATGTCGATTGTGATGCTTCGATCTGATGCCCTTATTCCTCTGCGCTCTGTCTTTAAATAACAATCGAAGAGGTGACAGTTACTCCTGGAGAAAACACATGTTGGAAGCATCGCGTCTGGTCGGAGGGTCAATTACAGTTAATGAAACAATAACTAGTCATCGGTTGGCATCTGTGAGACACTCAACCGTATAGTAGTTATTGTCAGTGTCTTAGGACTATAAAACATCGTGTGTTATGGAACAAATATACTATGTGTTCCATTCATCACACGGTAAGGAATACACTTGGATTCGGATCCAAGTGTCGGTTCTAGCTTTCACGAGCACTCATCTGGTCGGGGATTTGGGCAGGCCTCATTTGACCAGGGTACCCATTATGTAACCTCTAGAATCCTTACAACCACAGGGGTCGTTAGGCTTAGGGGTTACGACCACGAGGATATACGGTCTTTTATTATGTATTTAAAGTAATACTTAGAAATTTTAATCCTCGTCACCAAGCCGCCTGCCTCCTACGCCGCCGAATCCTCTGTCTTTGTGCACGCCGCTATTTTAATCCGTCGTCCCCATCCATGGACCCATAAAATCCAATCGCCCCCAGCCACAACCCCTCCGGATCCAGTCGTTCCTGCCGACCGTAGCCGAGGAAGACAGTGGCCGGCCATGGGATGGGAGTGGGGGAGGAGGAGAGAACCGCGAGGAGCGGCAGGAGCAGAAAAGATGAGAAGAGGTGTAGATCAGGCCGGGGAGGGATGGGAGGATCAAGAGGAAGGGGGCTTGGGTCAGTGTCAGTGTGGAGTGCGGACGACAAACAATTGGGGAGATAGAAGCGGAAGCAGAGCAAAGCCGGTCGGCGCACGTTTGCATGGCATTTTGGACCACTATCGACATGAATGGGGTGGTAGAAGACACGATTTCGTATGATGGAGGGAGGACGTGACAGGTGGAGAGGTTGTTGTTCCACTCACTAGTTATTCCCGAAGGGTTGCGCGGATGAAGGAACTGATAAGGTGGCCCACGTGGCATACAGATGGGGTGGGTGGGGGAGAGGAGGACGGACGACAATCAACTCTAATTTTTTAAGTAGTGGAGATCATGTTTTTACCATGCTAGTGCATGCTTCTGAATAATCTTTAACATCGCCTGTGACATTCATTCACATCATCGCATCAAACCCAAACAACAAGATATGTTTGCCTCTCGAATCTACATATTCTTGTTCTCGTAAAAAACAAAAAAGTATATACACACATGTGATATCTTAGATACGAATCTTTCATAGCTGAGAGATTATCCAGCATGGACAATTGCTGAAATGAAAAAAATAAGACCTTATCTGATATCTACTTCACTAGCTACTAGATCAAGAATCTAGGATGGTGCATGCGCAAGGCCTCCTGAGCCATTCCCAAGCCCCCTTCTCCTATGCGTGACGTTGGGGTGACCAAGCTCACACTGCCAAAACACCCCCCCCCCCTGCCTGTGTCACCTCCGGTCGTCACCGTGCTCTCCTCTTGGGATCCACCAACATTCATCGTCACCCGGAGACTACCTCCCGCTGAAGCTGGAGCTCCGCGTCGCCCTGCTCCCTCTTCAATTCCATCAGGTTCGTCGTTGTCGGGAGTCTTCCTCGTCGCCAGATTTAGTGCCTCCTACTTCCTCTCTGGATCTGTTGCTTTCGCCGTTGTCCAAGAATATTCCTCAGCTCACCGGCCCGCTCGTGGTGAAGGCTAGACCTTGCTATTGTTGTTAGCAGCGATCATTTGTGGGTCGTCATTCTGAGTTGTTGAAGAGTCCCAATGAGGTGTAGGCCGACCATTGTGGAGGGGCCACTTTCTTACCCACTTCTTTCTTAAGTTGTTTGTAGGTTGTGCTGCTAGCGTGTTGTGCTTACCGAGGACACTCGTGCTTTGTTGCGGCTTGTCGTGCCTTGTCGTCTGTTGGTGGTGTGGTGTTGGAGCTGGCGTTGTCCAATGTGGTGGGCACATGTTGGTGAGCTATGCTAGAGTTGTTATCATGGTAAGCACATTGGTGTCGATAACTACACTTCGAGTCTTTGCAAGAGACATGGTTTCTCATTTTGTGTAGACCTTGTTATGGTCCATCATGCATCTATTCTTCTCTCGAAGTATTGTGCAATAGAGATCTTGTGCTTTAGCTAGCTTGGTAGCGACTTTGAGCTTTCAACTTGTTAGATGGTGGGGGTACGTTGTTCTTCCCTTGGCTATAGTGTGTGTGACGAGGATTAAAACCTCTATTTATTATTTAGTATATAAAGACCATATGTCTTCATGGTCATAAACCCTAAAACTAACGACCTCACTGGTTGTAAGAATTACAGAGGTTACATAGTACCCAATCTGGTCAGACATGGTTCCAAACTAAGTCTCCGACCAGATCAAATGCTCATAAGACTTTGAACCGATGTCGGGATCTACGACCAGACATATGCTTTACTGTGTGACGAATGAAACATGTGCTATATATTCCATACAACGCGACGTTACGATACCGAAGTACGGTTATATGACTCATGGATATATAACCGCACGACAGTTGATACATTATCAACAGACGCCTCTCTTCGACCAGACGCGTTGCTTCCCGAACAGGCGTCTCCTCCAGAGACAACTGCCAACCCTTCATCAACTACATAAGGAGGAATGCGATCAAGTTGAGGAGGCTTAATGTTGAAGATCATTTGGGAGACACTCTTGAAAGAGCCTTGTACTCCCGAATTAGTCTTTAGTCTAAGTTATATACACTCATTGTAATAGCCAGTTCAAAGCAATAAAGAGCAGTCTCACTACTTTCTAGAATATACGCGTCATTTTCCTCTTTTCATTCATATATTCATAACATAGGCGATTTGATCGTCGACAGCTGGCGTCGTTCGTGGGGAAGAAGTCGCAAATCTTCTAAAGGAATTCTTTGCTCATCAAATCCTCGCCCATCCTTCTGTTCATGAGATCATGGTAGGAACTTGGGACGAGGAGAATTGGTTCGATCTGGACGACTACTCCAACCTCGACATGGACGCCTGCATCCAGGCCATGTAGGGTGATTGGACGTTGTCCTCTTCTTCCTCTGCTGGTTCTCAAGTCGCTGACAACGCCGAAGTCGAGCAGATGAATGAGGATGCACCACTGCAATAAGTGGAGCTTCCCGAGGGACAGGACATTCCGATCAGTTCGGAGTGTCCAAGAACCTCTTCAACCCCGGTCTTTCCGACCGGCAAAAAAGGTGATGAATTTTCAACCCTACAATTTGAGTCAATACACTCTCGACACCATCATGGTTGATAGGTATTCACCCACGGCTTCTAGGAATTCCAGGAGCCAACCGACATCTGGTAATGGTGTCGATGAAACCCTCACCGGCCATGGGCCGAGTGGGGATGATAAAGCTCAGCATACGATCGGCATTCATCGTGACGTCGATTCCGCCACGGATGCCTCAAGAGGTTCTCATCTCCGACCGTCTCTCGCCGTGGAAGTGTCCGGTAGAAGTATGGGAAGCTCTCCACCGAGTGCAAGTGGAAACTCTTCGAGGATCGATGCCGGAAACACGAAGTCAATGCGATCGAAATATCGATCGCAATGCCTCAGATGAGCCCCGCACCCGCTACCTCACCACCATGTGTTGATGGAAATGACGCGGGCAATCAAACACCAGCTACCAGAGGCAACAGAACTGATGGACGTCCATTAGTTAATTCGCCTGGCTTAGCCCCACCAAGGATGACAGGTCAAGTGCGGCCAGGCACGAGGTTAAGAGAAGGTTCAGATCTACGAACGCCAACAACCTCGATGAATCCTCTGAGGCTGTCCGTAACGGTACATAATCTGCAGCGTATTCGTGATATTTTAAATAATACTGATCCTGCTTTAGCAGGAGCTCGAGGTTTTGTCCAATTGGTAGGACAAGTGTCGGATATTCTCCAACAAACCGTACAGCGTACGGAAGAATACCGAGAACGGAGGACACCGCAAAGTCAAACAATGACTTCGTCCCAGCGTTCTTCCCTCGGCAGAGGGCAACATGTTTATGTTGAGAATCTATCAATACCGCAACCTCCTCGACGTTTCCGACCAATGATTCATGAGGGAAGTAGATTGTTCCGAACAAGTACACCTTCCTCTCGTCGAGAGGGTCATTCGCTTGATCCGAATGATCTTCGTCATCGTTTGAACTAGGCAGGTGATCGAGAGCATCATAACGCTCACGATCAGTCTGACGCCGAACCTCGCCTTCTAATCTAAGGAACCGGTCCCCAACCGACCGCAATCCGGCTCTTTCCAAAGAAGGCGCCATGAATCACCACATGTCGCCGAGCTCTCGCAGGCTCAGTCGCGCGTTGGCCTAACCGGTTTCGACCGGCCAACATGGACAAGTTCAATGGGTCTCAGAACCCGTTAGAATTTCTCCAGATCTGTACCATCGCCGTCAGAGCGGCCGGTGGTAATGAAAACGTTATGGCCAATTACCTACCTACGGTGTTAGAAGGATGTGCCCGGTCATGGTTACTAAACCAGCCGGTCGGATCAATCTACACTTGGGAACAGCTCTGCGATCACTTAATCATGAATTTCGAGGGTACATACGACCGCCCAGGGAAGGAAGACGATCTACATCGGATCCGGCAAAACCCAAAAGAAACTCTCCGACAGTACATCAAGAGGTTCAGTCAGGTTCGTAATTCAATACCAGAGATTACAGAATCTTCTATAATTTAGGCTTTCAAGGCAGGATTGAGGAATCGGAGGTTCACGGAGGATATAGCTATGAATCCCCAACGAACAACCGCCGGGCTATTCGATATGGCGGATAAGTATACAGCTGCTAGTGAGGCAGTCGAATGGAGCGAAGCTATAGATCGAAAAGACAAAACTCCTCAATCTGGTTTAGAAGAGCCTATGAAGAAGAGTAAGAAAGTTCTCAAGAAGAAGAAGCATCGCAAGACAGATAGTAAGGAGGTCTTAGCGGTCCCAGAAAAGCCTACAAAAGGTAAGAGAGACTATACCGGTCGAGATAAAGAAAATATTCCGACCGATGGATATAAAAATGGTAAGAAATGGTGCCCGCTTCACCAACAGGCTGGACACGATTTGTGTACCTGCCGTGTCTGGCAAAAGAAATTAGAAGATTACTATGCAGGTAAAGTCTCACTTCCTTCAATACAAGAGTTGGGGGAGGCCAGCTCCAAAAAGGATAAAGATAGCGACGAGGAGATGGAATACCAAGCCGTGGAGTGGGAGGTCAACCTAGCAGAATCTCCGATTAATATCAAGCCTTCGAGGTAGTCGGACACCGTAATCTCCTTCGACAAAGAAGACTGCTCCATTTCATCGACTCGACCGGGTAGGTTCCCTATTATAGTTGAGCCTACCATTAATAATTGTAAGGTCAATAGAGTCTTGATAGATGGAGGTAGTTCTTTAAATATATTATTCTCAGGAGCTTTAGAAGAAATGCAGGTTCCTAAGTCAAAGGTAAAGCCAGTAAAATATGCCTTCCATGGCATAATCCCTGGCTCTACCGCCAAACCGATAGGACAGATGTCCTTACCGGCTACATTCGGAAGTCCTGATAACTTCCGAACGGAAAACATTTCGTTTGATGTGGTCGATTTTGAGACCGCATATAACGGAATCATTGGTCGTCCGGCTCTAGCAAAATTCCTGATAGCCACGCATTACGGTTATCAGAGTTTGAAGATGTCAGGACCAAAAGGTGTCATCATGGTCCGGAGAGATCAAAAAATGGCTTATGTTTGCGATCGAAGATCTTTAGAACTGGTTGATGAGCTTCCGACTAGAAATACTGACTCTTCTGCGATACAGGTCAAGCACTCCAAACCAAAGCTGACACCCAAACCCTTCGATCAAACAAAATAGGTGCCCCTCGACAAAGGCGTTTCTTCGAGAGACACCAGGTTGGGAGACATCGACAGGTCAGTTCCGAAATTACTGATCGGAGAAGGACTCAACCTTAAATAGGAAGAGTCGCTCGTCTCTTTCCTCCGAGCAAATCAGGATGTTTTTGCTTGGCAAGCGTCCGACATGCCCGGAGTCCCCAGGGAAGTGATCGAGCACAGGTTAGCTCTCCAACCTGACAAAAAGCCGGTCAAGCAGAAGCTAAGACGTGTTGCACCTGACCGGAAGGAAGCAATCCAGTCAGAGATTGACAAGCTCCTTGAAGCTGGGTTTATTCGTGAAGTCCATCATCCTCAGTGGCTCGCCAATCCTGTAATTGTTAAAAAGAATAATAGGAAATGGCGAATGTGTATTGACTTCACAGATCTTAACAAAGCCTGTCCGAAGGATGATTTTTTCCTTCCTCGCATTGACCAGCTTGTAGACTCCACCTCCGGGTGCGAGTTGCTATGCTTTTTAGATGCATATTCAGGGTACCACCAGATAAACATGAGTAAAATGATGAGGAGAAAACTTCCTTCATCACACCATATGGCATTTACTGTTATGTCAAGATGCCTTTTGGTCTCAACAATGCTGGTGCAACTTTTCAAAGGTTAATGCAAAAAACTTTTAGTCCGCAGGTAGGTCAGAATTTAGAAGCCTATGTAGATGACTTGGTTGTGAAAAGCATCAATTCAGGCGATCATATCCTTGACCTACAAGAAACTTTCAACAACTTGAGAAGACATAACCTCAAGTTGAATCCGGAGAAACGCGTGTTCAGGGTTTCTGCCGGAAAACTTCTTGGTTTCCTAGTTTCGGCTAGAGGTATCAAGCAACCGCTAAGATAATACCATCACCGACAAGGCCCCGACAACAAAGAAATAAGTACAAAAGCTAACCGGTTGTATGGCGCATGCTAAGTCGCCTCATAGCCAAAGAAGCGAGAAGGATTACCTTTTTTGAACTTCTTCGGAAGCATGGCAGTTTTGTATGGACGAAATAAGCCAACGAAGCCTTTGAAAAACTCAAAGAGTACCTTGGAAGCCCCCGGTCTTAGTCTCTCCAAGACCAGAAGAAACACTGTTGATTTACATAGCTACGACGCCGCAGTCGTGATGTGTAATCGGGTCGAGAGCGTGAAAACGTCCATCAACCAGTATATTACGTAAGCGAAGTATTGCATGGACCAAAGGAAAGATATCCACAGGTACAAAAGTTGCTCTATTGTCTCCTTATGTCTTCAAGGAAACTAAGACATTACTTTCAAGCCCACAAAGTGGTCGTACCTACAGGATATCCCTTAGGTCAAGTCTTTGGAAACAGGGAATCATCAGGACGAATAGCAAAATGGGCAGTTGAACTAGGGACGTTCGACCTCCATTTTATCTCACGAATAGCTATAAAGTCTTTGGTAATAGCAGAATTCATTGCCAAATGGACTGACCCAGAACCTAAGCAAGAACTCGAGTACGAGCACCACGACGAGTGGACAATGTACTTTGATGGTTTATTAATGCTTAAAGGATCGGGGACTGGAGTCGTCTTGATATCCCATACTAGCAAACACATTAAGTATGCCATTCAGTTTAACTTTCCTACTACTAACAATGTAGCAGAATATGAAGGTTTGCTGGCAGAACTTTGAGAAGCTCATTCGCTCGGAATTCGCAAATTACTAGTGAAAGGCGATTCTCAACTAGTAGCGAATCAAGTAGGGAAAGAGTATCAATGCTCAAGTACCAAGATGTCGTCTTATCTAGCGGAAGTACAAAAACTCGAAAAGCACTTCTTCGGTTTTCAGATCCAGCATATTCCTAGGAAGGAAAACTTTCTAGCAGATCAGTTGGCACGGATGGCCTCTACAAGGTCCATCGTCCCGCCGGGAGTTTTTCTTGAGTAACTCGATTCACCCTCGGTGGTCGAGCTTTCCAAGAACATCAATGGTTCACATCAGGTCAATCCAATTGATTCTGATCACATGGATGCTCCACAGATCGGTAACGATCATGGTAGAGATTGGATGACATCGATCTACAATTATCTTCAGCATGACCTAATTCCAGAAGATCGGTAACGATCATGAGAGACCATGTGAGAGGTCCTCCACTCTGAGTGATGAGTATTTGACAAGTGTGTTGATTAGATTGAGAGTTGAGGTTTTCGGCTTGACTGCTTCGGTCGAAGTCGTGGAAATCGAACTATCATTGTATGGAGCGGAACTTCCGATTAATCGGAACTACCGGTGTTGGAAATAGGATCTTCCGATTTTCCTGGGTTTTGAGTTCGGCTGAAGGAAATCGGAACTTCCGCACAAGGGGTAGCGGAGTGTCCGATAATTCTGACATTGAGTGTTCTCTGAGATATCAAATCGGAATTAAATTTCTGGAAAGTCGGTTGTTCCGGATATCGGAAGTACCGCAGTGTTGAGCGCGGAACTTCGATATTTCGACAGTGCGGATAATTGAAATCGGAACTTCACATTGTGGTAAGCGCGAACTTCCGATTGTGTCCGAATCGTGCAGAGAAGGTTAAATTGTGATTTTGATTTTGTATGAGTTTGAGTCTTATACAAATATTGATGCTATGATATTGTGCAATGCTATGTGATGTGTTTTTGTCTGTGTTGATCGCAGGCATCAAGATGGAGTCGTGGCGAGACACGTGGACCGGACTAGGCGCAGGAGGCGCTGAGGTCGAACGGTCGGGATGTGTCAAGACGGCGTGAATCTTGAAGCGGCTAAGTAGTCGTGCACAACAAGGTGTACGGAGGCTTCCGTAAGGTGCGCAAGGGCGAAGGGTCTTTTCGCAGCGACAAAAGTGGAGGCGGTTCCGTTCGGTGTAGCGGGCTTAATGGGTTGGAGGCCCATTAGCAAAGGCTATAAATAGGGAGAACCCTCGAGTTAGGGTTAGACCTTTTGAGAGAAAATTAGGGTTAGCTCTAGAAAGGGTGTGTGTTGCCTTTTTGAGAGTTTGTTGAGTTGAGAGAGAATGAACTGAAAATCTTGTAATCATTCCTCTGTATTTCTTTGTAATCTTTTGATTTCTATTAATGAATCTCCGAGGTTTTGATTACTTGCTTATGCCTTTCTATTCTCTTTCTCGCTCATATTGAATGCTTAGGGTTTTGATGTATCTTTTGATTCGTCTTATGAAACAAAGATGAAACTTGATATCTAGAGTCGCTTTTGCTATTACTAATGCATCCTCAAAGTTTCATGAGCTAAGAATCTGAGAATCTCTCTTATTGTGAGTTTTGGTCTTTCTTGCCCTTCTTCAAGAAACTGCTTTTGGCTTGATCTTTAAATCTTTGTTTGCGATTCTTTCCATGAGGTCAAGATGTTGTTTAGGATGATGTCCTGTGAAACTTGACCGAGAAGAGCATTCAAGATTTAGGATTTAGGATTTTGAATAGAAACCGAAGAAGATCGTTTCTTGGTCAGACAATCGGAACTTCCGATTGTCCATAGCGGAACTCATAAGCGGAACTTCCGCCTGATTCCGAATCACTGGAGTGCGAAATACCACCGTAAAATCTGAACGTCCGATATCCGATGTAATACCGAATGTATGGTTAGTTCTCTGATTTTGCTTCACTCTTCTTAAGAGATCCAGAGGGCTTTGTAGATTTGCTTTAAATACAGTAAAGGGGAGTTCTTAATTTTTATTGCACCATTCACCCCCCCTCTGTTGCCATTTCGGTCCTTCAGATCATGGTAGAGATTGCATACTCTCTCTTTTTTTGCAGGATTTCTACTACTAGAGATTGCCCTCCATTAATCATTGCTGGATAAAGATCCGACCTCCATTTCTTCTGCAACCTTGTCTCCAAGAGTTTTAACTTCCTTGAGAAACTTGATCGCCTCCTCAGGCAAGCAGTTAAAATCCTCTTCAATAGCTTGAAGATTGATAGAAGGATCGGACGCCTTCAGTTTTGCCAAAGCAATACTAACTCCACTAGTAATAGATTCCTTTACGGACTGGGCGTAATTATCTCTTGTAGCTTTGAGCAAGCCCTTAAGGTCCTCCAAAAGGTGACCAAGGTAATTTACCTTTTCCATTGGGTCACTTAAGGAAGGCAACGTTGATCCTGATCCCATATCAAAGATCATTTTGTTGAGTGTAGTAATTTGTTCATCAATGTTAAACATAACTGCTGCCCCCTTGTCTTGCTCAAATTCCAAATCTTTCTTTGCTTTGGTTAAAGCTTGATTTTATTCTGCGTAAGCAAAACAAATATTACGCTAAAAAGGATCAGAAGAGATACTAAGTCAAGTCTACGACTAACTTACCTGCGACCTTCTTCCTGGATTTTTCCTGGTATTTTTCGTATCTGGTCGTCAAGTTTTCGATCGACCGGCATTTAGCTTGAATTTCCTCTTCAAGCTTTATTCTTCTGACTTTTTCAGCCAAAGCTTCTTCTTTTATTTGATAAGGGGGATGGTTAAAAGAAGAAAGGAAAGTCTTGGCAAAAGACAAATTAAGAAGAAAGTTCTTACTATCTAGTTCGGAGTGTTTTTGCTCTAGATTCTTAATCCGATCGGTTAGTCCTCCGATCGCACAGCAAAATTTTCAACCATATGCTGCATGAATAGCATTCTTTCTTTAAAGTTTCTTGTGAACTTCAAGAAAACTATAAGAATGGTTGAGAACACTTACTTTAATTGCCACATCATTATAATCGGCAAAAATCTTATCAGGATCACCAGTATAAGAATGGTTGATGACACTTACTTTCTTTAAAGTATTCCCTTCGGTTACCTACCCCTACACGATCACTAGTGATTGTAAGGTTGGTCAGTTCGTCAATTGGCTCACAGGTCTCCGTGGCCTCATCAATTCTTAGACCAACCAACTACATATCAAAGAGGATTTTTAGGTAAACACCGATCGGAAAGGATTGTAAGGATGAAAAATAATTATCATGCTTACCCGAAGTCTCTCAGCCCTCTCTTCAGCAGTTGTTGCTGCTAAGATTAAAGGAAAACCAACCTTCTCATTAGGCTCACCGGCACAGATCATTCTGATCCGGCTACTAATTTCATCAGAAGACAAAGCTGTAAGCAAAAAAGAGAGGTCTTAGGGTTATAAGAGTATTTGACCAGAAAAATATACTGGTCAGATTCTTACTGGAACTTACCTTACCTAGAATCCTTGGTCGTATCGTCACGACCAATATACCAGAGCATCGAGTGAGCTCTGGCCTTCAAAGGACTGATTCTCTGCATGGAGAAGTCCCTCACCACGTGCGAGGAAGTCAAACCCCTGACACTCAAGAGATGGATGGCTTCAACCCATCTCCTAATTTTTCCCTTCTTCCTCGAGGAGGAACGCCACTGCGGGATCTCGATAGCCTTTTTAGCGCTGTAATAAAGGCCATCGCCCTGTGTGATCTTCATGTAAAACTAACTTTTCTTCCATGACGACCATAAAGACTTGGAGTACATCGGAATGTACTCATCAGCCTTCCCGTCATGGAGACACAAGGTGCACTCTCCAGGTGTACCGGTCGTCTTCTTCGCATTTACCAATCAGTAGTAGTACCTGAAGAGGTCCAGAGTTGCTGAAATTCCCAGGTACGCTTCGCAGAGGTAAACGAAGATGCTGAGGTTGGCTATGGCGTTGGGGGCCAGATTGATCAGTTCAACTCCATAATATTCCAAAACTTGAGAAAGAAATGAGTGAACTGGAAGTCTTAAGCCGCATTCGATATATGCGAGAAAAATGGGAATTTCTCCATCCTCACCAGTTGGAGAATGTTCCCCAAACATTGATCTCCACGCGATCAGATTTCTGTCAGGTAATAGCCCAACCTTTTTTAAACCTTCAAGTTTCTTCTCGCTCAGATCGGAGATCGACCAGTTAGTAATAAGATCCGACATGGTGATTTCTTTCGGGTGAAGAATTCGAAGGTGATCGGAGATGGTTTCATGGAAAATGAAGAGGAAAGCAAAAGGCGTAGAAATCCTAATATCCAGTGCTAGGGACCTTTTATAGCAACAACATCAGAATCGTTTAGGGTAAATCCAACGGACAAAAATCCCTTTTTGACCAGCGGACCAAGAGTTCTTTCAACTTCTAAGGCAATTTCTGAACTTTAAAAATGAATACGGACTGCCTCGAATACCACAACATTTAATGAGGGGTCTGCCCGATACGATTGCATCGGGAGTAAGCGTCTATACGACCAATTCATTTAAAAAGTTCGGGGCTAGCTGACGAGGATTAAAACCTCTATTTATTATTTAGTATATAAAGACCATACGTCTTCATGGTCATAAACCCTAAAACTAACGATCTCACTAGTCATAAGAGTTCCAGAGGTTACATAGTACCCAATCTGGTCGGACATGGTTCCAAACTAAGTCTCCGACCAGATCAAATGGTCATAAGGCTTTGAACCGATGTCTGGATCTACGACCAGACATATATTTTACCGTGTGACGAATGGAACATGTGCTATATATTTCATACCACGCGACATTACGATACTGAAGTACGGTTATATGACTCATGGACATATAACCGCACGACAGTTGATACATTATCAACAAACATCTCTCTTCGACCAGACGCGTTGCTTCCCGAATAGGCGTCTCATCCAGACACAACTGCCAACCCTTCATCAACTATATAAGGAGAAATGCGGACTGAAGATGGAGAGGGCGGAACAGTGAAGATCATTTGGGAGACACCCTCAAGAGCCTTGCACTCCCGAACTAGTCTTTAGTCTAAGTTCTATACACCCTTTGTAATAGCTAGTTCAAAGCAATAAAGAGCAGTCTCACCACTTTCTAGAAGATACGCGTCATTTTTCTCTTTTCATTTATATATTCATATGATCGGCGATTTGATCGTCGATAGTGTGTTTCTTGCATGTGTAAGAGTTGGCCGGTGTTTGATGTTGTGCTAGTTCATGTTTTACCCTATCCTTAGTGTTAGGTTGCTTAGGCTGCAGATGAGCTTCCCTCTACATATGTGGTGTCTTCCTGTTGGGGCCGGCGTGTGTACCTCTGTGTTTTTTTTAGTAAATTTTGCAAAACTACAAATTTGTTGTACAAACTATGAGAAAATTACATGTTTTAACGACTATTTTGTCAGTACTCTAGATTAAAGAGCTCGATGTATCACAATGCTACAAGTTTTAGAAATCATGTCGCATGTACCCGTAGCTGATACCATAGGCCCACTTGGCAGCCTCTATACCACCCTTACCTCCAATTACAGACTCCATGTCATGCACCACGCTGCAGCTACAACCACTTCAATTTGTACTAAAGGGGCCGTCAACATGGAAGTGTGGCTGGTACTACGACTGTTTGTTCGGTATTTTTGATAAATATGGTATATTTGGTAATACAGTATTGTTAGTTCAATAAATATGGTATTTAAAAAATATTTTGTATCGGTAAATACTAATTTATTTCGATACGGGATCGGTAAATGCCATATTTACGATGTGAGCTGTGGGAAATTAAAGCGTGACTTGCAAGCGAGCCTGGATATCAAAATTCATAAAAGATGAAGGCGCTATTAGTGGGTAAGAAGTCAGTGATCTCAGTCTAGTCCATAAAGATTGAAAATATAACCGAATCACAAAGGCCTAGTCATTCGTTCGAGTATGTTCTGCTCATTTGTCTTTGACGTCTATCAACTGGAGTACATCAGTTTTCCGATGTCAATGAGTGATAAGGTAAACAAAGGCCTAGTCATAACGATGTCCATAAAAAAAAATTGCCCAGTATGAAATTTTATCGGACCTTACCGATAACGCCGGTTACCGGCGAAATTTCACCGATAGAGGTTTCTATGTTTTTAGGTACGCGCCTTACGAAGTGGGCCAACGGTGCTACCTCCCATCCCCCTCCCTGTCCCGAAAACGCATTCTTAATGGGGACAAAAGCTTCCCTCCACATCGTTCACACCCTTCACCCTTTCACACCTCCAACGACACCGCCACCCGAGCAAGGCGTCGGCCAAGGTGGGACCCACCACCCGCTGCGACACCACGCACCTCTGAAGCATGTTGCCCTTGCCGGCCTCCCTGCTCGCCGTGCTAGCACGCCTCACTGACCTCCTCACGATAACGCTCGGCGACACTGCTCCCGCACTCGCCAGTGAGGGGGATGCGATAGCGTTCCTCAACGCCCGCTACACCATAGCCACCCGCCTTGACCGCCTCTGCCACGCCGCTTTTCTCCCACTTCGCGCTCCACCGCTTGTCGCGGTGGCGGACCTAGGACCAAAATTTAGAAGGTTTTAATGGGACTTGCTCACCTCCTTGCAGCTTGTTGAATGCTGAGTTGTCGGCCAACATAGTCTACCTGAGCGGCTGAACTGGGGGTGCTAGGGGTACAACGTGAGTAGGCCGTCGGTAGGGGGCACCAGCCCCAGCTGCCCCCCTATGTTTGCCCTTGCCCTGTCGTTGTCCTCACCTTCCCGTCCCCGTCGACAATCCCACCGCAGCAACAAAATTTTGGCTTTTAGCTTTTTTTTCTGAAAAATTGAATCCTAAAAAGTCATATTTATGGGAACCAAACTGAATACTGAATGCAAGTTAAACCGGGTTGACCGGTACAGATCAGTTTTTTCGGCTCGGTGGAGAAGTGAACAACCCTAGCTGGTAGCTCAGTGAGAAAGAAACCCCTGTAGGCCCCACTTGACATTGACCTAATTTGGCCACCGTGTCATCCTATGTAGCAAAACTGCTCACTCATCGTGTCACGCGAGCAGTATCACCTTGCGAAACTAGATCATGGTGTTATTTGAATCAGATTACAAAGTTCGGGTGGTCAAATGTGTAATTTCATAGTTTGAGACGTTGGATGAACTTTCGACCAAAGTTTATAGTGTTTTACGGACTTCCTTTTGTCTCTCTTTTGTTCCAAGCATGGAGACACGCGAAACAATAATTCCCACACGATTCCTACGAATTTCCAATGTTGCAAATGAGCCGGGTTGAGGTGGTTACCGATCGGAGCAGCCAATCAGCTCAAGCCTGAAGGTCATGTGTGATTTGTGCACAATCTTAGTTGGCAAGTGAAGCACCAATAACGTGTGGCCCAGTTGATTACCTCGCTGTTGATCGCGACCATTCTGATTTCTGACCGGTAACCATCCAGGGTAGGCTGAGTAACTGAGAGCAATTTATTCGCCGGCGCCACAAAAGTCCGGCACGGGGAGTCCGACTGGAGAAAACAACCGATCCTACTGTCACGGAACAGCAGCGTTTCTCACTCAATTGCTACCAGTAGTCAAGTGGCATGACATGGCCGCATGAGCCTTTCTCACTGGTCATTGCCCTGTCCCCATTGACATTTGCGCCCACGCCTATTGTCGCCCAGCCGTCCCACACCACGCGCGCCGCGTCGCCTCCCCGAATCCACCCGTGCGTTCTGCGGTTTTCTCGCCCGTTTTCCAGGACTCCGGCCTCCGCCCTCGCGCGCCAAACGACTAACCGGTCCCGCCTGGCCGCCTGCGGCCATCGACCGGCTCTCGGTGTTGGCACTTGGCACCGTCCGATGGCATCATTCGCCTCTTGTACGCTGCACCCACTAGTGCCGACACCCATGGCTGGCGATTGCCGAAGTCATGATGATAACCAACTCATCATAGCTCACGATTATTCGTCGCTTTTAAGTTCTGAACTTTTTTCTGGGGCACAAGAAAGTAACCCGAACTCTCCGGTTGCAGTGTCTAAAACCACCCGTAATGTGAAGTGTTTGCACTGGCCCTACGAATAATTACATCACACAAACGGTAGTTTTTTTTCACTCAAATGTTTAGTACCTAGTCGTGGACCACAAAAGTAATTTTTTTTAAAAAAAAAATCAACGCTCACCACTGCAACGCTGCCACCTGCGCAGCCTTCCCTTCCTCTTCTCCAGCAGCAGCCATTGTGACAGATGGTGGTGGAGGTGGCCGTGGCGACGGGCAGTAGAGATCCGGTGGTGGCGGGCTTCCTCATCCTTGAGCTCGACCTAGAGGCGATGGTGGCGCGGCATCCTCGCCCTCGTCCTCGACTGTCATATCATGCTCGATCTGGCCTCCACATCCTCGACTGGCAGTAGTGCGACTTTCTCTGAGCGGGCATGGCCACAGTGTAGGTGACGACGACCAAGATGACTAGTGGTGGTCAGATGGGCCGCCCGGCCAGGCACAACACGGGCCCGTGCTGACCCGGCCCATTTAGGCACGGCCCATCTTGGCCTGCGTGTAAAACGGATCGGCCCGTGTTGGCCCATATGTCGGCGAGGAAGCCCAGGAACGACCCATCGATCATTAGTGTTGTGTCGGGCTAGCACGAACCCATTTGGCTTAGCGGGCCATGGCCAACCCACTTTGCCCGTTAGTCTCAAAAAAAATTTAAAAATTAGGAAAAAATCCAAGAAAACTCTCCAAAAATCAGATAATTGCGTAGAATTCAGAAATAGATATGAAATTGTAAAAAATGAGATAAGCATATTGAGAATTAAATAAATAGCTTTACTAATGTTCAAATGGTTGTCTCGTTAAAATATTTGCCAAGTAAAAACTTGTTAGTGATATACCCTAGAGGCAATCACAGAGATTATTGCATAACGTCTATATTTATGAGTTGTAGAATAAATGTTATTATATTCCTTGAATGAATCATTAGTTATAAAGGTTAACAAGTATGTGACTTGTTGGTGAAACTTTTAAACTTATATGATGTCATTCTAAATGTATCCTTGGTTGGATGTCACTAGTCGGAACACTAGTGACTTATCGACCAGCACATACATTGATTGATGACCATGTTTCATCGGTCATGGATATAGGGACATCGAATCAATAACGTAAACACATGTTTGAGAACATGATGTTGGATTGACCCACCTTGCGACACTATTGAGGTTGTTATGATTTTATATGTCATCAGTTGGTCTCAAGCAATGATGATGTATAATCCTCACACCTGAGATCAGTAAGGTTTTCTACATATGTAATGATACATTTAGGAGTTGCCAAACCCTACTCCGTAACTGGGTAGTTATAAAGGTGGCTTTCGGGTATGCTATAAAACATGCGTAGGAATGTGATTGATCAGATATGAGATTTGCCCCTCCTAACATAACAGGAGAGATATCTCTAAGACCCTCGATGTGGTAAGATAAAGAAAGTGCATGATCATGCCACTAGTGGTCGAAGAGTCGACCACATGAAGTTATCCATCACTTGATCGAGAATGTATTATACAGTCCATGGATGACAAATTATCTCACATGGAGTTCGACCAGATATCGTGTGGCAAAGGGAGAATACACAATCAGATCGTTCAGTTCGACCACATGTGGACTAGTATGGAGATATGAGCTGGTCGTAAACTGGTAGAACATAATCACTAAGTGGTCAAAACATGGTCGTAAACTGGTAGAACATAATCACTAAGTGGTCAAAACCTGGTCGTAAAGAGTTACGAATTGGTCGTGACTAAACATGAACTTGTCATATGGAGATACAAGTTGGTCGTAAGTGATAAGGACCTAGTCGTAGCTCGTATTGCATTAAATTTTGTCCAATATAATTTATGTGTATTCATGAATAGTTATTTCCTGCTACGAACCGCTAACGACTAGTGGTCGAAAAAGAGTTCCGAGTCACAATCGATTACGCATGAACCTACAGGGTCACACACTTAATGGGTTAGAACAAACATGTTCGGATAGGATCCGTCATGTGCTCTATACAAGAGGATGCATGAGGATTTTGGGAGAACAAGAGACGACGTGAGTTGCTCCACCGAAACTATAGCCTCCATCTTCTCAAAAGCCCTACCGTGCGAGTTGGTGCTAGTACACCAACGTACGATGTTCCATCCCTGGACGTGTGGATACTATAGAGGTGCTGCTGCGGTTACTGCTGCGCTGATCGAGGACGATCCTCAACCTAAAAAAGGAACGCGATTGGTTGCTGGAGGAGAGATCGACACCAAGGATGCTGGACGATCGACTACGACCACTTCATCGACGCGCTCCACATTAGATCAAGCTACTCCAACTCTTCTTCCGCTTGCGTTGCGCGTCTAGTGTTAACGATTATGATCTTTTGCTTGCATGACTTCCTGCTTTACGTGGTATAATTTTGAATTGTCAGCTAGTGTAACCTACCTGTATCCCTTCAAAAATCAACATGAGAAAACCTTAAGAAAAGAAAAAGAGTACAACATATAGCTCTGCACACATCCTTGTTCTAAGTGTCGTTGTCTAGGTAGAAATTTTTTAACACCTTCAACAACTCTGGATTTTTCACAGAGTATTGTTTTCGTGAATCAGCTTGTTCCCCATCCTTCACAGTTAGAAGTATCTCTAGCATCTCACTTGTGAGGCGTATTCTTCTCTCATCCAATATTCTTCCAGAAAGACTGAAAGTAGACTTGGAGGAAACCGTCGAGACTGAAACAGTTAACACATCACATGTAAGTATGGATAGCACAGGATATGTTTACTTATGGTTATGCCACCATTACAAAATTTCAAAGTTTTATGAGTCGAAATCCACCGTATCGTTGTTTAGGTAGGCGGATAGTTCTCCACTCTTTGGGTGAGAGGTTGGTCTTAGACTTCATTGAGAAGGTGCCGCTGCAAAAGAAGAAGACCTGGACTGGAGAAAGAGCCTGCACCCCACATCTTGCCCCCACGGATTTGTCTTGTTACTTAATGTGGGTGCTACTATAGGTTGTTGCAAAGCAGACTCCCTGGAACTTATTTTCATACCTTTCGAAAATCTCATGTAATCGAGAACGAATATCTGTAAAATAGTTAGAATAGTCTAGCCCTATATCATCACTAAGAAGATCAAGAACATTAGCAAATCCATCAATTTTAGCTCTATAATCTAAAATAAATACAAATGCATATAGGAAACAGATTTCTCCCCAATATTTAAAGATTTATTTTTCACAGCAATAATAGTCACTCTTAAAACTGTGTTATTTTCATAGTTTTTTAATTGACTAGCAATATGTATAATATTATGCACAATAATAGAAGATGTTGAATAATAGACAGCAAACAAAGCAAAAGTGGTTTTATAAAAAAAAATTCTAAAAACTAAAGTATCTTCTCAGCAACGAACCAATATTGTTCAATCAATAATGCACTACCGTCAGTGCTCTGATAGTCCGTTTGAATATAAACAAAAAATACTCTTATATGGTAAAAAAAACTCTTAAGAATCAAGTAAGTAGAGTTTCATCTTACAGGCATGTCCAAACTGAACTTTCTTATACGTACACCCATCGCCCTGTAAAAGTTGTTATATGTTGCTATTCTTACGTTAGAATTATTCAAGTAAAACATCTCATCACAAAAAGCTTTAATATAAGAATTCAACCTCTTCACACCACATTTGATTATAAGGTTAATAAAATGACAAGCGCATCGCTGATGTAGCAAAATGTAATCGGTGTATGTACTCAACACTGGAGTAAGAATATCCATGGCACTAGAGTTCGAAGCGACATTGTCTAAAGTAATTGAGAATATTTTATATATAAGACCTAAGTCTTCCACGACTTTGGTAATATAGTCTGCAATATTCTCACCCGTGTGCTATATCAATTAATTTGAAACCTATCATTCTTTTCTCTATTACCCTGTCGTCATTAACATAATGAACAACTATACTAAGATAATCCTCCCTAGCCCGACCACTCCATATGTCCGAGGTCAGGTGCACAAAAAATGTACACGTACTAAATAGTTCATTTAATTTATTACGGTGTTCATTATAGTCTTTTACTAAATCCTTAATTGTTGTCTGTCTAGAAACGGTAGAAAATATATGATTATGCGTAGTCTTAATGTAAGTTTGGAAAGCAGTAGATTCCCCAAATCTTAACGGTAAATCCTCAGAAGCAATTAAACGACGCAGAGATTGATGAGCTACCTTAGGATCGTAGTCCCAGCTACGTACTGTACCATTGGGGTTGTACTGCAGTTGTATCTGTCTTATCATCAATCCTTGATTGGCCTTACATCTTGTAGCATGTCTAAGCAAGTACTGTTCCACTTGAAGATTTCGCAGGGAATTTATAACGATAAATTTTGCAAATAGCATATAGTACCTCATTTCCCCGTGCGTCTGGCTTAGTTGTCCTATCGAAATTCTCCCAGACTCCTGATGTAGACGGCCTCGATCTCTTTGTTTCAGTGGTCACCAATGAAGATGCTATCGTGGATCCTGATGACAGAACTCCGTCTTGCCCTTCCGGTAACAACTGCGGTTGGTTTGAGGCAGCCGCAACATCCATGGATGAATCTTACTCTAGTGAAAGTCTGTAGTCACCAAGAGCAAAGCTATCGTAATTTTTCATAACGAAAACTACAAAATCGAAACTAATACTACTATTACTTTTATCTTAGCATAACAAATAATAACAATAAAATTATATCGCCCCCACCTCCCTCCGCGCCGGCCCACGCCCTGCCGCCTCCCCTCGCCGCCTCCTCCCTCTTCTCTTCTCTTCTCCACATGTCACCGCCTGCAGTCGCATCCTCAAGACCGACCTCCTCCTCCTCGGTGTCGACGTCCTCCTCGCCATCGGCGCCGCGCTGCCGGTCTACCCTCTAGGCTCCCTCCCCTTCCCCTCTCGACGTCGGGCTAGATGGATCGTGCAGAGCCGACCCACCGTGCCGGGATGCCAACCCAAGCACGGCCTGTGCCTTTGTGCCATACTAGCCCAGCCCGTGTACAGTGCGGACCGTGTTATACCTAGATCGAGCTAACAGTGATGTGCCTCGGACTAACCTAGTGGGCCCGGCACATCTAACCACCTCCGTCGATGACGCTTCCTGCATCAACAAAGGCGAAGCGGGCGACACGGGTCCGAAGGACTTTCTTCCGGCGGGGGCATCGGTACCAAATACTTGGGAGTGATATCAGGCTTGGTACCCATACCAGAATTTGCTTCAACGTGTAGCTCCAGCAGTACCAAGTCCCTCTCCCTCTTCTTGATACTGGCAAAAAATCCACACTAAAGCCCCATGTGCAGCCCAGCCCAAAGATTCACCTCGCGTGTTGTTGAAACACCTAACCTGACTGACCACAGAACAGACCGCCAACGCCAACGCCAGTTGTCACAGCAGTGACACCCTGGGTTGGATTTGATTTGTCTCACCGACAGCCGCAGGTACGCTGCGAGCTGTCTCCCTACCACCGGAACAAAACTGGCTTACGGAGACGACTTCTCCTTACATGAATTATATTTTTTTCGTTCTTAGGCGGTTGTAGAGGTATTTTCAAAAACACTTTATAAAATGTATTATCGCTATGATGTGTTCTTTAAAATCATCTCTGCATGATATATCGTGTTGCATAGAGACGTTGCACTACACTTGAACAAATAAAATATAAAAAATATATGAACTCTTGCAAAAATTGATAACATCACATTAGTCACCTCAACATCACAACCTCACATGTTTGATTGTGTGTTGTAATATTTATATGCAGTTTTTTTAACACATATCAACCACCGAAGAAACCCTCCTAGAGAGTTGAAAAGCGTTTCAAAATAATGTCTTTACACAATATAACATTTAGACGAATTAGAGAGCGTCTCAGAAACATCTCTACGCGATAAAATTTTATATGTGTCTCGAAAACGTCTCAAAACAATCTAGTATACAAATTTTTAGGATGATTTTTAAGTATCTTTAAAAACATCCTTAGACTATATAATTCTTTATCCGAGACAAATTAAAAAAATGTTTCTAACAGAGTTTTTGTTGTAGCGTGCAAGGGCGCAAATTCTAGCCCACGCGACGCGCGCCACGTCCCGCACGCTACGTCTTCTGGTAAACCAGACTTTGAGCCAGCTATCCCTTTGATTCCTTTCCTCCTTCGCGTCGTCATACAGGGATACTATCATACCAGTACCATGCAACTGTTGATCACGAGTATTGATGCTATTAAGATGGCTTTTTATGCATACATAGCTCCGCCCAAGGCAATGGCTGCAGGAGAATGTACTACCTGTCACGGTAGGAAAACTAAGCAACCAACAGTTCACGCTGAATTGGCCTATGGGCCACGACGGGCTGCTGAAAAGAGCACGCTGCAGTTGCACCGGCAGGATAAGCCTGCGGCCTTCTGTGCTGCATCTTGCTCGCGGAAGCATGGGCCTGGTCCCTCTGGTCTGGTTGTCCGTGAAGCAGAGCCAAATCGAAATTTCCTGATACGTTGTGATTCGAATTTGAACTAAAATCTCTTTTAATTCGAAGAATTAGTTATAATCTCTATCTATCCAAACAAACGCACTCACGGAGTCGCGCACGGCCATGTGAGCATGGAAGTGCTATCACATCAGCGGCCGGCGCAGGCCAACCATGTACGCTCATCACAAATGTGTAGAGGATTATCAGGCAAGAACAGCGGGACCACCGACTGCAGAGACTATTCAGGAGAACGCACCGACTGAAGACATCATCCGGCATTGATGATGCGGCTGACAAGTTGGGTGATGTGTGTCACAGAAGACAGGGAGAAAGACGAGAGGCGGGCGTGTGTGCGTGACTCTTGATGTGATCTGGGCTGTCCAAAATATATCTGTTTTTTTTTTCTCTAAGAGAAAACATGTGTCTTCGTACATCCCAGTCTTGGTCTTTCTGATTCCTGCTGGGGGGACTGACACAAACCGTCGACTCGTCCAATTTCCGCGAGCCCTCGTAGGTCGTAACTCTCAGGCTCATCTACTCGATTGCACAGACCAGCCTTCGACGGCAGGCAATTCGCTAGGACGGGAATGGGCCTGTGCCGCCGAACGTTCAACCGGAGGAAGCAATAAACAACACGGCCGGCGGCTGGTGGTCGACGACTTGGCGCTGTGTCCGACGATACTTTTGCAGGGAAAAACGCAGCGCTCTGCCTCGCGTCGGACCAACTCGCGTAGTGAGAACAACGGCTCGAGTTTTCTGTGAACCATTCTGTCCGCCACTTACTCTAGAAATTTGGATACAGTTAGCCCTTTGGAGTACTATAATTCTTAAATTAGTCATACTAACTTTAAGACTATATTTTTAGCCCTCTCCTAACGCGTGCTGCCGCTGTGGGCAGCAGGATGTTAGATGCTGCCGTCGGCAATGGTAACACCTAGCTGCTGTCGTTGCTGCCCTACCCCACAGCAACACCTTGCTGCACCCTTGGGCCCACCGAGAAGAAGAATTAGGTGAAAAAAAAGAGAAAACAAAAAAAATCAGAAAATTCTAAAAAAATTGGAACACGAAAAGATTTACAAAAAAATTTGAATTTGAATTGAAGATTATTTTATTCATTTAAACTATTTTTCATTTTTGAAATTTCTAATTAAGCTCTAATTAATCCAATAAAATACAAATGGTTTATTATTATTATTTGAAGCTTTCAAAAAACTCTGAAAAAACTGAAAAACTGAAGAAGAAAAAATAATATCTTGGTTGCTATAGTTCTTGATCACATTACTTCTGTATGGTGGAGTTAAAGCAAATTACTTTGTGAACTTTGTACATAATGCAATTGAATGGGCTGAGAACGCTCATTGTGATTATGAAGATGCCCTAAAACACGGAGGAATCGCTGTTGGTGTGAATGGTTCTTTCTGGAATTCCACTGGAAGAGGCATATTTGCAATATAGGCTTGCTTTGATGGCTCAGCGAAAGCACGAAATGAGAACTACATTAGAGCCCGCAGACAGAAGCACGTTACACGTGGTTACACAGCATGATGGTTCGGCTAATTGCTTTAGTTATCCTCGCTAATATTACGGTACATTGTGACACAAGCATCCGGACCATGTAAGTATACATGCATTTATGGGATAGTAATGGACAGACCTACTGCGTGGACTGGAACCATTTGTCCTTCCTTCCGAGCTCGGCGTTATACTCCTCGCCGGCTACCTTGGCCTCAGCCGCTATTTCCCTCTTTTTCTCGCACTCCCTGCGCTTGCACGCTTCGAGATGGGCATGCGTCTCCCGCCGGATACGCTGGTTGTGCTCTTCAGTGCGACGCTCCTCCTCCTGGATCTCGCGTGCCCTTTTGGTATCCCACTCGTTGTAGTCTATTTGCCACTGGTCGTGTGGGTGTATCTCTAGGTCGATCCATTTACGGTAGCCACATAGCGGATCCGAGGACTACGGGTAGACGGGAGAGGTTGTTAATGTGTACTTTGAAAGAAAATTAGTAGGGAAACTTAGTGTAACTAGTCCTTACCGGCTACCAATAGCTGCTCGTACCCCAACGACGATCGGCATAGTCACAAGAGTAGTTCGGACAACTCCAGTAACGCATGCCCAGGCTGAGCCGCTGCTTGGATTTAAAGAACATGCATGTGTCCCTGCACCAACAGAGGAGCGGCGTCTCCCCCTCTGGCGGGTGTTGCAGCGAAGGCTCGGTTGGAACGTTTTGGTGGGGGTTGCTGCTATGGGGGCGTCATTGCGGAGAGCTGCCATCCTGATAAGCTCCTCTTTCCGGACCCAGACCGTAGCAGCCCTTGCTTGTTCATCCGTGCCCCAGCAACCCTTGCTAGTTCGCAGATCTCGTCCCATTGTCTCTTTATCTTGTCCATCTCGGTGCGGTGAAGTAAGCTCTGATATACATTTGGTTTGGTTGTGTAGTGTTCTCTCCAAGATCTCTTCCACCTCCTTTTATAAGCCACAGGGTTGGCATGGTGTGGTTAAATTTATGTGAGTAGCCTACGAGGCAGAGTGTTGCCTTGTCTTTTTGCAAACTTGCTGGCGGCCCCCATGAGGAATTGTCGGGTCACGTCCTGTTCTGCAGAGAGAAGTCATGTCTTGCTTTACAGAGTGCTGTTTTTCGGTCTGAAAAGCTGACGAGGCAGAGTATTGTCACATTTTACTTTGCAGAGAGTTGTCACGTCCTTTTTTGCATAGAGAAGTTGTGTGGTCTTATCGTTGTGAAAACTAAGTGTTCTGAAATTGTCTCCAACATTACAGATTTAGGTTTCCAAAATTAGGATTAGAGGTTTCAAAAATTAGGATTTCATGAATTCCCACAGAAAGTATTCGTAACGGAGTTAGACAAAGGCATACATGATACAAAGGAGTACAACAACATCGCAAAGGCATACATCATAAAATGCAGGGATACACGACAGTTGATCCATGCATAGATAATGTTACTGGTTTATTCTCGTTCATGATGGACTGCGATGCATAGATAAAAGAGTGGACATTACAATCTCATTACAACTGAACTTATACTTGGCAAGAACAAGAAATAATAGAAAAAAGACTGCAAAACTAACTATCTTAATTAATTTCTGAAGCATTTTCTCAACTCTTTCCATCCTTTCATCCAGTATTTTAAGTCTATTCTCTTCATTTTGCGTTGGTGGATCAGAGGGTCGAGCCACTGAACGAAATACAACAACACCACGAGAGTCATCTTGCAAGGCAGTAATTTGCATTGCAATATCTCGAACCACTGGGTCAGCTTCATCAGCCCACTGCCAGAACTGACATATTGTGCTCTAAAAAAGACTTACAGCTTCAAGTGAAAAAAATAACATGTTGTTTGGAATGGAATTCGTTCCGGATGATTAGGCATAATTTACCGTAAGATTTGAATAATTCATAAACACGTGGGATGGATTCGTTGGCGTATACGAGGTGAACACATTCACCGAATCCCTACAACGAGGGCAAACCAGGTGCTGCCACAGTGATTCTAATTGTCTACTCACTCGGAAGTTAGACGAGGCTGAAGACATCTCGTTTAAAACTGGAAGAAAGGAGAAGGGGAAATGAAGAGTGAGGTGAATGCCAGGCAAAGCATCCATATATAGCATGCAGCTGAATTGCAATCGGGTTGAAGGAAATTGCGAGGTAGCGACCAATGCTAACGGCGTATCTAGCAATAGCATGATAGTCGACGCTCTTGTTAGGGAAGCGCTACCCTAGGAGCAGGGTGTCCTCATTGAACCCCCACTCAGCCCGTCCGGATGTGGCAGTATCAGCGATGTCGTTGTAACGTCGTCCAATCGTGAGGGGACATAAGTAATGTTGGTGGTTACAACACCATCAACTGCACCTCTCGTAGCAGCTTCTCCGTCTTTGTCGTCTTCGGAACTGGTTGTTTCCACGTCCTCCTCCTCGCTTTCCATATCTTCCACCTGGTCGGCCAGATACTCGTGGCAATCAATACGGGCTGCCCACCATCTCTCCACTCCTTCGTTGAGATGTCCCCGCCCTCTCCACAAACTGAACATAGACCATCGACCGCGCATATATCGCAGCAGCGGGGTTGCAAACAACCCCCATGTAATTAGCCCATGAAGCGTCACATGTCACCTTCATAAGTTGCCAAACGGCATCGCCTGCACCACCCACCACCGAGGCATACAACGGCTCGATGCGCAGCTTCTTCCTTCTAGTGGCGCGATCGAACGCGGAACACACGCACCGCCTTAGCTCCGAGAGGCTCATGTCCTTCAGAGCCGGCACCTGGATCACGGTCCAGTCACAATTTGACAAGTCCGCACCGTACGGTCTGTCGTGTACGAGAGCGTCCCCGTGAAACACAAACAAATCTTGAATCTCTGCCATGAAGTACCTAACACAGGTGCATATGAAACCACTTATATGCAATGCTCGAACCATCTAAGTATTTGTGGGTTTTTCAAATAAATTCTTCTACAAATTTGGTCATGCCCACTTCACACCAGTTTTTTATCCTCCATATTTTCAATTCTATTTCTGTTGCGTCTCATGCACGTTTGAATTACATGTTAAACCACATCGAAATATTTTAAAATTTTAGATTTAACTTCCTAACACTTCTGTAATTTCTTCATAATTTCATGTACTATCGGACATAAAAATTACATGGTTGCAGGTTCAATTCTATTTTTATTTAAATATTTCGTAAAAAAATTACAGAATACTAGTGGACATAAAAATTACATGGTTAGCTAGGGAATAAAATTTCATGACCAACAAAAATTTATTCATCCCAATTGGAGTTCATATGAATTTTCTATCTATGAAATGTTGTAGATAATTTAATTTCTAGTGTAAAAAAAATCCTAATCGATTTTTCCCAATTCTGAAATTTTCTGTGGTACTAACAAGTTTCAAACCTATTCCAAGTTAAAGTACAATAAAAAAGAAAACCAACAAATTGGTTTCACTAAATTTGGAGTTAATTTCAAATAGTTATGACTTTTTTAACTAGTTCGAATTTACAGTGCAAAAATAAATCACTTCAGAATTTCCTAATACATTTAAAACTTTTTATACCCGAGCTAGACCTAGCTATACCAATGACATGCGGGGTCTACTGCATAGTTTTCTTTTTCATTTAATTTCTGAATTAAAAGCTTCCTGGCAGGTGGGGTCCGTTTGTCATTCTCGCGGTCTATGGCATAGTGCATGGACCGAAAGTCAACGTGCTCGGTCAAGAGTCCATAGACCACGCCCTTGGTGGGACCCGACCGTTAGTGACTCTATTTCAATTCTATTTCTAGTTTGTTAAACGAGCTCCAAATATTTTGATATTTTACGGTCAAGTTCGTAATACTATGCAAATCACCGAGTTAAATTTTACAATACTAACAATAATAAGTCTGCTAAGCCAACTAATTACAGCCTAATCACATTGCTAACTACTAAGTCTTATAATTACGTGTTAATCGCACCAAGTCTTTCAATTTGATATCCGAACACTAAATCAAAATATACCGACTACACAACTATAACTACTCAGTTGCTACAATAAGAAACTACGATTCATCTAATTACATCATAATCACATTGTTAAAACTATAGCTGGATGCGAATGACACTTAACTTTTCTTAGTGCTCATAAGACGATGCATAACTTCCGTAACTGAGCAAACCTCAACTTCTCTCTGGTTGGCTTCTCTCTTCTCTTCCTCTTTGTCTCTCTTCTTCTCTAGCTCTCGTCCTCTCTTGCTCTTTCCTTCGTAGCTGAAAATGTGTTGCGTTTCTCTTTGTGAGAGACCATGTGAGAGGTGCTCCCATGTGAGTAATCAGTATTTGACATATTATTGAAAAGTTTGTGATGAGTACTTGAGTTTGTTTTTGGGCTTTCTCTGCGTAGTCGTAGCTAGGGAAGTATTCGACTACGTTGGCCGTAGTCAAAGTCTATTTCGACCACGCCATAGTCGAAGTCCATTACGACCATGTTTGTCGTGGTCTGAGGTCACCAGGAAGTATTCACCACGCTGGTCGTAGTCGAAAGTCCTGTTCACCACGCTAGTCGAAGTCTGCTCGACCACGCTAGTCGAAGTCTGCTCCGCCACGCTAGTCGAAGTCTGTTCCGCCACGGTAGTCGGTCTGCTTCACCACGGTAGTCAAAGTCCTGCTTCGACCTCGCTAGTCAAAGTCCGTGTCGACCACGTTGCTATGTGATCCGAGGTCGGAAGGTTTTCGACTCGCGGCGTATGTGGTCTAAATGGAGTCCGACCACGAGGAAAGCTTTGGTCGTATGTCCTCCGTAATCGGTCGCTCGAGTTGGGAACCGGTCGATGGTTTTGTATTGCGCCATAGACCTTGTGCATTTGATAGTTCATCATTTCGATCGGTCTTGTTGCGCCTAATCTTATTTCGAGCCTGCTTTGCGTGGTCCGTTCTTTGTATTATGCCGTGCTATGTGATGCTTTGTGTTTGATTTGGTTGCGTGATCTTGGAGACAAGTCTTGGTGAGGTTTGGAGAGGTCGGGACTAGACATAGGAGATGTTGAGGTCCGAACGATTTGGAAACCACGTAAGACAAGTCTTGCAAGGATCTTGGAGACAAGTCTTGGTGAGGTTTGGAGAGGATCTTGGAGACAAGTCTTGGTGAGGTTTGGAGAGGTCGGGACTAGACATAGGAGATGTTGAGGTCCAGAACGACTGGAAACCACAGAAAACAAGTCTTGCAAGGTGATCGAACGAGTTGACAAAGAAGGCAAGAGGAAGAAGCTTCCAGAAGACAGCTTGAGGAGTATTTTGGACAAATACCTAAAGTCGCAAAGGGAAGTCATCCCTCTAGGAAAGCAATGGAGTTGTTGGTGCTAATGGGCAAAGCAAAGGAGCCGTTGTCGATAGTAACTGTAAAGCATCGTGCTCGGGAAACCACTGTTGCTCTGTTAATGGGTTGTCAGTGTTTGAAACCCGATAGCTGAGGCTATAACAAGAGATGTTAGGTTTCAGAAGCTCGGTGACAAGAGTAGAGGATGTTCCGTGAGTGGCTCTGAGCTTTTTCTGTCTAATTTGTGTGAGTTGTCTCTGGGTAAGAGCATGGATGCTCGTGTATCTTCAAGTGAAGTGGTCGATGAACCTCTATGATCAATCATACATTTATCAAGATCATTCAAGTTTTGCCTTGCTTGAGATGTTTTGATTGATTTTTTTGAGTCCTCCGCTTTTCGTTTAGACCATAGCTTATTTGCCGTGCTCTCTCTCGTCATCGTGATTCGACCATGAGTTGGTGATCGACCAAGGCATAAGTTTTTCTCGATCATTGTTCGACCACGGGTGGTTTTCTCGACTCGACCACGGCTATTAGTGAATATGGTGATTCGATGTGAATTTTAATAGAGAGTTTTAAGGCACCATTCACCCTCCCCTCTCTGCCATTTTCGGTCCTTCAATTGGTATCGAGCCTGTTAGCTCTTCTTTATAGATCTTTACCACGGTCGGTTGAGCCATGGCAACGGACAAGTATTCCACCAAGCCTCCAGTCTTTGATGGCATGGATTACCCCTTCTGGAAGAGCCGAATGGAAACTTACATCCAGGCTCAGGGGTATGCCATCTGGAGAAAGGTGAAGGTTAGATTTGCTGTTCCTGCCGATGAAAACATCAATGTGGGAAACATGCCCGATGTTGAGGCAAATGCTAAGGCAAGGAACATTATCATTCAGGGTTTGAGCGTATGAGTTTGATCGCATTTCTCATTTGATTTCTGCTTACGACATCTGGGTGACCCTCGATGCATACCATGAGGGCACCACCCAGATTAAAACGGTTCGACAAGACCAGTTCAAGCGAGAATACAACAAATTTGAAATGCTTGCTGGTGAATCTCTTGACGAGTGCTTTTCGCGTTTCCACAAGATTTTGAGCAACCTCCGAGCGGTCGGTCTTACAAACCCCGACTCGGATAACGCCGATGATGCTTTTTGCACTTGATCTTCGTGTTTGGGAGATGAAAGTGGCTACCATCAAGGATAGCACGGACCTCTCGACCCTGACTCTTGATGCGCTTTACTCGCGTCTCAAGACTCACGAGATTGACATTGTCTCTCAAAGGTCGAAGTCACAGTCGATGGCTTTAGTCACTGATCCCACCTCTGGATCTTCTTCTGAGTCGATACGCGGGTTCTCCCTAGGTGCTCTCTGTGACATAACTGATGATCAGTTAGAGCAGCTTGAGGATGAACAGCTAGCCCTCCTAGCTCGGAAGTTTTCCCATGCTTACAAGAGGAGTAGGGATGGAAAAAGAGGAGGTCCTGTGATTTGTTTGGAGTGTGGTGGCCCCAACCACATCCGAGCAAACTGTCCCAAGCCGGGGAAGGGCAAAGGTGACTATGGCGGTCCGAGCAAGAACGACTACATCGACAAGAACCGCAACACGAAGCCCTCAGCACCTGACCAAGGCAAGAAGAAGTTCCGCAACTTTGGGAAGGCAAAGAAGCTGCTCCATCGCGTCCTCACCGCCTCGATTTAACCGGACACCAGCCGAGGTGGAGGGTGGAGTGACGATGATGTGAAGGACGATCATGATCCCAAGGACGACTTAGAACTTCTCCGGCATGTGCTTCATGGCCCTCGGGCGAATCGAGCGACAAATGAGCAGATCCGACTCGATGAGGTTAGTCCCACTTACGACCACCTTAATGATGCTTTTCTTAAGCTAGGTAGATTTCATGCTAAGTCCAGGGCTAAGTGTGCCGAGTTGGAGAAGGAAGTAGCTAGACTATCACGGAGCTTACTTTACTTACATCCGCTCCCTCCCGGATGATTGTGACACATGCCGTGGCTTTGCTTGATGACATGGAAAACTAAGGACCTTGCATGATAGTGTATCCTCCGAACTTGACATGATTAAAATAGAGAACATTAGTCTTCTTGTTGAATTAGAGATGAGTAGGGTAGCACCTCCTTCATCTACTACTGTTGAGGCTATCGCTTGCACCTCATGTGAGGTTAAGGACAATTCGCTTAGAGGTCTTTATACCATGTTGCTCGATCCGCTCGAGACTTGTGAAAATTGTAATAATCTCAAGATAAACCTAAAATGGGCAGATCACAAAATTGTCAATTCGAAATGCGCTTACTAGAGCCCATTGTTTCTTGTTTAAACTGCCCTAAGTTAATCACGAACTAGAATCAGATTCAAGCGGCTTCAAGAAATGATTGATCATAATAACAAACTGCTCAAGATGCTTCTAAGGACCTTGTTAGCTCACCATGCAATCAATGTAATAAACTAAAATCTGATTTGGTTGCTTTGGATGAAAAATGTGAAGCTAACTAAGGACCTTCTAGAAACACAATCATCCGCTTGTATTGTGTGTTTGGGAAGAAGTCTAAGGGTTTGGTAGAGACGCCTAGCAACGTGAATCAATCGCACAGCGAGAGGATTGTTCCCCAAAGTCTATTTGTGCATGCACAAGCCAATCTTTCATATGTCGTTGGTTCTTCTTCGCTCCCTTACCTTCCTGTTCCCTCTTCCCCGCTTCTTCTTGCACCTCTCTCTTTCGTGAGTGTCAGATCTTATGAACACTCTCGAGAGGTTTGTAGGAGGCAAGAAGAAGCTCAATCTCATTCTAGACCAATCTAAGATTTGCGATTTAATCGTGGTCTAGGATATGACTTTCATGATGATATGAGGAAGCATCCACCTGCCGTGCTCGTAACCATAGCACTGTGTGTGATCAAAACTAAGCCTGTGGATCGAGAAAGTAAATTTCAAATCGTGGGTTTTGTTCAAAGGATCTCGACAAGAAGGTAATTCCACCGTAGCTTCGCCCCTCGGAAGGCGAGTATCATTGCACCTTCCGCCGAAGGATGGACATTTGGTTGATCATTGCTTCAGCGCGCCAAGATCGCGCAGAGACCGTGTTGAGTCTGTTAGGTACATTCGTGGTCACCCTGCACCATGAGTGCACCTAAGACCAACACGAGGTTTAGGTTTGATAGAATCGATGATTTAGGGCAAGATCGAGGACTTGGTTTTTCCGAAGTTTTCGATTTTCGCCCTCGTGCTCCTTTCGGTCGTAACTCCGCCGCTTTGAGGGTAGATCTCGGTTTCCCTTTCGAGATGGCTACCGCGGCGTGATCAAGATGTTGTCGAATTCGACTAGCTCTTCCATAGCGATCGGATTCAAGAATGCCTTCAGTCCGCACACGCACCTTCCGACTTGTTGAGTGACAGAGAGCGAGGGTAGATAGAGGTCGGCCTTGCTTGACTACTTCATCTGCTCGCCGTGTTACTCAAGATTGGGTGCCAAAATTCATCGCTGATTCACCCAAGATCGAGACTTTACTCTCTGCTTGACCTGTGGTCACGGGCCGAAGGAAAGGTCTGGATTGTAGACTACGGTTGTTCTCGCCATATGATTTGGAGATTCTCGCTGGTTTTCTTCCCAGCCCGTGCTCTGTGTGATGAGACGATCACCTTCTTGAGATGCTTCTTTTGGCGCGCCATCGCTAAAGGTACTGTGAGCATTAATGATTCCTTTATTTTAAAAGATGTTGCCTTAGTAAGTAAGCTGCAAGATAATCGCTTTCGGTCTCTCACCACCGATGATGGTTACGAGGTGAGCTTTAAGAAAAACAATTGCAAAATTCTTGATTCTTTGGGTAGTCTAGTTTATGGATATCTCGATATGGGAGGATCTTTTGTGCTGATTTTTCCGAGTCTTCCGTGATCCTCTCCGGTGTTTAATTGCTTCAATCCGTGATTTGACCTTTTGGCATAGGAGACTAGGTCATATAGGCTTTGATCATCGACACGAGTTAGCGCCACGATCTCGATTCGTGGTCCGCCAAAACTCAAGATGGTCAAGGATCTAGTTTGCTCTCCATGCCAAGACGGCAAGATGGTTGCCGCTTCACTCTCCAAATACAAGGATAATGATCGATGCACGTGACAACCGCCCATATGGATACTGCTTGGTCCAATCTTGAGCGCGGCAGGAGGGAAGTGGTATATTCTTGTTGTGGTCGATGACTTCTCGAGGTACTCTTGGGTGTTTTTCTTAGCCTCAAGGATGAGACGTTTACTCTTTTCGTGGTCTTTTCAATAGGCTTTCGTTGAGCTCCTGTGCATTACAAGCACCGCACCGATAATGGCACCGAGTTCAAGAATTCCTACTTTGAGAGTTTTGTGGTGAGGCAGTGTAGAGCACCATTTCTCGTCTCCATACGCCCCCAATGTAATGGCGTTGTGGAGAGGAAGAACCGCCTTGGTCGAGATGGCGTGACGATGCTTGATGAATACTCTACACCTAGGAAGTTTTGGGTGAGGCAATTGCTACCGCTTGTCATGTTTCTAACAGAGTCTTTCTTGGGCACTCTTGCATCGCACTTCTTATGAGTTGAGATATGGGCGAAAACCAGCGTCTCGCATTTTCGTGTGTTTGGTTGCAAGTGTTTTATTTCAAGTCCGGGAACCTAGATAAGTTCGAGTCACGATCTTGTGATGGGATCTTTCCGGGTTACTCGACTTCTTCTCGTGCCTATAGAGTGGAATCGCGAGTCTAGCAAAATGATAGAAACCTGTGAGGTGACCTTCGATGAGGCCAGTCCGGGGACTAGGCCTGATATCTCAGGTTCTCTAGAGCAGTCTGAGTCCATCTTTGTGGACGATGAGAAAGATGGAGATGAGGGTTGTCTACCCGATCCAGCTTCTTCCTCCTCCTCTTGAGGTGCCTTCTTCCTCTGCACCTCGAGGAGATCACCTTACCTTCCGCTTCTTCCGAAGCTAGTGGCCTGCTCCTATCTCATCTTCTAATGAGGTAGAGGCCACTTCTTCATCTCACCTCGACCTCCTAGACACATTCAAAAGGACCATCCTTCAGAGCAGATCATTGGAGACCTCTTTGAGCGTGTCACACGTTCTAAAGCTGGTTTGTCTCTCTTCTGTCACCATTCTGCCTTCGTCGCCTCATTTGAGCCCAAAGACGTTTGTCATGCTCTTTCTGACGAGTCTTGGATAAACGCCATGCATGAGGAGTTGGAAAACTTTGAAAGAAACAAGGTCTGGTCCCTTGTTGAGCCCCTCAAGGTCACAATATCATTGGGACCAAATGGGTGTTCAAGAACAAGCAAAGTGAAGATGGGTTAGTCATTCAAACAAGGCTAGGCCGGTAGCTCAGGGTACTCTCAAGTTGAGGGTCTAGATTTCAAGAGACCTTTGCCCTCAGTAGCTAGACTTGAAGCCATTAGAATCTCGCTTGCCTTTGCGCCTTCTAAGGGTTTCAAGCTTTACCAGATGGATGTCAAGAGTGCCTTCCTCAATGGCCTTATTGAGGAAGAAGTCTATGTCGATGACCTCCGTGTTTCGAGAACCCCAAATACCCTAACCATGTCTACAGGCTTTCCAAAGCCTTGTATGGACTCAAGCAGGCTCCCAGAGCTTGGTATGAAAGGCTTAAGTCCTATCTCACGAGTCATGGTTTTGAAATAGGTAAAATAGACAAGACCTTGTTCATCCGCCTGCCTTGGCACCGATCTTCCGCTTCGTCCGGATCTATGTGGACGACATCATCTTTAGCGGCTCCTCACATACTCTCGTGTCTCGTTTTCGAAGTTATGATCTCGAATTTGAAATGAGCATGATGGGCGAGTTGAGCTTCTTCCTTGGCTTCCAAATCAAACAGACTAGGGAAGGTACTTTTCTTCATCAAGCCAAGTACACTCGAGACCTCCTCAAGCGCTTTGACATGAATGATGGAAAGCCAGATCAACTCCGATGGCATCTACAAGCAGCTCGGATCCGTATGAAGACGGCGAACTCGCTGACCAAAAGGAGTTCAGAGCATGATTGGCTCTCTCTTGTACCTCATGCCTCGAGACCGGACATACATTTCTCTGTGTGTCTTTGTGCTCGGTTTGAGCTTCTCCTCGCAGATCTCACCGTCAAAGCGGTGAAGCGCATCTTTCGGTACCTTCGAGCTACCATTGACTATGGTATCCGTACTCTTCCTCTTCTTGTCTATCTTTAGAGCCTTCTCGATGCAGATTTATTTGGTCAGAGGATAGATAGGAAGAGCACTTCCGCACTTGCCAATTCATTGGCACTTCTCTTGTCTCCGGTCACAAGGAAGCAATCCGGTGTTGCACACCCATCCGCAGAGGCCGAGTACGTTGTCGCAGCCCGATTGTCGTAGCCAAGTGCTTTGATGGTCTCGACCTGCAGGATTTTGGGTTATCAATCGATCGTGTTCCACTCTTTGTGATAACACGTCTGCGATTTGCATTGCCAAGAACCCAAGGCAACATTCTCGCACTCAAGCATATTGATATCGATATCACTTTCTTAGAGACCATGTAGAGAAGGGTGACATTGTGCTCCGGGCCAGGAGAGTGAGCACCGCTGGTCGATATCTTCACTAAGCCTCCGGACAGCTTCGGTTTGCCACTCTGGGAGAGCTTGGGGTGGTTTGTCCTTACGGATGTTGTGAGGGGAGCTTGAGTTTTACTATTGTATTATATTTTAATTATGCTTACTCTGTCTGTTGCATTTCTTTTAATATTTTGGGTCAAGTCCTTCCAAAGCATAGGTTAGAATGGTTCTCTTGCCGAGTTGCTCTGTCTGATAATTCTTATCTTGTGCTTCTAGGATGCTGCTTATTAGATGTCTCTTCTCTCTCTAAGTAGAGCTTACTCACTTCTTATAGGTTCTAGCAAGGGTCGGGTCACCCTTGAGTAGACAGGATGTTGTTTGCTCCTTAGTGTGTTAGTCGATCACCGATAGTCCCGAATCATATGGGGTAGATAAGAACCAGCCTGAGTGATTGTATTCTCTATATCTTTTCTATGCTCTAAGGACTGCCTTTTCTGTTTCTCTTATCAGTTTTTCGACTTTGTTCCTTTGGTTCAGGGGGAGTTCATTTTGTTTCTTCAAGTTCATATTTTTGTCATAACTCAACCTGAATTAAAAGATGCAATTCATTCTGAAGAGGTTCTGGATTTTCATGCATTTCATCCTGCATTACAATATAATCATATGGAGCCTTGTCTATTATCCCTTATGATCTGTTTTCACTGTCTTACATCTTGCCATGATTCATGCTAAACTGCTAGATTTATCATGACTTTTTATGTGGAGTTTAGTCTTTGCCATGCTAAGGTGATTAAAAAATGCTAAACTTGAATTAAAATATTGTCATAATAACTCTTGAGACTAGTCTGATGAAGTTATCCTTTTATGATACTCGCCATGTCAAGTAGGCTGAGTTGAGTCCTGAATCTTTATTGAGTTTCAGAGTAAGCTTTGTCAGTTTGTTAAGAAATATGACTTATCTTTAATCGTTGGTCTAAAAACTTCAAAAGCAAAAATGATATCTTTTGTGCGAAAAAACTGATCTCACCAAATCTTTCTCATGAGACTGCTTGCCATTGCACTAGGCATGAACTGAGGGGGAGCCTTGGATGGCCTAAGATCACCTCCTTAAGTCTGTTGCTTGGAGTGGTCGCATAAGGCTTGGGATCTAGCACATGGCTAAGATTTAAAAAATTGGTTGAAGCTTAGGAGGCAGTTGTGGATGGCACCTAGTCCAGAGCTTGCTTTACTGAGATAAAACCATAAAGAGCTTTCAGAAAAAGAAAAATATGCTAAAATTGCTTATCATTAAAAAGACCAAGTTCTGGATAAAATGAGTCATTCTTCAACTGGTAGCACTCTAAATTGTTCAATATGAGTCTTCTTGGTTCAACTTAGATTATTTGACATGGCTTGTCTCATCCTTGGATACCTTTAGCTAGACTTCAATCTTGGTTTATTTGACTTGCTAAAGAATTGGATCATTAATCAAATTATGGATTTTCTGTCTTAGCTATTCTACACATCAATTGTCATGCTCTTGATAGCTTTCTAATGTGTTATGACTTGGTGTAATACTCTAATAGTCATTTTGGATAATCTACATGGCTTCTAATGCTTAAAATGAACATCATATAGTCTTTTCCTCCCTTTTCTACATCTTGATGATTTTATTGCCAAAGGGGGAGAATTTTGGAGAGAAAAAGCCTTCTGGAGAAAAGCCTTGAGTTTTGTGCGAATTTTGGAGAGAAAAAGCCTTCTGGAGAAAAGCCTTGAGTTTTGTGCGAAAATTACTCTTTCATCTCATCTCAAGTCTTTCTCTTTTGTCAACATGGTCTTGAGCTTAACTACTCTTGTTTAGACCTTGGTTGACTTTAAACTCAAACTCATCTTATGCTTTTTCGGTGATTGTTAATATACTCATCAAAGGGGGAGATTGAGAGACCATGTGAGAGGTGCTCCCATGTGAGTGATCAGTATTTGACATATTATTGAAAAGTTTGTGATGAGCACTTGAGTTTATTTTTGGGCTTTCTCTGCGTAGTCGTAGCTAGGAAGTATTCACCACGCTGGCCGTAGTCGAAGTCCTGCTTCGACCACGCCATAGTCGAAGTGCATTACGACCATGTTTGTCGTGGTCTGAGGTCACAGGGAAGTATTCGACCACGCTGGTCGTAGTCGAAAGTCCGTTCACCACGCTAGTCAAGTCTGCGCTCGACCACGCTAGTCGAAGTCCGCTCGACCACGCTAGTCGAAGTGCGCTCCGCCACGCTAGTCGGTCCGTTCCGACCACGGTAGTCAAGTCCGTTCACCACGGTAGTCTAAGTCTGCTTCGACCTCGCTAGTCAAAGTCCGTGTCGACCACGCTATGTGATCCGAGGCTCAAGGTTTTCGACTCCGCAGATGTGGTCGAAAGGAGTCCGACCACGGAGGAAAGCTTTGGTCGTATGTCCTCCGTAATCGGTCGCTCGAGTTGGGAACCGGTCGATGGTTTTGTATTGCGCCATAGACCTTGTGCATTTGATAGTTCATCATTTCGACCGGTCTTGTTGCAATCTAATCTTATTTCGAGCTCGCTTTTGTGGTCCGGTTCTTTGTATTGTGCCGTGCTATGTGATGCTTTGTGTTTGATTTGGTTGCAGGATCTTGGAGACAAGTCTTGGTGAGGTTTGGAGAGGTCGGGACTAGACATAGGAGATGTTGAGGTCCGAACGATCGAAACCATGAAGACAAGTCTTGCAAGGATCTTGGAGACAAGTCCTGGTGAGGTTTGGAGAGGATCTTGGAGACAAGTCTTGGTGAGGTTTAGAGAGGTCGGGACTAGACATAGGAGATGTTGAGGTCCAGAACGACTGGAAACCACAGAAGACAAGTCTTGCAAGTTGATCGTAACGAGTTGACAGCAAGGCAAGAGGAAGAAGCTTCCAGGAAGATAGTTGAGGAGTATTTTGGACAAATACCTAAAGCTGCAAAGGGAAGCTGTCCCTCTGGGAAAGCAATGGAGTTGTTGGTGCTAATGGGCAAAGCAGTGGAGCCGTTGTCAGATAGTAACGGGTAAAGCACTGTGCCTCTGGGAAAGCACGGTTGCTCTGTTAATGGGTTGTCAGTGTTTGAAACCCGATAGCTGAGGCTATAACAAGAGATGTTAGGTTTCAGAAGCTCGGTGACGAGAGTAGAGGATGTTCCGTGAGCGGCTCTGAGCTTTTTCTGTCTAATTTATGTGAGTTGTCTCTGGGTAAGAGCATGGATGCTCGTGTATCTTCAGTGAAGTGGTCGTATGAACCTCTATGATCAATCATACATTTATCAGTATCGTTCTGAAGTTTTGCCTTGCTTGAGATGTTTTGATTGATTTTTTTTTGAGTCCTCCGATTTTCGTTTAGACCATAGCTTATTTGCCGTGCTTTCTCTGTCATCAGTGATTCGACCATGAGTTGGTGATCGACCAAGGCATAAGTTTTTCTGGATCATTGTTCGACCACGGGTGGTTTTCTCAGCTCTCGACCACGGCTATTAGTGAATATGGTGATTCGATGTGAATTTTAATAGAGAGTTTTTAAGACACCATTCACCCCCTCCCCCTCTGTTGCCATTTTCGGTCCTTCACTTTGTTTATACAATTCATCGCAGAACTGCGCAATGGCACGGAGCGTGCAAACAGCGATGGGGGCTGGCTGCTGCGCAGCGCAAGCGAAAGGCAAAGGGCTGGCGCCGACGTCGCGCCACACGCGCAGCAGTGGGCCCAAAGAACTTTCGCCGTTGTCGTGCGAGGCGCTGGTGGTACCGGTTGACATCCCTGACCGCAGCATCTTGGCTGCTGCCGAGTGCGATGATAGTATCTAGGTGTTGCGGTCGAACGACGCAGTAGGTCTCTTGTTACGATCCACGGAGAAGAGAACCAAATTTAAACATTTTGAACTATAGATATTATTTTAAAAATTACAGTAATCTAACAGGACCTATAGCGTCCAATTTTCCTAACTCTTAACGAGCCCGTTGCTTTTCCGCAACTGCTTGCGTGCCGGTTGCCACTCTTGGTACGTTTTCTAAACTCTACTCCAATTTGACTCTCTCCCTCTATCTCCCTCCTCGAGTGGATTGGCTAACGTGGGATTTTCTGTATGCCAGTTCTTGGGGCCCAATGATAAACGCTAATGATGCGACCATGTTGATTTTGTTGAAAGAGATGTGCCATTAAACATGAGGGAAAGAGCTAAAACTAACTAACGTCACATCTAGCTTAGGAATGTACAGATTAAAAATATATGATGAGCACAAATGCTAACAGGTAGCCTAAGCATTGGACCGTAACCGTTAACCAATGGATGTAGGACCGAGAAGAGCTTGGTAATATTTTTTTGCAGGGCGAACTTGACATCGACCTTTCAACTAAGCTCACAAAGAGGATGGGTTATGTAATGTGTCTTACAAGTATAGTGCGACTTACAATTTTGCCTGGATTAAGAGTCTAATTTCTAGTAGACTACATGATCAATGCAAAAAAAAATATAGCAGAAAAAAAGGTCTAATAGATCATCCGGTAAGCACCGAATAGGCGTGTTTGTAATCCTGATGAAGCCTCCCATATTGGATCAGATACCACGTACCAAGCACACACAAAAAATCAAGCATCACTTGCAAAAGCTGCTTTGGCCAATCCTTTAGATACCTTTCTGAGATGTTTTGGCCAATCCTTTAGCTACCTTTCTTTCTTTTGAGAGGCAAACGATTAGCTACCTAACAACCAAAATACCTTGCCGCGTTTGTAAGATAAGAACATGCATCTTTCTTCATTAAAAAACAAAAAAGATAAGAACATGTCTACACTCCACACAGCAGTACAGTACTGTCATACACGTTTACAGTACAGAGACGCACAACCGCACAGGAAACGAGTTTCGTCCCGTCCCGTCCTCCTCTCCCCCGGCGTCTTCTCTTCGCGCGCAGGGAGCCGAGGAGCCGAGTCAGAGTTACACTCGTTCTCCTCTCCTCCAATCGCCCAAACTCTGATTCCTGCGCCAACGCCCCAAGGAGCCCAAGTTAAACGCGCAAAAGGAGAAAAGAAATACCAACAGTTGCGGGTGCTGGTGGAAAAAAAAATTCTTGCCTCGCACCCTTCTTCCCAAGGCTTCTTCCTCGATTTCTTCCACGTGTAATCACCCATGAGTCCATGACCCATCCATCTCAAAGCACCCCGAAACTGCCCTCCTCTTCTTCTAGTTCCCCTCTGTGTGAACACTGCTACCCCAATCTCTTCACTCACGCCAACGCCGCCCGGTCCAATCCGCCATCGACCTCCGCCCCCACCGACGATCTCGTGCGCTGCTCGTGCCCGACGGCGGCCGTCGTCGATGGTGAACTCCTTTGATTGCATCGACGTGACTTTAAGTGGCCGCGCTCGCAGCCCTAGTTCGTGCGCTCCTCTTCCGAACACTGAAACAAAACGTTCCAGCATAGTAGTTATAAAAAATTATATGCATCCTTCTTTGACTTGAAAGTCATTTTAACTTCAGGAACATGTATAGATTCACCATTTTTATCATCCACCTGCAAGTCATTCCAACACAGAAAAATTATAATTCCATCTCGTCTCAACATAAAAGTCATTCCAACAGAGGAAAACTATATCTTGAATTACCTCAGTAGGTGATACTGATGTAGCTGAAGCCACCAATATGGGCATCGTTGAATCCTGTGATACCACTCCTTTTTTTGAAGTTGGTAGCCATGGCGTTAATTGTGTTGATATCGGTAAGGTCAAAATTGGTGACAACATAAAGGATGAATTTTCGGATGTTATGGAGTCAAAGTTTGATACTACTGCAGGTGCAGTGGACACAGACAACGTGGAAACCGTCGAGCTCGCCGATGAATGCATCATCGTCAAAATCAAAGGTGATCAGGGCGGCTGTAGGGTCAGTCAGTGAGGACGAAGGGATGAGAGGAGGCTTGTCGCTGCCATCGAAGCCGCAAGGAGTCGCGTCGATGCCGCCGAAGGAGTTCATCGTCGACGACGACCGCTGCCGGGCGCGAGTAGCGCAGGAAATCGTCGGTGGGGAGGTCGATGGCGGAATGGACCAGGTGGCGTTGGCGGGAGCAAAGAGATTAGAGCAGCAGTGTCCGCGAGGAGGGACCAGAAGAGTAGGGATGGAATATGGTAAAGCATAATCTGTTTTATCTGATATTCGTATCCAGAAAACGCAAATGTGGTAGGTAAAATTGGCATTCGAATGAAAAATGTATCTGTATTTGGTGTTATTCGTATCCGTATTCGGTGTTATTCGTATCCGAAAAAAATGGATAGCATTTGTATCCGTATTCGGTGTTATTCGTATCCGGAAAAAAAACTGGATAGTATCCGGAAAAACAAATACTATCCGGGGAAAACGAATACGAATGCTATCCGTTTTTTTCTCATATACGAATACGAATACTATCTGTTTTTTCCCTGGATACGAACATGAGCATGAATACTATCCGTTTTTTATCAGATACGAATACGAATACTATCCGAATTTTTCCGGAGCGTTTATGTTTCGACGGTGTCTTGATTTGGTGTCGAATCTGTGGCTGTTGGGTGTTGCTATAACTTGTGTAGACTGTAGACGTATAGTCATGTTACATAAATTTATTCTACCGAGATTTGTTGTAAAAGTTGTAGGATATTCGCATTCGATCGAATTGAGTACATATTCGATTCGAATTCGTATTCGTATTCATTATGACATTCAATTCGTATTTATATTCGAGAATGTTTGAATTCGTATTCGTTTTAAAAATATAGATTCGTATCTCTATTCGAGACTATTCGATTTGTATTTATCTGTTTCCATCCCCAAAGAGGAGGCAGTTCGGAGTGCTTGAGATGGATCGGTGACATGGAAGAAATCGGGGAAGGGGCTTGGGACGAAGGGTGCGAGGACCGTCCTGAGAATTTTTTTTCCGGTGCGGGTGCCGTGCGGGCTTCACTCGTTGGGCCCCCGCATATCCAGATCTACAAGCTTCCTCTTATTCCTAACTCTATCCATATATACTAACGAATACAACGATTGCCACCATGAACACTGCCGTTCTTGCACCGATCGGGCCGGAGATTCGCCGCGAGTTTGATCCTTCCCGCTGTTGAGTTTCTCCGTGATCCGTCCTTAGGTGGGGCTTTGCCGGGACAGAGCCGTCCATGGCCGAGGTGGGCCGCGTGGCGGAGGGCGAGCAGGAGTCCACCCTGGAGCAGGGGCTCCTCGCTCCGGAGGTGAGTTAATCTTTCCAGTTTGATCATCCCTCTTTCGTTTCTTGATGAACCTCGTGTTTGTAGATGTATACTTCCGGTGAGATTATTGGATGTGTCGTGTTTTGTTGGGAATCTTAATTAGGATATTTTGGCTGAACTGTTAGTCTAGTTTACTAAAGATCTTAGCTTGGCGCACCACCGTCCACCGGGTGTGTTGTAGATCATGTTTAGAAAACGCTAAGTGGGATTAATAGATCAAGTTAGTAAAGCATAAGGAACACGTAAGGATAGCTGGATACACCTCCGACTGCGTTGAAATTGGAAGGAAATATTTCCCTTTTTAGTTGAGTGACTTCGTCCCAGTTTTGGTGTTATATTTTACATAGAGAGTAAAAGGAGGACGTACACCCCACTTACGCCTCACAAGCGCTCACACACACACGCCTGCGCATCCGAGGAGTAATGGGTGGATTTTTGGCATTCCAACTGCAGAGTTGAATTTCAGAAGTTCCTACTCGGCTACTCGTATTGTTTCAGTTTATCTTCGATTTATATGTGAAATTTCTTCGATTTGCTTGATCTTTATAAATAAAGCCTAAAGATACTGGCTTGTGGGTTACTCAACTCCTCTACTTGGCAATATTGGAAAAGGCGTCCTTGTCCCGGTAAGGTTTTCTGGTAATTTTGGCCACCCATTTTCCTTAAGCTGATGGAGCTGTGAGCCTATGATATACCAGCATAATGCTACACTTGCTTCCTTTGCATATGATGGATTATGAATGCTAAAGCCTAACAATACATAGGAACTCGGTGATGCTTTACTATCTTAAAATTAGTGATTCAAGCCTATACATCAATGTACTGCATTGATTTATAATTAGAGTCAAAAGTATTCTATAGTCATTGTTATTATTTGTTTGATGACATGTCACTACAAATACACTCGGTTTCAGGAACCCAACCGACTAGCATACACTGGAGATGGATCTGTTGACTTCTCCGGAAATCCTATAGTGAAGGAGAGAACTGGTAGATGGAAGGCATGCCCATTCATCTTAGGTAATTTTCTGCAGTAATCTATTAAGTCCGTTCTTTTGTTTACATATGCTATAATGTGTAATGAACTATCGTATACAACCTATAGGCAATGAATGCTGCGAACGGTTGGCCTACTATGGCATCTCTACAAACCTTGTTACTTATTTGACAAAAAAACTACATGATGGTAACGCCACTGCTGCTAGCAATGTGACTACATGGCAGGGAACTTGCTATCTGACTCCCCTTATTGGTGCTATCCTGGCTGATGCATACTGGGGGAGGTATTGGACGATTTCAACATTTTCCACCATATACTTCATTGTAAGTCATCTTTTCTCTGAGGTTTTATGATAAATGCCGTGTTAATGCCTGTATAGTGTATAGATAGACACCTCAAATTGAGAGAAGATACGTGGATGAGCTGCGAGAGTAGAAATTCTCATCCTCTCCAACAGAGTTAAAGCAATAGCATGTGCCCTGTAAATATGGTATATGCACTCTCACATTAGTTATGCCTGTAAATGTAATGCATCCATATCAAACTAGAGATGTTTTTTAAAGGATTAAAATCTCTATGTATTACTTTAAAATATAAGTAAAAGACTATATATCTTCATGGTCGTAACCCCCAAGGCTAACGACCCTTGTGGTCGTAAGAGTCGTAATCCCTAAGGCTAACGACCTCTGTGGTCGTAAGGATTCCACAGGTTACTTATAGGTACTCTGGTCGAATGAGGTCTTGTATCTAGTCCCCGGCCAGATGACTGCTCGTACAAGCAATGAATTGACATCTGGATTTTGCTCCAGGCATATTCCTTACCGTGTGATGAATGGAGCACATGTCATTGACTCCATATCACGCGACGTTTCATGGTCCTAAGACACTAACAACAAACTACTATGCGGTTTAGTGTCTCACCGCCGGACGGTTGATACTTCATCAATTGTTGCTTCGCTCCGACTAGTCGCGACACTTCCAACAGATACCTCCTCCAGGATTAACTGTCACCACTTCATCAACTATTTAAGGAAGAACGCGAACGACAGAAGGCAATCCAATTCGGAAGATCAAGAGACGATTGGATTTCATCTAAAGCATTAGCATAGCAAACACTACGCTTAGTGTAATTAGGATTAGTCCATTGCCTTGTCAAGGTCACCCCTGTAAAGGATCCAATTCATAGCAATAAAGAGCAGTCCCATCCTCTCCCAAGAACTCTGTCATTTCCCTCTGTTTTATTTCGTAATATCGACGACTCGATCATCGACAGCTGGCTTACGGTGCTGAAGCCATGCTTCCTCCAGAACTGAAAATGAGCTCTACTCGAACTGATTGTTACAACGAGAACGATCAAGAAGAACGACGACTCGACGATATCAATGTTCTTGAGGAACGACGAAACCAAGCCTTAATACGATCGATAGTTTACCAACACGCCATACAAAGGTATCACAATCGTAAGGTGCAACCTCGCAGCCTAGCTGTAGGTGATCTGGTTCTCAGAAAAATTCGGAGTCAGGCTAATCGCAACAAAATTTTCCCCAAATAGGAAGGTCCATACACCGTGGTCGAAGTCACCAGACCTGGTTCGATACGACTAGCTATGTCAGACGGGCGTGTTTTGTCAAACTCCTGGAATATTTACCAATTACGTAAGTTCTTTGTATAATTGTATTTTTACATTCTGTTAAATTTCAATAAAAATTTATCATTTCTTTATTTTTCTTCGATGAGTGATATTGTTTGTATGTTTGTACCCATACTCTGGTTGCCTACTATTGTTGTTTACACTGGTCAGAGAAGACCAACTTCTCTCTGATATCCTTTAAAAGGATCTCTGTTACTCTTTGGCTCAGACATCTAAGTCAAACGCCACAAGGGTCCTAGTTGTGACCATTACGTCAGTGGTTCTCACACGCGACCACACTCTTTTCTTAAAGAAACATGCGAGTACAAGGAGCATAATACAAACAACTACATATAGTGATTTACATGCTTAAGATTTCGGAGACTACATTTCTTCACTTCAACATTTTGTTCTACTCTTGTTTGGCTACTGGTCGAGACACAGAAAGCCTCCTAGTCGAAGTCTCTTCTCTCCGCACGTGGTCCTGCCAACTGGAAGGAGCTTCCTAGCGACGATCATTTTCCTATGATCTTCGCTGCCAGTCGGACTTGAGCATGAGCACGTTTCGCGGGGTGTTTCTCATATCTTCAGTTCTTAGCAATCATTACAACCAGTTTGGATACTACATATAAATAAAACCACTTATCGTTTATTGCATATATCCTTGCATGTTTTCTTTCTCATCAAGACAAGTCTTATTTTCCGACCATGTAATCTATTATTTGGTATTTCAATTATGGAAAACAGATTTACAACTAGTTGAAGTCACACGCTGGTTCCGACCATAGTTGATTTCCTAGTATTAATACGATCATTTTTTATCATATAATCAACGCATACTATCAACTGTGGTCGTGATTTTTACTATTATTCTTGGCTTACTGCTTCTTTAGTAAAGATCTTCTACTATACAAGCAGTCAGGGGCTAGAAAACATGTGAGTACTTCATAAGTCAATAGGATAAACAAAAGACTTTATTGATGAAAGAAAGGTGAGTTTTATTGATGAAAGAAAGGTGAGTTTTTACATTTATACTTCCTATATTATAATAACCTACTCCTTAGGATCACCAGACTGATCGCTGCGTGTCGGAGATTCGACCTCCATTTCTTCCGCAACCTTATTTCTGAGAGGTGTCATTTTGTCGAAAAGTTTGGTTGCATCGTCTCCCGAGCAGTTGAAGTCTTCCTCAACAGCTTGGAGATTTATGGTGGGGTCGGAGGTCTTCAGCTTTGCCAAAGCAAAACTGGCTCCATTTTTTACAGCTTCAAATAAAGTCTGTATGGTTCTCTCGAGTAGTTTTGAGCAAGCTTCTGAGATCTTCGAGTTGTTGGCTAAGGAAGTTGATCTTCTCTATGGGATCTCCTAAGCTGGGCAGTTACGTTCCCGATCCCATATCGAAGAGCATCTTGTTGAAGGCCTTGACCTTCTCTTCAAAATTATGCCCAAAGGCTACCTCCTTGCCGCGTTCAAACTCAAAAGCTTTTTCTGTTCTCTTCAATACTTGAGTTTGCTCTGCACGAGTAGACCAAAAAATAAATATGTACAATTAAAGATAGTACACTGGTCGAGTCTACGTCTGGTTACCTTCAACCTTCTTCTCGATAGTTTCAAGGACTTCCTTATGTCTGGTCGTCAGATATTCAATCGACCGGTCTTTGTTTTGGCATTCCTCTTTAAGCTTAGCTATTATGATTTTTTTTTGTCATAACCTCTTTTTTAAGCTTCCCTGAATCCATCAAATATGATAAAGAGAGAAGTTAATCAACAGAAAAGGAGGTAGATGGTAAAGAAGGAGAGGTGAAGACATGAAAAAGTACTTACTTTCTAATTCGGAATTCTTTTGCTCCAAAACTTTTATTCGCTGGGTTAGTCCTCCGACCACAACGAAGTTTTCCACGAAATGCGACAAGAATAGTAGACTCGTTTAGGTTTTTGATAAAGTTTGAAGGGAAAGGCTATTAAAAGTGGTCGTGGAAGCATACCTGTATTGCCATGTTATTATATTCGGCAAAAATGGAGTCGTGACTCGTTTTTTATTGACAATCCGATATTCTTCCCCAAGCCTCATCGAGTTCCTTATTGTTGAAGACTCGAAGGTGACAAGGGAAACTGACTGGAAGAGGAGACTTCTCAGCAGAGGTCAGAACCTACTGGAATTCCTCATACACCACCACCTCCATAGGTGGGGTTGGAGTTGTCAGGGGTTCCTAAACAGCATTGGCTTTGTCACCTGCTCGGGGGCTGGCTCGACCTTTTTCTCCTCAGGACCCTTCTCTTGAGGGACCAGATGATCTATAATGAAAGAAGAAAAGAAGCTCATGACTCTAAAAATACTAGAGGCAAGTATTTATATAGGTTTGTTTTTCATGTATACATAGTTGGTTGTTTTCTTGGTCTTTAACTTGAAGCGCGCTGAAGCAAAGTTCGACGCATTCGCCTTCCTTTTCTTTTCAATCGACTTCACCGATCCCAAATCGGTAAGATTGGTTAGACCCCTTACATCCACCAACAGGAGGTCGGAAGAAATATTCTCGACCAGCTGGTCGAGAATAAGATCCCTGACCATACGGTCGGATGGTGTGGTCCCGTCGACCTCCAGAATAGTTGCTTCAGTAGCAACTGACAGGTCGTAAGCGACCACTTTGGAGTCCACAACAACCACCTAATTAACAATCAAAGTTAGTTAGGTAACGAAAATTCTTCATCTAGAATATACATTTATGTTCGGTTACCTACCTCTGTAAGATCACTATCTCTGGTGGTCGTATGAGTAGTCGGAGTGTCAGTCAGCTCACAACTCTCGGTGGCCTCATTGATCCTCAATCCGACCGACTACACATCAAAGAGGATTTACGGTAAATCGACCAGAAAACACATAAATGATGAAAGAAGGTTGATATCTTTACCTTAAGCCTCTCGGCTCTCTCTTTTGCAGAAACAACCGCTAAAATTCGGTGGACATCAGCCTTGTCATCAGGCTCCCCAGTGCAGATCATTTTGATCCGGTTTCTAATCTAATTAGGAGAAAGGGCTGTAAGAATGAACGAGAGACTTTAGGGTTACAAAAGTGATCAGCCAAGATAAACAAAACGGTTGGAATCATTTAGGACTTATCCTCCTTGGAATCTTTGGTTGCGTCGTCACGACCAATATACCATAGCTTCGAATGTGCTCGGGACTTCAGGGGACTAATCCGGCGCATGGAAAATCTCTTACTACGTGCCAGGAGGTTAAACCCCTGTTACCAAGGTGTTGGATGGCTTCAACCCATCTCCCTACCTTTTCCTCTTTCTTCACGGAGGAGCGTCATTCTAGATTCTCGACCGCCTTCTTACTAGTATAGTAAGTCTTTTTGAGTGATTGTCATGTAGAACCAGTTGTTCTTCCATAATGACCACGAAGACTTTGAGTACATACGGATGTACTCATCAGTTTTTCCTTCGTGGAGGCGCAAGGTGCACTCCCCAAGTGTCCCCATCGCCTTCCCCGACTACGCCATCCCGTAGAACTACTTGAAGAACTCCATATTTGCAGAAATCCCTAAGTACGCTTTACAGAGATAGACAAAGACGCTGAGATTGGTAATGGCATTGGAGGCAAGGTTCACCAATTCAATTCTATAGTGCTCCAAGATCTTGGGAAGGAATGAATGAACCGGGAACCTGAATCCGCATTCGATATATGCGAGGAAGACATGGATTTCCCTATCTTCGTTGCTTGGAGAGTGCCCTCCGGCCGCTGATCTCTAAGAAATTAGATTCTTGTCCAGAAGCATCCCAATCTTCTCCAAGGCTTCAAGCTTCTTCTCGCTCAAAACAGAAACCGACCAGTTGGTGATCGAGTCCAACATGGTTGGGTATTGGATGAAAGAAGGAAATGAGGTCGCAGAAGGTTGTTGGCAAAAGGAGGTCGGAGACAATCCTTCTCTCAGAAGATGAAAAGGGAAAGCAGGAGACGTAAAAACTCTAAAGCCTTGCGCTGAAGGGATTTTATAGCCGTAGTTCCTTAATTGCAATAGGGAATTACCCTAAAGTCCAATGGACAGAAAAAACTATTCAGTTCCCAAGGTAGTTTCTCAACTTTAAATTGAATACAAACCACCTCGTATGTCACGACATTAAATGAGGGTCTGCCCGATACGACTTTATCGGGAAAATTATTCACACACCCAATTCATTTAAAGTTCGAGGGCTAGCTGACGAGGATTAAAATCTCCATGTATTACTTTAATACATAATTAAAAGATCATATATCTTCGTGGTCATACCCATAAGGCTAACGACCCCGTGGTCGTAAAAGTCGTAACCCCTAAGGCTAACGACCTCTGTAGTCGTAAGGATTCCAAAGGTTACTTATAGGTACCTTAGTCGGACAAGGTCCTGTACCTAGTCCCCGACCAGACGACTGCTCGTACAAGCAATGAACTGGCATCTGGATTTTAATTCAGGCATATTCCTTACCGTGTGATCAATGGAACACATGTCATATTGGCTCCATACCACGCGATGTTTCATAGTCCAAAGACACTAACAACAAACTACCATGCGGTTTAGTGTCTGACAGACATCAACCGCCGGACGGTTGATACTTTATCAACTGTTGCCTCGCTCCGACCAGTCGTAACACTTCCAACAGACGCCTCTTCCAGGATTAACTGCCACCACTTCATCAACTACTTAAGGAAGAACGCGAACGGCAGAAGGCAATTCAATTCGGAAGATCAAGAGACGATTGGATTTCATCTGAAGTATTAGCATAGCAAGCACTATGCTTAGTGTAATTAGGATTAGTCCATTGCCTTGTCAGGGGCACCCCCTGTAAAGGATTCAGTTCATAGCAATTAAGAGTAGTCTCATTCTCTCCCAAGAACTCTTTGCCATTTTACTCTGTTTTATTTCGTAAGATCGGCGACTCGATCGTCGACAGTCGTTGTACTATTTCTCAATTACTTTATGAATTGTTGGAAAATATACACGTGAGTAGGCCTATTCTCTTTGCTAGCTACTGAATATGCTTATAATTCTTGTGTGCCAGCTCTTTCTTAGTTCATAGTTACCCCTATCTGAATTGCTAAACTCAACTGGTACTGATATGCCTAGTTAATTTTCTATCTTGGCATCATCTTTTAATTGCAGGGAATGGCAATACTGACTCTTTCAGCATCACTTCCTGCTCTCATGCCTCCATCCTGTGAAGGATCATTTTGCCCACCAGCAAATCCTTTTCAGTATACCATCTTTTTTCTTGGTCTTTACCTGATTGCGCTCGGTACTGGTGGAATTAAGCCATGTGTCTCATCATTTGGAGCGGATCAATTTGATGATACAGATCCAGCTGAGCGAATCCAGAAGGGGTCTTTCTTTAATTGGTTCTATTTTTCAATAAACATTGGTGCTCTTATATCAAGCAGTTTTCTGGTTTGGGTGCAAGACAACTTAGGATGGGGACTAGGCTTTGGCATTCCAACAATATTCATGGGTCTGGCCATCATAAGCTTCTTCTCTGGCACATCGCTATATAGATTCCAAAAACCAGGTGGTAGTCCTATTACACGAGTATGCCAGGTGGTTGTTGCCTCTTTGCGCAAGTGGAATTCGCATGTCCCAGAGGACAGCTCTCTCTTATATGAGCTACCTGATGGGGTTTCAGCAATTGAAGGGAGTCGTCAATTGGAGCACACCGATGAACTCAGGTGCGTCTCTTTCCGATCTGAAATTCCACAGCAGAGTGTAGCACAGCACCACAATCCTATGCATTTCTTTGACCTGTAAAGAGCTAGGCAAGATGTTCAGAATTTATTAGTTGCTGATTCTTTTATGCTGGTTAACATTAGTTTTATATATTGCAACTTAAAAACCTGCCTTTGTGCTTTAGCTAAATAGATGAATATTTTATTTCTTGACTCTTGATATCTGTTCCCTCTCTTTGTCCATATTTGTAGAAAAGCTAAGAGCCTAACATATTCTAACTGACATTCATTTCAGATGTCTGGACAAGGCTGCTACAATTACCGATCTTGATGTGAAAACAGATAGCTTCACCAACCCATGGCGGGTATGCACTGTCACCCAGGTGGAAGAACTGAAGATACTGGTACGGATGCTCCCTGTCTGGGCAACGACTATTGTGTTTTCTGCTGTCTATGCTCAGATGTCCACCATGTTTGTGGAACAAGGGATGGTGCTTGACCCATCGCTCGGCTCATTTAAAATTCCTCCGGCATCTCTATCCACATTTGACGTGGTAAGCGTCATTATATGGGTCCCTATCTACGATAGCATCTTGGTTCCGATAGCTAGGAGGTTCACTGGCAACGAGAGGGGCTTTACCGAGTTGCAGAGGATGGGCATTGGCTTGGTAATCTCCATCTTATCAATGTCAGCAGCTGCAGTCCTTGAGATTAAAAGGTTGGCGATTGCGAGGGATGAACATTTGGTGGATCAAAATGTCCCAGTTCCATTGAGCATCTTCTGGCAAATTCCTCAGTATTTCTTGGTTGGTGCCTCAGAGGTATTCACATTCATCGGGGCACTCGAGTTCTTCTATGATCAATCACCAGATGCCATGAGGAGCCTCTGCAGTGCGCTAAACCTCCTCACCACAGCGCTCGGGAATTATCTCTGTACATTCATTTTGACAATGGTTGCGTACTTCACAACAAGAGGAGGAAACCCTGGATGGATTCCTGATAACTTGAATGAAGGACATCTTGATTATTTCTTCTGGTTGCTTGCTGGGCTCAGTTTTCTTAACTTTGTCATATATATCTTCTGTGCAAACAAATACAGAAGCAAGAAAGCAGCTTGATATGTAAGGGTCTGGAGTTAGATGGCGTAACAAATACATTGCACATCAAAATCTGTTAATATATTTCCCAATACATGAACTCTTGTCGGAAGCGCAGACCCTTAATAAGCAATAGTAAACAAGCTGTAATTCTCTTTGTATTTGACGCCCATGTTGATTATGGATTTATACATTTTTCCTGTGTATATTTTATTTACTGGAAGTTGTGAAATGTAGCCCATCTCCGAGACTTTTACTTTACTATTTACTATTTGATTTTGATTTGTTCCTAGTATGTGCAGTGATATTTTAAATTTACAATGCGTTAATAAAGTTCAGCGTCAAGTTTACTGATTGAACGTGAGGAGTGTTCAAAACAGGAACTCTTATTTGGTCTCTAGATTCTTGGCGGTGCATTCAGTAATGGAGCATTGAGAGTTTGGAATATTTGTGAGTTGCAACGGACAGCTGACCGTGATGTGGTGGCCCCTTTAAACAAATGCCATTTCTGTAGCAAAGCATATCTGCTTGGGAGTTTTGTTTTGGATTTTATTATTAGAATAATGTATCTGCTTGAAGCTGGTTAAACATGTGAACTTATTGGATTTCCTAGTTATTCTGTGCTTCAAACTGAAACGAACCATGGTAGTTCGCATTTTCTTTCAGTACATAAACATCCATCCGGTTGCAACATTCAGATACAATCCAAGCCGGCCGACTTTGGCACCCTGTATATACGCTGTTGGCTGCATGCCACTATGCCAGCACCTGCATGATCTGAAACCTGACCACGGCTGTATAGCACCGAGCCTAGAAAGTCAATCACGATTATGAACAACTTCCCTTGGCCCACCCATTTCTCCTTAATTCGCCGCGCATGGCGAACACGATGGTAGTCAAGCAGATCTCTGAAACAAAGATTGCATAGTGCAGCGGGGACGAAGACTAACAAACTACCCGTGCAAATGCAATGCAAGCACTAGTGGCGGATGCGTGCATTACTTGTATGTTTTTCGGAAACTAGTCTAAATCCTCCGGATATTTATGTATTAGTCTACAGATTTTAAAAGCAGTAGTAAATTATAAGTATTGCCTTTTGCCCAACCGACTTGATTCAGTAGTAACTAGTAAATGGGTTTTGCTTTGATAGCATGTTGAGATTTGAGGCACCCACCAGCTCACTCGGAAACTTTCACGAGAGCGGTTTAAGTGCCTATAATTAATCATATGTGCACATAACATGTGTATTAATGTAATGTTTTTCATCAATGCATGCCAGCTAGTTTGCCTTGGACTAATCCTGTGGTTGGCTGATTTGACTAACCTGATATAAAAACGCCCTGCCTAGGCAGGCAAACAAGGTCAAGGCGTTGCTGTTGAAACGTGCAGGTTGCACGGGAGCACGTCGGATCGGGAGCGAGCTGCGGCAGAAACATGGGCAATCAGGCTGACCTTTTACTGTCACCAACTCAAAACTAAACAAATAAATAATCTCTGTCAATAGCAAATCATCGTTCAACTGATACTAAAACTAAGAAATCTCTAGCACCAGGAAATCATTGGATGTGCCTGTCAGGATGTGCGTATCACAGACGGTTGTTGGTTGAAATCGTCTGTGATAGTATCTTTCACAGACATAAAAATTCAGACAGTTCAGAAATCGTCTATGATGTACTTTTTTTTTAGTAGTGTACACGCTCATCATTCGTTATTGCACATGACATGCTACATACACGGGACAAAGTGCCATCGACATCACGATCCGGTACGGTTCAATTGAGAAGCGAGTGCAACCCACAAGCACAACAAAGCCAACATCAACTGCGCCGGCCGCACGTAGCCGAACGAATAATTTGCAACGCCGGCCGCGCGCTCTCAAGTCGTCTTCTATTCCCCTAACGATCACTCCCTTCGATGGCAGCCACCATTGTTTCCACCCTTCTCCTCCCCTTTCCTTCCTCTGCCATACAGGATCAGCTCAAACTTGTGCTAGCTCCACTTGGGAGCTGTTCGTAGATCGACCGATCGGCTGTTGTTCAACTAGCTGGCTAGGCTTTCTGCCTGTCTAGCTCAACATCCAGACCTGTTGAATTGTTTTTGCAGATCGAGGTTGCTGTGCGCTTCTTGGATCAAGGTAGCTTGCTTAGGCTGATCGATCAATCGAGATTCGAGGATGTGGTGCTGTGCTGGTGCGGAGGAGGAGCTCCACGGCCCGCCGGCCGGCAACCTGGCCACACCGCCTCCGCGAGCACCTGCAGGTACGTTCTTTCCAAGCTTGCCTTGCATTTGCATGCGGCAATGGTCGTCTATTTGGTCATTCTAGTTCTTTTTTTTTTGGTAATTGCGATTGGATTAACCAAATCAATCATATTCCGTCGTGATCGGCGCATATGCATGATCCGACCCATGATTAAATGCATGTGGTGTCACAGCTATGAGAGGGCCGAACGCTCCGAGAACCGGCGGCGCGCCCGCGAAGGTGCTGCCCATCGACGCCCCGGCCGTCGCGCTGTCGGAGCTCAACCGGCTCACCGGGAACTTCGGCGACAGGTCGTTGGTCGGGGAAGGCTCCTACGGCCGCGTCTACCGCGCCACGCTGAGCACCGGGGAGGCCGCGGCTGTCAAAATGTTCGACAACGGTGGCTCCGGCCAATCGGAGGATGACTTTTGCGCACAGGTAACATGGTGGCTCCGGCCAGGATGACACTTGGAGATGAGGCAATTTTTCTTTGTTTATTTCTGACAATTTTGCGCATATTTATAGGTAGTATACTAAGATACTGTCATGTCCTATAACCAAGATATTGGTAACTTGTCTATGACAGTCAAGAGCATGAACGATATTGGTAACACGACTCGCCGGTATATCAAGCTTGCTTCTTTCGACAGTATTCATACCCCATCTTATTTGAGCATCCTCAAAACAGAAAATGAATTCTACCAACCAGAATACCAGAACTGAATAAGTAGAGTTACGACTTACGACCTCAAAGATGATTACGGACTGAAAATTGTCCCTTTTGATTTGCTATTCCTGCCACGGCTTTACCTGGAAATTTCAGTGAAGTTCTTCATTTGAGAGATGAAATTTTCGGTCAAGTGATAACAGACAGGCTCTCACACTTGTACATTCTGGCACGTACACCAGCATACGCATCGAAATTCAACCACAGCGCATGCGGTTTGCGTAAGACTTAAAAATGAATTCAACTCCAAGCTAGGCCTAATCTCTAAACTAACGCATGTTGTCTTTGCCTCCCGGCCGGTGGCGGTGACCGCAGCTGTCCGTGGTGTCGAGGCTCAAGAGCGACCACTTCACCCGGCTGCTGGGCTACTGCCTGGAGCTCAACAACAGGATCGTGCTCTACGAGTTCGCGACCAAGGGCTCCCTCTACGACATACTGCACGGTACAAACAGGGGAAAAACACTCATGTGAAACTGCATGAATCACAGAATCAGCAATGGCCGGCATGATGCGTATATGAGTCAGAACCACTCAAGTAAGCGTGGCGTGCAGGGAAGAAGGGGGTGAAGGGCGCGGAGCCCGGGCCGGTGCTGACGTGGATCCAGCGGGCCAAGATCGCGTACGGCGCGGCGAGGGGCCTCGAGTACCTGCACGAGAAGGCGCAGCCGCCCATCATCCACCGCGACGTCCGCTCCAGCAACGTCCTCGTCTTCGACGACCACGACGCCAAGATCGGCGACTTCAACCTCACCAACCAGTCGCCAGACTCCGCCGCGCGCCTCCACTCGACCAAGGTCCTCGGCACCTTCGGCTACCACGCTCCAGAGTAAGAATCATCGCACCCACCAGCAGAGGGAAAAAATGTGATGGGGAAGGGCCTCACCGTGAGGCCCTCCCCATCTCCCCCACCAAATTTCCTTCCCCAGCAGAGTGATCAGCACTGCCTATACTCCAAACCACCACGACCGTCCGATCAAGAATTCGACGGTCCGGATCAAGAACAGCAATTGATATTGAAATAGTATAGCTGGTATAGATCCTGTGTTTGTTTGGAACGGACAAGGGAGCTGGATTGAATCACCTCTATATATGCTTGTCAGGTATGCTATGACGGGCCAGTTGACGCAGAAGAGCGATGTCTACAGCTTCGGAGTCGTCCTCCTCGAGCTTTTGACCGGGAGGAAGCCTGTGGATCATACCATGCCCAAGGGGCAGCAGAGCCTGGTCACCTGGGTAGGTTCTACTCCCATGGTTCCTCTTGAACCTGCAGTATCCAACCAAGTGTGCATTCTCTCTGATTACGTTGCGTCTGTCGAAATGTGTGTCTGATCCAGGCCACTCCAAGGTTAAGCGAGGACAAGGTTAAGCAGTGCGTGGATCCCAAGATGAACGACGACTACCCTCCAAAAGCAGTGGCCAAGGTACCGCGCAGCATTTGAATAAATGAACTCTCATCGATCGATCAACTCCATTGTTTCTCTTCAGAGCAAGTTGCTTGTGTTAGGGAGCTACTGTTTTAGTACACTCCCTAATGTTCCGTTCATCTGTCTGAATTAATCGCTTCTGTTCAGCTCGCAGCGGTGGCGGCGCTGTGCGTTCAGTACGAAGCTGATTTCAGGCCAAACATGACGATTGTCATCAAGGCTCTCCAGCCCCTTGTCAATGTTCGGCCAGGAGGAGATCACTAGCTAGCTAGAGACATGTCAATGGAAGACCTTCTTCTTTTAATTTAGCACTTATTTTATTCATTGTTCCGTGCGTTTAGCTGTTAAGCAAGTTGGTTGATCATTTGTTACCCTTGTTTGCGATACGATTGTCAAGTTATTGTGACTAGAATGATCGGTCTGCTGGACCAATGTAAGAGTATATAAGCGGGTGTTTTTTTGTAAAATTTATCAATAATAGCAAATCCGCTGGGGGGAAAGCGGTTTAAATATACAATCTGTAAGAAAGACTACGGTGAGATCAACGTTGGTATTATCGTTATTCCTAATTCCATACAGTACTAAGACGTTAAAAAAATTGAGTTAAAAAAAGACGTCCAAAAAATCCATACAGTACTACACATCATAGGGCACCTAGGTGTGTGCTTCCTACCTTAAAACACTATGTAAATAGTCGACAAGAAGTTGAACATCTACATATAGAATCGATATAAATTGTTGAACATAGAAGATGGAATGGTTGTTGCCTTGTTGAATATAGATAGTTGGCAATTGGCACAGTACGTGTATGCTACTTTTCACTTCATTTGGATCGATTTGAGAGCCTTTTGAATGGTCACTATGATAATTTTCGTTTGCCATTTAGTTGGTTATACTCCTTCCAATCACAAAAAGAAAGTCATTTTTTTACTTTTTAAAGTTAGCAAGATGTTACTTTGACTACTAAATTTTATCATCGTATTTTCAGAAATAATAATAATATAAAAGTGTAATGTTATGAAAATATTTTCCGTAAAAAATTTACTCACACTATTTTTTTTACACCCAAACTACATATTTTATATAATCATCGGCCAAAATTGATACGATTTGACTGCACGCAGCATGACTTCCTTTTGTGATAGGAGGGAGCAATATATTGTCCATCCACGTGGTATACCAATAGAATAACTAGATAGATCTATGGAATGTTTCCCATCATTGGTTCGATGCTCAAAATGAGTTCATAGAGGTTACAAACCTAAATTCCCGAGCTCGAAATTCTTTTGAACATGACACTGGTTCTTTATAAAAACAAGCTCTGTGGCGAACTCCAGAAGCCAATGAATTACACAAGTTGATTTCAAGCATAACAATACTGTATAAGGATAGCGTATGAGCTCTTTGGTGAGCCACTCACAAAGGGACCCTGTCTGGTAGTGATACACAAGTGCGAATATGTAACATTTCAAATTTGTAGCCAAAAACCCTAAGAGTAAAAATGTCAAAAAACAATTTTTAAAAAAATTATGCAACGATGTCCCATTTCAATTTCTGGAGAGTTATTTGGAGCTAGTTGTATTTTGAATGTCTCAAAAGGAGTTGTTAAAATGCAAATTGGCTAAAGATAAGAAATCATATATTTAATTAAATGGATAATTGAATCTGAAACACCAAATCATAAATACAAATTTGAATTTGAATTCAAAGGCACACACTACTACAGAAAAGTACATCACAGACGGTTTTTGAACCATCTGAATTTTTATGTATGTGATAATGATAAGGCTCAACACAGACGATTTTAATTGAAACCGTCTGTGAAGAAGTACTATCACAGACGGTTTCAACCAAGAACCGTCTGTGATATGTAAGATAGCACAGACGGTTTGTAAATATAACCGCTCGTGATATACGCAGTATCACGAGCGGTTGTTGGTTGAAACATGCTCGTGATAGTTCCCTTCATGCGGCTACTTTCGGTTTCAATTAAAATAAATCGTGATATGTAAGATAGCACATGACGGTTTGTAAATATAACCGTCTGTGATATACGCGTATCATAAACGGTTGTTGGTTGAAACCGTCTGTGATAGTTCCCCTTCACAGACGGTTCCAACCAAAAACCGTCTGTGATAGTTCATTTATACCTAATTATTTTATTTTATTCTCAGCTAGCCTCAAGAATTGCTAGTCATGCCCTCTGAAAACTAGCAAGCTAGCGAAAATTAGATACATTACAGATGAATCAATTATTGACACAACTCAAAGTGATAATTTAAAACTCCAAATCAATTACAAAATATCATGTTCAAGTATATATTGTCGCTAGATTTACATTTGAATTACAACTACTCAAAATGATCTATTACAATTAAATCAATATTTTCAAGATCGTTCAACGGCGTCCTATAGACTTAGAACTCAGGTACATCAGTGATGCAATTGGCATACATGTATGAATTATAAGAAAGTCTTGAAGCATGGATGCTTGATATCTATCACTTCCTGTTTGTGTGTCTCGGGATAAAGCACCAGGGGTCAGGAGCGCTAGCACAGCTGTTTTCACGAATGTTTGAGGAAGTCAGAAGAGGGATTGAGCCTTTCGATTTCAAGGAACCTGATGAGGTCCATGAATGGTGATGTTCGTCATCTCATGGAAGTTGGCGAATGGACCTTCATCCTCACTGCTGAACTCGCTGCTCCAGCAAGCTTTTGACAGTGACAGCCTATGCAACTGTTAGTGATGTGCCTAAGAGGTAATCATAAATAATTCGGTTTTATAGCTAGAAAATTAATTGTTGTAGCTAGCGTAGCCTACCTATTCACCTATCAGCAACAACATAGTCATGAAATGGTATATGACATGATATCTGAGCTTGGATTTATAACCTGCTATTGTCTTGCAGAAAAGTGGGCTGCTCTGTCGCCGCCTGTATTGCATCTTGCTGACTGCACAAACAAGGTTCACTTGTTGCATTGAATGGTGCTTATGTTATCTCTTAATCTCTTGTCATCATACTGTGTGTTGACATTATTGGTGCTGCTATATTATCTTTAAATCAGCCTATTGTGTAAGCTTCGACCTTAAATAAATGAATTGAGCCGGTCCACCTGCAATTTATTAGCCCTCTCTACGTGCATCCGCGATACTCTACTTTTGAAACTTCACGGGTTCCCTCCGTTCTCTTTTTTACTTGAAGTTTTTGTTTTTTTTCATGGTCTCTAGGATGCGACTTTGTCTGTTATTTTTATATAATTTTACATTAATATATACTAATAAAATTATAGTATTATGAAAATATTTTTAATGACAAATCTTATGATGTAATTTTCATATAGGAAATTTAGATAGTTTTAATATTAGAAAGTTTGACAGCATATATTCTAGAACAAGTACAAAAGAACTAATAGAGTATATTAAGTAGTTTTTGGTTAATATAGCACCTTTTGAACCCGCATTTGTATAAATGACTACGCGCGAGCCTTATTTGCAGATATAGCACCGTTACCGCACGGCCGCCGTGCGGCAACACCTCCGCCGCGCGCCACATCAACCGTTGCCGAACGCCTCCGCCGCTGCCACGTGGCTGTAACACCCTGTCTATTCGGAAGACAAGATGTCACCTAACAAGACAACCTACTATTCAATTCATAAGATTAACATCGCATTCAATCCTAAAGAAACGATTAACCATGATAACAATCTATGGCTTAATCACAGTTCATCTATAAATTTAAACGAGAATTAACCAAAGCGATATTAATGAACCTCCAAGTGACAATTATTACAGTCCATTACATTATAAATAAAACTGAAGAGATGTAAATAGAACTTTAACGAATGATTATTTTATTCATGTGCAAGGAACGTGCTGGACTACACCCTCCCGCTAGCAACCGCTTTCACCGAATTCACCTAAAAATAAATAAAAGCAAGAGTGAGTCGAAACTCAAGAAGCACAACATATACATTCCCAAAGAATACCGAATGGAACAATTTTCCAAGTACATCATTGACTTCATGAACTTAAGAAAGCATGGTATGAATGAATGAATGCATTGAAGGAGAATGGACTTTCCACATGTTTATACGCAGATAACTAGTGACACACCGTCGGTGTTCACTTAAGCCCGCTCTTAACAAAGAGCGGGATCCAAGTCCGTATGAAGAACGTTTCATACGGAATGTCCGAAACTGCCTACATTGGAATGGTAGGTCTTACATGCCCATATTGGAATTAATGGGACTTAATCAAGTTTCCACTCCCGTGGACAGCAACTGAATTATGTATGCATGGAATGAAAAGCATAACTTGGCATATAACTCAATGTATCATCGAATAAGGTATTGAACTCTACCACATCATACTCAAATCACAAGAATATTCATAATTTACCAAGTTAACATGAAAACAATGAATTCACACAATTTAAACATTTGCACTTGCCTTCCGTGTGGTGACGTGTTGTGATACAACGAAGGTGTCCTTCCACCCACCGTCTCACCGCCTACACAAGTATTACCACGTATTACGGATAATCGAATATGGCACAGCTACAAGTGTACTACGATGCTCTCTAATCAACCCACTCATCCCAAGGGTTCAATTTGACATCTACACCAAAATTCCAGATTATCATTCTACGGGCAGTTGCACAAGAAAATTCGCCAATAATTATCTGTAACTCTAAACGACCTGAAACCAGTGCTCACTGATTCTTAACTGATCAGGCTACAAAACCTTAGTTGGCGGAATCTTCTGATTCGGCCAAAACAGAGGGTAATTAACTGCTAAACCTAACCCATCTACGTCAGTCCAGAAAACAGATCAGCAGTAAAGCAAATAGTGTAACTTTTAGCCTACTGATCCAAATGGAATGATCTTTATCAACTTGGAAAGATAATTTCAAGATATACAATAACTTAGTTGGGGGAATCTTCTGATTCGGCATCTATTTTGAACAAAACGAGGGACAAACCTACTGACCACAGACTTCAGACAGATTGGACAGTTCGTATTGAAAAATTCATAACTCTCAAACTACTGGTCCGATTTTGCTCATCTTGGTGCCAAAAGAAAGCTAACGAAACCAGGAACAAATCTCTAGAAGGGCAAAACCCCAAATTCGGCCTCTAAAGTACTGTAACAAGCCGCGCAACATTCTGATCAATTCTGTAAATTCTGGAACTCTAAACCGACGTGACTCAAATGATCTCTACCGCAATAAAACTTGATCAAACAATTAACCGGGGTGCTCGTTACCCTTGAAGACCCGTAGGACGACGAAGAACCACTCCCGCTGGTCTCCTTCTTCTTCCTTGGCCGCCACACCACAGCGAACAACCGGCGAAGAAACGACCACGGAGGACAGATCGGAGGAGAAACGCCCGGGATCTTGGAGACCAACCTCTGGAGCACCAAAGGCCGGCCACCATGGGAGGAGGCGCGCCAACCAGGGAGAGGGGAGGGGTGGCGGCTAGGTGGGGAGGAATGGGGCGGCTAGGGTTTGGGAGTGGCGCCCCTTTATGGTCGGCCACTTCATGGGCCGCCGCCCCTCTTGGGCCTCCCTGAGTCGCGGATCATGCCCAAAGTTGCCGGAAAATCACGATAACCCCGCTAAATAGAATTTCAGACGAAAACTATTTCTTTTCTCCTCTCGACTTCTTTCTTTTACCGAAAGCGATTTCCTAACTTTTAAATCTCGTTTTGACTAACTTCCAACTATACTGAACTAATTTGGATTTATGAGGTATTACACTCTATCCCCTTAGAAAAGATTCGACCTCGAATCTACGCAACAAACTTCGAGAAAGATCGATGAACAACCTAGATAAGTACCAAACGAGCAAATGGGTATTGTCCTCGCATGCGGGACTCCAACTCTCAAGTGGCCTCTTTCGATCGATGAGACCAAATGATTTTAACATACTTCAAAGTTTTGTTCCTCAAAACCCGCTCGATTCTTCTAATATCTTCACTGGCCGGACTCAAGGTAAGGTCTTACTCATTGGTTGTGGCTCTAACGAACCCTCACACTCTAGATCTCTCAAGTACTCCTCCAATACCGGTCATACCAAACAATGTACACCCGCTACTGGACTCGAGACGATCCTAACGAAACACTAATTTCCAAAATCCCTCAACTTCTAGAACAAACCAATGTATCTTGGGTCAACCTTCCCTTTGGTTCCAAACAACACAAATGGCACAATTTACATGGAACTCTTGTCCCATGTCTCAATCAATCTTTTCACATTAACAAGGAGCACCTCTTTTAACTAGGGACACACAACAACTCGCTTTAAACAAACTCTTTTACGCATAAAGCCCAACTGAAAATAAATCACTCTCATTGCAACCACTGTTACCGACTTGGTACCAAAGAGTCAAATCCGAATCGATGATTCCTCATGAAAACCTTTCCACTTTCCAAGTGGGCGGTTTGCGAATAGACGCCACGAAAGCCAAAAGAGAAATCATTCAACGCCCACATCGACACTTCCTTTATTTTCCGAACCGTAAAGAACCACCATGCCAACATAAAGCTAACACAATTTGTAAATGACATCTCAATCGGCAACTTAGGGTGATGCTCAACCCGAGAGCAACAACCACACTCATATAGAGAAACCATACTAGTCCACGAAGGATACTCTAGTCGGCTCCTCTACCAAATGAATTATTCGACAAATAATTCCCAACCCTCGATAATACTAATTGTAACACCCACAATCACATTACCTCAATCCGCTCAGATAATCCAATTGAAATTCACATCACACACTCCCATCTACTACACCGAAAGGATACTATCAATAACCATCCCACTATTCGAATCCACTCTTATTCGCTACCTTTACACATAATCATTGGCAACCAAGGTTCTAGCATAAAATGCAAAGCTCCAAACTTCAATCTCCAAGTCTCCTACAATGAATTCCGGGATAATTCAAGAATCCTCACATTCTCTTATCAAAATTCTCACAACCCAAACAATATTCTCCGTCATAACTTCAATCATCCTCAATAATCAATTAACTACTCAAACGATTAACTTCACCAATCTTGGACTCCCACTAAACCACATCATTCGGTTTCACTTTCTCACTCGTAAGTTACACAATCCCAATACTTTAAACAATCGATCAAGATCCCCAAACTTTTGATATTCTAGCAATCCACTAACAAGATCAAGAAGATATTGGATGACAATTCATTATAGATTCGATAATCGCAACAACGTAAAGGTTTAGCTCCAAAGAGAACCATTTTATTTAAATCAAACTCTCTATGAGAATGTCAAGATGAAATCATTTCTTCCTCTTAAGCACCTTAAATAATTTGGCACTCAAGCCTCACAAAATAATTTACTTGACCACCACTATCTAGTCGTCTCTATACACTTTAGAAGACACTTGAAAACGAATCAGTTCCTCCATTCTCAAAAGAAGAGGTAAGTGGAAATAATTTTCAAGATTTAGAAAACGTTTACCACTCATTGTAAACACAAAACCGTAAGAAGTAGGCAATTAGCAAAGAACTCAAGAAAAACATAAGACGAGGCCACACTAAGGTCACAAATCCCACAAGAAGATTATATCGAATCTCAAACAATGAAAATCCAATCTCAATACCTCTACTACACTCTTCCCTTTAACAAAAGAAATAATTTTCTTTGATTGGAATATCACTTTGCCAACTCAAGCTAAGGAGCCTTAAATCTCAAATCACAAGAATCACTTGATAATTGATAGAACATAAAAATACGCCATTTTGTTTAAACTCATTTCACTACTACATAATTCATGAGCTCCAAAAGCCCACGAAAGCAAAACTTGAAATACTCTCATTTGAACGATATCACCCAAGGCTATCAATTTACTACAAGTATTAACATCAATCTCACAACAACAATTAGAAAACACTTCAAAGACCGACGTGAAAAGAATGGGTGATTCTTTCTCAAAAGAAGAGGCAAATGGAACCGATTTTCACGAACTAGAAAATCATTTATCGCCGCAATGAACACAGGACCAAGGGAAGACCAATTAAGCAAAGAACTCATAGAACATAAGTGAAGTCCACAGCTTGAAAGCATGGGCCACACAAGAAGAGAATATCATATGTTAATGATTAAGAACAAACGAGCATTCAAGATCAAGCACTCGCATCACCAAGAACCATTATAACTTCAAGAACATAACGCTTTACTCGACAAACCTCGTTTACCACATAGAACTTGAACCCCAAAAGATCATGAACACAAAACTTGAAGTTTGATCATTTTTAGAAATATCACGAAAGACAATCAAATTTTCTTTCTCTATAAAAGAATCAACATTACCCTCATATTATCGAACATTTCATTAAGACCAATAACATACGCCTCGTAACAATCAATTTACCTTACTATCACATCAATAAACCTTCTAAAGGAAGCATGACAAATCGTGTCATAGAAAACTCCAAAGATCAAATGGGATTGTAATAACAACTTATTCTAGAAAAGAAATCAAGTGCGAAAGCCACAAAGTGAAACAAACCTCTTTTAACAAGCTCACTCTAGTACAAGACAAACCCTTTAAACATACTAGATTAAATCACTTATTAGATTTAGCTCATTTGTCCTTAGTAATGCTCAACGCCAGAGATTACACGCACTCCTAGCACTCTAACTATTAATACTAACAACCGTTGAATATCTAATCATGGAAGCATTCATAGTCCTACCTTTGTTCGTAAAGTGGAATGAAATAACCTTAAATTTCAGCAATGGAATAATTATAAGATAACATTTTGGAAGTCATTACAACCACCGTCATCCATGACCTCATACCTATAACATCAATTTAGCATGACAAAATCGGTTGAATTTAGCATTTGTACAAATTCTTTAGGTATCCAAATAGAAGACTTATTTGGTGTTAATATTTACTAAGGTAAAATTAACTTAACTTTTGAAGACATTATCTAAGAGTCATTGGTTTGCACCAAGATATTAACCCAACCCGATAACTCCTACCATACCACATAATGCTTTTAAATAGAACCTCTTAGATAAAGTATGACAACATATCACAAAAGGGTTTTAACATTCTCCTTCTCATAAGAAAGGCATAAAACTTCAACTCTCAAATTAACCCAAAAGAAATATGCAAGGTCAATGCACAATTAATAAAGAGCTTGCAAAAGAAATCTTCCAACGCTTAGAAATTCCAAGCGAATAAATGAGTTACAATTTCCAACAGGTAAAACCGAACTTGTGTGAAAAGATAAATCTTGCAATTTAACTACGCTCACGTGGAGTAGAAATATCACAATAATCGAAAGAACAATAATTATTTCAAAGAATGATTAGAGATCTACTGGAGCTTGCCCTCTTCATCAAAACACCCCAGTCAAAAGAAACTCATGAACTGTAAGAAACTACAACCAAGAAACCAGATACAAGTTTGAGAAAGACAACAACTTCAACAATGAGCTCAGGCTCAACACAGAACTATGGAACAGGGGTAAGAACTGCTCTACTCTCATACCACGAACAGTGGTGTAGCCTCGCAAAACCCAGAACAACAACCACGAACTCAACTGCTCAACGTCCGCTACCGATACGCATAACTAATTCAATCAATTATGAATATATAGGATCATCTCATGACAATCGTAAAATTAATCCATATATATATATAGGATAACACATCATATCACATATTAACAACATCAGAGATAGTACTGAAATAATTCTACACAAGACTACATAATGAACCAAATCACTAGAAATGCGGAAGCAATGGATTTCACAAACCCCACCCATCAGGCACAAAGTGTGTCATTTTAATACTTTGTTCACCACGGACCTAAAGCCCGCTCTGATACCAACTCTGTAACACCCTGTCTATTCGGAAGACAAGATGTCACCTAACAAGACAACCTACTATTCAATTTATAAGATTAACATCGCATTCAATCCTAAAGAAACGATTAACCATGATAACAATCTATGGCTTAATCACAGTTCATCTATAAATTTAAACGAGAATTAACCAAAGCGATATTAATGAACCTCCAAGTGACAATTATTACAGTCCATTACATTATAAATAAAATCAAGAGATGTAAATAGAACTTTAACGAATGATTATTTTATTCATGTGCAAGGAACGTCTTTGGACTACACCCTCCCGCTAGCAACCGTTTCACCGAATTCACCTAAAATAAATAAAAGCAAGAGTGAGTGAAACTCAAGAAGCACAACATATACATTCCCAAAGAATACTTGAATCGAACAATTTTCCAAGTACATCATTGACTTCATGAACTTAAGAAAGCATGGTATGAATGAATGAATGCATTGAAGGAGAATGGACTTTCCACATGTTTATACTGCAGTATAACTAGTGACACACCCGTCGGTGTTCACTTAAGCCCGCTCTTAACAAAGAGCGGGATCCAAGTCCGTATGAAGAACGTTTCATACGGAATGTCCAAATCGCCTACATTGGAATGGTAGGTCTTACATGCCCATATTGGAATTAATGGGACTTAATCAAGTTTCACTCCCGTGGACAAAGAATCGAATTATGTATGCATGGAATGAAAAGCATAACTTGGCATATAACTCAATGTATCATCGAATAAGGTATTGAACTCTACCACATCATACTCAAATCACAAGAATATTCATAATTTACCAAGTTAACATGAAAACAATGAATTCACACAATTTAAACATTTGCACTTGCCTTCCGTGTGGTGACGTGTTGTGATACAACGAAGGTGTCCTTCCACCCACCGTCTCACCGCCTACACAAGTATTACCACGTATTACGGATAATCGAATATGGCACAGCTACAAGTGTACTACGATGCTCTCTAATCAACCCACTCATCCCAAGGGTTCAATTTGACATCTACACCAAAATTCCAGATTATCATTCTACGGGCAGTTGCACAAGAAAATTCGCCAATAATTATCTGTAACTCTAAACGACCTGAAACCAGTGCTCACTGATTCTTAACTGATCAGGCTACAAAACCTTAGTTGGCGGAATCTTCTGATTCGGCCAAAACAGAGGGGTAATTAACTGCTAAACCTAACCCATCTACGTCAGTCCAGAAAACAGATCAGCAGTAAAGCAAATAGTGTAACTTTTAGCCTACTGATCCAAATGGAATGATCTTTATCAACTTGGAAAGATAATTTCAAGATATACAATAACTTAGTTGGGGGAATCTTCTGATTCGGCATCTATTTTGAACAAAACGAGGGACAAACCTACTGACCACAGACTTCAGACAGATTGGACAGTTCGTATTGAAAAATTCATAACTCTCAAACTACTGGTCCGATTTTGCTCATCTTGGTGCCAAAAGAAAGCTAACGAAACCAGGAACAAATCTCTAGAAGGGCAAAACCCCAAATTCGGCCTCTAAAGTACTGTAACAAGCCGCGCAACATTCTGATCAATTCTGTAAATTCTGGAACTCTAAACCGACGTGACTCAAATGATCTCTACCGCAATAAAACTTGATCAAACAATTAACCGGGGTGCTCGTTACCCTTGAAGACCCGAGGACGACGAAGAACCACTCCCGCTGGTCTCCCTTCTTCTTCCTTGGCCGCCACACCACAGCGAACAACCGGCGAAGAAACGACCACGGAGGACAGATCGGAGGAGAACGCCGGGATCTTGGAGACCAACCTCGGGAGCACCAAAGGCCGCCACCATGGGAGGAGGCGGCGCCCAACCAGGGGAGAGGGAGGGGTGGCGGCTAGGTGGGGAGGAATGGGGCCGGCTAGGGTTTGGGGGGAGTGGCGCCTCTTTATGGCCGGCCACTTCATGGGCCAGCGCCTCTTGGGCCTCTGAGTCGCGGATCGCGCCCAAAGTTGCGGAAAATCACGATAACCCCCGCTAAATAGAATTTCAGATTTAAAACTATTTCTTTTTCTCCCTCTGACTTCTTTCTTTTTACCGAAAGCGATTTCCGGAACTTTTAAATCTCGTTTTCGACTAACTTCCAACTATACGAACTAGCTGGATTTATGAGGTATTACAGTGGCCTCCCCAGCTAGCCCGCCTATTCATCAAGTATTGTTCACCGAATACTGTCCATCGAGTAATGTTATTAGAGTATTGTTTATCGTTTCGACTGTTTGAGGAGGTTCGACTACACGACTACCTAGTCGAAATGTTTCGCATACTTGATCGGAGGAGGTTCGACTACACGACTACCTGATCGGAGGAGGTCCGACTACACGACTACCTGGTCGCAAGGTTTTGATCGACTACCTGGTCGAAGGAGGTTCGATGAACAGTATTTGAAGGAGGTTCGATGAACAAGATCGACGAGATGAGCTACCGATTGAGGTGGTCACGGATCGCCAGAGGGCACGTGTCAGCCGTTGCCGCACGGCGGCTGTGCGGTAATGATGTTATATCTGCAAATATGGCTCGCGCGTGATCATTTCTACAAATGCGGATTCAAAAAGTTCAAATGATGGTTTGGAAAGTTTCTGAACTGCATCCAGCAACATTTACAAGCTAGTTAATGCTATCTGCTTATAGCTTTAACTATTGTACCAGTGAGTTGGGAAAAAAAACTTTCTGTCTCACAACCTGCAGTAAAGCCGCTTATTGTCTCCAATTTTCTTTACAGATATCATTTCTTGTTTATCGAATCAAATCTGTCCGAGTTTCTTGTTCACTTGATATTTTTAAATTCCCACACCCCTGATTACCTCGGTTATTTACTAACGAAGCAATAATTTCTTAGCAGCTACTGTCACATGCCCATCTCGTCTTAATTCTCAAGTCGCCGTTGAAGCATGGAAGTGCAGCAGTGTACCGAACTGTGGTGCCAGATGAATGCCCTAGCTTTAGTTCTCGTCTTGCACTGACTGTGGCTCTAGTGTTTTCTGGCGGTACGAATGGCTGTACTTGTTGTCCAACCACAAAAGCTTTTGGCCGTTTGGGCAGCAAAAAGAACCTCTCCCGCCATCATGCAAAATGGGACAGTTCAACAGCCGTCCCGGATATGTGTGATTCAACGAACCAAACGAAAGGTAGAACGTTGGGCTGACTTTTTTTATATAAAAAAAGTTTAATAAACAAATAAAAAAAACAACCTCCGATCAGTGGTGAAACAGGATACATGGGATGGGATGAGTGTTTGGAATTAATAAAATATTATTCAATAAAAAAATTAAAGGTTCACGCTAGCAAAAAAACAAAATACAATTTTTCTGTACTAGAAATAACACCACAAAGAATTGAGAGAAATTACAAAAAATTTTTGTTGAATTGATAATTTAGGATTTCAGACCGAGGAATGGAGAATTGGGGTGTACATATGCAGCCTAACTCACCGCCTCATGAATTTGTAGTTTGCAGGTTTGATTGGTCACATGGATTTGTATAACTTGAGAAGTTAAGATCATCAATAAATTATATAGGGCATATCTAGATGAATTTATATTCATATCGTCACCATCCTTTGCTACAGCCTGATAATCTAACTTAAATCTAGAGTTATCTATTAGTCTTATGCTCTCAGTTGAGCAGAAAGTTTAGTTATTTTGGTCGAAAATCGTATAGATATTCCATTATCTGCTACAGTTAGTTTTTTTATTGTTTAGAATCTTTCCTATCCAATGAGAACTCCATATGGACACTTGAAAGTTTTCAAAGTATAATATGTTTTGAGGATATTACATGTTGATTTAACCCAATTTCTAATATATGCACGTATTATATCTCATATATACATAATTTTTGCCCAAAAATATTAGGTGTTCAGCTGAACACCCTTGAACCCTGTTGGGTCCGCCCCTGCCTCTGAACTTTATTTTAAAAATACGCCCTAGAACCAATGCCACGGTAGGGTATTCCAATAATTTAATTGACGCCATAATCTAGCTAAGAGAATGAGTCTACGACTATAATTTTTTCTGTGAAATGGATATTATATTCTACAGAAATTTACATAGAAGCCCAATAGCGATGCAAAATTTAATGAAAAAACAACCCTACTAAACTCTAAAATGGAAAATCATACCTGATAAGTGCCAAAACATCCCTTACAAATTATATTGCGAGCCGACGCCGACACTTGGTTATGTGGCTATTATCTCCTCGCTACATAAGCTAAACATGATGCCATGCACGCGCTCCATGCTCTAGCTAATGTTGATGATAGCAACTTCAACTAAACGAACTCACACGTCGCTAGACGTAGTTCTATACGATAAACTGCCATGTGGGTCATTTTCCACGATGTAGCCTCTTTATTTCGCAATATAAGTCCATTTTTATTGGAAAATATCGTTTTTCATAATATAAACTCATCAAGAGAAAATCAACACAACTGTACATTATTGTTGCAAATTTTCAACTCTTTACCCCTACTTTAATACACTAATGTTATTTAAGCAGTTGTAACTGTAACATGTCATTTAACAGAAGTACGTAAAATCTAATATTTTGCATACAATGAGTTTACTTAGATCGCCGAACGGAATGCCCTCGGTGAAGAAGAGATTTTCCTTCCAGTTCCAGCAAACTGAACTCAGCCCACGGGACCAATTTTGAACGGCCAATTGCAACGTACAAACGTCCAAAAAACTGCAGCCTACAAAATGCTTATCTAGCCACAGTCCCACTCACATCCATCGATTCGACCCCCCGTTCTCCGATCGATTTCCGCGAGCCCCGAGCGGAAAGCACCAAACGAGTCGAAACGAAAGAGAAAAGAAATCAGCGAGCGGAAAAAAACCCCATTTCTTTTCCTCGCCCTTTCCGCTCTCACAACACCACCACCACTCCGAATATGCTGTCCCCAGCCACGCCGGCCGCGCCCTGATCCCACCCCACCCCCACCCCACCCGACCCCGAATGCCTCCCGGCCCCCGCCGCCTCGCCGCCGGCGGATCCGCACGAGCGCCCCCCGCTCTCGATCTGCCGCGCCCCAGCCCCCGCTGATCGCCGGGCCCGCGCCCCTTCCTCCCGCCCCTCCTCTGCCCCGCCCCTCCTCTCCTCCTCTCGCGCCGGGCGGGGGTGGGCGGCGGCTAGGGTTTCCGCGACTCGCGCGCGGCTCCGTGGATTCGTGCCTGCTTGCCGGTGCGGTGCCCTGCGCTGCGGGGCGTCTGTGGTTTCGTTTCGACCTAGGGGTTGGTTCTTGTTCTTGCTGCGGTCGCGCGATTTGGAGGAACTCCCGGGCTCGATTCGTGGGGGTTTTCGAGGGGGACGCGTCACGCCCCGCCGATCTGCGGCTGGCAAGGCCGCGGCATTGGCCGGCCTTTCAAGTACCGGAGGGGTTGAAGCTTCGATTCGGTTGATTCGGCTGGCTTTGGGCTCCAACAAGGCGCCGCCTTTAGCTCGTCTGTGGCCTTGGTAAGCGTTTTGGTGGGTTCTGCTTCCGGGTTAGCTGATATTGGAGGGAACCATGGCGGAGAACATCGATCTGGTGCTGGAGTTCCTGCGGAAGAACCGGTTCGCCAAGGCCGAGGCCGCCCTCCGCGGGGAGCTCAATGGCCAGGTTGATTTGAACGGGCCAATGACGCAGAGGCGTGTAGCCGATCCCAAGGAGGATGACGAGCAGGAAGACTCCGAGGTGGGTTCCAATGCAGGGCCAAGAGGTGCTGCATCGGTGAGGAGCGCGGACTCGTCGAGGGAGTTTATTGTGAAGGAGATTGTTGTTGGAGGCCTGCCAAATGGGTCGGATGGGAGGAAAGGGTCGGGGATCAGCCTTCCTCTGGAGAATAATACGGGAGATCTGTATCCTTGGAATTTTAGTATTGCCAACAGCACTGTGGAGCATTTGGCGGAGGTGCTGATGTCGGAGGAGGTGCCAAGACATCGACGTGGTGCATTGTTAGCCGAGAAGAGGGATCGTGGTGTTGGAACCGAGCAGCCTGATCCAGTGCTGGAGCAAAAAGTCTCTTTTGGAAGAGGGAAGGAAAAAGTTGATGTTGCAGGGAGAAGTGAAATCAATGAAACAGATCATTCCAGGGATAAAAGTCTGGTACTAGAAAAAGAGGAGCTCTTGAACGGCTGTGCAGTTAAGACAGTGCTTCCATTCCCTGCAGAAAATCCATCATCTAGTTACCATAGTACACACCATGATGGAAATGAGAGGAAAGACATTAAGAAGAGCATTGATGCAGATGGTGTTGGAAAAGCAGCAAAGGGGCAGCTTGATGTGGGGAACAGGCAGTATTATTCGGGAAAATCCCAGGACAATGCACATCAGGTTGCTGACCGTTGCTTCGACCTGCAGCTTATGGGAGATAACCACCGTGAGGAGCTTCCAAAGTTGCCTCCTGTGAGGCTCAAGTCTGAGGACAAGCTAGTTAATATGTACTGGGAGGAAAAGATCAAGCATCATGGATCTGGAGCCAAGCTTTCTAGTGCAGACCATGCCTTTATGATCGGGTCCCATCTTGATGTTCCTGTTGGGCAAGAAATATCATCATCAGGTATGTTGCTAACGAGTTTAATAGTGGCATGGCGACATGCTAATCTTTTACTTAGAACACAAATTGAAAGCTATATATTCTCGCTTACCCTCAAGCAGCACAGCACATTGCTCTACAGAAGTAGCCTGTTCGGTTTTTACATGCTCATCTTACGTCAATTTTTCTATGAAACCCACCACTGTATTGCTCATACCTGCCCCATGGCCCATGGGACTGACAAATATTAATCAATGAATCAAACTACGAAAGTGAGTAGTGCTAGTGAGTACACCAGCTGTGGAGTGTCCAATAGGATTTATTACTTCTGTTATGTGAAAAAAGAAGATGAATATGACGATTTATAGGAGCTAGTTCAAGACATATATTTATTTCTCGATGTGTGAACATCATAGTTACCGGATTCGCTATAAAAACCCCATGAATTGTGAACCGGGTTTGTCGAACCCGAACCGGTTTAGGGTACGGGATTCGTGTTCACAGTGGAAATTAGAAGAAAAGGCGGCGAACTACGAACCCGAATCCCGTACCGCGACTCGAACGAACCGCGTTTCTGTTAACTATGGTGAACATTACAAAAAAAAAAACTGCAGAAATCGTGTTTTCTGATGTGTGAACATCACAAAAACTGTAGAAATTGTGTTTTCTAACTGTGAACACTAGAAATTGTCTTTCCAACTGTAGAGTGTCCAATAGGAATTATTACTCTCTAATGTGTTTCTAAAAGGAATATTTGGCGATGGCTTCCCATGTTTCCCTGAATAATTTCTTGTTAATCTTCTGTAGAAAATTTTCTTTCACATCTCATAGAGTCATAGGTGATAATTTCATCTTTTGATAATACTGATATGCAAAATTTTAATAGTGAAACTATATTGAGTGTTTTTCCATGCTTCGGAGACTAATGTGTGGTGCCACTTTATCTTAGCTTGGCTAAATTTTTGGCACTTAAGTTTTGACCTATATGTAAAAAAATTCAGGTGGAAGACGCACAATTGGCAGTAGTTGGTTGTCTGTCAGTCAAGGTATTTCAGAGGATACTTCTGAATTTGTATCTGGTTTTGCAACAATTGGTGATGATTCGCTTGAGTATCCAAATGAGTATTGGGATTCTGATGAGTATGATGACGACGACGATGTTGGCTACACCCGACAACCAATTGAGGATGAAACCTGGTTTCTAGCACATGAGATCGACTATCCTAGTGATAACGAGAAGGCAACTGGGCATGCAAGTGGGCCTGATCAACATGATCGTCCTACAAAGGATGATGATGATGACCAGTCATTTGTTGAGGAGGATTCCTATCTATCTGGTGAGCAATATTTTCACGGGAAGAACATTGCACGGATAGGTACTTCAGAGGGGCCAATGGGACACGGGATTCCCGATAATGATATGATAGCTCAGTATGATGGTCAACTTTTGGATCCTGAAGAACTAAATTTGATGCACTCTGAACCAGTCTGGCAGGGTTTCGTTTCACAAAATAGTGAATTAGGCATGTTAGGAAATGGAAAATTCCTTAATGATTCTGAACGACCTCATCCTGATGACCCTTTTGTCGAGGATGATCAGCATGGTTCGGTTAGGTCAATTGGTGTTGGTATAAGCAGTGATGCTGCTGACATTGGCAGCGAGGTGCGTGAAAGCCTAATTGGAGGAAGCAGTGAAGGAGACATAGAATACTTCAACGAAAGTAATCTGAGTGTTGGTGGAAAAAGACAGCCTCAGCAGGAAAACGAAAAGAAAAGAGGAAGTGTGAAAGGAGCAAAACAGGACCAAATGAATTGTGTTGTTGAAATCCAGAAGGGCACTGATGGTGGATTTTCTTTCCCACCACCATTACATACGGGAAAAATGGTTGAATCTGATGTTAAATCTTTGTGGTCAAAGAAGGATGATATGTATTCTGTTAACAATCCTGAGGACTGTCAAAATGGCACGGTATCAGATGATATGCTTACCTCATGGAGGAAAAAGAACAGCGAGTCTTCTCTAAGGAGCTCTCGAGATGAAATGACTTCTGATGTTGTTAGATCAAGAAATTCAAGTGCGTCATCTGCTTTAAATAGTGCTTACGATGAAGCAGAGGACACAATGAATGCTCGGCATCACAAACTAGATGATGCACAAGAAGAGGACACTGGAACCACCTTAGATGATGAGGAAGCAGCAGCATTGCAAGAACAAGTAAGGCAGATAAAGGCCCAAGAGGAAGAATTTGAAACTTTTAATCTGAAGATCGTGCATAGAAAAAACAGGTATTCTTTACTTCTCCTTAATTGCTCTTTTTGTTTCTAAATTCGGGCTAGAGCATAAAAGACGATAACTATGCCCTGCCCAGTTTTCTATTCATGCTTCTTGGCGTTTCTGTTACAGTGGAACAACAATAATTTATTTATCTGAAAAGATGTTTTTTTATTCTGACATTCTCTCCTGTTAACAATATAACAGAACTGGCTTTGAAGAAGACAAAAATTTCCATGTTGTTCTCAATTCTGTTATTGCTGGACGTTACCATGTCACAGAGTATCTGGGGTCAGCAGCGTTCAGCAAAGCTATCCAGGCACATGATTTACACACGGGAATGGATGTGTGCGTTAAAATCATAAAGAACAACAAAGATTTTTTCGACCAGAGCCTTGATGAGATCAAGCTTCTGAAGTATGTTAACAAGCATGATCCTGCCGACAAGTACCACCTTTTGCGTCTCTATGATTACCTCTACTATCGGGTAAATATGATATTTCACTTTCTCAAAATCCTTTTTTACTGTTATTTAGTTTCCATGGAGCATTGAATTTATCACAACTTTTCTACCTAAGTGTTGACATATATAATCTCATTGAGTTACTGAAGCTGACATCCACATTGCATTATGGTATATTTAAGATTTTTATGTTTCCATACATGAGGATTTCTTATAAACATATTTTGACTTAGTGTATATGTTGATCTAGCTTTAATGCTAGCTTTGTTTATAGATTGTTTTCATTTGTTGGACAATTTACTTGTCCTATTTCTTACTATAAACCTTTCTTATCGAGTTATCTTGACATTAATTCCAGGCCTTGTTATGTAGACTGACAATTCACATTGTCATAATTTCTAGACATTAAGGCAGGATTGGAGATTCTTCTACAAATTGATCCATTAGAATGGCTGCATTTCTTGGTGTTTCCAAGCATTGCTGTTTGACAAATCTAAGCAAAAGTCTGTCATGTTTGGTGTAGCACTTATTTCAAGCATTATTTATTTGCTGATAGTGCGTGACATTCTGCAAGTTTTGCTTTTTTGGCATTAAAAAATGCTTCGAGATTCTTCTTCAAGTTGATCCATTAGAATGATTGGGATATGATATTGTCAGATTTAGGTCATGACATTCTATAACAAAGTCAGTTGTGTTTTCTGTAGCACTTATATCAAGTATTTGTTTGCAGGAACATTTGTTGATAGTCTGTGAACTTCTAAAGGCAAATTTGTATGAGTTTCAAAAGTTCAACAGAGAATCAGGAGGAGAGGTTTACTTCACGATGCCAAGACTGCAGGTATTACTAAGCTATAAGATCCACTAATGGTGATTTAATGTTTTCACTTTCAGTAATTGGACATGATATTTCAATTTAAATGCCGGTAATTGATCTTTTCCTTTGTCATACCCCTTGTGCAGTCAATAGCCATTCAGTGTCTGGAGGCACTGCAGTTTCTACATGGACTTGGTCTTATTCATTGTGATCTCAAGCCAGAGAACATATTGGTAAAGAGCTACAGCAGATGTGAAGTAAAGGTCATTGACCTTGGCAGTAGCTGTTTTGAGACAGATCATCTATGTTCATATGTGCAATCACGATCTTACCGTGCACCTGAGGTTATATTGGGCCTGCCTTATGACAAAAAAATAGATATATGGTCACTTGGATGTATACTAGCGGAACTTTGTACTGGAAATGTAAGTGGTTACTGCATACTGATTATTACAGTTCTTAACAGTTACAACTGTGCCCATTGTGGTCATTTCAGTTATGCATCTTTGTTTGATAATCTTCTGGCAATAAGGAAGCCCGTAATGCAAAAGCGGAGTTTCCTAAAATAAAAAAGAAAAGATGTCCTTCAGTACATCTTTCGCTGTGTTTCTCTCTCTTTGTTATATGCTCTTTATCACAGTAAGATACTTTTAATATTCATTGGTCCATGCTGATAACAACAGGAATGGGCCTGTCTCAAAAAAGAGAGAAGGGAATGGGTTCGTCTAGAGACAAAGGCGATTAGAGAACTATGTGACTTATTAATAACCATATTTTTAATTTTATTTTCTTGTTTGTAGAAGTTTTTTGTATTCATCTATGTATTGGTATACACTTCGGAATATGTTAGCTAATCTTTGTATGCTCCGTGCTCTTCAGGTCCTTTTCCAAAACGATTCTCCTGCGACTTTAGTTGCACGTGTGATGGGCATCATTGGCTCCATCGAACAAGCTATGCTTGCACAGGGGCGTGATACTTACAAATACTTCACAAAGAACCACATGTTGTATGAAAGAAATCAGGTTTGGGCTCTTCAATGTCTTTTTTACTTTCCCTATCATAGACCTGATTTTTAGCAAATGCCTCCTTAAAATATTATCCGTTCTGTAATAAGCCCACAATTCAATGTGTTTCAGGAAAGTAACAGGCTGGAATACTTGATTCCAAAAAAGACATCTTTGCGGCACCGCCTGCCCATGGCTGATCAAGGTTTCATTGAGTTTGTTGCATACCTTCTTGAGGTAAATCCAAAGAAGCGTCCAAGTGCCTCAGAAGCATTGAAACACCCGTGGCTTTCTTTTCCTTATGAGCCAATATCTTCATGACACGGTTGCTAGTGGATCGTGATGTTTGCACTATATTGAGTGCCTTAACATTTCTCTTGGCCCCTAAGCACCATGAAGTTTTGATGGATCAAGATGAAATATGTTCTACCATGACCACCCCAACAGCATCGATCAAAGTCCAAACGCAATCTTGATTCAAACCAATCACGGTGTGGTGCTACTAGGAATGGTCTTGGCGCCTTGTACCACAAATGCCTGCCCTGTGTTGTGCTGTAATATAACTTCGGTTTTGTCTATTTCAGGCCCCTAATGTAACAGGCCATTTGATTAGATACTTTTGAAACGCAATTTCTAGGAATAGGGCTGTCATGTTGTACATGGTGTGATTATTGTTGAACCATGTGCCATGTTGTGCACTTCCATTTATGGTTCAAACCCAAGGTTCTGTACATCTTGCACTGTCAGGTGCTTAGGAAATTGTCCTCAAGCTTTGTTGCAGTTGCAGAGAAGCGTACCTGGTGTACACATGCTGCCATTTCGCTAGTCATTTATATGGGCTGAACTGGATAGTCCACGATTCTGTGGCTGTTTGCGCGTTTCAATTTTCTCCTCTCCTTTTCCGTGGCGGACGGCATGAATCATATCGGCTGTTGCTTCTGATCCATGCCGTCCGTATAAATTCCATACTACTCCCATATATTCTTTTTTAGACGGAATTGCTCAGATTCCATTGAACCAAAGGCTCCGCCAAATCGCCGGCCACGCTTCCACGCTACCTCTTCTTCTTCTTTTTATTTTTTATTTTTATTTTTTGGATCACATAACTTCGCAGTACACAGGCCAATTCCCACAGGATTCGTATGGAATTCTCACGCTCGTTCGTATCGTACCCTCCTCCTCCCTCTGTAGCGTGCGTACGTGAAGCGCACGGCGTCCTGATTCGTCATCAGCTGCCTGCCTGGCTTGGACACAATCGCTGCACACGCACGGTTTAAGACGGGTTAGGCCCGCAGTTGGGAGTTTTTAGCTGGGTCAGCTTGGTTTCAACGGGTTGGCTGGTAGATAATACCATGGTTTCTAAAAACAATATAGTGGTATCTAAAACTTTAAGGTGTTTGGATACAACAAACAGTGTACTTTTATAAACCGTAGTACTGCAGATACCATGGTATTTTTGGAGTTTTAAAAATCTCAAAGACCTCTTTTTTTTTCCTTTTCAAAACAAGTTTTTTTTTTCCTGTTAAGACGTGACGAGAGGCAGCCTCATCTAATCTCCGTGTGCATTAAAACCATGCACGATCGGGGCGTCCAAGCTTATGTGATCTTTTCCTTGTATTATGCTATGTACTCATATATTGTACTGCATTCTTTCGTTTCTTTTCTACTAAGCTAATGAAACTTGAGACAATGAAGAAACATTACCATGAGTGTGGTTCGATCTTGTAAACATGATTCCAGATTTAAAACCAAAATTATTAATTCTAGATTAGAATCTAGATATCTCAGGGGTTTTTATATAATTTGTTGGGAAAAAAATAAATTTTCATTTGAAGCAATCAAGTTATTAAATCCCCCTTGCATTTCTTAAAGTTTGATCTAAATTTAATCATTCTCACTATCCCTCCAATGCAATACTGAATTAAAAACTACATCATCCAAACACTCTAGTTTTTCTCAAAAATGTTAAAAAAATTGTGGTATTCATAAACTGTAGTATTTTATAGATGGAACATTGAAAATGTGATTTTCAAATATTGTAGTCTGTAAATGTTATAACATACAAACATGCCCTAAGGTTTATTAATAACTCTGATTTGGTACAAATGTAAGTCGTTTTAGAATCTATGCGGTTAAAAATTTCTAGATTTGCACATCGATATATATATAAAAAATACTCAGATTGACAACATGAAATTTGTACTACTAGATCCATTATGAAATATAGTTTCATAATGTATAATTATTTTTTATGTGAAACAACATATTTTTCTAGATATGGTCAAAGTGGCACCTTAGAGTCCTATCAATGTCGAAAACAACTTATATTTGGAATCGGAGGGGGTAGATATTAAGATCTGCTTAACAAGCAAGAAGCAAAAAAAGCAACATTAAGCTTTTATGAACTGATAGCTGCCTAGCTGGTATACAGTGATACATAGCAAGTTGAGTCATTTATACAAAATACTGACGCACAGCTGATTTGTTCAAGAATTGCCACACATTTGCACCACATTTGTCCAAGAATTATAAACTCCATTCAACCATAACAAAAGTTCTGCAACAACTGAATTTCAGGATACATGATTGCAGCTTCATCAAATCAAAATAACCAGCATAGTAACGCAGGAACCTGCCAAAGGAAACAGGGAAGGAAAACTTGAATAGTAACTAATGGAATGTGCCTCTACAGGGAAGAAAATTCAGAACACCATCTATAAATCAGAGAAGAAGTGTAACTGTGCCATCTGCTATGACAAGAAGTTCACAAGTACCAAATTGTTTTTCTCATGAAGTCTTAGCAATGGTGCTTGGTAAAGAGTACATTTTTATCTGTGTTTCAGAAGGGTTGGTGGAAGAAGTTTTGCCTCCTGATAGGACATTATCAATGAAACGCAAGTCTAGCAGTATTTGCAGAACTCCTTTTTCTGAAATCCAAGAATTACCAAACTTGATAAATTATCGTTGCAGTCTAACAATGCGTCGAGCTGAAAGTATGAGAAATCACAGTATTACAAGGAAATATAAAGGCAACACAAAAAATAGGAAACAAATAATACCTCATTCTCAAGACAGATTTGGGCACTCATTGTCGCTGTAGGATTCTTTGCTATCCTCTTTGCCCCTACTGATCTTGTTATCCTGGTACGTGATTCAGATCTTGGCATTGTCTCTACAGAAGGACGCTCTGCCTCTGTAGGCAAGGGAGGTGGTGGAGTTGAGGCAGTTGAATCAAGTTCAGTATCCATTGTCGGAGGGCCCAACATTGCAAACTCATTTGCATGATAGTTCTTGCCCCAAGGACATAGCAGAAGGCAAATGGAGACTATCCACTTAATGAGACAATGCAGTAGTGAGAGAGCAGTGCATGTAACATCTCAAAAGCATTGCTAGCTTGAACGACATTTCTGTACGGAAAAGACGAGAATTTTGTTCTAGCTGCATGCATGGTTATAAACCTATAATTATATTTGTTCAGAAAACTTTAGCCTAAAGAGATTCATTTGACATATTACAAGTGAAAAATTTAAGCTCACATCAAAATTTGCTATGATTATCTGATGCTTGCTGTTAACTGACAGAGGCTGTTATACCTTATGGTTTCGTGATAAAACCTGTTCTGCTGTCATTCTAAAGTTTAGGACATTTTAGTTTGAATGATTTTGCGGGGTTCAATTTTAACCTACAGCACCATGCATGCAGGAACTTGTAATCAGTAAAGTGAGAAACTAGCATTCAGCACTACAACATATATTTTTCTAAGGAACAAATTCACTGCAGTAAGACTTGCGATGTCATCAAGAATCAGACTACTAAAACAACCATCTCATATGAAATCATTTCCTACACTAGAAATAATTTCCTACACTAACATCAACCTAGAACTATTTCCCAATACGCAGGGCAAAAGATACCAATCGAAATATCCAGCACACCATCACAATATTAAGAGCATACGAAGGAGGCTATAAGAATCATACCTAACTATCCGCTAATCAAAGAAAAACAGGATCAAGAAAACACAAATCTTGCTATGGCACTAATTTTGCAGCAAACAATCAATGAGGAGAGTGGAGGAGGCGAAGCTGTTGCGTTCACCTGGGCCATGCAGGGCTCCCTTGAAAGAATGGCGGGGCGCGGCGAGGACGGTGAGCAACAGGTAGACCTCATCGTTAGCACCGGTCGTCCATGCGCCGCCACGACCTTGAATCCCTCGCCGCCGCGCCGCCAGCGCCTTCTACCTCCTCCTGCGCCATCTCTGCCGCCGCCACACAGACGACGTGCCGTGCGCCCGTACACGCACAACCTCAGCACGAACTGGGCGGATCTGGGACTCGACAGCGCAAGCAGATAGCCTTAGCCCGGTAAAATTTGTAGTGAGATTTTTTATATAAATATATATAAAGGCCAAATAAATGAAGTAATAATTCAAGCCTAGCCAATCCAAGCGGGCCCAATCCTTTAGCCCACTCTCCTCTTAAGTCACACTCCCACAACTAGACTCTAGACCTAATCACATCACACCCCTGCCCCTGCAGGCTCCATTGGTGGCACGCCCGCCTGCCGCCGCCGCCCCTCCTGGCTCCATCCGTCCTCGCCCAGCGTCGCGCCTGCGCGCCCTTCCTCCACGCCCAGTCCCCGTCCTTTCTTTAACAGTCATGTTGTCAATTGGCCATCGACTCATGGAGTTTAGTTCTTTAACAGGTTGTTGAAATGCTTGTGTGTTTGTGAGAATTAGAGATACAAAATTAAGTAGTAGTTGAAGTGCTTGTGTGTTTGTGAGAATTAGAGATACAAAATTAAGAGGAGTAAGACATTGTCATCTTATTTTCTAATACGAACACAACAATCTCGTGTTAGTGGTAAGTTAGAATTTTACAAATCTAAACTTTATGTTTTTTTATTTAATTATATCTATGTTTGATTTTTAAAATGTTATCTTTGTAGATTTTTGGTACTTGTGTAACTATTTCGCTCGATACAGGTGTTACTTTTGTCGTCTCGTTTGTAAAAAGCTAAATTTGCTATTTTATTTTGGAAACGTGGCATTTTAGCCGCAAACTATTGGATGTTGTATTCGCACTAGCAATCCCACGGAGTCTACACGTCTCCTGTCTAGTGTGCCCTCGGCCTCTCGCTCGGACGGGGTCTCCATCCATCATGGATCCATCCACGATGGGACGTGTCACGCACGCCACAAAATGGTCTTGCTTTGCGCGAGCACGCAACGCATCACCAATTATTATTTATCACGGAGTAGTCGCGTTCTAGCGTCCTGTTCTTCTCTTGCGTCATGTACTCCTGTTCTAAAATATGAAGGCAGAAGGGCGAATTAACCGATGCGATCTTTTCTAGTTTTGCTCTTTCACGAGGAACTCTTGTAGTTTTATTTGGTGGCCGCAATAACAAACGAATAGTTCTTTTTGGGCAACTGGTTGCTATATTGATGATGTGTTTGGCTAGTGGAATAGAATTGAATGAGATGGATGATCATGTAACAATGTGGTTCTATTGTTTTGGGTGAATAAGATGATTCACATCTAGATAGAATATGTTATAAATTTATATCCTACCATTTAGGATGTGATGGTTATATTCAAACGACCAAACACATAAATAATTTTTTAACCAATCCATATGCGTACCACTTGGTACAAACAATCAAACACACCCTAAAATAGTGGACATGACCACCGGTACCATCTCTCAATATTTTTTTCCTATCAGTATTTGGATTGTGAGGAGCCTCCTATGTGACAACCCGCATCATTTGCATATTGGTTAACATAAAATATTTCCATTTCATTGCATCAAAAAGATTTTACAACAGTTGTTTTACAAGCATTTGCAATGTTTTGGCAGCGAGTAATTAAAACCCTAGCAGTCTTCTCTTCTTGCCGTCTGTAGTAGCAGTTTCCTCGTCGCCTTGTCTTTGAGCGCCTGTCCGTAGAGCCACCTCGCGATCCATTTTCCTCGCTCGCAAGGAACCAGCAATCGGTTAGTAATCGTAGTGAGAGTATTCTTGTGAGCAGTAGTGAATAGAAGTTAGAGTTTAGAAAGTGGCCGTCAGATTTCCCGAAGTGCAGTAGAGTATCCGGAGTACTCTGAGTAGTCGGTCCCTTGGCAATCAAGATTCCCAGATCAACCGGAGTTAGTCGGCCCCTTGATCGCCAAGATATCCAGACCACCCAAGATCCTTCGACATCTGTCACTTCTGTGGGTCTCATCATCCGGCATTATTAGAACCCAACACCCACTATTTGCATTTGCCAAAACCCCAAATTCAAACCTCACAGCATACCCGGTAACCACACCTCACTAAGCTTCACCGGTGCAAAGAACCAATTCCAGCAAAGATTACCAATTCATCTCCCTAGCCGAGCCCATGCAAAACCAAGACCCAACATTCAAGCACGACCAAGAATACATCCCCAAAGAAACAAAGAAGACCAAGAATGCATCTCCCAGCAAAGCCTATGACCAAAGACCAGATATATCCCACCAAAATACATTCCCCCGAAGCCAAGAAGACTGAAGGCAATTTCTCCGCCGAACCCAAACAGCGGCAAAGAAGAATGCATCCTCTTCAAAACCAAAGACAAATGCATCTCCCCAAAGAAAGCACCAAAGAAGACAAAGAAATGCATCTCCCCAAGATAGCCACCAAAGACAAATACATCCTCAAACCATTTCAAAGATTCATCCCCAAAGATAACACAAGCCATACATTCCCCCTCCTGAAGCCACTTCCCAGATTCACAAAGCAAACACAAGCCAAGCCATCCATTCCATTCCACAGCCATCAGAGGCAAGAACCAAAGGAGGTTCAACTCTGCATCTCCTCAGCCGAGTCCAGCAGCAGCAGCAGCAGCAGCCAGGGGGCAGAGGAGGAGCCACCAGCAAAGAAGAATGACATCAAACCCAGCAAAGAAGAAATCCAGCAACCAGGAGCAGAGGAGAAGGGAGAGCACCAGCCCAAGCCAGCACTGCCATCCCCTCTCCCCAACCTAGATCCATCAAAAGGTAACCCCAGCACAAATCAGTTTGCTTTGATCATCATCCACACATCACCAAATCTCAATAGCATCAATATAGATTTCAGTCTTTCCATCTCAGAGCAGTAGGGTTAAGGGAGTAGAGAAGGGTTAAGGAGTAGGGTACCATGGGTTACCAGTAGACCGGGCCGAGCCAGATCTGGGAGCCAAGGCGGCCGGCGGCCGGGAGGCCGAGCCGAGCCGGGCCAGGCCGGCCGAGAGAAGCGAGAGGCGGGCGCCAGCGCCGAGCCGACCGGAGGAGGCGAGGTAGAGAGAGAGCGCGAGGTCGAGCCGCAGAGGCCGGGTCGGGCCGAGCAGCCTGTGGCACCGCGGAATGAGTAGAGGCGGCGCTAGGGTGAGCCGAGCGAGGTCGGAGCGGGAGGAGACACCGAGCCGAACCGGCCGGCCGGAGAGCGGAGCGACCGGCCGAGGCGAGAAAAGCAGCGGCGCTGGCCTTGGCCGGCCGCCCAAGGAGGAGGCCGAGCCGTAGCCGAGGGAGATGGCGCAGACCGGAGGAGACGCAGGGAGCGGCGCCCGGAGGCGAAGCGGGCCGGGTGGAGGCGATGGCGGCGGAGGATCCCGAGAGAGAGAACAGGGGAGGCGTGAAGGCGAGAGAGAGGGGAGAGTCGGCGGTGAGGGAGAGGCGCGTGAGAGTGAGAGGATAAGGATGGGGGAGAGGCGTCGGCCGAGAGAGAGGGGGAGAGAGAGAGAGAGGGAAGGGGTAGGTTAGGTGGTGGTGTTTTAGGGTTAGGTTAGATTAGGGGGTGAGATTAGGAGGTTAATTAGCCGAGTAGGTTAGATTAGGGTTAGGGTTAGGATTAGAGAGGGGTTTAGCCGGTTGGGTGAGTTTAGCCGGTAGGTTAGTTGGGTGGGTAGTTAAGTGATTAGAGGGATTAGGTAATTAGGTGAGTAGAAATTAGGATTAGAAGCTAGTTGTTTGGTTTTGAGTATAGAAACCGGTTTAGCCTAGTGGTAGTGTTTGTCGAGCGTTAGGGCGTGAGCTAGGCAGTCGCGGCTGTTAAGCGAGTTAGCAGTAGATCGATTTTTAGCGGGAGAGTGCTAACTGGGTCGGGTTCCAAAAAGTTTTATTAAATTAAAATTTGGCTAACATAGGAGTCGTATTAGCATTTATGCGTCTATTATCACTCAAACTCAACTAAGTATTTATATATTATTCGTATACCAGCTCACAGAGGGCAAACCAAAGTCTTGACAGGAGAAGTCGACTGAAATTCGTCATCGCCGACCTTTCCAACAACTCTAAAGGCAAGCTATCCTTTTGAGCATAAATATAGTTATGTTAAATGTAAACCGTATATTGCTCTATCATATATGTATTGCATCAAAACTATTTCTCAAAAACAAATTGGTTTGAGATGATGAGAAAGATAAGAAAGCTGAGATGAGATGAGATTGAGAATTATTATGTGGGTAAAGGGGGCCTTGGCAGAGAAAAGAGATGATGATGATGATGATGATGATGATGGTAAGAGGTGGGACCCCTTTATCTATGGTTATAATATAAGGACTAACAAAACTCTTACTCGGTCGATGTCAGAATTCAAGTACAACCATTTCCGCTTCGACGGCGTAAAATGCTACCTGTTTACGTAATTACGTTCTCCACAACGGAAGTGTTGGGCACGGAGGATAGCCGTCCCAAGGTGGAGTGTTGAGCACAGATGAGAGCCACCTCAACCAACATTGTTGGAACTCGGTGGAGGACTGGGTGCGCTCAGGACACCGACGGAAAACAATGGGTGGAGACTTAATCACATAACCTGGAAAACGTTCTGTATTCTGAACTCGAAGTCGCATCAAAGGAAATGCGATGGACCCAGTTCACAGAGAGCTCAGAATAGCTATGGGTAAAGTGGTACAAGCCTGCGCAGTGCTATATAAATCATAAATTCATGCCAGTCTCCTGGATTGGAGTCTACGGGAACCACTGGGGGTCTATCTTCTTTCCGAGTGACTAGTAGTATTTTCAGAATTAAAATTGCCACCTAATGTTTTAATGATTTATTTTCAGAAATGAGATAATTTTAGAAAATGTGATAAGACTAGAGATCAGTCATGTCGTGCATCTTTTGCTATTAATGCTTGCTGAGTACTTCTGTACTCAACCTTGTTAGTATTCTCCTTTGTTAGATTCTAGTCCGGCCGGGAGCCATCCCGAGTGGGACGAAGGACTTCTGGTGCACCGGCGCAAAGAATAGGAGGAGAAGGCACCGGCGGCGAGGACTTGAGCGAGATGGAAGCCATCTTTGACTCGTGGGACGAGTAGGAGGGCGGTAGTCCAGAGCAGACTCCAGAGCGGAGAAGCTTCCTTTTTGTGTTTGTGTAATAGCTTTATTAAGAACCCTAGCCTTGTGTGGCTACTACTGTAATAAAGATGTACAGTTTCTATCTTATTATTCTGTTGCGTAACTCTGATAAAATGGCTTGCTATTCGTCGGAGCGGTGTTCTACCGGGCAGACGAATAGTAATCCGTGTGCCTAAGTGTGATTACCCTAGGGGTAATGACACGGGGCGTCACATCCTAGGTCAGATGGTTAGCACCACGGGGTTATGGGCTGGCTGACTCGTGTTCGAATCATCCCTCCATAAGGGCATCTTTGGTTCGTTGAATCATGACATACATGTACGAGATGGTCGTGAATATACCTCTGTCCCTGTGTTTGGTTGAGTAAATCAAACAAACTCGTCCTGGATGGGGCCATACATATTCTGATAATATTCCCCTAATATGTTGAATCGAACGGATCCAAAAAAAAGACGAATCACGCGGTACAGAGATGAGTGCGTCCCCTCGTGCTCGCGTGCGCTCGTGTCTGGCCTCACACCACTCACCCCTCGGCACCGTCGGGCCCTCCAGCACCGCCCCAGCTTCGTCCTCTCGTGGGCACCTCCACTACCCCCGCTTCACTCTGGCTTAGTCCTCCCCGCCGCTCGGGCGTCCACATCGCTCAATACCGCCTCCTCTTTCTTGCCGTTTCGACTACTCCGGTGAGCTCATATTCTCTTGACCCGCGCTACGATGTGTTCCAAACCTCCCTCCATCTTTTCCATTAATTAATTTCGGGATTACCCCACAGGAGCATCAGCGCCCCACCCTCTTCCTCGTGTTCGGCCAAAACCGCTGCCACGGTCGCCCTCCTCACACTATGTGTATCTGTCAATTCCTTCTTACCGGAGCATCTCTACACGTCTCTCTTCCTTCCCCACCACCTGCTCCGGATCCCCCTCTCCACGGTGAGCCACCCGCGCCGCCCCGATCTCTCATTGCCAAGTCACCTCGGCCCCTACCCACCGCCATTGATAGCTCTGGTTGGTTTCTTGTGCCCCACTGGTGCTCAGGTGCTCGTCATCTTCCCAGTTGAGCCACCGGTTCACTGTCGTTGTCGTCGGCCCGCATGCCGCCGCTGCCGTGCGCCGCACCCCAGTCATCTCAGCATTGCCCATGCCGCGCCACCGCCTCCTCCCTACCCCTACACCCTCCCGGGAACCCATTTTGCTGCCATCGCCACGTTCCCGGGCCACCGTTTGCCGGCGCGCCCTCGCCGTCGATGCCTCCTTTGTTTTTCTTCTCGCTGTGCTTACTCATTGAACTTCATCCCTGAAACCAAACACAGTCGTGAACCATCTGGTATCATCCTATTCATGCAACCAAACAAAATATTGAATTATCGCATCACACTAACCAACACACAAGTTGTACCATACCATCTAGTATTATCCCATCCATCCCATACCATATAATCCTATTTACCTTGATTCATCCAACTAAACACACTCTAAATATGTTGTGAGGAAGAATAAGTCTTACCCATCCACGCTACTTAGTATTTGGATTGGTGAGCATGGCTAACAAATAAAAGAAGCCAGTTAAACTCAAGTTTATCGTCACATGAAGCACGAGAAGCGAATAAACTACTGCTCCAAAAAAAGAAAAAGAGAGAAGTGAACGAACTTAAATAAAAAATTTGCTTCGCTTTTCTTCTTCTGAAATGCGTGCGGTCACTTGCATTTTCGACCTTGATGTCCAGCAACCAAAATATCACAGATCAAATCCTGAAAATCCACAGATAAATATACTTAACATATAATCAGTGGGACTCAATCGTGGCCATTAGCCACAAGACATGGTACAATACTACTAGGACTAACCACCGTTTGGCAAAAAAATAGCCTCACCCTTTGCCGATAGATTTCATTTAGGTTTAAGTACGGCGAATTAAAAAGAAAATATTTCAATAAAGAGCTCAGCACAACTGTATAATTTCGATCACAAATAAAACCAGCGGCGTACAGGCGTAACCATATATGTATATTCTAATGAATCTATGCTAGGGCCTTCCATAACTCGGCTGTACTGTATATTAAACTTGGCGTCTCAATCCAAGAGGTGTTTAAAAGTTGTTTACAAGTGAGAGTGTGCTATGGCTTCATGTTTCCCTTTAAGAGCCAATCGTAGGCAAGTAGCACTATGTTACTCTAGTTATGATAACTATAATTCAACTCGTACCAGCCATAGGTTGAGCGTGTCTATGATTTACCTGAATGTGAACAAATCATATGCAGGTTGCGAACCTTAAGACGAGCGTGTTAGGTACGTGCGCACTATTACGATATGGTTAATTCTTAAAACAACAATCGATGCAACAACAACATATATATACTAGGTATATTTGAAACTATAAATAGTAGTATGATCATTAATTCAAATGGTTTTATCTTGTATATATGTGCTAACAAAGCAAAATCTAGAACAAGAACACTACTAACAGAAGTATGCATCAATATCACCACATTATTTATTTCTAGGTAGCAAGGCCTAGCCATATCAAAAGATATCACCGTGACTTATAGAGAATCGCTTCGACGAAGATCATGGTAGAGTCTCATGCAAAGAATACGGCACGGAGCAGATGATGGAGAAGGAGGAAGCGCGAGCAGTTGTGAGAACACTTCAAAAAAACATGATTTGCTCTAACCTATACAGGATCACGAGAAAGCGTCGAAGATATTGCTTTTCCCACATCGATGCACGCCGAAGAAGGGATGTAGAAGCTGAGATTGCGCAACACGGAGAAACAGGGCAATAGAACAACACTAATTCCGTCTCTATTTTGTTTCTGAGAGGTTTCTCTATATTCTACCTTTCTGAGAGGAGAGGTATCTCCTTCATATAGAATCAACCACAAGAAAGAAATTGAAGCAGTAACTCTGTATTAAACGCAGTTAAAGCGCGCCATAAAAATCCATTGAAACAGTGTATTCAATTTTCAATTTCTAATTCGTATGCATGGTTTTGAGATGCAAAAAGAACCTGCAACTCTATAGCCAACGGACACGAAATCGTCAAACCATTCACGCGCACATCACGCGAGGACACACGTATGTTCTTCTTTTGTTTGCTTCAACTAGGTAAGACAAACTTCACCTTATATATTGGTCTCCTCCCACCTAGACTAGTAATATGGTATTGAACTTTCCACCTTTCACCATACATGAGTGGCCCTTTGAGATTTTCTTAAAATTTAATTAGAATATTGAATGGACCTGAACCCAAAAACTCTAGGAGAGCGCGCTAGCCAATTATTCCAACTTTAAAAAATAATTCAATTAAGATCCTAACGAACACATCTTTATATATATATATATATTTGTATACTTACGGGAAACTCACAAGCATATAATATGCAAATATCAATGCTTACAAAGCATGGATGCTTAAGTTTTCACACCTTTACCCATCAAAGGTTGTCCAAGGTGCAAGAAAACTATATTTGTGTTGTGGTCGTTGGTTGGGTATAGGTTCGAGGACCGAAGGTAGGGTATTCACTCTCATCTAACCACCGACAAGATTTTTCTCTGTCGAGGTAGTGAAATTCTAATGTTTAGTTGAACTCTTGATTTCTCATTGCTTGATTGATAATAGATACATGTTATCCCTTTTATAGGGACGACCCGACTTAATGTTTATGAAATAATCTATAAAGAAACCTATTAATCTAATCTAATCTTTCTAACTATTTAAAATAATATTTGTAATAGTAAAATCATATCTCTATCGATAACTCGTTACATAAAAATTTTAAAAATTCTAAAATAACATATCTAACCAAATATTATTTGTTCTACAAAACTCATCAACCATTTTTTGCTGCGTAATATTTGTACAAAGATGGAACTCCGCTTAGAAAAGGTTGAAGAGATTCGCCGCATCCATCACCACCACCGTCTAGAAGAGCAGGGAGAGAAAGCAACGAACAAACGGGGCACGCCTCCCTCCTCGAGATTATCTGCAACGACTCCTCCGAGATCTCCGGGCAGGCACCATCTCAACCTGCGCACTGCACAAGAGTTCACTGACTTTTGTACTTACCACATAGTAGTGTTTTGTCCGGAACCAAACTACTTGCCAAATCTTGCCGTAAAAAAGTTTAAAACTCAAATGTCAAGGTACTCGACTACTGTACGCTCGTATATGCCGCCGAATTTTCTAGACCCCTCTGCTCCCGTCCGTCCGTTTGTTACACACCTCCCCACGCCACGAGACGACGGACGACGCGATGCGATGCTAACGAGGGAATAAAAAGATGACGGAAGAGATACGGGACAGCGACCGATCGCCTGCTACTCCCACCGGCACCCTGGCCCCACCTCTCCCGGCGCACGTCCCGGTCCCATATACCGGCGGCCCCAGCCGCTCCCGAGCCGCCACGCGTCCCTCCCCTTTGCCCCCGTCCACACGTTCCGTCGAGGGAAACCGGCGCGTGGGACCCTATCCCCCACCGCCACGTGGGGCCCCCGCGCGCCCCCTCATCGCCGCGGCGAGGCCAGGTGGCCTCCTCGCTAATTCGCTTCGCCTTTGCTGCCTCAGCATCCGGGGGCGGTTATAAATAAAGCTCCGCCCCCGCGCAGCGGAAACCCTACTGGAATTTTCTTTTCTTGGCAGCGCATCCGATTACAAGCCGACGGCTGGATAATTCGATCGGCACGAACGCCTTCGTTTCCTTTTCGTTTGATTTTTTTAGGGGGAGGTTGTCGCGGTTGGAGAATTTCGGTGGAGTCGTCCATTTTTAGGGCGGTGCCGGCCCGATCGATCCGAGATTGGGAGCTTTTCTAGGGCGGGAGGAGAGTCAGCGGCAGCGCCCACCACCACCAGTCCGCGCCCTGTGTCGCGGCGCGCATCGAGGAGGTGCTGCGGGTGGTTGTGAGGATGGCAGGGAGCATGCAGGCGGCGGGGCGGCTCAGCGCGCTGCTGTCGTTGCTCGAGCTGCGGCGGCTCCTCGCCGTGCTCCAGTCCGTGGCCCTGCTCCTGCTCCTGCCCTTCCGCTGGCGCGCGCGGCCGGGGGCCGTGGCCGCGGCGGCGTCGGCGGCCGACACCGTGGTCACGTCCACGTCCGCGGCCAGCGGGAAGAAGGGGAAGGCCGTGGTGCTGCGGGTGCCGGCCGGGTCGCCCATGGCCGCCGCGCGGAGGCAGGCGTTGGTGCGCAGGGAGGTCGCCGTGCGGCGCGCGAGGGAGGCGGGGCAGGAGTACGAACTCATCCCCACCCTGCGCGGCGAGACGCTGTTCACGCAGTGCTGGTGGCCCCACGCCTCCTCCTCCACCATTAAGCCAATGTGAGAGGCGTTGATTTTATACAGAAAGAGGAATTAAATCCACTATTCAGGGGATGCCACGTGCTCGCAAATTTTGTTACTTTCCCCCACAAATTTTGTTATTTGTGTTGATCGTTTGTCCTTTGCTGTTGGTGATGCGTGTTGCAGGGCGCTCGTTGTGGTCATGCACGGGCTGAATGAGCACAGGTAAGAACGGTTTCCGTTCCTTTCCGTTCTTTAAAACGGGTGGTTCGACTGGGCTGGTGGTTGATGCTTGGCCTACCTTTTATTGATGTGGCAGTGGGAGGTATGATTATTTAGCGAGGCGGTTGAATGAGATCGGTATGAAGGTTTATGGGATGGACTGGACGGGTGAGTTTTTTATTTTTATTTTGCCTCAACGCTTTACAAGTTTATTATTGCGTGAACTGCCTATATTATGTCTGAGCTTATTTAATTTTGTTTCCTTCGCTGAGAATGTTATTGTTAAGTTTATGGTGAAAGAAGATTTATTTACTGATTTGAGTACAAGAAGAAAGAGAGTCAAACGGTGAATTGGATGGTCATAGGTTCGTATGAGGCTTGAAACTGAAGACAGCTAAAATTTCTAACAGAGCATTATGAAAATTTTCAAACATTTAACAAAAATAAAATGGAAGGAAAGGACTCACTAGGTTTTGTTAAGTGTTTTTGGTCTTAACTCCCGAATTGAACTGCATAAATTGGTGCAAATTTGGGGTAATGATGCAGCTAGTGAGGTAAATTGGTGTAGTTTTGGGCTTTACTTTGGATGTCAGTCCAGACCCCAGAGTCCTCTCTCTCTCTCTCTGTGTGTGTGTGTGTAGTTTGGTGATATTTCGCGGGCTTCATATTGCGTTTTATTCCTTTGTTATCTAGATACTTTCATACAAAGCCGACAAGAACATTTGATGAATTTTCAGGCTCTGAATGAGGATATGACCCTAAGCCTTAAGGCCCTCCAAGTATGGCCCTGAGCTTTGTAAATACAGGTTAGATGGTTTGTAAGCTGGGGCTTAGTTATACTGGTGCATCAGTTCCAGGTTCCAATTTGCGTATTCATAATTGAAAATTGCAATAATTCAGAACCACTAGGGAAGAGAAGAAAATGGCGTGGAAACTTTTTTTTAGAGAGATGGACAGATAATGGGATACAATTCAAAACATCATTTAACCCCTGTGACCAATTTTGCCATTGTCAGTTTAGCGTTAGTCTTGTTGAAATTAGCAAACAAACTGTTAACTTCAATTTTGCACTTCATTCTGATATTAACCATGTGGATCTTTACCCAGTTTGAACTATTGAACTCTGTAAGAGCACACATTGAGATTCTAGTAACTGGAAAGTAGGAATCAATGATAGTGGTAAATGCAAGAAACAATTTGACGAAGCACACTCAGTTATTCAGATTTTGTCAAATTTATACTAACTATACTGTAGGTTGTAATCAACTTTGACGGGCTGTTATCAAATTTGGTATGAGTCATATGACTTATATTAGTATTTTCTAACCTGTAGATTATGCTGTGATATAGGCCATGGTGGAAGTGACGGTCTACATGGATACGTGCAATCTCTTGATCTTGCTGTCAATGACTTGGTATGAGCAATTGAGCATTTTGTTGTTGTCTGAGACCTATATAAAATCTTATTCAAAGCCTTTTGTTCAATGTAGAAAATGTATCTCAAGAAAGTCTTGGCTGATAACCCTGGTCTTCCATGTTTCTGCTTTGGCCACTCAACTGGTGGAGCAATCATTCTGAAGGTAACATCACTGGCACCATATGAATTGTCTTATTGTGGCGTTCACTTCTACATTGGTGTGCTTGTGCATTTGTGCGCACCTGCATAAATCTTATTGTTGTTTTCATTCTTTATAGGCTGTGCTTGATCCAGACGTAGAGACTTGTGTTAGGGGTATCATCCTGACATCACCAGCTGTCCGTGTTCAGCCTGCCCATCCGATCATAAAGGTATGCTGTTTGTCATAAATGTAGAATGATATCTGCGAAAGAAATTTTTATGTGTAGACTGTGGAGTATGCTGTGGAACATTAACCGTCTTTTGCGGACAGCTTTGTCCGACCATCCCTTCTCAAAAATATTTTCTTTAATCTATTGTAGGTCATGGCCCCAGTTTTTGCCCTCATAGCACCAAGATATCAGTTCACCGCTTCACACAGGAACGGGCCACTGGTGTCGCGTGACCCTGAAGCCCTAAAATCAAAATATTCAGACCATCTTGTGTTCACTGGCTCGATCCGAGTTAGAACAGGCTACGAGATCCTTCGCCTGACATCATTCTTGCAGCAGCACTTACACAGAATCACCGTTCCAATGCTGGTTCTACATGGTGCCGATGATCTGGTGACCGACCCCGAGGGTTCGCAGAAGCTATACAAGGAAGCTTCATCCTCAGACAAGTCCATTAAACTCTACGACGGATTGTTGCATGATCTCCTCATCGAGCCCGAGAAGGAGGAGGTCATGAGTGACATTGTGGATTGGTTGAGCCCAAGAATTTGACGCTGGTAGTACCGGTCGATTCGTAGGATGCAGTTTTGATCATCTGCTGAGCGCGGGGGATGAGCGTCTGGGCCTCCCGACAGTGATGACGCCTTTTGATCATCTGCAGAGCGAGGAGGGCGAGCGTCCTCGCCTCCTGGCCGTGATAATACGAGCGGAGGAAGCCGCTACTACCGGTCTACACAGTACCGGGTGATGGGTCGGCTGAATTACTCTTGCCGCCCATTGTATCCCGATATTTTTTTGTCTGAGATACGCATCTGTAAATGGTCGTTTCGCCCTGTGTGGCTGCATGTGTGATGTCCAATAATTTAGACGCCTTTTCCCTCAATGAGAGGTGACGCTTTCTGCATTGCAATTCAACCAGATTTGCAGCAGAATTGTTTTCTACAAATTGCCTGCTCTGTGTTCTGGCACCATATTGGTGCCGCCTGCTATGTCTGCCTGTGTCTCAACTTGCAGTTGCAAATCGAGTTGGATGTGCAAGTGGCTCAATAGTGTGCCCCAAGAGATTTATGCGTCGGCTTGCGTGTCGTGTAACTACCTTTTTGCTGCTGCTCACTGCTGCGGTGTTGCTTGCTTGTTGGGAGTTTTTGGCGATTGGTTGATCCTGTCGCTGTTCGCCACCACCTCGGTGTGACTGATCGGATACAACCTCGGCGAGAGGTCGTGCAAGCGTTTTCTGGTTGTGATAAAGAGGAAATGGACCGTGTAATTTAGCAGTGATTTGATGGATTCGCAACTCAGACGAATGGAGGAATTCTTCGCCAACCTTTCTATACATATTACGAGCAAAGTAGTAGAAGCAGATGAATGGCCAAGAAAGAGTATGCATGAACATAAATGTATTGTCGTACGAAAATTTATGTATGGTAATCATACAAATAAACCCTCCGCTCTTATTTTTCACTATTCTACTGGTTCTTCTCTCTCACAAACATAACACAAAAATACAGTTTTACCCCTAGAGAGTGGTTCAAATGTCACGCTCGACGACGGTGAGGGCTCAGAGTTCACAGCACGCGAAAGAAGTTTTTTTTAAATAAAAAATAACAGGAAAAAGAAAAAGGGTCAAGACCATTGATTCGGCAACCTGTACCGTCGATCCACCAGTGGACGGCCCTTCTTTTTTTTCTGTCGAGATGGTGAGGTCAGCAATCGACAGCAGCCAATGAACTCCACGCCGCAATCCGGCGGGCAGTTTGTCCCCCTCTCGAAAGCTCCAAATCAGCTCTTCCCATCCTCGCCATCCACATCACTGCAAATTTACATGCTTACCATCAAACACCCTTGTTCCTTATAATATCTTTTTTTGGGGGGTAAAATTCTCCTATTATTGAAAAGAAACAGGGAAGTGTATCACAAATAGCAAACTAGCAATCCTTGTACCTTCACAAGGTTATCAGATATAGACTAGCAATCCTTGTACCTTCACAAGGTTATCAGATATAGACCGAAACACTTGACTGAAATCTAAAGTACAAACTCACACTAAGTAATGAACAGTGCTAAGAAAAAACCGGTTTCCTTTTAAAAAAGCTTTTAACATCACTTATAATTAGCACCAGCACATTATTTCTTTTTTATGTAAGAACTTACGAAAATAACTTCATCCGCATCACAGTTCTCTCATAAATTTTTAGAAACTTGGTCATGTTGTGGAAAAGTCAACCTGTTGTTAATATATGCATAGTTCAACATATTTGGATATCCTATACAATGAACAATATATAATAAAATCAATCTCTTTGTGTATCTTGCTTGCTTTTCCACTAAAGCGATTTATAGTTTATAGCTTGCAATCAAATATCAGGGAAATCTCCCATTAACCAAATAAATTATTGGCAAACGTACGTGCACATCTTATTCATTAATGGATTGTTTGCGTATGTGCACATCTTATTTATTACTTTATAGCAAATTTGCAACTACGATGTGTTACTATCTAATCAACACAAAGAAAACCATTGGCCCACGAAATAAATCATGACATGAATCGTCTGTTCGCCTATCTCAATCTCAGTTTTTATCCTCTCTGTTTTTTTTTTTGAAAAAGAGAGAAATTTGGAACAGCACATAGAAGTCCACGATTAGAAGTGGGGGTTCTTCTACCCAGAGCCCAGAGGGGCACTCCCGTAATTCCATTTCCCCCTTTTCCGTGCGCTAATCCGCGTCTATAAAATGACAAGCCGGCACTTACGCTCGAAGAAGCAAGGGAAAGCCCACAGAACAAGGTGAGGCGACTTGCTTCGTACTGCTCGCCGCTTCTCCCCCAATCTATCTGCCCCTACTCCTCCGGCGATAGCCGGAGCCCGTGCCGCCGCTTGTAGCCCCCACGCCATGGCCTGGCAGGGGAAGAAGCTCATAAACGATCCCAACGGTACCCGCCTCCGCGCCCATTCCCCCCATTTCCCGCTGATTTTCGGGAGGTGTTTTCGATGTCTAGGGTTTAATCGCTTCCGATGGTCTCTACGGGGCGTCGGATTGGCTCACTTTTGCAGATGTGGTGATGGAGTTCATCGAGGGGCTGGTGGAGACCTACCCCGGTCTGCAGTACCTGGACGGGTTCCCTCAGGTGATGTTCGCTAGAAAAAAAAAGATATTGAAACTGTTTGGCGACCATTTTGTGACCAAATTCCCCTCAAATGTGTGCAGATTAAGGTTGTTCTTCGTGCTGATGTCGTGCGCGGTGCCTATGACAAAGTCGCAGTCATCTCAGGTACCGCCTTGTTGGGAACTGTGCTTGGTGAATGTGATGATTGATTGCTGCATTATGCACAAATTTCGGAAATGCTGTCGAAATGCTCTCTGTTTAGAATACAGTATATGGTATGATCTGGTTTGGAGATCTATTTGTAAATATCACCGTGTGGTATTTTCATTAAATAGTTAGTTAATTACAATGTTAGTAGGGTTTCTGGAAGCATGAGACTTGTCCCCAATTTCATTAGGGAAATTGTTCAAGCTACAAGACCAAACACACAAAAAAAAACACAATGTGCACGCTGAGGATTTGCTGAGCTGCATCATCTAACCCCATAAAAATATCACAATATATAGCATCTGATCCAAACAACCTAACCCCACAGCACCAACTAAAACTGCCTACCACATGGAATTCGCTAAACAAGGCATACAACAATCCGTCCTATCACACAAAAACTTATTCAGTCAACCATTCTCCAATCGCTGCACCACAGGGTCTCATAACCGTCTCATCCTTGCCACCCGCCATATCTGCTTGGAACCCGATTGAAGAGGCTTGCATATTCCTCTTTTTGCAAACCAGCCCAAGATTCAATCCAATGTTAGTTGGGTTACCTCCTTTTGCTGGTTAATGACTGACTTGACAGGACCGGATCTCATTCACGGTTAGCCAATTTACATCGTGTAACATCAAAATTGGTCCAGGCGATTGTTTGTTCCATGAAAATTCAGATGGTTACTAACCAGTTCCTGGCTGAATCTTGGCTTTCACGCAATGTATAATATTTTGAATGTTATAATAAGTTGGTTTACACCAGGACTGGTTCCTCTACATTGGTTTAATCAGCTAGTCTACTATTCTTTACTTCTTTTTGTAGCGGTGTTATCCCTTTCATTCTTTAAGTTGTTAGTTTTAGATAAAATATACATGAAAGGATGGAATCTAAGCCCTTGTAATTACGGTTCACTGTGTGGTATTTTGCCCCCCCTCATTTTTGCAGTTATGATTTTTGTGAGAACATGACTTCTTGCCTCTGAAAGCAAGCATGTGCCCATCTATATATATGTTTAAATGTAATTCGAAAATTGCCAATGAATTGAGGAAATATGGCCTATTCAATTTTGTAAGTCTTTGAAGTGATATGATATAGTGTACTCTTGGTCAGTGACAGAGCCAGGAATTTAGCGATGGTGGTGCACACTTCAAGGATTTTTTAAAATCTTGTACAACACACAAGTAATTTCACAAGTCCAATATAATTACACAAAAGAGTTCGAAATTAGTTAATAGTGCAATACAAATAGTTCAAATAAAATCTTATATGAATAAAATAGTCCTAAATAGCTAATGAAAATCACAATACCACACGACGTGATCTTATTCCTTGGAAACACTTGATTATATCATCATCACTAACCTTTGAGAAGATATCTCGCTCTATAAAGGTGACTAAACAATCATTCAATACTTGATCGCCCATACTATTTCTCAACTTGTTCTTCACAAGATTCATAGCCGAAAATACTCTTTCAACGTTCGTCGTTGCCACCGGTAGGAGCAATACCAATTTGAGAAACAAGTATACCAACTTGTAAATGTCATGCTTTCTTGTTTCAACAAGCTTAGTAGAAAGCTCACCGAGATTCTTTAGACCTTTAAATCTGTCATCGCTTCGCATATCATCAATGAAGTTATCAAGTTGGAAAGAAAATATCATTAAATCCGTGCTTAAAAAATCATTGGGATAAAAGTTGGCAAGGCTAAGCACTTTGTCCCTATCATAACAAGCAAATGAATTCTCGTCGTCCTCGGCGGCGGCGGACTAGCGGAAGAGGAGGAGAAGCAAGGAGGCGGATGGCGGGAGCCTAAACCTAGAGCATGGGACTATGGGAGGGAGCCGTGTGCGCCTGTGCGCTGGGCGCTGTGCGGTGCCTGAACTGGCTGACTGCCTGTGCCTGGCGACTGGCTCGGTTGGTGACTTGGTGGGCTGAAATTTGCCCAGCCCAAGTGCCCAGCCCAACTGCTGATACCTACTTTTTTTTTTGCATTAGATTTTGGTGGTGCATGTGCATCAGGGGCAACCCCCCTGCTGCCGCGCCTGCTCTTGGTTGCTTGAGATTATGTTGTATGTTAAAATGGGAGGTTCATTGGACAATGTATTGCATGTAACCGAGGCACACTGCATGCTGTGGCATTATGATAGAAAAGGCATGCTGCTTGCCCATGTGAATATTGTACAGCATGGTCCCCACCGGGAATATTCATTATGTTTGTTGTGGTGTTTGAACACTGTTTTTCCCGTTATGCTCTAGGTTGCCAATCTAAGAGTTGTTTTGAGTGGTCCTGTCTTTTTTGAACTTCCAAGTTTGTAGCACTCATAGATATCACCATGAGGAATGGAGTAAAACACATTATCAGGAAATAAGATATCTACATCCATTATTGTGATTTGGTATTTGTCCTTACGACTATATTCTCCATAAGGGCATGTATATGCTGTGATGCACTTTACTGGTCTTAGTGCTTGTTGTTCCTGTGCTTGAATTATGTCTAGAACATTTTTTAAACTTAAGGTGCTCACTCATGTTTTAGTAACAGACTTGGAGCCTACATTCACGAGCTTGTAGTCCATTATTTATTATCTTAACACCTGCTCATTTTTTAATTAATTTGATCTGGATGAATGAAACTGATCCTTAACTTTGATTACAATTGCTAGAGTTAAGACATCCAGTGCTCTGCCATTATAGATGAAAATGATCTACATATGTTTTTGTGGTTATGAAAACCTTGTCCTGAGTTAACCTGTCATGGGTTAGTTATCATCTAAAATATGATACATCGAAGATACAGTTTGAAGGCTCCCAGTTTGAATATTGTCTATGTATATGCTGTTTATTAAGGAAACTCTTGTGCTGTTTATCATGAAACGGGGAACATGGAAATGCTATTGTTGTTTCCCTGTATTGATTAGAGATCTAATAAATATGCAGCTGAGTCTGTTTAATTGATCACCTTGCAATCACTGATACCAAAGTCCAATAGACACTTCTATACAAACTAGTCCAATGCCCGTGCTTTGCTACGGATTAAAAAAAATCATATCTCGTCAACCGTTGTCGTACTCGGTCTACAATGCAAGTGATCCGCCGGTAACCCATTCTTGGAAAGATCGATGGAATCTTTGGGCTTCTTGCGCACCAGCTTGGGCAGTTGGGTTGTGGGGGTGGAGAGGAGGCTATGGGTGGCCAACAGTACGCACGGAAGGAACCGAGAAAGAACGAGATCCAACGGCTCACATCTCACAAAGAAAGATAGATATAACAATTCACATCGCATGAGGGAGGACGGACCGCTACCAATTCCTTCTTTTAAGTAGTAGAGATTATCGTTCTTCCTGCATAAAACATTATATCAACTGTTAACTTTAAGCCAGGGGGTTGGCTGGTAGATTTTATATTGTTCAGATCATATTATAACATCTCATTGTAGCATGCCAATTTTGTTCATAGGTGGTGGAAGTGGCCATGAGCCAGCGCATGCTGGTTTTGTTGGGCCAGGAATGTTGACAGCTGCTGTTTCTGGGGACGTTTTCGCTTCTCCACCCGTTGATTCTATTTTAGCTGTATGGTTCTTTCAGTAAAACCATGTCAAGCTGCTTTTGTTGCTAAGATCACCCTAGCTCACATTTTTTAACTGCATTATTTCATTGTAGGCTATTCGAGCTGTAACGGGTCCCATGGGGTGCCTTCTGATAGTAAAGGTACTCTGTAGCCTCTATTGTAAAAGGTCAATCATGAGATAATAGGAAACACCTATGCATCTGCAATATTGCATCATCTGATGCTTTGGGGTTGAGCAGTGTTTATTTTATTATCACGTGAAAAATTCACTACTGCTTTCTCCACCTGTTCGATTTGTGTGTGTGCGCATGCGTCCAACACCACACACGTGCCCTGGCAAATAGACAGATGGAGAGGGGGCTTGTTTTCCAAAATAACTTATTAGCTTGGATTTCTACAAATGAACTTGGGGGCAAATTAAACTGGTGGTGGTGCGCTAAAATCGCTTACATTGTGTCTCTTGGCAACAGTAACTGTAGGTTGTAGCTGCGGACCTGCGGTAGATGGAATTTGCTTGAATGAGCTTTGTTTGTGTAGTGTCCGGGGCTAACACCACCTGTTTTTTTTAAATGGATCGGGGATTCAGTTATGGATATTTGTTGAGTTGGTAATTTTAGTGGGAAAGATCAAGCTCTGTGATCTCTCTTCTGCTCAAAGTGCTTTGCAACTTTGTTCTTTCTTATTTCTCTGTTCTAGATATTTGCATTTCCGTCTCTCTCTCTTCCCCCATCGAATTTCCTGTGCTGCCTTAATAAACTGGCTCTGGTAAAAGACTTAAAAGGATAAAGGCCCTTGAGATTTTTTTAGGAAACACCCTTGATATTTGAAATACAATATAAGACAAGAAATGTTGTACTATTCTTTTATTTATTTATGCTGCTGTTGGCACCACCCTCCGCCTCTTGTTTGATGAAGGCTGTCCTTGCCTGTGCTATTAAAAAAACTGGGCTACGGGGCCTTATTTGGATATTGATGCATGCTTGATGCGGTGATACACTGATACTGGTGCTCTTTTGCCAATATTTAATCTGCAGTGCTAATTTCTGTTGAAGTGTATGTATTTAAGTCATTTTATTTGTACCAAAAACATCTAAGTTATGCTGCATATTTTCTCACATTCGGTTGTTGGACATTTGCAGAACTACACTGGTGATAGACTTAATTTTGGATTAGCTGCCGAGCAGGCAAAATCTGAAGGCTACAAGATGGAGGTTGATCAGTATCTAACATCTTACTACCTTAGTATAGAAGATCACGTTCAAATTACCTTTTAATCAGCATTTACCCTCCAACTGTAGATGGTTATTGTTGGAGATGATTGCGCCCTTGCCCCACCTCGAGGGATAGTTGGTAGAAGAGGGTTAGCTGGAACTATTCTTGTGCATAAGGTATTTTATTGTATTGTCTTTTCAATATTAGATTCTCTTTTGTGCATCGTGTCAATTATCGGCATGCTACACCCCACAACTTATTGAGCAAAGCTGACCCGAGAAAATCTCTTTCCTTTCGATTGATTTACCACTTGTTCATGCATGCTCCTTTTTCATCTAGTTTGACCAGCCTGCACCATGCTTGTCTAAAACGAACTCACGAAACCTTTTCAAGTTAGGTGTTAGTCTGCTAGATGTCGAAATCACATTAGCAGACACTAAATAGTAATTAGTTCGAATAATCTGGTCGTCAGAGATCTCTTCTGTAAGAGTAAAATTTTGTCCAATGGAACCATCCTTTTTTCAGCTTATACTTAGGGAAGCTGATGTTATGTGTAAAAATTGTTTCTTCTGATGTACATTTGCATGGTGAACAAATTTTGGCCTTGTGGCTCATCAACATTTTCTGGTCATTCTAACTGGAAGGGATCAATGCATTGTTATAATTATTTCTTGTTGTCCTCTGAAGTGTTAAGTTTTTGGATTTTACAGGTTGCTGGGGCTGCTGCAGATGCCGGTTTATCTCTTGCAGATGTCGCCGCAGAAGCAAAACATGCATCTGAGGTTGTTGGTACAATGGGAGTTGCACTTTCTGTTTGCACATTGCCTGGGCAAGTGACATCTGATCGTTTAGGCCCTAAGCAAATGGAGCTTGGCCTTGGAATTGTAAGTTTAAACCACATCAGCCATTGTTCTCATAGATCACGAAAACAATTGGCATACTTGGATGTAGTTATTAATTTTCTGTATTTGTGTTGTTTTCAACATACCTGAGAGATGTAAATTTGCTTTTTCCCCAAATAAAAAGCATCTGATTTGTTTCCCAGCATGGAGAACCTGGTGTTGCTGTTGTCGAGCTCCAGCCAGTTGATGTAGTGGTAGAGCATGTTCTTAAGCAGATATTGTCACAGGTTTGTTCGTGATATGCAATTTATGTTTCTCTATTTCTCCTTCAGTCGAATAATTATTATTAGAGGTTTTTTTGTCATTTTTATCCGTTTTGTTTCAGTACCATAAACCCACGTTTTCCATTGTTCATGAAATCTAGCACAGCTGAGTTTAGCTTGCCATAACTTATTCTGAAATGGTGAAAACTAAAACTTGTCTTAGTTTTGAAATTATTTGTTTTTCAGACAGCCCCGTCTGTTTCTAAATTGCAAGTAAATGCTTGTTTGTACTGCCTTGTTCTAGGCACTTTTATTTATTCATTTGGTGCTCTTGCATCTTTGCAGGAAACTCAGTATCTTCCTATCACAAGAGGGAGCAATGCTGTTCTCCTAATCAATGGGTAACTACAGTTCTGAACATTTCCTGTCACTATGCGTTGAGTAATATTTGCACTATTAGTTAGTGAGAGATCACTAACACAAATACAAAACCACATGTACATGTGGGTACATATACTATCTTAGCCCTCCAAAGTGCGTAAAGATTTGTGCCAGGGATATTGCAATAAAAATTGGGATGGTTGTTTGAATTTTGAAACATTGCATCAATCTTGAGGCATATTTGATAGTGGTGATCATAGGTAAAAAAACCGCCGGTTACCAGTTTTCCCGGCCAGTTCCGGTTAAAAAAACCGACCGGGATATTTAAATTCAAATTTGAATTTTTGACCCTATAATGTTCTTCCTCAGTTGGTTTAGACATTGTTATGCTAGGTTATGTATTGAAACATGAGTTTTTAGTATATTTAGGACTTTTATAATTGCATTATTCCAAATTTCAAATTGTTAATTACAAATTTTCTCTATTTTCCGGTATTTCAACCGGTTTTCCCGGTTCCTGGCTGGTAATCGGACCGGTTACCGGTTCCGGGAATACATCAATTCGAAATGGCCGGACTGGTTACCGGTTCCGGGAAAACTTCAATTCGAAATTTGAATTTTAAAATTTGACCGGTATTTTTCCGGTAACCGGGTCGCCGCCGGGATTTCGGCCAGATCCGGTTTTTCGATCCCTGGTGGTGATACATGTACCCACATGTACATGTGGAAAAACCATATTCAGATAATTATATTGGTCTGCAGACTATTCAGTATTTGCAGCTTTCACAGTGGTTAGGTAATTTAATGCTTTTGGTATATTGGTCTGACCTAAGGTGGACAGTTTTTTCGGCTACACTCTTGTCTATCTTGTTGCCCATTTATTTAGATAGGTTACTATGAAAATTGTTCTCGAGAAATTTATGCTGAATATACAACTTAGCATTCACGGGAGAAAGAATCCATAGATGAAACATTATGAGTGGCTTCAGTGAGAGATTATCGCTCCCCTACTGATCATACAACAAATGAACAATCTGTATTCCTTGGGGGGGGGGGGATAATTTCTGATTCTGCGGCCCATAGGCTAGGAAGGGGTCATAGGACCAACTCAGGCAAAGTGTTGTGTGATTTCTGAATCTAGTTTTAGCCTGCCTTTTACATCACTTCAAGCTTGTGCTTCTACCTTAAGTGTTTCTCATTGGGAATTCTGTTAGTGACAATGCTTGTTAATAAACTTCATACTTTTTAAAAGTATGTGTGAGCCTGCCACAATATGTTTATCTTCTATATAAAGTCCTATTATAAAATCCACTGTGATGATCAAAATCCACTGTGATGATCTGTGATCTCTTTGAAGAGGTGTATTACTGTATCAACGTATCTATTTTATTTCTCTGTATTCTTATACTATGAATTGACTACACCACACTTTGTTGCTTAATCCCATCTTTGAAATACAGATTGGGTGCCACTCCTATCATGGAACTTATGATTGCAGCAAGAAAAGCAGTTCCTGAGTTACAATTAGAGTATGGGATTGCTGTTGACAGAGTCTACACTGGAACATTTATGTCATCACTTGATATGGCTGGTCAGTTCTCTCACCTAAGAGAACCTTAAGCTTCTGCTGAAGGACTTAAAATGAGACTATGTCTAAGCTTTGTGAATATCTCTCTAAGTTTAATCAATATGCTACATGAATTATGATATATGGTGGTTGCTTGAAATGCAACAATATGAATTTTTCTTTGACCAAATCTCATTGAATCTTCACTGATTAAGATAGCCACTTTGTTTTTCCTCCAACATGCTGTATATATTGTCCATTTCCATCTTCTATACAAGCAGTAGTCTTATGGCTAATTGATTAACTTATTGTAGGTAACATGTGTTATGAATGTTGTGTGTGTATTGAAGAGGCCCAATGGGCAATATATATAGGGTACAAAGGGATATACTATATACAGATAAGGAAATACAAAAGACAAATTTTATCTCTAATATATCTCTAACACCCTCAAATGCAAAGCGTATGCAATAGCATTGCATTTGGAAAGGGTTGATACTAAACTATGAAAAATCCAAAATCTGAATCTTGATAATGTCGTCGTAGCATGCAGCTCTTGGAAAATATGTCGATAAAAGATCTCTCATCCGGGGTCGTGCGACAGCCCATAAAGTACAAGGTGCGGGAGCAAAGTCGACCATGACAACATGACGAAGAAGATGATGAAACCGACAAATAGAGAAATCTGTCAAATCAAGCCGAATAGGAATAGATAGAAACATGACGGCACAGATCGGAGCCCAAGACGGTGGCGGTGCAGTGCACAAGAAGTGTAACAGAGGCTTGCAATGCACAAGAAGCGCGACGGCCTTAAAAGCTCGGGGGCGGCGGCTAAGAAAGAGCGGCGACATCATAACGATGATCTGCAACAGCTCGAAGAAAAGAGCGGCGACTGTTGTCATGCAAAAAGAATTCCTATACTTCTATGACTGACAATAAATTTGTGGACTCGCATGGCTTAGACGAACTCACAGATCAAGAGTTACGGACTTGGATGGACGTAACGGAAGAAACAACACAAATAATAGCTAGCAGTAGCATAAGACCCATCTCCTCGTTCAACCTGCAAGCACCAGTTTGAAGAAACACTATCAGCAGAAACATGATGACGAGGCGCAACAGAGATGACCAAACTCCACCCCAATTCCAATCTCCACTGATAGCTTCAGCACACATTAGCATAAATCCCAATGAAAAGGCCACAGTGAAAAGGCCCCAACAACGCAAGAAGCATCAAAACTTCAACCATTTATGCATTTGCACCTCCTTTTGCGAGGCGCGGAACCGACGATAGATATCCTTCCGTGGAACAGCCCGACGTGCGTGATGGTAGCTGCGATCGTCGCGAAGCTGAGCCCGTACGGCAGGGTGAAGAACGTGCTCATGTTGATCCGCCCGAGCTGTTGGTACGTGTCCATGTTGATCTCGAACCGGTTGTTGACGATGGCCGTGATGTCGTAGTTCGTGCCGTTGGACACGAACAGGTGCGATGAAAAGATAGGGAACCTCCGGGCGTTGTACAGATTGAACCCCCAGTACGTAGTCGGCACGATCACGTACAGGAAGAGCGCAAAGCCGACCAAGATGTTGGCCGTGGCGAAGAACGGCGATATCAGTGGGCTGTAGAAGAATGACGATCTGGCCGCCCAATTGAGGTGAAGGCGTCGAGACCCAGGCCCTTCATGCCGGAGCCCAGCTGCTGCGCGTGACCGACTTGGAGAAGACCCAGCAGACCCAGGAGACGGTTGTCAGCGTCAGGAAGAGGTAGCCCGGCACGGCGTACCACGCAAAGCTGCAGGCGAGCGCCACCAGGAAGAACTTGGCCCGCGACATCCCGTAGGAGACGCCGTCGCCCTCCGTCTCCTCGTTCAGCGCCCGGAACAGCGACACCTGCACGAGCGTGCCTGGCCACTACATGTGTGACGGTTCTACCACGTACTTACACATCAAATGGGACTCATCTTCAACGCCGCGTCGAGGCCGTGCTGGATCTCGATCACGAGCGTGCCCGGCCACCACATGTGCGACGGTTCTACCACATACTTACGTATTAGATGGGACTTGTCTTCAACGCCGCGTCGAGGCCTTGCTGGATCTCGATCTCCCGCTGTAGGTGCGTGTGGAACGGTCGCTCCGAGAAGCGGCCGATAGATCCGACGCCGGGTGAAGAAGACGCCGACGCCGAGACGGCAATGACCGGGCGGAGAGCACAAAGCGACGACGAGGCCGGCCGGGTGGAGCTTCTCCGCTCCCGGGGGCAGCGGGCAGCGGAAGACGAGCGCGGCTAGGAGACGCCGTCGCCCTCTGTCTCCTCGTTCAGCGCCCGGAACAGCGACACTTGCACGAGCGTGCCTGGCCACTACATGTGTGACGGTTCTACCACGTACTTACACATCAAATGGGACTCATCTTCAATGCCGCGTCGAGGCCGTGCTGGATCTCGATCACGAGCGTGCCCGGCCACCACATGTGCGACGGTTCTACCACATACTTACGTATTAGATGGGACTCGTCTTCAACGCCGCGTCGAGGCCTTGCTGGATCTCGATCTCCCGCCGTAGGTGCGCATGGAACGGTCGCTCCGAGAAGCGGCCGACAGATCCGACGCCGGGTGAAGAAGACGCCGACGCCCGAGACGACAGCAGCCCGGCGGGAGAGCACAGGCGGTGACGAGAGGCTGGCCCCGGGTGGAGCTTCTCCGCTCCCGGGGGCAGCGGGCAGCGGAAGACGAGCGCGGCTAGGAGGCGGTGGCTACAGTAAACCCTAAACCTAACTCTGCTTTGATACCATGTTATGAATATTGTGTGTATATTGAAGAGGCCCAATGGGCAATATATATAGGGTACAAAGGGATATAGCCTATACAGATAAGGAAATACAAAAGACAAATTCTATCTCTAATATATCTCTAACAACATGCATTAGTTATTTCAAATTCTGTTTCTATATGCAGGATTCTCTATCACCATTATGAGATCAGATGAAAACATTTTGCAGCGACTTGATGCTCCCACTAAAGCTCTGGCTTGGCCTGTTGGTTCTGAAGGTATGCTCTTGCTGGCAGAGGACTATCTGACTTATCTATTCTATTGGGTTCCACAAATTACAGGCTAAGATGGTAGGATCCTAGTTATTTTCAGTACTTTTTTTACTAAAAAATCTTCCTTTTGGTTTCTAATGAAACTGAAGCCTTCACGCTCTCATTTTTTTTTGGCAACATTTGCCAAATTTAAATTTCATCACTATGTAATTCTTTAGTGATGTCTGCAGCTTTTAGCTACTTTATATCTGGATTATAGGTTGGTTTGATGCAGTGGTTTTCTATTTTTTTTTTCTACCTTCTATAACGTGTCATGAGTTTGTGGTTTTCATCATTTAGAGGGCAAAAGTACACTTACAAACTTTTCTTTGTATAAATGTCAATCGGAGGCCGCCGAACAGGGTAGGTGGATGCATATAAATTTATCTGGAGAATGGAGAGTTACCAAAGTTCTAGATATATTTTTAGTTTGAAGTACATGTTTAATATGAGTTTGCTAGTATATGAAACATTTTCATGGGACAATATATACACATGCTGAGCAAACAGTTTTAAGCTCCATCACAATTAGTTTTAAGCTCCATCACAATTTTTTTGTTGTTGAATCGCCAGTTTTCTAATTTTTAGTGTTGATTGTAGGAAATCGCCCACCAGCAAAAATTCCCGTTCCAGTACCACCATCACCTTCAATGAAGGATGACGAGGTAAAACAAAATCCTGTTTTCTAAGATCATCCTGCTGGGAGTAGGGTCCACCTGCACTTTTATGCGGAAGTATACAAACCGCATATTGCTCTCTGCTGGTTCTGCATGGGTTACCACCTGTGTCTATTTCATTTGTTGTCTAGTATTGCTCTATCTCAGTTATTTGATGTCAGAACCAGAGGTGAGGGGAAAACAGTGGGAAACTGGGAATGAAAAAGAGAAATCTGAATACATTCTCCTTAATAACAGCAACTTTAATCAAGATTATTGTATGTGTTTTTTTACCATACTGGAATATGCATGTCCATCAGTTGCCACTTGTAGTTTTTCTAGTATGATGACTTAGCTATTGTTCTGCAGATTCTTTCTCAACCTCAGGAGCTAAGCAAGCAAGGGTGTATTCTGGAGGCTGCTATTGAAGCAGGTGCTAAAGAAATTATCGATCTCAAGGATAGCCTAAATGAATGGGACAGTAAAGTGGGTGATGGTGACTGTGGAGCCACGGTGAGTCTAATAGGGGTTTACCAATTTAATGTTTATATGATGATAGCTGTTTGAAGAATTGATATTTTTCAGATGTACAGAGGTGCAACAGCTATTCTTGAAGATATGAAAAAGCGGTAAGTTGGAAGCATCAAGCATTACATATTATTGCTGAGTGATTCCTGATATCTACAGTATTCTTGTATTTTATTCTTGAAGGTTAGATAAGAGACTATGATGAGGCTGAAATATGATTAAAAAATATATTAATCCCCACAATTTACTTACTATCATCAGTAAGCTTTTAAATTTAACTTTTGATTCCTGTCCTGCAGAAATGTGTTATTAGTAGTATTCCACTGTGTGTTTCAGGCCAACCGCTGTCTTTTTCTGTGTCATTGCGCCACTGTTTCATTTTGACCTTTTTAAGCTGGCTGTTTTTTTTTTCGGTCACACATACAAGTTGACCTGCTTTTAGTGCATTTTTCTCTTCGCCAGTTACCCTATGAATGATGCATCTGGAACAATAAATGAGATTGGGGCAACAGTCCGAAGGGTGATGGGTGGAACAAGTGGAATCCTGTAAGAAATCTGTGCTTGTCTACTCTTTGTTTCATTATTGACAACATAATTTGTAGAAGTACTAATTTTATTTTATTTCGTACCATGCTCCAGGTATGACATACTCTGCAAGGCTGCATATGCAAGCTTAAAACAAAACACAACTGTTACTGCAAATGAATGTAAGAAATGTGACCATTATGATTGTCCTGACCATCTCTCAGGAAATTTACATACTAAACAAAGTGTGCTGCTTTTGTACAGGGGCTGATGCTTTAGAAGCCTCTGTTGTCGCTGTCAGCAAATATGGTGGTGCTAGCGCAGGATACCGCACAATGCTAGATGCTCTAATTCCTGCTTTTACAGTTCTGAAAGAGGTTACTCTGCTTCTTAAACCTACTTGCTCCTGCTGCATTATCACCCGCACTTATTTGACGAACTATTGTGCTTAAACCAGTGTCTTAAAGCTGGGAATGATCCTGTGACCGCCTTTATCGCTTCTTCTGAAGCAGCATCAGCTGGTGCTGAATCCACTAAACAAATGCAAGCAAAGGTACGCTCTTCCACTTGTCCCATCCGACAACGTTTCGTTGGCTCTGCAGAACTCTTGTAGTTGTAGGATTGCTGCACTAGGTCATTCTCTTATATCCGTCTCCTTCGATTATGTTCGCTCCTATAGCAATGAAATTCTATTGCACTTGCAGGCGGGGCGGTCGTCATACATTGCCCCCGACCTCCTGGCGTCAGTTCCTGATCCAGGAGCAATGGCTGCAGCTGCATGGTACCGAGCAGCTGCGCTTTCAGTGAAGAAGATGCTGCAGGCTTCAGAAAGCTAGTAGTAGTACATGCTATGCCTCATTAATAGACCAAAAGTACTATACCTGACGGCGAAATCCTCGGGGCCTTTTCTCACCCCCTTTAGATTTGGTTTCCGCTTGTGCTGAGTTCCGTATTCTTTTGCCCTCACATCATCCAAAGAGCAGTTGAGAGAGTTTGTAGACCAGACAAGCATAAAGTGAAGTTGTGCTTTTGCCTTGTCGATGATATTTTTGCATGCCGATTGCCGTCTGTTTTGACTGAAACGCTTCGAATCTTTCGTTTCGATGGTCAAGTTTGCAATAGGGGCAACGGTATGTACGTCTCCGGTTTGATGACTTTGATCTTTCTAACCGGTAAGGACTGCAACAACGTTGCGTGAATGGCTGAATGCTACATAAGAAGGAAAAATGTCGATGTGGTTGAGGCTTTCGTGGGAAGGAATTTTGAGAAATAGTGAACACCCACCCTCACTGAATATGGGATTCCCTGCAGAGTTTTCTGTTGAGGATTATGCATTCTAAAGGGGGTTTAATTAGTTACGTACCTCCATCGGGTGTGGATTGTGGAGTTACTTACAAATCATTAAGAAATACCCACGGCCACGGGATTATGTTTGCATGATTCTTTCTAGATGAGCGCTGCTAGTACAGTCCTAACTCCTAAGGCTGTGTTTGGTTTGGAGTTATACCCGAGTTAGCTAACTTTAGGTCCTATTTGGTACAGGTTCCACTCTTAACTTCTCAATCGATTCTCGTGAAGTCGTACCAAACACTCTGATTCTCAAAATCACTAGATTCTGCTTAAGGCGAGGAGCTGTCTCGAAAATAAACTAACAACGAGAAGCAGTCTCTCAGCAGATTCTCGTGAGAATCCAACCTTTATAAGCGAAAATACTCTTTGAAGTTGAAACTTTTTACCCGCAAATACCACTGAGTTACACAAATACAATTGAAGTATTACACCTAGGGGTGACATGGTCTATTTGCCTCTAATCCTCCTTCATATGGTTTTGAAGCCAATCAACTAGCTAAATGGTTTCAACAGATAACTCCAGATTCTCAGAGAAGTAGATTATCAGAGAATCGAGCGGAATCTGAAAAATAAGAATCTAGAATTGTACTTATATGACCTTAGTACTATACCCACGAGGAGAGAGCTAACGATTAATTGACCGACTCAGCTGCCTATAAGGTTCTGCCTGCTGGATCATACTGACGTGCATGACCTGAACATGGACGAATTAATTTTGGCGTAGTTGATTGATTGTACCCTCCTAAATATCAGAATCACTGGACCAGGATCTACTGAATGTACAATGTTTGAACAGAGTTAAAGATTACGCAGGAATTCCACGTGAAACAATATAATTATTACATAATCTTATGAAATTCCCACATTCGTAATTTCTTCTTTTTCGTATTATATGTATCACGGTTGCACACTGTCTTCATCATAAATGATTCATCCTCTCTTTATGTTTATTCGTAGGTGGGCCAAATATTAGGGTTCTCGAAGGACATCCAATCAGGTGACATCTGACCTATCATCGTGGATGCATAAGTAGGACAAGACTTGCCTCCAACTTATTCGTTGAGAAACGAGGAGTAAGAACCAAAGTAGAGTGAGCAGCGAAGTGAGGGCTTGTTTGAAAAATGGTAATTTTACACAGTGTGTTTTGCTTGTATCATGCACCGTAGCTAACTTGTTAGCAACCTAAGGCATAGGTACTAACCTAATGCAAAATTAATTTGGTGAAGTTTTGAATAGGTTTACCCGATTAATCCTAGCTTCCTATAGAATCCCTGAGCCGATGACTGATTAGTTACCAGGTTACCGTCAATTTTCGGAGCCATGGTCATTTTGAGAACTTAGGTATAATCAACATCTGACACACGTGCTAGAATGCTAGCAGTGTATTCGTTCAATGAATGTGCTACATGTATGCTATTGATAACCAAACTCAAACCTTTAAAAAACTCACGACAGATACCTCTCCCCGTGTTTGTTCTACCAGATAACTGTCAATTGTTGTTTCAGCCACCGAAATGAGCATGCGATTTTCCGTGTAATTAATCAGTTAAGAGGTTGTTGTACCGAAACGACAACTAGAGGGGAGGCGAATATGAGTTATACTCTTTTTTGACCCTCGATCGATTTCAACTTCTTTTTCACCTAAATATCTATGAAAACTATGAAGATCAGAGATCACAAGCACAACAGAAAACTTGTGTTGAAACCGAGAATCCCCAAGAAAGCAACCAAAAAGCGCCAAGAGCCTCTCATAGGCCGGTCTGACTGCTGATATGGCTAGACTAATCAGAGCTTGGCCGGTCTGACCTCTGGTCAACCGGTCTGACCTCTCATCATGATGAACAGTAAAATCAACACGATTTCAAAAGAACAAATCGACTCAACTTTTTGATTCAGAGATACAAAGCCCCTTAAATTTCGACCATAGCTCATCAAGAAGGTCAGGAACCTATTCCAATCGACGATCGGGAAGATCGATTCCAAGGATCCATGAATTTCTTAGATAAAAGCAATGGGGCACAAGAATCGAGGAAATTCAAACTTTGGTTCAAGAACTGGCTTGTAGGTGAATGAAGATCAAGTTGACCCTAGATAGATTCCCACATGTCCCAACAAGCAAGATCACAACAAATGATCAAAAGAAAACCAAAGGAACACCAAAATCTCAAAAGCCACCAAAGATAGAGTAAGAACAAGAAGAGACTCATCTTTAAGAAATCTTGATTTGATTGATTTGAGAAGGATGTTGGTTTACAACCACTCGACCATAGAGGACAAAAGCTCAACACTTGAACACACAATCAATACATCTCTCACAAACCCTAGCCTCAACTACTCTGCTTCCCCAAAATCACAAATTAGGATTTTTCTACTTGGAAGGGCTCAGGGACTCCACATCTGGACATCCCCTTTTATAGTGGAGGCTAGGTTTAGAGAGAAGACTCTAACAGACACCCATTAAGTCCACACATAAATGAGGTTACACTCATGCACGCTTCTCAAAGCGGATAACGAATCAGGCTTCCTGAATCTGTCTCTTCATGAACTTCATCTTCACTTGACCTAGATAACCTCTTCTCGCACCGTCTTGCACCGTGGTTTTTCCAAAGGTCACCAAGGCGGTATTTTGGTGAAGATACCAAAATACCCCTTCTCGGTCCTTCTCCAAAGACTGAGTCCAATCATCATGAAGCAATCTCATGCTTCACCACGTGTAGGTTGATAAACGACTCTCTTCATATCGGCAAGTCTCTCCCATTCGGCTCCCACCGAAATCACCATGGCACTTGCACCGACCCCCGCGTCGCTTGATGCAACCCGTCACACCAAGCTTTTTGTTTGATCATTCTTGTCCATTTTGTGTTATGCTTGAGTCCAATGACTTCACCCAGCATCCTCAATCGTTTTAGACGTCAGCTCTCCAAGTCTAGCCCCGATCATCCTCACCGCTGACTGTCGTTAATCTCCAAGCTTCCTACACAACAGTAGACCAAGAAATTGATTCTGGGTATAAGTTTTTCACAACTTGACCCATCTTAGTCGAAACATGCATCATGCAACATATATGCATTGAAACCCATGAAATTGACCTAACCTTCAAGCATCGCCGCCTTGCCAACTAATGAATGGAGCCTGGCCAGTCAGACCACCGGCTAGCAGGTCCGACTGCCCCCTGGCCAGTCAAGCCGCTGCCCATGGCCGGTTTGACCGCCGGCTAGCCAGTCCAACTACCCCCTGGCCAGTCAAGCCACCGCCCATGGCCGGTTTGACCGCCGGCTAGCCAGTCCGACTGCCCCCTGGTCAGTCAAACCCCTTAGTCACAACCTTGACCGAAAATCGGCTAAGGACTGGAAATGTCGCTCTCTGGAAATTTCGGTAAAAACCTATCTAGTTTTGCCCCGAAGCTCCATTTTCCATCAAACTTAGTGCAAACGCATCTCCTAACACTCCCACACAAGTGTTTTATCAGGATTGCCAAAATTCAACAGTGACTTTTATGGCTAGTCAAACCGCTCACCTAATCGGTCTGACCGCCAGCCACTTGACCTTTACCCCGGCTAGTGTAACCACCGGTAGTGACCAGTCACACCGCCTATGCCTGACAACAATCCCGATTTTGCCGAAAACGAGTATTTCGACAAACCCTCGTCACCATTGTCAATTGTATCATCACCCTAAGATCAGGAGTATATCCCCATGACATCCACAATCTCCCTCTTGATGAATACATTGTTAATTTCCTAAAAATGCAAATTGGAGGTTTGTTTCCGAAAAGCACTCGATATTTTTGTGCAAAGGCACAACTTGATCCGTAAGCAAGAGAAAGCCATGAAGATGACCAAGTTGGCTTCAGATATGCAAAAGCAAGTTAGGTGATGCACCAGAGTGCATGAAAGGTTCAATTTCCAAAAAGGAGTCAAAATTCCACTCAAGGTTCATATGGAAGAATAATGGTTCAATTTGACATTTTGATCACTGTGAGATCTCAAGAATTGTAATTCAAGTCAAGAAATTACAATATGAACACAAAAATGCACAAGAGATGCTCCCCATGCTGTGATCACAATTTTTTAAGAATTTTTTTTTTATCTCTCATTTTTCTCCAATAGCTTCACCTTTCGATTTTTTTGCTATATTTTATCTACCTTTGACAACGGAGTAATCAAGAAATCATGTATTCCACTCATCCAAAGATATCAATGCAAAGATAAGAAAAAAGTATAAGAAAGAGCATGCATAAAATTCGAAATGAGCATGCCGATTTTCTGTGCAATTAATCTGTTAATAGGTTATTTTCGCCTCGTGTGTATCTTTTCTCTCCATTGGATGCGATCTTCACACGCCACTCTCTTTCTAGCTTAATTTATTCAAGCCCTCGTTGATTTGGACTGTTGGAATGCTTGCATCACATGTAGGGCCCGCAAGCATACACACACAGCTAGTTTAAAAACTGTTTAAGATAAAAATGTGTTGGACCGAAAAGACGACTAGAGGGGGGGGTGAATAGGAGCACGCTCACTTTTTCATAAATTATGAATTCAACACAATTTCACTCCAATAGCTATTAGGAAGCTATGAAGATCAATATACCAGTACAGCGGAAGACTAGTATTGAATTCAAATTAATCCCCTAAGCAATATGACAAAATCATCAAAGATTAAAGCAACACAGTGCACTGGCGGTCTGACCTCTGGACCCGGCCGGTCGGACCGATTGCCGGGCGGTCGGACCGCTGTTATACTGACGGTCGGACCGCTGCCAAATCGGTCGGACCGGTGATGATGGGCGGTCGGCCGGCAGCTCGAACCGATCTGAACAAATAAAAGCGGCCGATGACGAAGTTGCAATTAGGTCTAACTTTTGATTCTCAACTCCAAACTTCACGAAACTTTGCACACACCTTCTCTATGCTATTGAGGACCTATTCCAATCGAATATAATGATAATTCTTGGATAGATCCTGAACAGTTGTCAATTGAGTAACAGAGGGTCTAAAACCGGGCAAGAACGAAAACTTGATCGTAATGCTTGTTCGTGAGTGATTGATGATCAAGATGATCCTAGATAGGTTCACACGAATCACAGCAAGCTAATTCACGTGAAAGAATCAATTAAAAACTCGTAGATCAAAGAAAACCCTAAAATCACGAAATTGAAAGCAAGAACGAAAAGAGACTTATCTCAAGCAAACCTTGCGTAGATTAAAAACGTGATTGATGCTGGATTACACCCACTCCATCAAGGAACAGTGGTCAATCTAAGATCACGAAAAACACCTCAAACCATCAAGAGCTCTAGCCTCCACCTCAACTCCCCCTAAGCCAATTAGGGTTTTGAAATATAAAAGAGGCGAAAGAGATAAAAGATAGGTGGTGCAGCCACCACCTCCTCCTATTTATAGTGGAGGCCTAGAACTCCTAGGGTTTGACTCCATTGGACTCCCGTTAAGGCCCACTAATAAACGGGTCACACACGCACGCTTCGCAAAGCGTTGTCTTTAACCTTTTGACCTAAACAGCTTCACCTAGCGCCATCTTGCGCCTCAGATTTGCTAATATGTCACTCTTGTCTATCTTGCATCACGCTTGAGTCATTGACCTCACCCGGCATCGTCGATCATTCTGGACCTCAACTCTCCAAGTCTAGTCCCGATCCTCCTCGCAACATATATGCACTGAAGCCAATGACTTTGACCTCGCCGTTGGCCGTCGTTGACCACCAAGCAACCTGCACAACCATAGACAAGCAAACACGAATTCGGGAATAAGTTCTTCACAACTTGACCAATGTTAGTCAAAACATGCATTATGCAACACATATGCACTGAAGCCAATGACTTTGACCTAACAATTCAACATCGCCACGAAGTTGGCCGATGAATAAGTCAAACCGGTCGAGGCCGCCCCTCGGGGCGGTCATTGCCTTACTTGCGGTCGACCGCCACCTCAAGGCCGGTCAGACCGCCAGTAGGGACTTAACCAAAATACAAGCTCTGAAATTCCGAAACCTTTTGGAAATTTCAAACGAATAGAACTTTTGCTTGGGAACTCCAAAAATAATGAGACCAAGTGCATTGTGATCCCCTCACTTGCCTACAACACCTATTTTTGGCCCAGCCTGTTCTGACCATTCTTGGTCACCGCTGGTCCGACCGTCGCACATGGCCGGTCCGACCGATTTGGCACCGGTCGGACCGCCATGCTATGGCCGGTCGGACCGCCATGCTATGGCCGGTCGGACCGCCCCTGTCCAGAAAGCCTGAACTTTGTCGAAAACCCTGTGAAACGACAAACCATAAATGCCATTGCCAATTGTCACATCATCCTAAGATCTGGAGCATATCCCCATGATATCCACAAAATGAGTATGCAAATACATTTGCATTAAAATTATATTAGGAGCTAATAAGCTGGGGTTGGGATAGGATTTGGGACTCACCAACCCATGCATGGTTTCAGCTCAGCCGAGCCAATGCAACCACTGTTTTGAGACAAAAGCTTTGGAACACCACACCACATCACTCCCCAACTCCCAATCATAGCATTCGGTGTGTGGTCGATTTTCAGTAGTAGTTGACCTCACAATTAAGATGCTTTATTCACTTGCTAACCTAATGCAGAGCCCAAAAAACCTAGTGGAAAGTTAAAGAGAGCTAATTAAATCATCAAACGAGATATACAAAGATTATTATGGGCGTGTGAATATTATCCTCGGATAGGCGCCTTTCGGGTAGCTTAATTAGCCGCGATTTCCCCATGCATTAGAAGTACGGCCCAACATCTTTCCGTTAGGCCGGACGGATTGAAGAATGAAAAAACAAGTTGGAAAAGCTTCTCTCGTGGCTCATGAGCAGAGTCCAAAAAACCGGAAGTATGCCGGCCGGTTGGCGGTTTCCACGTAATAACCGACCGGTTTCTGTATCATTTGACTAATCCTCTTTTTTTTCCCCCCGAGTCTTTCAAATCATGATATTTGAAACATAATACCTAGCACTGATACGTACACATATTCAACTTGTAATGCTCAGTACGGACCATCGAATGCAACAACTCTGCAAGTACGTAATATGGTTGCTTTAGAGGAAGATACTTACCACCAGCTAACTGCAGAATTAGACATGTGCAAAACACAAATCAGCAGGTCGAGCAAGCATACGCAAAAACCCTGGCATTATTAGCCGGGGCTTCACTTTTCTTTTCTTTTCTTTTCTTTTTTGCTCTGGTGGCCTACACGGAATCAACCGGTCGACCATGGCTGGCCTCACCCATACTTGCTGTGTGCCGATCGACAGCGACTCCATGCAAGCAGGCCCAACCATGCGATCCCAGGACCTGAACTTTCGTTATATATGCTCTCCAACCAACACATTTCCTGACAATGTGCTAGTACTCCGTAATAAACTCTTAAACCCTCTCAAGTGGTAGGAACCTTCTCAAACAGTCGCACGACAAGAGAGCAACCTGCCGAGCAAGAGTGTACGCCCGCTAATGGGAGAAGTCGCCGCGGAGTTGATGTACGGCATGCCGTCGTTGCTGGTTCGGTCCGGCGCCGGCGGCTGCGGCGCCCTGCTCGCCGAGCTCAAGGTTCGACGATTCTTCTCTCTGTTTCTTTCATCACCTCCGTGTTCTTGAAGCTAGCGTGCCGTGCTTGCAACCGTGCGTGCGCGCGGATGTGCTATCATATACACGTCCTCGTGCGTGCGTGCGTGTGTGTGTGCGCGCGCGCGTGTGATTTGATGCGTGGTGAGCGTGTGCATGTGCATGCGTGCGTGCAGCAACTGTGGGGGGAGATAGGGAAGAGCCGGGAGGAGAGGGAGCGGATGGTGCACGAGCTGGAGATGGAGTGCACGCGGGTGTACCGCCGCAAGGTCGACGAGGCCACCGGCGAGCGGGCGCTGCTGCACCAGTCGCTCGCCGCCTGCGAGGCCGAGATCGCCGCCCTCACCGCCGCCCTCGGCGCCGAAAACAGCCCGCAGCTCAAGGTAGGCAGGCTGCAGGCAGCAACCTGATTCACCTTTTCTTGCATTTTCTTTTGCCCACAGTGTTTCGAAGAGGGATGCTGATAGATGACAAGCTGAAAAACATATTTAGTTTCAGATTTTCAGTCAAGTCTACATATGTACTGTGTACCTCCTATTTGTGAATTATGATGGTTTATCGGTACTGCCCAGGGTAGTAGTACGTGTAATTAACCTAACCACACAGTGATTAATTTGGTCAGTGAAATATTTATCTGTTTGGTGAAACTTAGCTTATATGACAACTAGATCACTTACTTCAGGCTGGTCTGGTATTCTGGTGTCTCCCATCTTTAGGTTAACAAATGGACCATGTCGTTGAACGAGCGGGCGTCGTCGGCGACGGCACTGCTAGAAGAACTGAGAGAGATGAAAGCAGAACGGAGCAAACAGTTTGCTGGCATACGGTCAGAAATCGAGAAGATCACTGCTGAAATTGCAGGGAGGAGCTACGGCTATGACACTTCCCCCAGGGCCAGCGAGGTAGATGGCCATGATCTGACGATCAGGAAGCTCAATGAGTGCAAAGCACGCTTGTCGAATCTCCAGAAAGAGAAGGTACTGCAACTCTTTACTCATCCTGTTCTGCATACCAAGAGATAGCCTGCAGGGACTGCTTAACACAGCCCTTCATTAGCATGTTTAAGAATTAAAGAAACTACGGCGAATATCGTTTCCCACAAGACAATGGAATTAATTTTCAGAAAGTGGTAGCCTTCAGGGATTGCTTAACGTAAACCCTTCATTAGCATGTTTAATCAAGAATTAAAGAAACTACGGCGAATATCTTTCCGACATGGCAATGAAATTAATTTTCGGAAAGAGATTGCCTTCAGGGACTGCTTAAAATAAGAGAGCCGTTCATTAGAATATTTAGTCAAGTTTAATTTAGTGTATGACAGACCTGTCAACAACTAGCCAGTAAGACATCAGTTTAGGTCTTGTCCTGTACATGTTGTTAAGATGGTTGATCAGTCGATTCAGACATGCTTTCCTAGCTATTATTGTAGTGATTTTAAAAGCTTGCAACATTCCAAGGATTGCGATTTGTGACTGTTACAATTTAAAAACATTTACGAGTTCTTCTAAAATTTAGTTGAATATTAACATGTAGCATCAGTTGATCACTATCTACATCAATAATCGGAGCATTCCCTTCTCAAAGAAAAAAAAAACATCTGCAACATCTGCATATGATAGTGACAAACTGAGTGACGACCATGCCTCTGTGTTTCCAGTCCGATCGACTTCACAAGGTTCTCGAGCATGTCACCGAGGTGCATTCCTTGTGCGACGTGCTCGGCGAGGACTTCATAGCGATCGTGAACGAAGTCCACCCCGGGCTGCACGAGACGGATCCCGGCAAGCCCACCAGCATCAGCGACAGCACGCTGAACAGCCTCTCCCAGGTCATGGCAATGCTCACGTCAGAGAAGATCAAGCGAGCAGCCATGGTATGTGCTACCAATCTTCCCCGCTTCTTCTGATCTGCTGTTGTACATGCAAGCACGCCTGCTTCTTAGCAGACACTGTCACACTGATCATGATCGGCATGTTCTGCATCGCAGCTGCGAGAAACCGTGGTGCCACTGGTTGAGCTGTGGGATCTGATGGACTCGCCGGAGGAAGAGAGGCGGTGTTTCAGAAAAGTGGCGGCTATTCTGAAGCCTGGCAGAGAGGAGGCCCTGTCTTCCGGTGTGTTAACAATAGCAACCATAAAGAAGGTACAGCGATTAACTCTCTTGTCGTCAGTAGTCGATGCAGTTGCAATGTCAGTACTGATCAGTTCATGGTTTCGTCTGCGTTGTGCAGACGGAGGAGGAGGTTGACAGGCTGACGAGGCTCAAAGCTGGCCGATTGAAGGAGCTCGTGTTGAAGAGAAGGCTGGAACTGGAGAACATTTGCAGGAACATGCATGTTGAGCCCGATACAAGCACTGTGCCAGAGAAATCCATCGCGTTGATTGATTCTGGTACGACTTCAGAGTTCAGACAGAGTTCTTGTTTACATGCGTACTGAAATGTATTTCAGATGGAAGCTTAAAGATAACCATATCACGGTTATTTTTATTGTTAATGGCATCTTGTTAGGTCTTGTGAATCCTTCTGAGCTGATGGCCAGCATCGACGAGCAGATAGCGAAAGCCAAGGAACAGCAGCAGTCTAGGAAAGAAATCATGGACAAGATCAACAAATGGCTACTGGCGTGTGAGGAAGAGAAATGGCTCGAGGGGTACAACTTGGTAGGTCAAAATGTTACAAATTAATGAGGGTTTGAATTCATTGTGCACTGAATTCTTGGAGCTGAAAACAAAGGGATCTGCTGGTTTCAGGATGAGAACAGATTCAATACGGGCAGAATCGCACGTCTGAACCTAAAACGCGCTGAGAAAGCAAGGCTTATCATCAACAAGATTCCAGGTAAATTTCACTAAACATACAGCAACTTAATTCAGAAGATGTCCGGGAAAAGCAATTCATTGTTTGTTAATCTGCAGCTATTGTTGATAACTTGATGAGCCGAACACTCGCATGGGAGAGCGAAAGACAGAAGCCTTTTCTGTACGACGGGGTAAGCTAGTTTAAGTTCTACTACGCCAGCATAAGTACCACCATCTCATAGCAGTTGATGGATTGTTTTATTTCTTATCGTGTCAAGGCTCGCCTAGTGGCCGTATTAGAAGAGCACAAGCAGGCCAGGCTAAGGCAGGAAGAGGAGAGGAGGCGACTCCGGGTAAATAAACATACTTCTTTTACTGCATTTGGTTGGCACTTGCAAGAACAATACAATTCATATAAGTTCTGAATTCACCGGAAGTACTTTACATCTTGCAGGAGCAGAAGAAGCTGCGTACACTGTTCAGCGAGAAGGAGGCGATGCCCCACCTGAAAAGGCCCGCCAGCAGCTTCAGCAGGGCGACGGAGCCGTGCAACATGAACCGGAAGAGAGTCGACGCCGACAGGTTCACGTGCCCCGCGCCGTCGGTGCGCAGCAGCCTGTCCAGTAGTGGCGGCGGCGGCGGTCGTTCTGCAGCCGAGCTCGTCAGGCCGCGGTCGTCGGCGGCGGTGGCGGGGCACTGCGGCGAGTTCTTGAACGGCGCGGGGCGGCTCTCGGCGTGTTCTCCGTTCAACTACGTCGCCGTGTCCAAGGGGGACGGCATGTCTTCTTCCTTGGCGCTGTCCTGAACTCACAAGTCGCAATTGGAGAAGAGCATGTACTGCTATTACTGGCTATTTTACTTCAACCTTAGCACCACTAGGTGCACTGAAATATTTAGCTAAATAAGTATTCAACTTTTCTGATCTTAGCATCAGCTTCCAAGGTTTTCTTGGTGTCATATAATCTAGGCTTAGCATCCACTCCTCCATATATTGTCATATCGGTGCTAAAATAATTTCTCACCCCTCTAGACTTTAGCACGTTGGAAACACATGCTCTAAGTACGAAGGTGGTCTCGTTACTCTTGTAAAGTCTAACCGTTGCCTGCCTATGCTCATTTCTAACGTTCTTTTATAGGGAAATATTTTTTAGGTCGTGTGACAGAAAATTTATCTATTTCGAAATGTTGTATTGTTACTGGATACTGTCAATGTAATGTAACGTTCCAAAAATTCAAACTCAAGTTTATTGTACTGATAAATAAATGTTGAATTATTTTGAGCATGTTTTTCAATTATTTTTTTCTGAAATCAAACATTGCAATTGCATACAAATAGTGACATTAACAGAATTTCGGAGAAAAATCTAAGACAGATAAAATCCCGGAAAACTTATACAAACAACTACAGTATGTCAGAAACCTCTAAAAAATTCATAATTTTTGGAGATCGTTTGCTAAGTTTAAAAAATAGACAAACCCTCAACCTATTTTCAAAATTCAAATCTTTTTTCCAGCCACTCCATTGGGCCGAAAGCCCAGCTCGGCCTAGCTTCCCCGCGCACGCCAATCCGCCTCGCTCCACCGCTTTCCCTCTCGCTGGCGCCCCCACCCATTAGACCTCTTCATCCAGCTCGCGTCGTGCCCCTGCCTGCGCTTGTGCCACATTCGCTCCGCCGTCTGCCCCTGTTTACAATCGCCACTCACCATTTTTCGATTGCCTAACACGCTACCCACTCCGCCATGCCTTGTCCCATCACTACATCCACCAACCACCCCCTATGTTGTTGTCTTTTCCCGCGCGGGCGGAGAATGAGAGCGTTCGCTCTTGAAACGCTCTCGAGTTCATGCCGCGGACACCATTTTATCATCGCTCTTCTCGCGTCTTTCTCCTCAACACATAAGTCGTCCAACTGCGTCATCTTCTCCCTCAGCTTGCCCCTGTTCCATTTTCGCGCAAACCCAAGCTTCTCGCTCTTTGGTTCCGCAGGAATGTAAGTGTCACTCTTGACGCCGGTGAGCACGCCTCCACGCTATTGCCACTCTGGTGAGCTCCTCTACCCACGACTCGCACGTCACAACTTGTCTTGCACTTTCCTTATGCTCCTTCTTTGATCAATGCAGCCTCTAGAGCTTTGTGACGCCAAAGAGCCATCATCTTCTTCACCTTCGGCTCACTCGCTCGATCCAAGCCAACGTGTAATAGGGTTCTAGTAAGTTTGAACCCCTTCTAACCACGTCATCATGTGTTCCCTTCCCTACATTTGCGATTCCTTCACTTAATGATGGCCATCTCGTAGAGAATACAAGCTTCCTTGTCTTCTTCCCCATCTTCGACTATGTCGCTATTTCTGTTGTTTCTCGCATATCGGTAAGCCCCCGGTCAATTACTTTTGTCTTCACCATCCTTAGCGCACCAGTGAGCTAATGCATGACTCCTTGTAGCTTCTCCATCACAGTAGAGTGTCATCACTGTGAAGCCGTCGACGTCGCCGCCGCCACTGCTCACCGTCGTCAAGCCGTTCTGGTACCTCTCCGTTGTCATCATCATCATCACCACCATCGTGTTCGTGGTGAGCCCCTAGTACTCTTGCGCCTTTCATTTCGCCAAGGGCGAGTAGTTTGCGTTGTCGTTCCCGTAGTCGTCCATGGCGCTACTGGAGGGATACGAGTATGCTACACTAGTCGTTAATTCAAAAATTCTACCACGTAAACTAGAAAGCCATGCAAGCAAGTGATCATAAATCGTTACCACTAGATGTGCAATGCAGCGGAAGAAGAGTTGGAGCAGCCTGATTCAACGTCGAGCGCGTCGATGTAATGGTCAAAGTCGATCGTCTAGCGTCCTGATGCCGATCCTCTTTTCTAGAAACCAACCGCGTTCCTTGTGAAATTCGTGTATCGTCCTCGTTCAGCACGACAGTAATCTCAGCGGCGCCTTTACGGTATCCACACGTTTAGAGATGGAACATCGTACGCCGGTGTGCTAGCACCAACTGGCACAGGAGGGCCCACGAAAAGATGGCGACTAGGATTTTGGTAGAGCAACTCACGTCATCTCTCTCAACAGCCTCATGCATCCCCTTATAAAGAGCTCATGATGGATCCTATCCGACCTCGTTTGTTCTAACCCGTTAAGTGTGTGACCCTATAGGTTCATGCGTAATCGGTTGTGACTTAGAAACTCTTTTTCGACCATGCGTCGTTAGCAGTTCCTAACAGGACATAACGATTCCCGAGTACACATAAATTATATCAGACGAACCTTAATGAAATATGATATACGACCAGGTCCTTATCACTTACGACCATCTTATGTCTCTACACAATCCAGTTCATAACTCCTTACGACCAGTTTTTGACCAGTTAGTGATTATGTTCGACAAAACTATGATCAGCTCATATCTTCATACGATCTATCCATATCTGATAGAACTGAACGACATACTTGTGTATTCTCTCTTTGTCTCACGATATCTGGTTGAACTCGGTGAGATATTTTGTTATCCATGGACTGCTCAATACTTTCTCGATCAAATAACGGATAACTTCATGTGGTCGACTCTTCGACCACTAGTGGTTTGGTCATGCACTTTCTTTATCCGGCCATATCGAGGGGCCCAGAGATATATCTCCTGTTATGTTAGGAGTGACCAATCACATATCCGACCAGTCACACCCCTCTGTGTGTTTCGTAGCATACCAAAAAGCTATCTTTATAACTACCCCGTTACAGAGTAGCGTTTGGTAACCCCTAAGTGTACTATTACACATGTAGAAAAGCATTCTGATCTCAGATCTAAGGATTATACATTATCATTGCTTGAGACCAACCGATGATATATAAAATCATAACAATCTCAATAGTGTCTTAAAGTGGGTCAATCCAATACCATATTCTCTAACATGTGTTAACATTATTGATTCGATATCCCTATATCCATAATCGGTGAAACATGGTCATCAATCAATACATGTGTTGGTCGATAAGTCAGTAGTGTTTCGACCAGTGACATCCAACCACGGATGCATTTAGAATGATATCATATAAGTTAAAGAGTTTCACCAACAAAACACATATTTGTTCATCTTTATAACTAATAATTCATTCAAGAAACATAAAAATATTTATTCTATAACTCATAAATATAGACATGATACAATTATCTCTATGATTGCTTCTAGGACATATCACCAATAGCCGTCGCGGGAAACATTGTCACCGCCACTCCGGTGACCATTAGTCCATGTGTCACAACCAGTACCATCACGGGCACCCCCTAGAGCCTATGCACACCACCTTTCACCTTGCTTCTGTCCTATTAGTGAAAGCCGTTGCAAGCCCGAGAGCCTCTGCCGCTTCTCGCGGTTGTAGCGCCACCTTCGTTCACTTCGCTGGGCATGTCACCACCTGGTAGGATCACCGTTGAGCCAAGAATCCATTTTGCCCCTTCCCAAGCCAAGCCGTTGCGTCGTTCGCTGTCGAAGAGTTCACCCTCACGCTCGGTCGCGCGGGTTTATTCTCCTTCTCTCCCTCTCTAACAGTAGGCCCCACTCTTGGATTAAGATTTGTTTAGCACTAATGACAATTGTTAAAGGTAGTAAGTCTATGACATGTGGGACCGGTCAAAAGGTTAATCAGAAATATAATTTAAACGGGTTTTAGCAAATGAGTCATTGACATGCAGGGTCCACTCACTGTTTTCATAATTAAAATGTGTTTAAAACCCGAGAGACTGACAAGTAGACCCCACTTGTTAGGGATTAATTCATGATAAAATTAAGTTAAGGACAATCACTTAGTTAATCACTAATGAGTCACTTACATATGGGGCACCCACTATTTTCTTAATAAAAACGTGATTTAAAAGTTGGTAGACTGACACGTAGGACCCACGTGTAAAAAACTAGTTTCTAGAAATTAAAAATAAATAGGAAAATACGATTTCGATTTCGGTAGAATACACCTTCCCTGTTAGAAAGCGTAATTTCAGAAATTACGCCATCGACGTCATCACTTTTCTTATTTTCAGGATTTTTTTTAATCCGAACTAAATTCAAATGCTAATTACTTTTGCATTTCAACTCCAAATTAATTGATTATTTTTATATATTCAGATAGAATCATGCTATGCCTGAATAAGCAAGAATATTTGAATTTTGTTACCGACGAATTTAATTTATTATTTATGGCTTTTCTCGCTTCTTTTGAATAGATGCCGGGACCATGAACTATTTATTTGACGAACAAGCACTCTCACACTCAGAGCAACCTGAGCAAGGTAAGCACCTCATTTGATCATGTTGAACCTAATATTTCAATTATTGTATTTCGTTTGCAAAGAATATTATGTATGCTTTCAACAATTTTTTGAAGTTAAAACTGTCACTTTTCTGTTCGTTGGATGTGCTATAAGATTTGTGTCATGTTTTTTCAGTTTAGTTTAGTAATTATTCTCTACACCTTTTTTTTTTGCTTCATCACGAACCACTAATCCACTTATGTTGTGTTAATCCTTGATCCACGTCTGTATGCATTCTGTTGCAAACAATTGAACTATATTTATCGTTCCAGACGGCCTAGTGCCAACGGTTGAAGCATATCAAGCTCACCGTTGTTGCATAGCTTGTGTAGTTCATAAGTGATCTCGATCGTCAATGACAAAGTGTGTCATCTTGAAAAGTTGAAAGTTTGTAGTGGTTTAAATTAGTTATTTGTTATTGCTCAACCTCTCAAAGTACGTGTGAAAAACATAACGGGTTTACCACGCTACAGTATTTTGTTGGTGTATAATTTTCTTTTTTCTTTATTTTGCTTAACCTCTCAAAGTACATGTAAAGAATATAACGGGTTCACCACATTCTTTGTATTTTATTGGTATATAGTTTTTTTGTCTTTGTTTTTGCTCAATCTCTCAAAGTACATATAAGATTTTGAATCATGTGATGGAAATATGTGTTATTAAGACTTTTAAGAATAATTACAGTGACCAAGAATAAAAAATACATAAATAATTTACTGTAATTTATGTATAATTGAGTTGTAAATGAACTTTCAAACTATTTTTTGTCTTTATTTTTGCTCAAATTCGCAAAGTACATGTGAGATTTTGAATCATGTGATCGAAATATGAGTTATTAAGACTTTCAAGAATAATTACAGTGACCAAGAACAAAAATTACATAACTAATTTATTGTAATTTATGAATAATGAAGCTGTAAATGAACTTCCAAAATATGACAGTTTTTTACTGAAAAAATTGTCACATTCTATATAGACAGACCCTTATGTATGTGTGTATGTTTGGCTAAAAAAATTGCTATGTTTCAGGTAACGGTAGATAAATTCCTATTGTATGCACGAATCCTCCATGTGATGTTGTCACCATTACTTTTGTAGCCCTTAGGATATGGTTTAGACAGTAGCTAATGTCGATTTTGTTATACTCCATTTACGAATATCGAATAGATGCTTAGTGGTGCTCTAGTTTCACTAGAATTGAACATTTGATAAAATTTGTGTATGGATTTAGGTGATTTTGAAATGTTGGACCAGAGGGGTGTCGACGATCAAATCGCCGATCTTATGAATATATGAATGAAAAGAGAAAAATGACGCGTATCTTCTAGAAAGTAGTGAGACTGCTATTTATTGATTTGAACTGGCTATTACAATGAGTATATATAACTTAGACTAAATACTAATTCGGGAGTACAAGACTCTTTCGAGAGTGTCTCCCAAATGATCTTCACTGTTCCGGCCTCCTCAACTTCAGTCCGCATTCCTCCTTATGTAGTTGATGAAGGGTTGACAGTTGTCTCTGGAGGAGACGCCTGTTCGGGAAGCAACGCGTCTGGTCGAAGAGAGGCGTCAGTTGATAATATGTCAACTGCCGTACGGTTATATGTCAGTGAGTCATTAACCGTATTTCTTTGTCTTAGAGTTACATATTGTCGCGTGGTATGAGATATAAAGCACATGTCCCATTCTTCACACGCTAGGGGATATATCTGATGTTAGGTCCAGATACCAGTTCAAGGTTTTGAGAGCTTTTGACTGGTCGGGGACAAGGTTAGGAACCTTTTCCGACCAGGTTAGATATTGAGTAACCTCTGGAATCCTCACGACCAGTGATGTCGTTAGCCTTAGGGGTTACGACCACGAAGATGTATGGTCCCTTATTTATTAAATAATAAATAGAGGTTTTAATCCTCGTCAAGGGTTACCTCTGGTAGTTTGGCATAAAAATGGAAATAAAAAACATTGTTTTTTATGCAGGCGAGTTATATTTATGAACTGCCAAATGTGAAAGTGTATTCTCGCATGTAGATAGGGGGAGATTCTCGCCCGGATCAATTAAGGACTAAACTTCGGTGTGCCAATCTAAGTCTAAGCACACAACCACATATGCTAGTTTTGGGATAGTTGTAGCTAAATAAGTTATCTAGGACTAGCCTTGCATTTTGGTAGGCCGCAGTAGTACGTGCAATTCAGGTAGATTTGCTCGAAGGGGCTCCCTTCACCGAGGCATTAGGACCAAAGCTTGTCGATACAATGGTGAATGCCTCACTAAAGTGAGGGTACCCATTGAAGTGAGGATTTATCATTCGTAGGGCTAGTGCAAGGTTAGGATTAGGTGATGTAAAGACACGTTATGAACTCTAGACCGCATATTATAATGTTGTGTGTGGCGGTATCGACGGATACCGAACAAACTAGAGACCTCATACCATGTGGTTAAAGCGGTACACCTCTGTAGAGTGAAAATCTATTTAAATAGGCGTGCTCACGGTCATGGACGTGCTTAGTGCAGTTTCATCGGGTATAGTATTTACTTTTACAAAAACGGTCTTGTTGGAAAATGATGGGATGGTTTGTTGTTGTGTGCCATGTCTATGGGTGAGAATGATTCAATGATCGCAACCGAGGAGGGTCGTGATTTACTCTTATTAAAGTTACATACTTGATATTCCATACATGTCAATTGCTCTTTAACATTTTCACTGCAAATTATTACATATCGGTATTGCAAATTAAACTTGCTTCATGCTGAAAATAACTTGTAGCGTAGAACCATATTCTTGTTTATCATTGCATTTATATTATGTTGTGATACACTACAAGTTTTACTGAGTACACAATATACTCAATCTTACTTAAATTGTTGTTCGGAATATAAGAAAAGGTTTATCCCTAACGATGTGTGTTTCCTACCCGGTATCAGAGGGTATGATGACAGGTCTTATCAGGACTAATCCTTGTTGGTTGCCTCTGGGTATGGATGAGGCACACCGTTGAACTTTTGATACTGAGTTTAATTTGGTCGGTTGACCTTTGTAATATAAAGCTGTTGTGTAACATTTTAAGTTAAGACCCATTGTACCATATTGTACATATAAATTGTGTACAGATATGATTACCAATGTTGTGGATGTGTATACTAATCACTAATTATGATACTCGACTAGGCTCATCCAGCGAGCCTGAAGCGATAGCCATGCGTCGTGGCGCGTCCCGAGAGACCGAGACGGCCCCGCGCGGTGGCCAGCTCGCCCAGAGCATGGCGGCTACGTCAAACGCGTGCACGGAGCGGGCAGCGTTCGCCCGGCTCCGTGAGGCGACCAGCGCGAGGTAGCATAAAACTTCGGTTGCGAGTGGTTGTGTTCAGTTCTGCCATACGGCGTGAACGTCATCCTCCTAGCGCGGCGGATTAAGGACCTGTCTGGATTGCGTCCTAGCGCTGATGTGCCTAGCCAGGATTCTATCGATGGCTCGTTTGATTGCCGATCTACCTGGCCTGGGTTCTTTCGGCAAGTTAGTTAGCCTGAGCCAATTTTTTACCTTATTTAATAATTATTTAAATAAATGAAAATGACTTTTACATGTGTTAGTTAGGTTAAGCTTTGAGGGGTGTTTGATGAGATAAGTCTTATCTTATCAGATCCAACCTCTTGGGTAAAAATAATAAATATTAATTTTGTTTTAATAAATAAGTTTAATATTTAATTATTAAGTAATTTTTGGGTAGCCTCTATCATGTGTAATATCCGGGAAAAATTTGAAACTTGAAATTTAATTATGTGATATGTCATATAATGCACGATGATACACCATTGGATGTACAATGCCGATCGCCGCCCAAAGAGTTCATTGATGGCGGCATTATTTCTTAAGAGTGGCCGAGGCAAACAAGCGATGGTTTCATGGTCCCATGTGCCCGTAAGAATTTGAAGGAATATTCTAGCTCAAGGAGTCTTCACTCACACTTGTTGAAGTCGGGTTTCATGCCAAACTATATTTGTTGGACCAAGCACGGAGAAACCAGGTTATAATGGAAGAAGGTGAAGGCAATGGACCCTAACGACATTATTGCTCAATACTTGACTTGATGATTTGCAATGGCTGGTAAGGAAGAAGGCAGGTAAGACACACTCGCAAGATGATGCTCTTGGTGATGTCATTCGTGATGCACAAAGAGATTGCAAGTGAAAAGGAGAAGGCTAAGTTTGACCGCATGCTAGAGGATCACAAGAAATTACTATACCCGCCCCAAGATGGGCAAAAAGTTGGGTACAACACGGAGTTGCTACAATGGAAGGCGAATGGTGTATCCGAAAGGCATTTGGGCATTATCAAGATCCAAAAAGATGCTTCAAGCCTAACGAATTGCCGCCACTACGCAAGGCAAAACAGTCGTCGCCTTTGGGATTAGAAATCCGTAAGATACATGCATGTCCTAATGATCGCATCCTCGATCGTGGCAAGGACTACGAGAATTTGGATGAATGCCCCGTATGCAAAGCGTCGCGTATAAGATCAGCGAGATGACCGCGATGTTGAGGGCGAAGAACGCCCCAGAAGAAAATCCTCGCCAAGGTTATGTGGTATGCTCCTATAATACCACGCCAAACGTTGCTCATAAACAAGGACCATGCAAAGTTGTCGCGATGGCACAAAGAAGACCGTAAGGTAGACAACATGTTGAGACACCCACGATGGGTCCCAGTGGAGAGCAATAGAGAGAATTCTGAGTTTGCGATGACGCAAGAAACCTAAGGTTCGCTTAAGTACGGATGGTATGAATCCTTTTGGGGACCGAGCACTAGTCATAGCACTTGGCCTACTTCATGTATCTACAACCTTCCTCCATGGTTATGCATGAAGCGTAGTTCATTATGATGCCGTGCTCATCCAAGGCCCGAGGCAACCCGGCAACGACATCGATGTTCACCGAGGCCATTAGTTGAGGAACTCCTTCTTTATGGAGCAAACCGTAGTGTGTGGGATGAGTACAAACAGAACACTTCGACCGCGAGCATTGTTGTTCGAATAATCAATGATTGGCCCGCCAAGTAATCTTTCGGATGATAAACAAGGGATACAATGCATGCATACAATGTTTTGATGACATTGAAGATATATTTGAAAAATGTCAAAGGTGGTACCTTGGCCATCGCTGCTTTCCCTATGAATCACCAACTAAGAAAGAAAGGCAAGCATTTTAACGGTAAGGCGTAACACCAACAAAGCCTCGCAACCGAATGGGAGGATGTACTTGATATGGTCAAGGATGTGCAAGTAGTCTTTGGAAAGGGACAAGGCAATAACCTGTTCGAAGATGCTAAGGGACACGCACCCATGTGGAAGAAGAAGTCCATATTTTGGGAGCTACCCTATTGGCAAGTCCTAGAGGTCCGCAACGCGATCGACGGATGCACCGACAAAGAATCTTGTGTGAACTCGCTAGGATTCATGGATGTGTATGGAAAGTCTAAGGATTCACTCAAGCACGCAGACTTGCAAGATGAAAGAACAGACAACTCGCATCCGAGAAGACAGACGATGGACGCCATTACTTAAGACTCGCTAGCTTCACTCTTAGCAAAGAAGAGAAGGAAAGCATGTTTGAATGCCTAAACAAAGATCAAGGTCCCATCCGATTCTCCTCCAATATAAAGCGATAATAAATGTGCCGAGAAGAAATTCCTACACTTAAAGTCCCATGATCGCCACGTGCTTATGACGCAATTGCTTGTTGCTTTAAGAGGAATTCTACCTCCACATGTACGTCGCCACCGTGAAGCTATGTGCATTCCTCAATGCAATTTCTCGTAAGGCAATCAATCCAATGGAACTAGCTACTCTGGTAATGATGTGGTTCAATGTCTTGTCGCTTTGAGTTGGTGTTCCTCCATCCTTCTTTAATATCATGACACACCTCCTAGTTCACCGGTCAAGGAGATTAATATTCTCGGTCCGTGTTCCTACACAACATGTTCCCTTTGAGAGGTTCATGGAGTCCCAAGAAATATGTTCACCACTGCTGGCCGAAGGAAGCATCGCCAAGGGCTACGGACAGAGGAGGTCATTGAGTTCGTGGTTGACTTCATTCCGACCTTGACCCGATTGGTGTTCCAATCGCGACACGAGGGAGACTTAGTGGAAAGGGAACACTAGGGAAGAAAACATATCTAGGGGACGATTATTTCAATAAAGCGACTACAAGTTCTTCAAAACTCCTCCGTGGTGGAGCCGATGTCGAGGTACACAAGGAGTTCCTACGATCCCGCCTGTGGAAGAATGAAGCTTGGATTAGGCGCCATCACATGGAAACTTTCAGTTGGTTGCGAAAAGAATGTCGTGGTGATGACAATATTGATGAGCAATCAGATTTGTTGGCTAGGCAACCATCGTGGCACATCCTCACGCATAAAGAGTACGAGATAAATGGAAATACATTTTACACGTAGCCCAAGATAAAAGGAGCACAACCAAAATGGGTGTCCGATAGATGCCAGACCCAAATGGAAAGAGGCAAACATATTATGGCCGATAGAGGAGATTTGGGAACTAGACTACGACCTAATTTTAAAGTCCCTTTGTTCCAAAGGCAATGGGTGAAGATGACCTGAGGCGGGTAACAATGACAAGGAGTATGGAATGACAACAAGGACCTCAACAATATTGGGTACAAAGACGAACCATTCGTCCTGTCACGATGTGAATCAGTTTCTATGTGAAAGACATGTCTACAAAACCCAAGAGAGGGAAAACTACGACAAATCAACCAATGAGCCAAAACGCCACATAGTTCTTTCGTGGAAAAGAAACATCGTGGGAATTGAGGACAAGTCGCAAGTCGAAGATTATGAAAGGGATGACCAATCCCGCCCTTCAGGACCAAAGACCCAAGCATCCCGCTAAATGCCGAGGATACTCCATGGTTACGCATGATCATAACCAAGGGTCATACGTCAAGAAGAAGTTCACCATCGTGTCGCTTGATATATAGTGATGTTTAATAAATAGTGTGTATTAGAGATTTTATGTAATAATTGTAACTTCGATGTTTCTATCATATTTTTCTTGTTTTTTATCGTTTCAAATGAAATTCTCATTGTGGTTTGAGCCCTTCATTTTGTTTATAGTTGGCTCTTCACTTCCCAAATTGTGGTCACTATAAAAGTCGTTGAAATGTCAATAAGATAAAAGGAAATGCAACTATTATTTTTTAAAAATTTATGCCTAGTATTTAATTTACTATGCATTTAACAAGAATTAGCATATTTATACAAATAAACTTAATACAAAACCCAAACTGAAAACTGTATGAATCGAATAGTGGGGACCTTTAGTCCCGTCCAGACATCCTGACTAAAGGTGAAAACTGTGGGAAAATATGTCCTCACGAAGACCTTTTGTCCCGGCGTAAAACCACCCGGACTAAAGGTCCACCTTTAGTCCGGCCAGATACCACCGGACTAAAGGTCTTAGTCCGGCTGGTAATACCCCGCGACTAAAGGCCCCTCAAGATTAAGCAACCCCGGCACCCGAGCCCCCGCCTTCCTCGCTGCCTCCCTGCCTCCTCCGTCCCTCGCTTCCGTGCGCCGCAAGCTCCTCCGCCCGTGGCTCCATCACGCCCCTCGGACTCCTCCAGCCGTGAGCCTCCCCTTCCCCCCTAGCCTCCCCTTTCCTCCCGCCACTGCCCACCCGCCCTGGCACCCGAGCCCCTCCCCGATGCCCCGGTGGATCGGTTGTGTTGTATGAATTTTGTGATTGAGCAATGCATGATTTTGTGTAGGTACATGGATTCATAAATGTTCCGGATTCGGATTATTGATTCGAAATGTAGTAGTTCGTAAATGGATGTATGGATCTTTCGTTGAATTCATGATTGAGCAATCTATCGCTTTGTCTAGCTACATTATACATTCGGATGTATGGATCTTTCGTTGTACATTCGATATATGAATTCTCAAGGAATTGTTGAATGGAAAATGGTTTTTGGCAATGTGTTGATGTATTGGTTCTTTTTTCTAAGGTCTTTTTGAAAGATTTCCAAAATTTGCCATTAAGATACCCGAATAAACCGTACAACAGAACAGCAGGCTAACGGATCTATTAATCGACCTCTCTAATAGAAAATTATAAAACCTCACTGATTAACTATACAAAATCGAGAAAAAATACTAGATCGTTACCCACTATTTGGCGTACTGTGCAAAGGAATTGCTGGCTTCGCTCGGCGACCTTCAGCGATGCTTGATAAAGAAAAGCCGACGGCGCTTGGTCGATTAGCTCAGCGTGAGCGGGAAAACAAGATGCACGCAGAGAAATCCAGGTAGCGGCAGCGCCTAACGAAGTAAGGCAAGCGGCGGTCTTGGCGGCCAAGCGGAGGTGCGCACTCGGCAAGCTTTGGCTTCCGCTGGCGGCGTCACGCGACAAAGAGCGGCAATGAGATCGCGAGCAAAGCGAGCACATATTACCCGACCAGCATCGCAAGACAACCAAAGAAGAAGCGGCCGAACAATGGCAAGAGATCGAATACAGCACGCAATTGGCCGTGGCTGCAGGTCTTGGCCGCGAGGAGGAAAGCGGTTGGCAGCAACAACAGAAATTGGATAGCAACGCAGCGAAACGCGGGGATTGGCTTGGGAAAAAGTGGCTAGGGTTTTCTAAAATAATTCCACCACTATTTATCTGACTCACAAAAGATCCAAAATTCTATTTTCATAAATCCCTTTTATTTAATTCGCAAAACCCTAAATTCTTTAATTACTTAACTTTTTTTTATTGCTATTAATATGATTTTCAGAATATTACATTCTACCCCCCTTAACGGAATTCGACCCCGAATTCTACTCGCCGTTCTACTCAAATAAAAACTACACATTTGAAATTAAACAACAAAATAACACGTGCAGCGTGAACAACTCGGGTATTGCTCGCGCATGCAGACTCCAACTCCCAAGTCGCCTCTCTCTCGGTGATCGTCCACGGCACCTTGGCGTATACCAACGTCTTGTGCCTCGGACTCGCTCAGACCTCTCGAATCGCGCGCCGGACGCGACTCAAGCTGTGAGGTCTTGCTCAATAGTCGTGGCTCTAATGAAATCTTATGCTCTGGATCTCTCAAAAACTTCTCGGCATCGAGGCGTGAAACACATTATGAACTCCACGCATGGACTCGGGAAGGTCCAGGCGGTAGGCTAACTTCCCAATTCTTGCAATAATCGAGAGCGATCCAGCGTACCTCGGGCTAAGCTTCCCTTTGGTGCGAATCGGACAATACCTTTAGTGGGAGACACTCTCAAGAGCACTGGTCACCCACTGCAAACTCAAGTCGCGCCTCCTCAAATCGGCATAACTTTTACATGCGCTCTGGTGCTAATGATTACGCCTCACCATGGCCACACGCTCAGCGGTCTTACGGATCCAATCCGGACCCAAAGCGCCTTCTCTCCAAGCTGCATCCCAACAAAGTGGCGACCGCACTTCGCCCATAGAGAACCTCAAATGGCGGCTCTAATCTTGGAATGGTAACTATTATTATAAGCAAACTCGCAAGTGGCAACCGGTCCTCCCAACTACCCTTCAAGATAGAACACAAGATCGCAACATGTCCTCCAAAGTCCGAATTGTCGCTCGATCGCCCATCATGCATGGGTGAAACGATGTACTCAAGGCGATTTGTGTGCCCAATGCACTCTGCAGACTCTCCCGAACTTGGAGACAAACTTGGCGTCCCTGTCGAAATAATGGTCTTTGGCACACCATGCGGTCTTACTATTTCACGCACATAAATAGGAGCTAGATCACTCATTTGAATTTGTCGTGCGAATAGGAATGAAGTCTTGTGAGACTTGCTGAATCGATCCACCACTACCCAAATCGCATCCTTCCCTCGCGGCGAGCGAGGCAACGCCACCACAAAGTCCATAGAGATATCATCCCAAGGCCCAGGGTACCTCCAAAGGCTGCAATAACCTGCGGGGCGCTTGTGCTCGACTTTCACTTGGCGACAAACACCACAAGAAGCCACATAGTTAGCAATGTCCACCTTCATTCTTTTCCACCAAAAATTTCATTTGAGATCTCGATACATCTTAGTCTCACGGGATGAGCGATTATGCGAGTGCGATGTGCCTCCCTCAAAATCTCATCTTTGACCTCCGCCTTTTGTGGTACACAAAGGCGGCCCTTAAACCTCAAAGTACCAAAATTGTCCATACTAAAATCACCCTCTTTTCCCTCATCCAGACGCTTCCTAACCTTCTGTGATAACGGTCACTCTGTTGTGCTTCCAGACACGATGCGGAATAGTGACTCAAGAATCAATCGTGTCTCAACATGTGATGTGCCCGCATAACAATAGGATATACCCATGCGATCAAAATCAGCAATAAGGCACTCTAGAGTAGCGGGAGTCGCCTTGCGACTAAGAGCATCCGCAACAACATTGGCCTTGCCTGGATGATACTGAATAGTAAGATCGTAATCCTTGATCAACTCCAACCACCTCCTTTGCCTCAAATTCAGATCCTACGAGTGAAGATATATTTGAGACTCTTGTGATCTGTGAAAATATCACAAGGCTCGCCGTATAGATAATGCCTCCAAATCTTGAGAGCAAAGACAACCGCAGCCAACTCCAATTCATGAGTGGGATAATTCTGCTCGTGCTTCTTTAAGCGCCTCGGCGCATAAGCAATCACCTTACCGTCTTGCATGAGAACACACCAAGACCCACTCGAGGCGCATCTCAAAAGATCAGAATCGCTTTCCGGCTCGGGAAGAGTGAGAATAGGAGAGGTCACCAACTTTGTCCTTCAAAATCGTAAACTCACGCTCACACTCATCATCCTTTGGAATCTCACACCTTTACGAGTAAGTGAGACATCGGTTTGGCGATGATAGAAATCTGCACAAAACGCCGATAATATCCACCAAACCCAAGAAACTCCTCACCTCCTTCACACTAGTCGGCCTCTTCCAATCCACCACTGTGGAGACCTTGCTAGGATCAACAGCAATACCCTGAGGGTTAATCACATGACCCAGAAAACCCACTTCTGAAATCCAGAACTCACACTTCTTCAACTTAGCATAGAACTTGTGCTCTCTCAAAGTATCTAAAACCAACCTCAAATAACGCTCATGATCCTCATTGGTCTTGGAATAGATAAGAATATCATCAATGAACACCACCACGAAGTCATCTAGATACTCGTGTAACATGTTGTTCATGGTCTCCATAAAAATGGCAGGTGCATTAGTCAATCCAAAAGACATAACTTTATACTCATAATGCCCATACAGTGGAGAAAGCGGTCTTCTCTACATCACGCTCACGCATTAACGGATTTGATTATACCTCGATCGAGATCAATCTTGGAGAACACTTGAGCTCCATTCAACCGATCAAACAAGTCCTCAATGCGGGGCAATGGATATTTGTTCTTGATTGTGACTGCATTAAGCGCGCGGTAATCAATACACATGCGCCAACTCCCATCCTTCTTCTCGTGAGCGAGCAGAGCTCCCATGGCGATACACTACGCTGATCAAACCTTTAGCCAACAAATCATCCAATTGCTTCTTCAACTCGTCCTGAAATGGACGTGCTAAACGATATGGAAACATAGAGATGGGACGAGTACCCGGAACAAGATCAATGCGAAACTCCACGTCTCGCACAGGTGGCAAACCCGGAAGATCAGCTGGGAACACATCTGGGTAATCACGACCACGGAATCTCCTCAATCTGCGAAGCCACACTCGGTTTCTCGGCAAGAGCTAAAAGAAGCCCGATTTCATCGCACACGCGACCCGGAACAGTCCGCCAACATCGAAAAGAGAAGCGCGGGCGCACTCCTGAAAGGTCAACGTCTCCCAGGCGAGTGCGCACGAGACCATTCTCTGAAGCGAGGATATCACGGCTCGATAAGAGTGCAACCAATCCATACCCAAGATAACATCGAACGGCTCCATTTGTATAACTATCAAATTCGCCGTGAACTTCTCTCCATCAATAACAATAGAACACCCAGAACAAACAGTAGAGCTAGCAATAATACCCCCAGGAGAACTAACTAACACTGACTGAGAAATCCACTGCATACTCAAGTTCGCTCTCCTAGCAAACGCCATCGACACAAGCGAAAAGGTAGCCCCGAATCAAAAGGACTAAAGCATCAAACGAATCCACAAGCAAAGTACCTGTCACCACGTCAGGACGACCCGCGGACTCCGCGGTAGGCATGACGTACACTCCAGGTGGCGCCATGGCGAAAGAAGACGATGCCGGGGCGGCGAGAGCCCCAACAATCTGCTGCGGCGGTGCGGTAAGGTCGGTCGTGCAACTGGCGGTGCGAAGGTGGCGGTGCCGATGAGTACCCATTGGGCGCCCAAGCTGAAGGAAAGCGGCATCATTGGAGGAGCGATCATCATCTGGAAAGATCCTCGGCGGGACCCAGAAGAAGAAGAAGATGGCACAGCTCCCACTTGATCACGCTAAGCGGGTTACGGCGACACACCGCTCCTTGTGACCCGGTCGGCCACGCGGCGGCAATCTCCGTCAAGTGCACTCGGCGAACACGGTGTCCATCACCACACTTAAAGCAAAGCATGCCTCCTTACAGGGACGGAGACGAAGAGCTGGAGTACGCAAAAGGGCGAGTAGCCAAGAAGAGAACGGCCTCATTGCTTAGACACTGAAAGGCTGCGGTCCTCCTTGAATTTCTTGGCGGTCGTGAGCAGACCCACTTCCTCAGTAGAGCTCCTCTTACGGTCACCACCGAAGCAACGATCCACAGGCTTCTTTGCGCCTTTGTGAGTGCATCTCCAACTCCATGCCCCTAGCTTGCTCCACAGCAGAGTGTAGTCACGAGTGGAGTAGCCCCCAACACATGTCGGATTTTCTCAGGTGAGACCTGACGGAACCTCTTGGCTTCGAAGATCATCGTTAAGCATCAGAAGGACGAAGCGAACCAAGTTGTTGAACTCGGCCTCATACTCAAAGAATAGACCTCTTCCCACGAGCAAAGGTCGTCAAGGCAACCTCCATCTTCTCAACAAAGAATAGGGTAGAACTTTCCCTTGAACTGATCAACAAAGTTCTCCCAAGTGGTCGGCCCTTGAGTGGCGGTCCTCGAAGACAACACGCCTCCCACCAAATATCCGCTTGCCCTTTCAAATTGAAAGGCTACAAACGGACCCTCACGAGGTGAAGACATCTCTAAAGCTCCAAACTGTCTCTCCATGTAGCGCAACCGGTCCATTGCCTGGACCGGTGTGCCCGAGCCGTCAAACGAATCAAACCTCAACCCCATCCACTCTCAAGTGACATCCGCGCCTCAGGAACCGGTAGATGTGCGACAGGAGCAACAACAGATCTGCGACAGAGGGGCTGCCGCGCTGTTGACGAAGAGCACTGATCTCTCCCACCAACTCTCTCAGCAAAGCGGGGGTCTCATCTTGGGCCCCAACCGGAGGCGGGTCAACAGCAAAGAACCCCTCACTCATCGACTCATCTGCACTGTGAGGTGGCTCCACGGAACCTCTTCCGCGGCCCCGACCTCCACGACCGCGACCACCACGACCACGTCCTCTACCCCTCGGCATAGCTATCAACCACAATCAACAATACACAATGAGTTCAAAGATCAAAATAAACTCATGCATCAATAAACAACATAACGGAAGCGTAAAACTATATTCGTACCTCTCTCTAACCTACTGTGCACTAGTGTGTCAAATTTTTAGGTTAGTTAACCATTAGCAAATTTTAGTTGATTTACTAATACTAAAACAAATTTTAACAATTTTAATTTGTCTAAGTTGTTAATCTATTCACCACGGACCTAAAGCCCGCTCGATACCAAGCTATGCCTTGACCAACACTGAGCCTAGAATGCCACCACACTACACTTTAAACTAATAATTATCGACACACTATAAAAATTACAGCAAGGAGACAATGATAATCATATCAATGGACCACAAAAGAGCAATGCATAATTATGGATCATGTGATAATAAATAATCAATGGGAATTATAACCAGGTAAATAATCCAAAGTAGCATCAACCAATGAATCCAAAATTAATAAGGCAAATGGTCTAGTCCAAATGATGTCCTAAACTTTATTCAACCTCTAACATGTCCAAGTGTAATCCAATTCTGAATGAAAAGATTATGAAGGTAAATGATCATGTGTTGCCCATGTGCTCTACTCGCTCTCAGTTACGGCATCCTCGAAGATCACCTAAAGACAACAATAGAGCAAGGGTGAGTCCACGACTCAGCAAACACATCCATAAACAACGAACAATCATAAATCAACAGCATTCAATAACTTCATTATCATCACAGGTACTTCTATTAACATTCTCATCAATTAATCTCATGTATCAATGCAATTCTAATCTACATGTCCACATGCACTTCTTTCGCGTATACCGGTATAGCATGAGTGAATGCTCGCGACAACATTCACTCTCAAGCCCGTTCCTCCATAAGGATCGGGGACCTCCTCCACTCCCGTGGAGTTGTGATCATAAAGATCACCTTCTCTTATGCAAAGATGCTTATGAATGCAAACATGCAAACTCCATCATAAACATCATATCCAACTTTTCATCATGCTTGTCAACAACGATATAAACATACCAATTATTTGTTTGCAATTAAACAAAATAAAAGCACAACAATAATGGTAATAGAAGATAAAGAAAACAGTGATCGATCATTGATCGCTGTCTACCATGCACTTGCCTTTACTAGTTGCGACGCACGATTTGATTAGAAGACGGCAACAAGCACGACGCTTCTCCTACATTAAATACACACATCTCAATACAAGCTACAGCATCCTAAGAATAACAATCAATCGACAACGCTCCTACACGTCCCCAAATATACCACGTTACGCTGGTACCGAAAAGTTACCCATAGCTGTCTTAGTACTAAAACGAACGTAACTTTTGACTCGAACGTCCGATCACCACAAACCACCCTATTCTGGATTCTTCATAAAATTATCCACATTTTCTTAGATTACGAAGACTTCTAATTAAATCATCTAACCCTCCGTATTTAGCCTAGAAAGTCGGTCTGTCCGCTTCGGAACAGCGGTCTTACTAAATTCATAACTTTTGTTTTACTCAACCAGAATTCGCGTTCTCAGATTCTACAGAACCATTGGACAATTATTTACAACTTTCATGTAGATCCGAAACTCTAATTAAGCTATTTACTATTTTTAATCTACAGTCTACCAAAACAGCGCCGAAAGACGACAACCGTAAAAACAGCGGTCTTCCGAAAATCATAACTCGAATTCTACTTGTCCGATCGACATGATTAAATATGCTATAGAAAGATATCGAAATTATCTACAATTAACTAGTAGATGAGATTTCCAAAATTTGCCATTAAGATACCCGAATAAACCGTACAACAGAACAGCAGGCTAACGGATCTATTAATCGACATCTCTAATAGAAAATTATAAAACCTCACTGATTAACTATACAAAATCGAGAAAAAATACTAGATCGTTACCCACTATTTGGCGTACTGTGCAAAGGAATTGCGGCCGCTTCGGCGGCCTTCAGCGATGCGATCAAACAGCAAAGCGGCAATGACAAAAACCGCAGAAAACTACTGTCTGTATCACAGCGCTCGACCTGAACCGTCTTTCCTAAATGAAACGGCTTAGATTTCTGAAATGTCATCGCATTGTGCTCCTATGACCATACCACTATTTTTCAACATAAAAATTAAAGTAGAAACTCCTTATTTAATAAACCACTAGAGTCTGGTATTGCCTACAACCAATTAATTAGTACATGTACATCGAACTTGAGGAGCATCCTTGGCACAAAGGTGCTCGACTCGTTTGTCCACTAATTAACCTAGAAATTAGTAGTACTCGTGAAATTGAACTCTGGTCATCACCAAACAACCGCTTAAACTACCAACATATTTCTCACCAATTGTCCGTACTAGCCAGAGCAACATAGAGATGGCCATACACACGGAACGAATTAATTGACAGTCGCATCCAATTGTCAAAAGAACACTTAAATTGCAAGTAAGGCACATTATATTGTAGGCAACACTTAAAACAACCACCTTCTTTTCCTTTTTTGAGATGTTCATAGACACCAAATTATTCATCATAAGCTGAAGGCCATGAAGCATCCACAGCTAGCTACACATGCATGTTTGAGACAACTAAAGCATGCAACACTGCGGAGCCACGTTACACATGAGCATTCTTCGCCCGAACGTCGAAGACTTCACGAGCAGTTGGCCCCGGCCGCGGAGCCATTCCGGCCGCAGTAGTTGAGGAGGAGGGGGACGTCCAGCGGCAGGTTGATGGGGATGCCGACGACGTTGAGCTTGATGGCGGCGCACAGGCAGGCGACGACGTCGAGGTTGACGAGCCGCCCGATCAGCGGGCAGCACTGCCGGTTCGACGGCACGTTGATCTTGAGCTTGAGCAGGACCAGCACGTCGGCGCACACCTTGAGGTCGGCCAGCGCGTTCGTCGGGCACGGGTTGCCGCCGGACGGCAGCGCCGGGCTCTGGCTGCGGACGCCGGCGAAGAAGAGAAGGTTCAGGGCGAGCAAGATCGCCCGGAGAGCAGTGGAGTTGGAGGCCATTTTTGTTGCAAGTTAATAATTTGGACGTGGTAGCGTAGCTCTCTATTGTCTTGAGTGTTAATTCTTTGTAGCTTGTTCTTCTAGCTAGTATGGTTAGTGTGGATTATTTATAGACAAATTAATCCATCTGCTGTGCAAGGTGCCCACAAGATATTTTTAGCTAGCTCAATTGGTGCATGCATGTGTGTACATGAAACGAGCTAGCGACGGCAAGTTTTGCAAAACGAATGATATCTGCTCACCACACCGTTAGTTTCCCCCTTCTGTAAAGGTCCATACCGACGCAAGAATCACGTCCATGCAGCAATGCATGGTTTTAAGTTTTGGGAATTGCCTTTTAACTTCTGATAGTTTTTTAAAGTTAAAATTGTCATTTTTTTTTGTTCGTTGGATATACTATAAGATTCGTATTGTTGATGTGCTATAAGGAAAAAAAAAATCATAATAGTCGAATTTTTATTCATTCGATGTACTTTGAGATTTGTATTTTTTTTCCATATGATAAATTGGGTTCGAATTTATGATGATTTTTTCTTCGAAACATAGCGGGTTTACCACATTGCTGTATTTTGTTGGTATATAAATTTATTTTTTTATCTTTATTTTTACTCAACCTCTCAAAGTATATGTGAAGAACATAATGAGTTCACTACATTACTATATTTTGGTAGTATATAATTTTATTTTTTTATCTTTATTTTTGTTTTATCTCTCAAAATACATGTGAAGAATATAACGTGTTCATCACATTGACGTATTTTATTGGTATATAATTTTATTTTTTCTCAACCTCTTAAAATACATATGATATTTTGAATCATGTGATTTTTTTGCGGACGGATCTAGAATATCTATCAGAAACGAACTTTACAACTCAACGGGCACCGCATGCCAAAAGAGGGCCATCCAATATTTGACAGCTTTCGGTTGTAGGTGTGCACGCATACGCGCGCTGCCACACAAATCACAGCGCATGGTTCGCTCTGATGCAACTAGCTAGCCGACGTCCCGTGCGCAGCGCAACCGCGTAGCCACCATTTGTTTCGGAGCCTCAAAAGGTGAATCGATTTCCACTCAACCGAGACCAGATTCCCGTCAAAAAGGAACGTGTTTCATCGTAGGATAATCGAGTGGATCGCAGGGTTTATGATGTGACCAAACCAGGGGGTATCTTTTTGAACATATATTTTCAGGCAGGTAAAATTAGCTTAGTTGGAGTCTTGGAGATAAGCTCTAAGTCGTATTGATCTGCTGCAGCTGGGTCGGCAACACACCCATACCAAGCTAGCCCAGTAGCCAGACGTGTACGCCGCGCTGGCCCGCTTTGCTTTTACTTTGCTGGGTCGGGAGCGCCATCCATGGCGCCCAAGTGGGCCGCAGCAGCAGCTCGCCCACCGGCTCTTGGTTTTGCCGGTCCCGGTCATCGAGAAGGAAAGGTGATCCCTGACCGAATGTACGCTGATTGAGTTAACAACTTACGTGCAATGGCCTGGTTAAGATAATGGAACATATTGGAACCATAGCAGACATAAGTCATCATAGGGGTGATTGTCACTGCTTTCAACTTGATTCTAAGTGGCATATTTATGATCAAGATAAAATTTAGACCCTGTTTAGTACAGCTTCTACTCCCATCTTCTCAATCGAATCTCGTGGAGCCGTACCAAACACCCAACTTCTCAAAACAAACGGATCCCGATTCTCATGGGAAGCGGAGTCAAAATTGAACTAGCGACTAGAAGCTACATTTCCATAGATTCTTGTGGGGAGCTAGCCCATCTGAAATAAAGAGATCCTAGAAGTTCTAGGTAATTGCCCGCGATTACCACTCCCCTACCCCATAAGCCCCAGGGACCTGTTCGCATCTTGAGCTTCATCGCGTGTGGAGACGGGGCGACCCAACGGCGATCCCCCCACTCCAAATCCTCGAGACGAGTGCGATGCCGCCTCTTGCCCCTAAGTGCACCGCCGCCACCTCTCGAAACACCCAACTTCTCAAAACGATCGGACCCTGATTCTCGCGAGGAGCGGAGTAAAAATTGAACTGGATAAATCACTCCCTTGAACTTTCTGTTTTACTAATGTTCCCTTTTGTTAGCTTGTAAGTTATAATGCTGGTGGAATTTTGGTGCTAAGTTTATTAAGCCTTGCATGGCTGGATAAAAAGTTTTCAGTTCTGTTTGTTTAAGAGGTGTGGGGTCGAGGGAGCTGTGGTGGTGTGTCGTGATACTCTGACGTAATTTGATCAAGCCTTGGCTCTTGATTGCTATGGCCCTGGATAATGACTTAATCTTGGCTCACTTATGAGTCGTGACGCCCATCGTTATATATTCAATAGAGCCCAATGGGCACTATATATAGGGAGTACAAGGGGGTTGCCATGTATAGATAAGGAAACCAAAAGAGTGTCATATTCTATTCTAGAGTCCTATTCTAACACTAATATCACAGACAGTTCGTATTAAGAATCGTCTGTGATATATCGTCATATGGTAAATTTTCCTTACTCTGTGATAGGGAGACGTCCTTACGAAGACAGTTCTTGTTAAAAACCGTCTGTGATTATTGCAACTATTACATATAGTTTTTAACAAGAACCGTATGTGATAATTGCAATTATCACGAGATTTTGCCTCCCCAAATGCTTCCTTGTTAATCTCCCGTTCCCCTCCCTCCTCGACCACTCTCCACTCCCAAACCACAAATCCTAGGGGACTCCTCAAGAAGGTCATGAAGGCGATCTGCGAGCTAGTGACAGATGCCAACTTCGACTGCTTCGTCACCTTCATGTTCGAGTCCCTCAGTAAGTGATCAATCGCTTGTCGCCTCCCCTTGCCTTGTTGCTTTTGGTGGCTCTCAGTGGTGACTGTGGTTTTCTTGTGAATGAACATATTAAGATAAGGTTGTGGATTTTGAGATGAAGCTGATGGACATCGACAGCGAGCACCTCGCCACCTCGGCATCCCTGAGTCCAAGTCCACCTCTTCATCTCGAACTCGTTTTCCTCCCCGACTATAAATCCGAACCTGAACAGATTTAGATTTCGCGCACTATCTGATAAAATAGTCATAACTTTTTCATACGAACTCAGATTGCGACGTTCTTTGACTCGTTGGAAAGCTAACAAAAAGTTCAAGGTCAAGTTTAGAGCCTCAAAACGACCTCCGAAGTTTTAGCACCCGTTTTCGCCGTTCGTTCGCCATCCAGTTTGAGTTTTCTTTCATTCTAGATTGTGTAATCAGCTATTTTCATAAGGCATGACTAGCATTTCCTAATGCTAGCCGAAAAACAGAAAAATATCCATCACATACAGTTTTATGGTATAAATCATCTGTGAAAGCCAACTATCACAGACGGTTATTGTTAAGAACCATTTGTGTTGTGACTTATCACAAACGGTTATTTATATGAACCGTATGTGTTGTGACTTATCATAAATGGCTAAAAAACCATCTGTAATAATCGTCTATTATCACAGACATATAAATTCAGATGGTTCAGAAACTGTATGTGATTTTTAGATGCTAGAAATATTTTTTTATTGGGGGCAACGGTAAAGCCAGTAAGGCAAAAAAAATGAAAATTTTCTGATTTTCAAATCAAATTTGATTTTTTTGGATTTTTAATATAAAAAAAAAATCAAATTCTAGCAAAAATTAAACAAATTCGATATTTTAGACAAAATCCATACAAACCGACTTTTTTTTGACCGATTTGTATTCCTACCGGCCCCACCGATATGACTGAAATTTCCTATTTTTGGCCAAAATTCTGAACACTAGCAGGGACTCACGCAAAGAAGGCTCAAAGACACCGCTCATCGGACTGCCATTGCACGACGAGCAGCTCAATCTGCTCAATTCAGGATGTGGCTCAGCATAAAGGCAAAACAGGAAGCTAGAGGAAGAAGACGAAGAGCGACTAGCGCTCGGACATACTGTCCGAGTGCTAGCGTCGTACGTAGCACTCCGGCATTGGATTTCGGAACATGCTTTTCAATAGTCGATCTAGCGCGTAGAGCGAACATACTCCCAAACGTCTCACTCATTGCGCCCCAAACTCGCTTATCGCAATCCCGATCTCCCCAAACATCTCCCGAACCTGAACATCTAGCTCATGGTGCGCAGACAACATCAATGATCTCCTCCGCACATGAATCCCCCATAAATTCCTCCTGGTTGATCTCCCCGCAATCCCGAACATCTCCCACAGCACAAACTCGATCAATAAAATCAAAACAAAAGCATCTGGAAAAAACACGTTGAAAAAATCTTGCAACATCACTGTGAATAGTATGCAATATTTTTTCTACAGATGCAATATTTTTTATACGGGGTGCAACATCTCAAAGAACAATACACAACATTCTTTACAACGGGTTGCAATAATTTTTTCAACTGGCTGAAATCTTGCAATATCACCATGAACAATATGGAGTATTTTTTTCTACTGATATATTTTTTTCCTACGGATGCAATATTTTTTATATGGGGTGCAATATCTCAAAGAACAGTACGCAATATTATTTACAACGGGTTGCAATAATTTTTTCAACGGGACGCAACATCACAACAATTCACCACTTTTTACAACATCAGACTCAGAACAATGACTCAAAACGAAAAGAGAATCTTGCCTCGTTGCATGCCGCCCGTATGGCGAGGTGTTGATATCACGGGCGTCGGAGGTGAAGAGGCAGCCTGGTTCGACGAGCGGCCGTCGGTCGGCGAAGGTGGCGCCGCCCTAGATGAGGACACAGTGGGCGAGGTGGCCTCTGAAGCGGATGTCTTCTCCTGGGACTTCATTGCAGCGTGAGAGGTGTGAAGTTGAGAGAAGGAGAAGGAGAAGGAGCATGAGCTCCATTTGACTTGCACTGGCCACGTGCAGCGAGAGACTGGAGCTTATGGGAAGTAGCTGGGGGAGAGAGAGAGAGCGCTCTGATATGGGCGGTGATGGATAGTTGAAGCGAAAAATGGATATAGTTGAAGACTAGAGATAGAATAGAGTTAAATTTAAATATGATCATATGGAGTAAATTGGACGTCCTCGCGGTACCGTTTCCCTATTCTCTATCTTTTCCAGGGACGTATCCCTATGCTGTTTATGGAGCCTCCACTAGAGACGCAGTGGCCCACGACGCCCCAACGTCACGCTACTTAGTGTATGGCTTCAGTATCGTTCAATGCTAAGTTGCTAACAACGGCATTTGGAATTTACTGGAGACATGTGTGTATGCACATTATTTTCACCACATAGTTCGACCCAAGGAATGTTTTCTACAGCATACAGAGACAGAGTGTGGGTTGTTCGTTTAGGTTTAGATTTTCTGATTTATAGTTTAAAGTCAAAAAAAATTAATCAGTTTATAAACTCTTTAGCTTTTAAGTCAAAGTTTGGTGTTTGGTAATATAATTTTTTTTATAAGATATTGATCTATTGAGTTGTGTGTGAAGAATGAAAAGTCTAAATTACCCTTTAGGGTTTAAAGGACATTTCTAAGTATATATTTAAACTTATTTTGCATAGAATTTGTAAATATGATGATATGTACAAATGTACATATAAAATAAAATAGATTTCGTCCATATAATGCCTCGAGATTGGTACAACTTTGAAATTTCTAGCCAAAGTCCTGTCTTCTAATAAATTTTAATATCTTTGCACAAATTTCAGAACACTTTGGATAGATAGGATAGTGCATGAACATCCATGCAAACGTGGAGCTGCATTTCTCTTTCGAGTGAGCTAGTATTGCTCACTTCATTTCGTGCGCAGTGGATTCAACATGATATTACGAACCAGATACATTATAGGCATAGATATCCATGCAAAACACAGTAGCAAGTATTTACACTTTTTTTTTCTCTCAAAAAAAGTATTTACACTTTTTTTTTCTCTCAAAAAAAGTATTTACACTTTTTACAGGTGAAAGAAAAGTAGCACTGCCCAGCAGCGTTTCTCGGTTTTATTGCAACGAGGTTAAGCAATTAACACGTAACTGGTTTAACTAAGACGCATAAAGCGGTTCAGGTGCAGTTTTCCTCTGTAACCTGAGAAACAAACATAAAAAAGAAAGCATGCTAGGAAAATGATGAAAAACAAGAAGTTTATGTAAACAACGTCACTAGGTATCATTCCACGATGCTGCATGAGGTGTAGGATATGCTTCACCTTCACCATCACACGCAAACTGCCGATTCTAAAATGAGAGTACGTACTATTTCCTCGAAACACCGACTGAATAGCCTCCAGTATTTTTGCTACTATCAACAAAACCAAGAACACTATTATTGACCTAACCAAAACATGTTGCCTTGTTGTAAGTGTCTTTCAGTGATTGACAGGGCACAGCATCCCTAATAAGCAAACAACTGTTGTGTACTTGTATTCAGATGATACCTTGTTTCTTTATTCTTTGAGAATAACCAAATGTATCTTGAGTTACTGCAAAACTATCATACAAATGTACTAAGGGTAGACAATTATGCAGCCTAAAACCAGCAGCTTGGTTCTAGGAGTAAACAAGTGCTGGCCACATTCAATGCAAACTAGGATTTGTTTCTAAGTAGTTCTAATTCTTGCGGTTAAATATGTTGAGACCTTCTTGAGCAAATAAAAACTCAAAATAAAATTGTAATTGAAGTATTATCCAAAAGTGACATCATGAACTAACCAGTTTTCCTTGGACCATTCACATACTTCAGTATCAACTACTTGAACTACATGTAGGCTCAGTGCATGTCTTGACTCTTGACGCTGGAGAAAGATTCTCAAAGCTTGACAAAAATTAGTTACATTCACCTTGATCTAGTAGAGGCGGCAGCGTCCGTGTAGGGGAGGCAGCGCCGTCGTCTGAGGGGAGGGGAGGCGGCGGTGTTGAGGGAGGGGAGGCGACGTCGTCGTCCGAGGGGAAGGGAGGTGGCGGCGTTAGGGGAGGGGAGACGATGTCGGTGCAGGGGAGGCGATATCATCGTCCGATGGGAGGGGAGGCGGCGGCGTTGGGGGAGGGGGCGACGTCAGTGCAAGGGGGTGGCGGCATCGGGGTAGGGGCAGGGGAGGCAGCGTCAGTGGGGGGAGGGGTGTGGAGGCGACGACGACGTTGGGGCAGGGGCAATGGGTGTGGGAGGCTAGGAGCCGAAGGGGAGGGGGTGAACAGGTGGAGAGAAGGAAGTAAAAGGGAAAAAGTAAAAGGGTTTTCATTTATATACGAATGACATTTTGAGTGTAACTTCAACGAAGTTCAGTGTCAAATGGATATTCCATTCCATAAAAGCCAAAAAAACATCTCTCGTAGCTTATGACTTTTAGACTTAAAATAGCTTAAGCTTTATATAAACTAAATGAAAAAAACCACCTATTTGTTTAGGCTTATATTTTTTACTTTTAAGTTAAAGAAAAAACTAAACAAAGAGGGCCTCAAGATCTCGCCTTCGAGTAACGGCTTCAAGATCTTGCCCTCGAGCAACGGTGGCACTCGAGCGACGACGGTTTCTAGTGAGGCAGCGGTGGTCGGCGAGCACCTATGGATGACAAATGAGGCCGATATGCCTTATTTATTTATTTCTCGGCATCGATTCATGTACATAGTTCAACTCAGGGAATTTTTCTTTTGCATTGATGCGTCTAACCACTTGAATCGGTTCAATCTCTCGCTCCTCCCTTAGGATCGGTTTAATTCCAACCACGGTGAAGATGCCCTTGCTTAAGATCATGAATTGGAAAAATAAAATTAGAGTTATATTTAGCAGGATTTCAACCACATTGAAGATGGCCTTACTTAAGATCATGAATCATAACATTAGAGTTATAATTAGCAACAAGAATCCTCCGACTCCATAACTCCACCAGTTTCGTTTGACGGGGGTCTCCAGTGGGCCCGGGTCAAAGTTCTGTATCAGCCAAGAAAGATTAAAAATCAAACCACCACTCAACCCTTGCTTTTAAATCTAACAGTAAAGAAATACTCTTAATACAGATCACTGTAGACCAAATACTCTTACCTCTGCATTTATCTCTTCAATGCGGACGATCCGTTTCCCTCCGCACCCTCCCTTCCTTCCATCCTCTCGGTTGCCTTTTCTTCCTTGCGAGTTGCGAACCCGAGAGCGAGAGCGCGGCGCACCACCATTGCAGCACGGTTCCACCAACCCGCGAGGCGAGATCCAGTTCGAGGAATAGGAAGGCTCGGTCCGGGAGATGGCGGAGCAGCTCACCGAGGAGCAGATCGCGGAGTTCAAGGAGGCGTTCGGCCTCTTCGACAAGGACGGCGACGGTACGGACCGGCTGCACCGTACCGTCTTCGCTAAAACCCTACCATGGGTTCAGGTTTACTTTTCTTTAGGGTTCTTGGCGCACCCTCGTGTCGTCCGCTCGTTGCTCGTTAGAGTAGAGCGTGCGAGGATTCGTTTCTGTTGCGCTTGCTCTGCGTAATCTGTCAAGATAAGTGATTCGATGTGGTTGTTTAGGGAGATTATTAGGTTCTTCTTTTCCCTGTAAGATTACGAGTTATGGCCTATTTGCTTCGTTGCTTGCTTCGCTAGAGATGAATGGGGGTTGTACTTGTACAGTTGTACGCAATAGCTACGTAGAGTGCTTGCTTTTATGAAAAAAAAATGGGTGTCCTGTGCATGATGTTGGAAATTTCAGAGGTATCTGTGCAGATTGTTCTTCCTTGATCTCTATATCTGCATCTTGGCTGGTAGATTGCATATATGTGACTCTGATTGCATCCCATGGATTTTAGTTGTCTACGCGTGATTGTTCCATCACCTGAGGGGTTTAGTTTAACAATCACTTGAGGGGTGTAGTTTAACAATCACTTGAGGGGGGTGTAGTTTAAGTGCAGAGTTGGGGTTTCTTTCCTTCAGATTAAGGGTAGGTTTTGGCTGAAGCCTGTTATCATTTTGCATAGTTCAAGGGGCAATGAATATATACGATATGATCTGTGCAGCACAGTGAGTCCCACTTTTGTTGTGTTGGTTGTGTGCTACCAAGCTTGGGCAACTTATGGCTTGCGCCTTTTGTGTTCTTTTACAGATGTTTCAGCAGAATGAACTCACACACACAAGGGGATCTAATGTTGCTATGAACTTTCGTCTATGCAGGCTGCATTACAAACAAGGAACTGGGAACTGTGATGAGATCCCTGGGTCAAAACCCCACTGAAGCTGAACTGCAGGATATGATCAATGAGGTTGATGCTGATGGGAATGGAACAATTGATTTTCCTGAATTCTTGAACCTTATGGCACACAAAATGAAGGTGTGCCCTATTTTTTTCTTTTCTGTTCTCCTAGGGGTATCTTCTGTTCCACGGTTTGCATTATACTTAGTACTTATATGTGCACACATGATCTAGCATAATGAGAACTTGAAAAGCTGTGATCTCAAGAGTGATACTCCATAGTTCCAATATGATTTCCGTAGTAAAGAGTGATACTCTCTGTATGTACCATAGTGTTTGTTATGATTTATGTCATTTCCATAGTGTACCATACTATTATTCTCTCGCCAGTAAGAATGAGTGATTTCTCTTAAACAAAAATGCAATGCACACTAAAATGTTAATTCCTTCATATGAAACATGAACATTTCAATTCAGTGTTCCACAAGTGATATATCTACATAGTATATGCAGAGAATTACTTTACTGATCCCTACATCCTCTTTCAATAGCTCTGCATTAAATCTTCCTAAAACCACTGAATTAATCCAACATGGCCCTTGTATATGTGTATTGGTTTATTCCTATGTGATATGTCTAGTATCAAATTTGATGTCTAGTATCAAATTTGTGTGGACAATTTTACTGTGAAAATTCATCTAATATGAGTAATATCCCTTTCACCCTTTGTGCCAGGTATGCTAATCTGGATATATCTACATCTGGTTGAAGAATTGGGAGATATTCTGTTGTGTCATATCAATAGCGCATTATTTTAGGATTAAAGAACACCGATTTCTCATACTGAACATCTTGTTTAATAATGAATGTATTTTTTGGTAACAAATTGAAATCTACTTGGAACAATAATAGTCCTGTTGTAGTCTTTGTATGTACTGAATTTTGCATAAGATGTAATGTCTTGTTTTGCTTGGGAACATAAGGTGTAACTCATGTCCACAGATGGTCAATAGCAATTGAACAATTGAAGGCTATCTGTTCTGTCTGACAAGCCAACAGCCATGATCAACCATACCCTGCACCTATTCCTTCACGACAATGTTTCATTAATTTGGTGTGCTTTGGTGTTCAATTGAATCTACTTCACATATAGGAAATGGCATGACAGGGAAAAACCAGCTGAAAAGCCAATAAACAAGGAGCTTCTTAAAACCAAACTAGCGTTTTGATTGTGATTGGATGTAAACAAAATCAAATATCAGGCTATTGTAATGTGTTTTGATGTATTTCGGCTTGCATGTTCTTTGGTTCCTGTATCAATAGTCAGTAGTTAACCATTCAAGCATGCACAAGTACTGGATGTACAGTAATTAATTCCAGTGTCAATGGTGAGTTGGTGACATTTGATATGACCTTGGTTTCCTGTAATATGAGTAGTAATTATAATTAATCATAATCTTTGTCCACTATTAGCTATATAGAATATTATTTCTGTGTGTATTTTGTTCGTCTTGTTCTAATTCACCTGATTTATATATTTGAAGGACACTGATTCTGAGGAAGAACTGAGAGAAGCATTCAAGGTGTTTGACAAGGATGAGAATGGCTTTATCTCTGCAGCTGAGGTGAACCTGGTTCTTATCAAATCTGACCACTCAAATCACATATGACCTATTCACTCGCGCATGTTCTCATTTATCTGATGGCTTCTGTTATAGATTTCCAAACAATAAACTCTTTTGCAATCAGGTTAACACTTTGCTGAAAACTTGGTTTCCAATTTCTTTTTCCAGCTCCATCACGTGATGTGCAACCTCGGGGAGAAGCTGACAGTTGAGGAAGTGAATGAGATGATTCGGGAGGCGGATACGGATGGCGATGGCCTTGTGAACTATGAGGAGTTTGTGCGAATGATGCTGGGCAAATGAGGAGTGAAGCATCGTGCCTATGAACTTTTTGCTCTTGTGAAAGTTTGACTGCTTAGACATGTACCGTGTTCGCTCGTGTTAACAGCGTCCTATCGCCTGTGCTTGGTTATCCTTTCGCTATAGCCAGGATTCATCTACCGAAAGTTTTGAGTAAGAGATATGGTTGACTGCCTGCCCAGGATTTGCTTGTGTTGATATTTGGCAATTCCTTTCTGCTGTCGTGCGCTATTTTTATTTTTTGTTTATGCTGTCGATCAGAATTGTTAGTTAATCTGACAAACGTACGAACCAAGAAGGGAACTTTATATATATATATATATATATATATATATATATATATATATATATATATATATAAGCCGGTGGAAATAATCCGAATCCCTGATCTCATGTTGCAAAGGCCCTTACACACAACTATATTTCCAAAATGTTGCCTCTGATTTGCTACTTCTACCATCTCTGTTAGATTTTGTTTGTCAATTTTTTTCTTCAAAATACTTAAATTATCCTTGTCCTTTTCTTCCTTCACCTCCTTTTGCTACCCTTTTTTTCCCACCTATTTCTTCATCGTCTTAGTCGCTAGAAGACTCGTCGACGTCGAGTAACACAGAGTCCATGTCCTCATCGTGCCACATGCATGCATCCCTGCAGCTCCAAGCCGGAAACGCCTTGCCGACTGTATCGCCACCACTGCCTCGACTTGTTGATGCTTGTGGTGCTATCCTACGGGCCGCTCCATGGTCGAGGGCCACCGCCACCGAGCTCCTTCGTGTCGACCATGGCCATCTCCATCACTATGCCCATGTTTTTACCTGAGCCCCACCAATCCACCATCGTAGCTTGTCATCTCTCCTCCTCACCGACCTCGCCAGCGTTGACCTCCTCGCCGACCTAGCATTACCGACCTCCTGCTCCTCCCATGGCACTGCCTCCGTCCTGGCCTCATGTTGCCAGCCTCGGCTCCCCCCCAGCCTCCTGCTCCTCCCATGGTGTCGCCTTCGTCCTGGCCTCACATTGTCGGCCTCGGTTCACCCCCTGCTCCTCCCATGAATCGGGCGGCGGCGGCGCCATGGGAGGAGGAGCAGGAGGAACCCGAGGGGGGACGAGGCCGGTGGCATGAGATCGTGCGCGAAGATGGCGCTGGCAAGCGCGGTGGAGACAACGAGGAGGCTGGGGCCGCGGCTGCACCATAGGAGGAGGAGCAGGAGGAACCAATGGGAAGCAGAGGCTGGTTGCTCCTGTGTCCTCCCGATTCCAACCTAACCGTCAGTCGACCTCCTACGCCGCCGCCGCAGAGGAGTCAAAGCCAATGCCGGCGCCTGCGCTGACAATTGCGATAGGGATGGTGGTGCCCATCTCGGTCTCGGAGGTGCATGCTCCGAAGGCCGTGGCCGTTGAGGAGCTAGTGGTGAAGACGACGCCAGCACCGGAGATGGAGGAAGAGGAGGAGTAGTTTTGAATTTGAGGTCGGCATGGACGTCATGGTGGAGAAGCACGGGGGTGAAGGCAGATGTAAAGAATGAGGTGGCGGCGTTTGCGGACCTGACGAACTAGAGGGAGAAGCCGCTGGTGTCGCCAAGGTTAAGCCAAGCCCAGCCCTGCAGATAACAACACTACTGTCGGGACCCCAGGTATACAACTCCAGGACCATCTGTGTATTCTGAACTAGTCTCATGATCGGTAGTTAGTCCACACAGTTGCAACATAGATGAAATCATATCCATACAACATGATAGCTAAGAAGCATGCAAAACAATAATACTTAGCAGCAAAAGGACCTTATGGTCAATGTTTTACAGAGCTTGCCACGCAGGGCCAAAGTCACGATCAGGTCCACGACCAAATCCACAACCAGATCTACGACCAGGGTAAACTTGCAGCGGAATAAAATAAACTTGTGGAAGCCATCCGACATGCCTATAGGCAATAACTCGTAACCATCTAAGACAACATTTTTGAGAAAATCTACCCATCGTGTGAAATCATCAAGCATTGTTCATAACCGGAGATACGACTATTCGAATAGTTTTACACTCTACAGAGGTTATACAGCTTTACCTACATGACACGACTTCTCTAGTTTGTTTGACATCCGTCAATACCACCGCTTACTACCTTAGGTAAGCAGTCTAGAGCACATGGCAAGGCCTTTACAAAACTCTATTTTGACTCAGTTTTGCTCGCTAAGGTTTCGCCATTCTGGACTCCCTCTTGAGCCAATTAATCAACCCAAAAAGAACTAAATCAAAATATTACTAATTAGTTGGTCAGGTTCACCCCATAAATGGACTTGTGGTTGTACGGTAGAGCTCAGATTTATGGCGCACAAAGTTAAGTCCTTAGTGGTTGCTCAGAAGAAACTTGCTGCATCCCAATGTGCTTTCTACGCCCACCTTCACCACCGCCCACTCGCCCGAGCATAAATCACTTTCGGTTCAACCCGACCAATTGGCAACTTTTGTCATGGCACAATAACTTTTAATAACAGTGGCTGCGCCATAATTCTATATCTCATTTAGTCAAATTTATCATCATTGAATCATGTGATCGTGAGACCATCGCATAACTAAAGCATTACTAAGCATAATACGCACCCATATTGGTATTACAATAATGTCCAATTAAGATTACCCATCCTATGGTGTCCAAAGGTACATGTCAACATGTTGTTCATAATTAATCAAGGAGTCATACTGTCAAGTAGGTGTTTAACTATTCCAAAACTATTTTTATACAACTAGCCATGCATGTTGATATAAACCAAGATACTTTTATAAAATGGGTACGACATGATCAAAGATCTACGACTTGCCTTCGTTGAAGTCTACGACTGGTCTTCGTTGTCGACTCGAGATGCTTCAGCAGGCAGTTCTAGGAATTCTTCAGGGAAACCGGAATCTACACGTACGAAAAGAGCCAAATAAATAAAAAAAATTCCAAATAAAATCCAAAAATTACCAAACTTGAACCAAAAAAAGGTACCGAATTTAGATGAATTTAGATATTTGAATCACTCAAATTGGAGCTCGAACGGGCTCTCGGAAGTTTGAAAACACATGGTTAGAAGGAGGTTCAACTGGTCGAAAAGTTTTGGCGACCTAGTCGAGGGAGGTTCGATTGGTCGAAAGAAGGTTTGACTACTCAACGTGGTTGAAGGAAGGATTTGGCTACTCCATGTGGTCGAAAGAAGGAAGAAAGATTCGACTGCTCGATGCAGTCAAAAGAAGAAAGGAAGATTCGACTGCTCGATGTGGTCGAAAGAAGGAAGAACGATTCGACTGCTCGACACGGTCGAAAGAAGAAAGAAAGATTTGAAGTCTCGACGCGGTCAAAGAAGAAAGAAAGATTTGACATCTCGACGCGGCCAAAGAAGAAAGAAAGATTCGACTGCTCGACGCGGATGAAAGAAGAAAGACAGATTCAACTACTCGACGCGGTCGAAAGAACAAGAGGGAGAACATGGCACATGGAGCTCACCAAGACCGAGAGAGAGGCCGGAGGAGGAGGAGATGGCGAATGGCAGTCGAGGACGGCGCGGGCGCTTTGGTGAACTCTTCGGCTAAGATAAGGGGAGCCTCGAGTATAACGCGGTCTTACGAAGCTGGAGGTGAGGGAGAGATGGTTATGGAGTGGAGCTACTGTGAATGACAGGTGGCCCCTACAAGGAAGTTTCTCAAAGAAAAAAAGAAGAAGGAAGGTAGTGCACTAGCAGAGCAGGGAGCGCACGATGCTCACTTACAAGCGAAGGTGGTACACGGTTCGACGAGGAATGCGAGTGGGATTCACGGCGGCATACGCGGTCGGCCGCGCACGTGGCTCCGGCGAACCGACGGTGCCTCGGAGAAAAGGATAGGAGCATGGCGTAAAACATCGCAAGGCAAACTCAATGGAGTAGGCGATGTCTCCGGTGAATCAACGATGGCAGCGGAACGCGAGGAGGAAGGTGGTTCGGCCATTGGCTGGGAGAAGCTTTGACAATGGCGCTAGAGGCGGTGGCGCAAGCTCTAGTCGGCGGCAACGAAACTCGAAGCACGGCGAAACGAGGGCAAGAGACAGAGGAGAGTTGAGGGGGAAAACAAGAGGAGAGTGAGGGCTCCCTGTTGCTCCATTTATAGAGGAAGGAGGGGAACTTGGTGACAAGATAGAGCGGTGAGATTCACACGGCGTGGCATGGGTGCTCGACTGGCAGGTAAGGGAGGGGATGGGGTAGGTAGGGGAGGAGATAAGAGGGGGAACGGGCGCGTCGGAGGGGACAATATTTAATGTGCGAAGACTTTGGAGACTGCCGTGACGCGGGCGCTAGCGTCATGTGCCCGACGAAGGTGATGGTGACCAAGCGAGGAGGAGGCTGACAAGCGAAGCTGCTCAAAACCTGGTCGGAGGGTGGTCAATACGGAGAGGCGGTCAAAACCAAGAGGCTGGTTGAGACCACAAGGCGTCAAAACTGAAAGGCTGGTCGAGATCATAAGGCTGGTCGAGATCAAAGGCTGGTCGAAACCACCAGGCATGTCTAGACGACAAGGCTGGTAAAGACCACAAGGCTGGTCGAAACCACAAGGTTGGTCGAGACCGAGGGGGTGGTGGTAGACACCAAGAGGGTAGTCGACTACGAGAGGATGGTCGACACCAAAAGGGTGGTCGACTACAAGAGGATGATCGACACCGAGAGGGTAGTCGACTACAAGAGGATAGTCGAAACCAAATGGCTGGTCGAGACCAAGGGGGTGGTCGACACCGAAAAGGTGGTCGACTACGAGAGGATGGTTGACACTGAGAGGGTGGTCGACTACGAGAGGATAGTCAACACCGCGAATGGGAGGGGGAGAGGGAGTAGCTCGGGAAGGTGGTGCCAGGTCGCGGCTAAGGGGCACACAGGGAGGCAACAAGGTCAAGGGGCAGGTGAGGGGGAGGCGGGAGCAGGAACAGCCGACGGGAATTCGGCCAAAACAGAGAAAGGGAAATTCAAATAACTCCAATAAACTCAAAATAAACCAAATTCAGATTTATTTGAAGTTTGATTAATTCATATTAAATTGCTTTTAATTCTAAAATTGCAAATTAAGCTTTGACAATTCATTAAAATCGAATGGTTATTTTTATTTTTGAAAAGTTATCAAAAAGCCCTGTAAATTGGGATGTTACAAACTCACCCCACTTAAACGAAATCTCGACCCTGAGATTCGGGCTGACTAAAGATTAGGTTAAGAACTCGGACTTTGCTCATTCTTCCATTCGGATTTCTTTTTTGAGCAAAACAAAACTACAACAGATAATGCACTGACTAAAAACTTACCAGAAAAAACGTCCGAGAAGGAGAAGCACGATAGGTGAGAGGGATAAGCACAATAGACGAGAGAGAACAAGAGATAAAGACAGAAGCAAACTAACTAGGGAAGGTCGGTTAAACCCAAAGAACAAATAGTAGGAAAGCTATTAAGAAGCAATAAAATGCGATACTCCAGCAAAAAGGATCCTAGAACGTGCATTAAACGATATTGAAACTAAGAAGGGCAACTTTACCAAAGCACTTATAATCTAACTTATACGGGTGGTCGACTAGATACAACCGGCGGTCTTGAAACTTTTAGGCCATCCAACGCTTTGATCGTCGGGGAATCGATCCTATAGAGATTGTGGATATCGTGGGGATATGTGCATGATCTTAGAGTGACTAGTCAATTGGCAATGGCGTTGTTGGTTTGACGAATCTCGCGTTTTGAAAACTTGATCTTTGTCGGTCATTAGCGATCCGCCGGAAAGGCTGCCGGTCGAGCCGGCCGTGTGGCAGTCCGATCGGCGATGCTTACCGGTCCTACCGGCCACAGTTGATGATGGAGTTTGGGGCTAGGCCAAAAATAGGTTGTGTAGGCATGAGAGGGGAGTCTCCTGGATGTGGTCACATAATTTTTGGAGCTCCCAGTCAAAAGTTCTATCAGTTTGAAAATTCCAGAAAGGTTGCGGATTTTCGAGTTGAAATTTGGCTAAGTCTTTTGGGGCGGTCCGACCGCCGTTATGGAATCGGTCCGACCACTGGGAAATCGGTCCGACCGGCTTGGTAGGGAGTCAGACCGGCTTCCACTTGGACTTCGACCATTTTGGCATTGTTGTGTTTTCGTTATGTTTAATGCATGATGTTCAATGCTTTATTGTTGCATATTGCATTGTTGAGATAATGTGGGTCAAGTTGTGAAGAACTTATTTCCGGAAACGATTTCTTTGTCTATTGCCGTGCAGGTGGCTTGCAGGTCAACGACGTCAACGGCGAGGAGTATCAGGACTAAGCTTGGAGAGCTGAGGTCTAGAACGATCATGGATGCCGGGTGAGGTCGTGTGACTCAAGCATGGTGCAGAATGGACATGATGGATCGAACGGGCAGTTCGTTGAAGCATGTTGGATCAAGCGGCGCGAGGGTCGGTGCAAGTGCCTGGGAGGTTCCGATGGGTTTCGGACGGGAGAGACTTGTCGACATGATGAGAGCTGCTGATCAACCTACACGTGGTGAAGCAGGCGATTGGTTCAACAAATTGATGTGTGTGTGTGGGTCCCATTTGTGTTGGGCCTTAATGGGAGCCCATGAGAGAAACCCTAGCCTCTCGTATAAATAGAAGGGGGAGATGAAAAAACCCCCCAAGCATTCATTTAGAAACACTCCAACTTTTCTAGGGTTAGGGTTTGGAGAGGAGAGGAGAGGAAATTTGTGTGTGCTCTTGGATTGAGCTCTTGTCCTCCTTGAGGAGTGGCTTTGTAAGCAACATCTTGAATCAATCAATCTCTTGATGTTTGCTCAAGGGTGAAGTCTCATTTGCCTTCTTCTTTCTTTTGATGATTTTAGTGTTTCTTTGATCCGGGTGTTTATGCTTGGTTTCTTGACCGATTTTACCTTGCTATGATGTGTGGGAATACTCCTAGAATCATCTAGATCATCAATCCCCCACAAGCAAGTTTTGGATCAAGATTTTTATATTTCTAGGTTTTGAACACTTCTTTGGTAAAACCTTAAGGGATCGATTCTTCGAAGTGGATCTGGACGATCGTCGCTAGAAATAGGTCTTATATATCCTTAGGGAGGTGTGCTCCAAATTTGGTCAAGTTTCATTGGTTGAATCAAAGGTTGGACCAATTTTGTTTTGGATTTGGGCATTGTGCTTTGCCTCTGGACTAAATCGGTCTGACCGATTTTTCACCGCCGGTCCGACCGCCCGACAGTCAGACCGCCAATTTAGCGCCGGTCCGACCGCCAGCGATCAGAGGCCTTGACACTACCCGTCCGACCACCGGTGAGATCAATTCTCCAGTATTGAGTCTTGTGGTTAAAGGGGGTAATCGAATTCAGCATAAGGCTTTCTCTGTGCGTTTACTGATCTTCTTAGCTTTCATAGCTAAAGGAGAAAAGTGTGTGTTGAATTTGACTAAGGCAAAAAATCGAGAAAGCGCCTATTCACCCCCCTCTAGTCGCCTTTACGGTCCTACAGATTACTAAGGTGAAAAAGATCTAGTTAAATTCGAAAACAAAGTTTCAGAAGAGATAAGATGTAAGAACCTAAGAATGAGATGAGAAAAATATTAGAATGAGATAAGAAAAGAATAGAACAAGACAAGAGAAGAACAACTACTCATGTTAATCGATTGGTTTGATTTAGAAAATAAAATTTAAAATCTTTGACTAAAGTTACCATGCTAACTATTGTTGCACCCTACAGTCAATATGGCTTTGATACCACCTCTGTCGGGACCCTGGATATACAACTCCGAGACTCTCTGTATATTCTGAACTAGTCCCATGATCAGTGGCTAGTCCACACAGTTGCAACATAGATGAAATCATATCCATACAACAAGATAGCTAAGAAGCAGGCAAAATAATAATACTTAGTAGCAAAATGACTTTATGGTCAAGGTTTTACAGAGCTTACTACGCAGGGCTAAAGTCACGATCAGGTCCACGACCAGATCCACGACCAGGTCCACGACCAGATCTACGACCAGGGTAAACTTGCAGCGGAATAAAACAAACTCGTGGAAACCATTCGACATGCCCACAGGCAATCGAGTAGAGGACACGACCTAGTTCACATGGTCTTCGAAGTAGTATTCCTCGAAGAGCTCGGTGCTTTCTGAGTCCTCTTCGATGACTAATCAACAAATGACGCAAAACTGTGAGTATATAAAGTACCCAGCAAGTCGTATGGAACAGTATGCAAGTAGTATTCATGCAAGGCTTGACAAGGATAACTTTATGGCTATTTTGCGGAAAGCAACATTGACAGTAAATATAGTAAGTAGATTGAAAGCATGATTTAAAATATTAATACATAAGTAAACAAATTTATTTGAAACAACTCGCGAACACCCTGTTCACTTCCCAAATAACTCGTAACCATCCAAGATAATATTTTTGGGAAAAATCTACCTCTTGTGTGAAATCACCAGGCATTGTACATAACCGGAGACACGACTATTCGAAAAGGTTTACACTCTGCAGAGATTGTATAACTTTACCCACATGACACGACTTCTCTAGTTTGTTTGACATCCGTCGATACCACCGCTCACTACCTTAGGTAAGCAGTCTAGAGAATGTGACAAGGCCTTTACATAGCTCTGTTTTGACTCGGTTCTGCTCGCTAAGGTTTCGCCATTCTGGACCCCCTCTTGCGCCAATTCATGAACCCAAACAGAACCAAATCAAAACATTGCTAATTAGTTAGCTAGGCCCACCCCATAAATGAACTTGTGGTTGAACGGTATAGCCCAGAACAATAGCGCACAAAGTTAAGTCCTTAGTGGTTGCTCAGGTGAAACTTGCCGCATCCCAATGTGCTTTCTACACCCACCTTCACCACCGCCCACTCGCCTACGTATAAATCATTTTCGGTTCAACCCGACCAATTGGTAGCCCTTGCCATGGCACAACAACTTTTAATTACAGTGGCCACGCCACAATTTCATATATCATTTAGTCAAATTTACCATCATTGAATCATGTGATTGTGAGACCATCGCATAACTAAAGCGTGACTAAGCATAATATGCACCCATGTTGGTATTACAATAATGTCCAACTAAGATTACCCATCCTATGGTGTCCAAGGGTGTCAACATGTCGTTCACAATTAATCAAGGAGTCATACTGTCAAGTAGGTGTTTAACTATTTCTAAAACCATTTTTATACAACTAGCTATGCATGTTGATATAAATCAAGATAATTTTATAAACTGGGTACGACATAATCAAATATCTACGACTTGCCTTCATTGAAGTCTACGATTGGTCTTCGTTGAAGTCTACGAGTGGTCTTCGTTATCGACTCGAGATGCTTCGGCAGGTGGTTCTAGGAATTTTTCAGAGAAATCGGAATCTATACGTGCGGAAAGAGCCAAATAAATAAAACAATTTCAGATAAAATCCAAAAATTACCAAACTAGAACCAAAAGAAAGGCACTGAATTTATATGAATTTAGAAAGCTCTCAAAAGTTTAAAAACACATGGTTAGAAGGAGGTTCAACTGGTCAGATGGTTTTGGCGACCTGGTCGAAGGAAGTTTGACTACTCAACGTGGTCGAAGGAAGGATTCGACTACTCCACGTGGTCGAATGAAGGAAGAAAGATTCGACTGCTCAACGCCGTCGAAAGAAAAAAAGAAGGATTCGAGCGGTCAAAAGAAGGAAGAACGATTCGACTGCTTGACGCGGTCGAAAGAACAAGAGGGAGAAGAGGGCACGGGGAGCTTACCAATACCGAGAGGGAGACCGGAGGAGGAGGAGACAACAAATGGTGATCGAGGACGACGCGGGCGATCTGGTGAACTCTTCGGAGAAGACACTGGGAGCCTCGGGTAGAACACAATCTTGTGAAGCCGGAGGTGAGAAAGAGATGGCCAGGGAGTGGAGCTGCTTTGAGTGACAAGTGGGCCCCTACAAGGAAGTTGCTCAAAGAAGAAAAGAAGAAGGATGGTAGTGCACTGACAGACCAGGGAGCGCTTGGTGCTCACTTATAGGAGCAGGAACGGCTGACGGGAATTCGGCCAAAACAGAGCAAGGGGAATTCAAATACCAGAGAACTCCAATAAACTCAAAATAAACTAAATTCATATTTAGTTGAAGTTTGATTAATTCATATTAAATTGCTTTTAATTCTAAAATTGCAAATTAAGCATTGGCGATTCAATAAAATAGAATGGTTATTTTTATTTGTGATTTTTTTTTTCAAATAACCTTAAAAATTGGGATGTTACAACTACCCAATTGAAAATACGAAGGAACGATTCACCATTATTTCCCCCTGCCCTTGCAGAGAAACACTACTTGCAGATGGTGGAGACACTGGGGATCACATGGAAGGCCATCGCGAAGGAGCGGGCACCGCCGCTGGCATGGTACCTCAAGAAGTCAGACACTTGGGAGACCCACCTGGCCCGTCTGGTAGCGTCAATAGCCTCGTGGAGTAGCCCAGCGGCAGTGGCTGCCACTCTGTGTGTGTGTGTGCATTGTGCAACAGTGAAGAAAGAAGAATACAACAAGGGCAAAATGATCTTTTTATACCTATTTCATGACTTAATTGGTCAACGATGACATGAAAGAGTATATTTTCAAGTTTGCGGTGGCATGGAAATGAATTGTCACTTTAAAATGATAGATCTAACTTTGCATTGACATATAAAAATTTTCCTAAAGAAGAGCGCACTAGCTGACAGGCTATTCTGAGATTGCGCCTGTGAGGAGGTCGGACTACGGAGAGCCGTCCGATATGTATCGGACGGCACGGATCATTGCAATCGACCTTGCAAGTTCTAGTCGCGTTGTTACAGTCGATCACCAAACAGCGAATTGCGGTGGCGACATCACCTCTCCCGCCGCCTCCCACCGCGCCGCCGCGATGCCTCCGCTCCCCAGGCTCCTCCACCGCCACCTCTCCGTCTCGCTCCTCCGCCTCCAATCCTCGCGCCAACCATGGCCGACCGCAGCCGACGCCTTCCTCCGCCGCGGGCTCGCCTCTTCCTCCTCCCCCGCATCTGCCGTCGCCGCGGGCCGGGAGAAGAGCTCGAGGCGGACGCTGGTTTACCTTCTCGGCGTGGCGGCGGCGATGGTCGGCGCCTCCTACGCCGCCGTTCCGCTCTACCGCCGCTTTTGCCAGGCCACCGGATATGGCGGCACCGTCCAGCGCCGCGAGGTCCGCCTCCTTGTTCGATTTAGTTTCAGTTTACTTGTTGCAAATGAAGATACACGGTGTTCCGGAACCGCGCATTGTGCCGGGATCACGATTAGGTTCTTGGTCGATGCTAACATCACGACCCCATGATTGATTAGGGTTTAGTTCGAAACACTGCTGCTTTGCTAAGTTGTGTGTGGAAATTGTTGCGATTCCGAGGCTATGCGGAGTTCATAATTATCACTCCTCTTTCATAGGGTTCACATGGGGTTATGTTTAAACTGTTATAGTCCTTAGGGATGCCACGCAGATTAACGTTTTGTAGTTAGTTTAGAAGGTTGTACTCTATGGAGAATGGGACCCCTCTTTCGCACGCTATATGTTCTATCATCATCATAATCATCATCTATAATTACCTATGCTGAAATTTGTGCATGTATAATAACCAGGGTCGGGAAGGTGTTCCCTAATTATGTTGGAAATGGCATCAAATTGTTTCTGGTTCATTTTCAGGCGAAGGCTTATTTGGATGATGAATTTAATTGGACATTGTTGAAACAGGGTGATTGTGAGTCTATGAAAATGGTCGGGAACTCGGGATTGAAAATTTGGTATGGAGTGAGTCCTTATTTGTGCCCATCAGTAGATATATAGTTGAAAAGGTCGTGATAAATTGACGTCTAGTATTACGTCCTGATTCATGAAGTGGGCTTGACCTTGGAGTATTGTGTTTGTGGTGTGTAACAATGTTTGATTCTCTGCAGAGTGTGGAGGAGAAGATCTCACGGCATGCTCGAGATGGAACGACGACATCAAGGTGAGCCTTGCTGAACATGGGTTGCCAAGTTTCTGGCTACTTTTCATTTTGTTTAGATCTCATTTGTACCCTACACACTGAAGTACCGAACTATCATTCACTGAAACAGTTTCCGCTAGATAGTTTATTTTGCCTAGTTCCATTTTATTGTGTCTTGGATGTGGATCTGAAGGTTGGATTTTGGCGCACATCTATTCTGAAAGGGAGGAAAGTTCCAGTGTTGTCTCATGTGCTTGCTAACTTCGTTAGAATATGCTTGCTATCTCGTCTCAGCTGATCATATCTTATGAAATCGAGCCTGTTGCAATGTGAGTTGAAACTAGGCCTTAGTCAGTTTTATGGAAACACTCTAGAGTGCTATTTGTTGCTGGCTAGCTGCCAGTTGTGTAAATTAGATTTCTTTTACTTGTCCCTAACATGTCCTTGTGAGTTTCTTTCCTCAGTGTCTGTTTACCAATGTTTATGATCATAAGCACCTTCTTTTCAAAAACTTATCTGATATGACACTGCATGTGATGCTAGATTCAGCAAAAGATATCTGGAACATGTTGTGTTAAAGGTTTACTTGGTACAGCCTTGATAACCATCCCATGTCTAGAGTCATGTTGTGCTGTAATCATAGGCTAATTGCTGTAGAACTTGAGCAAAAACAGTTAAAATCCCTGACATGGATCATTTATTGTTCATGTATATATGATTTTAACTAATTGCCCACAGTTTCCTGGCATTCTCATAAATGACATAGCAAAGTTGTATGTTCCTTTTTATTTCACCTGCGATAATCTTATGCACTAAGTTTAGTAGTACTCCAGTTTCTGTGCTGGTACTTTATTTTCTTCCTTTTTGAGATCAAGGCATGAAGGCAGTTCATTTTGTTTGCAGAGAGATAATTGTCCAATTTAATGCTGATGTTGCTGATGGAATGCCATGGAAGTTCATCCCTACACAGAGAGAGGTGATCCTTTGGAACTTAAGTACAAATTTTAAGCTCTTTCTGTTGTATATTTATTCTGGATCTATTCCATTTGTAGGTGAGGGTTATTCCTGGTGAAAGTGCTCTTGCATTTTATACTGCTGAAAATCGCAGTTCAGCTCCAATTACTGGTGTGTCCACGTATAATGTTGCTCCAATGAAGGTATGAAATTGTAATCTTATCATCTTGCATGTTTCATTGATTACTATCAACACAATTTCCATGCCCCTGTTGTTCCTTGTTGGAACTTGGAAGCTAGTAGCATTATCATTGATATATTGTTTTGCCATTTTCTTCAGAAATTTTGATGGCATCTTTGTGAAATAGATTGTTCTCTTTGTTGCAGCATTGTCTTACTATACTACGATTTGTTCAACTAATATAGCATAATTCCTTCTGACAGTATTTTCTGAGTTAAGATTGCCAAGAAATGCTAGGTGTAACATTCATCTTTCATCATCATAAGAGCACTTTAGAACATTGAAACAAATCTGAGTCAATTTTAATAGTTCAGAGTGATAAAGGATAGTCAAGGGTACAGCATGGTACATTGTAGTTAAGGATTGAAAATGCATGTAACTGATTTATGATAGTATTATTTATTGGATATAAGTTTAGGTATATATCCTTCATTCCTTGAAGATTATATAGACGAAAAGTTCCCAATAGGAGCAATACTTGATCAAAGTTGTCAAAATGCCGCAATTGGATGTATGATCCACCTCATTCAATTTGATCTGAAGGCCGAGGAAGAAGAGAATCCGCTTGTGCTCTTCTTTGGTGTTGATGTCGCTGCGTGGTCATTGTCGTATGCAGATGAAGTCGCGCGCGTCGGGACACCTCGGGTAGTGCAAGCCGTGGTCGGAGGTGCCCGCAGCGTAGCGGAGGATCCTCTTCATGGCTCGCCGATGCTCGTCGTCGGTCATTGCATGAACCGATGGCGTAGCCGACGGCGAACGCCAAATCTGGGCGCGTGTGGGACGAGGTAGCGAAGGCGCCCACGATGCGCCGATCTTGCGTCGCGTCCGCCTCCTCCGCCGTGCTCTCACGACTCGGCTTGACCTCTCCTCCATAGGAGTGTGGGGTGGGTTGCGATCGGTGAGCCCGCCGGCTTCGACGGTGCGCTTGGCGTGGCGGTCGGCGAAGGAGATCTGGAGCCTGTCTGGTGGACCTCGATCCCGTGTAGAAGGAGAGGAGCTCAAGTCGCTCATCCGAAGGCGGTCTTCATCTCCGCCTTGAACGCCTCGGCCTCGGCCTCCTTGGGCCGGTGATCACTGTCGTCGGCGAGGCGCCCGCGTGAGGCGTTGCCGCCTTTGCCGCCGGTAGACCGCTGACCTGCGTGTGCGCTCTGCTGGAACCCAATTTGCTTGAGGTGGAGTCCGACAGCGTTCGGGCTCGTGGTGCTGCCGCAAGCCATAGAGGGCCTTGCGCAGCGGAGAACCTGCCTCCTTGCCGGGATGGCGAATCCGGCGGACGGACGTGAGGCCTCCTTCTTCAAGTCGCCGTTGAGGAAGGCGGACTTGGCGTCCATGTGATGGACGCGCCAATCCTCTGGGCCGCAAGTGCGAGGAGAAGCGAACGGACTCCATGCGTGCGGCGGGTGCGGCGTCATCGAAGTCGACCCTCCTGCCGCACGAAGCCTCGTGCCACCGCGAGCCTTGTGTGCAGCGATGGCGCCGGCCATCCGCTCGGCTTGAACACCCACTTAAGGGTGATCGCGCGGTGGCCGGCAGAAGATCCGCCCGCTCCCACGCCCGGTTCGCTCGACGGCGTCCATCTCTCGCTTCATCGCGGCACGCCACGCCGCGCCTCCTCCGCCTCGAAGGAGGCGGGGCTCGCCGTCGTCGCACACCAAGTGCGGCTCGCCGAAGTCGTCTTTGCGCCGATCCGAGGATGGGCGGCTCGCGAGGATGTTGTCCATGGTGCGATAGTGCGAGGCTCGTCGTCGTGGTAGGCGTCGACGCGGTCCTCGTCGTGAGGCAATGAGAAGCGAACTCCACCATGCGCCGTTGCTCGTCGTGGACCAAAGCTATTGGGGCCGATCCGGTGGTGTGGCCTCCGGTGCGGGAGAGTGGTGGCCGGTGCGGAGCGTGGAGTGGCCGGTGGTGAAGAGTGGGGCGTGGCCGGTCTGCGAAGGTGGTGGAGCACTCGCCGGGCCGGGTGGCGAGCAAGGTGTCGAGGTGGGCGAGCTCGGTGAAGGCAGTGCTAGCTCCGACTCTCTCGAAGTGGGCGAGTCGACAACAAAGTCCACGAGTCGGTCGAACCGCCGCCCACCGCCTTGTCCCACGCCCACCGCTTCGCCGTCGAACACAACGTCACGTGAGATGCGACGCTGTTTGTGTGGCGGTCGAGGATGCGGAGGCCTTCGATCCTCGCGTGGCCGATGAACACTCCGAGTGCTCGCTGCGTCGAGCTTACCGATGTGACCAAGCTCCTTGGCGACGCGAGGGAGCCGAAGACCCGCGTGGGAGACCGCCGGCTGCGTCCATGCCAAGCCTCGTATGGCGCCCTGCCGTCGGCGCCTTGGTAGGCGAAGCGGTTGAGGATGTGAGCGGCGTCACCACCGCCTCTCCCGTAAGGCGGTAGGCATCCCTCTCGCTGAGGAGGGCCCGAGCCATCCCCACAACCGTCACGGTTGCGCCGCTCGGCGACACCGTTATCTTTGCGGTGTCTGGTAGCGAGTAGTGGCGCTGAATGCCCTCATCGGTGAAGACGACGCTGATTCGGCCGCCGAATTCGCCGCCGTTATGCAATGCGCGACGCGCAGCTGCGCGCGCGCCTCATGGCCGCAGCAGCGCTGCGCTCGATGGCGTCCCGCAGCCTCTCCCTTGTTGCCGAGGACCATCACCCACATGTAGCGGGAGAGATCATCGGCGAGCGGCAGGAAGTAGCGTCGTCCTCCGGTGTGGCGGTGTCACCGCCACACAAGTCCCGTGCACGAGCTCGAGCCTCTCCTTGGCTCTAAACTTCGCCACCGGGGGAAAGAAGTCGCCTGCTGCCGTCAACACGCAGACGTCGCAGAAGCGCTCCACATGGTCAAGGCACGGCGGGCCTCGCACCATTTCCGTGGCCGAGCCGCCTGGGCCTCGAAGTGAAAGGTGCCCAAAGCGCTGCGTGTTATCGCCACGCCTCGTCGTCCGACGGCGGCGAGACAGAGGGTTGTGCCACCGCACGTGAAGAATGTAGAGTCGATTTGCGCCTCTGGTTACCTTGGCAAGAAAGCGGCGGCGAAGATCCCAAATCCGCGGCACCGTGCTCGATCTCGACAAGCGAAGTCGTTCTCATCCGGTATCCCAAGGCGATGATGGAGTTCCGCAGTCGGGGATGTAGTAGACGCCGGTGGCGACTGTGCTCACCGGACACGGTGGTGAAGATGGCCGAGCCGACGCCTTGATTTCCACGCGGGCGTCCCCAAACTTGACGGAGCCTCGGACGCTAGAGTCAAACTCGGCGAAGAACTCCGTCGACCGGTCATGTGATGGGTGGCGCCGGTGTCGAGGCACCACCCGTCGATCTTGTCGTTCTGCGGGCCGTGGCCGAGGAGGCATGTGCTTTTGGCTCGTCAAGGTGGAGGAGAGCCACTGCGGCCGGTGCGGCTGGAGGTGGTCGATGCTCGCATGAGCAATGAGCAGAGCCGGCCGCTCCTCCTCCTCTGCTGCTGTGACGTGGGCTCGGCCGCGTCGTGGTATCGACAATCCACGCCCAATGACCAAGCTTGCCGCGGTTGTGGCAAGAGTCGTCTCGTCTTGCGCTTTGCTTGCCAGTGGCGGTAGGCTGCCTGGCGCCCCGGTCATCACCCTCGGCACGTCCTCGCGCTCTGCACGGGAGTCTTTGCGCGGCTTGCGCGCTTGCCACGCTTCGCGTGCGCTGTCGTGGAAGAAGGCTCCCCTTCTTCGTCACCTTGGTCGGCACCCATCGCTCCCGAGTGAGGAGGAGCTTCCGCCAATGGTGACGGGTCCCGAGAGGCGCTGTGGCTCATCGTTGTCGGCGACCTTGAGGCGACCGCGCCTCCTCGATCGTCATCGTGGAGAGGTCCAACAGAGACTCGATCGAGCGAGCCGTCGCTTGTACTTCGAGGGGCGCAGCGGAAGAGCTTTTCCACGCTCTCTCTCGCCGTAGGTGTCGTCGCCGAATCGCACCGGCTTACGCAGAGTGTTGAGACGGAGAGCAAAGTCATCCACGTCCTCACTGGCTTGAAGGCGGTGCTCCCACTCCGTCTGGCGCCGCAATGTAGACTTCTGCGGCGCGGTCCGCTGCCGTCGTCTTTGCGGCGATGGCGTCCCAAGCCTCTTTGGCGACCGCTTGTTGGTAGCGAAGCGCATCTCGGTAGGATGCAGTGATGAGAGCATCCGCGCGCCGTCGATCCTGGTCGTAGTCGACGTCGCCGTCTTGGATCGCATCCCACATATGCCGCACTGAGCTTTACCTCATCACCGCGACCCACTCAACATAGTTGGTCTTGGTGAGGGTAGGCCACCGCCGGCCGGGCCGCGTCCTGACGATACTGGTACTCGTGGTGACCACGGTGCCGTCTGGGGAGAGAGCGCGTCGCTGTGAAGGCGCGCTCTCCGTCGACCGTCACGCGCCGCCGCCGTCTTGCCACATGCAAGTGCCGCCGCGCGGCGTGGCGCTTGTGGCGCCTATTGCGCCCTTCGCCCTCGCGTTTGCCTCCTCTCCGCTGCTCAAGGTCCGTCGGTATTTATCATCGCGGATATGGAGTCGCTATTGCCGCCGCGCCACAGTCTACATGCCCTATGAGGGAATGTTTTGGTGCCCATGTGGACGTGCATCCACATTTCTGAAAAGTGCCTAATACGCTGTTCCAAAAATACCAAAAAATACTCATGGATTTAGTAGATATTGTTATGTCGACATGCAAATTTTCAATGTCAATTAAACTGCATTTGTTATTGAATCAAAGAACTTGTCTGTAATGGAGCACAACTTTTCAAACTGAACCTTGTTGGCATGTGCTGGAAAGCAAGAATTGTGGAAGAAGCACAGGGAGGTTGTTGGGAGGTTACATTTCATCCTGTTTGCTTTGTGTTAGCCAAATTAGTGGAACTATGTTGGATAAAATAGCTCCAATTTATATTTCTACTGAGGAAATTTTGAAATCTCACTTTGAATTTCCGAACGGGCAAAACATGGAAATATCAATCAGAAAATTGTACAATATAAAATCTCAATTGAGGTGATGCGATCATGCGAGTCTTCAAGGACTAAGGTGACTATACATTGTCAGGGTATTTATGTTGCTAAACTAAAACTAAGTTGAGACACGTAACCATGACATTCTAGCCAAGACAAGTTCTGAGTCCTGTCTCTTATGACGTTTTGGGTTTTACACGTATTTTTCTCTCTCTATCCTGCAGGCTGCGATTTACTTTAATAAGATACAATGTTTCTGCTTTGAGGAGCAAACACTTCTTCCAGGGGAGCAGATTGACATGCCGGTAAGTTTCAGTTTGCATTTGACACAATAATGATGACATGTCTAGTTGCTACTATTATTTCTGCACATTGTTTTAAGGATGCATGTGAAAATTTTCAGGTATTCTTCTACATCGATCCTGAGTTCGAGACAGACCCCAAAATGGACGGGGTGAACAATATAGTTCTTTCCTACACATTCTTTAAGGTGAACGATAGTTAATTGTAGCAATTTTATAAACCGAGCAGTAACGTTAGTTCTATTGAAACTCTTTACACAATCCATGTGCTGCAAAATTCCCTGTCATGTTAACAACAGAGTAAAAGGATGTTTTGTGTATGTATGTGTAGTTAGTTCACATGTGCCTGTGGAAAATTTTGCATAATCTGTAAGAATTGTTCCCACACAATCAAAATGGAAAATTTATTGCTTTGATCTGAAGAATCATGGAGGAATGTAGTGATGGGATGCTGTCAAGAATCAAATCAGGGATAAGCAAAGTGATTCAACTTTACTCAACTTTATCGCGCGCGCGTCTGTGTGTTTGGACTAGACGAATAAAGTGAACTTTTGTGAAACCGGACAACAGGGTACCTGCCAGCCTGCACAAGGAAAATAAGGCCATTGGTAAATTGCCCCTTCAGCCCTTTGGTATGTCAGCTCATCAGACGAGTACCGTGTATTGAATTGAACAGTGTGCTTATTGTCGTATGAGCCGGTGAGGAATCCACAACTCTTTGGTCGGTAGGACCGTGTGCTTTCAACTCATCTGGATCACGCGGTCGAATTTTGGTGTTCCAAATCGAAAATTGGGGGTGTATGGACATATACTGAGTAGATTTGGACTTTCCGTCTTCATCTGGAGTGCCGATTCTTATCAGACGGCCATTACTACATAGCCTTCGAATAGAACCGCATACATGTTTAGGAAAAATATAAATTTCACAATAATTTTATGAGAAATACTAAGGAACGCTATAACGTTCCAATCCAAAACGATAGGATAGTGCACGACCGTTCAATCACATGGCCTTCTATCTGCTCGCTCACCTTCTCTCTTATCCTCTTCTCCCTAAAACATTGCCATGGTGTCCCTCGCAACCACTGCCCCCCTCTCCTCCGTGTTCCTGTCCACCCACATCCGACGGTCGCTCCTTGCCGGCACCGCCACGCCCTAGCGTGCTACCCCCATCGACCATGTCCCTGTTCTTCGTGTCGCCACCCACCCGACTCCTCCATCGCCAGATTCGGCCATCTCCCTCGTCATCGGCGGTGGATCCGGCCATCCTCAACCCTATTGCCTCCAGATCTAGCCCTCCCAGACTCCTCCGCTGCCGGATACGACCGTCTCCCTTGTCACCGGTGGTGGATTTAATCGCCTCCAACCTCACCGCTTCTTGATCTGTCCCTCCCCGACTCCTTCGCCGTGGATATCCAGCAGCCTCCCTCATCATTAGCGGTGGATCAGGTCGTCTACCTTGTCACCGGTCATGGTTGATCCAGGCGACATCGACGAGGCTCAGAGCAGATAGATCTGGGTGTTGTGTGATAGCTCGTGGCTGGTTGGCGCAAATGCAGTTTTATTAAGTTTCATCCTAAGTCTCTGGAAGTTTTATAAAATTTTATCTTTTTATCTAGGAAAAGTTTTCAACAGTGACATCGTGTTTCATTAAGTTTCATACAGTTTCATTAAGTTTTATGAAGTTTCATCTTTTTTTTTGTGTGTAAGATAAGTTTTTAGTAGCGACATCGTGTTTCATCAAGTTTCATTTAGTTTCCTTACAAGCCTTATGAAGTTTCATAAATTTTTATCTTTTTGTCTAGGACAACTTCAATAGTAATATCGTGTTTCATCAAGTTTTATTAAGTTTTATGAAGTTTTAACCCAAATAACTATATGAAACTAATTCATAAGTGTTTTATGAAGTTTCATCTCAAGTTTCATGGAGTTTCATCTTTTTTGGTATAAGACAAGTTTTCAGCAATGACATCGTGTTTCATTAAGTTTCATTAAGTTTTATCACAAGTCTTATGAAGTTTCGTTAAGTTTTATCTTTTTGTCTAGGACAACTTTTCAATAGCGACATCATGTTTCATCAAGTTTCATTAAGTTTTAATCCCAAATAACGGATGAAACTAATTCATATGTGTTTCATGAAGTTTCATCTTTTTTTTTTGTATAAGATAAGTTTTCAGTAGTGACATCGTGTTTCATCAAATTTCATTTAGTTTCATTACAAGTGTTATGAAGTTTCATAAAGTTTTATCTTTTGTCTAGAACAACTTGGCATTATTAGTTCGAAAACATAGTAAAAGAACGATGATGCCAAAGCGAGAGAGCTTCGCTCTAATCAGCGCCACACGATTACAAGACGTGGATCCTACGCTGGAATGCTATCCCATCGGAAACGGAACTCAATGCTATAGCGCTAAAAAATTTAATTTCCATGGAAATATATGAAAATTTACGCGTTCCAAATATGGGTTAGAACTCTAATTCATCTCTCGGGACAAAATCAAACTTCTTTCGTGTATTAAGGATACCTAGGCTTGCAAGTTGCAACATGGCACTACGCGGTTTTTTCAGATCAAAGCCTCAATCAGGCACACTTTTTTTCTTGGTGGTGCCTTAAGAGATCCACTAAGCCAGTTATCCACGTGCGAGCCCATCTTAACACCTGACCTCCTTGCTCCTGCCCCTTAATCATCTCGCGAAGTTTTAGTAGTAGGATGTCACAGCTATGTCGCCCCTGACTTGTTTGATTTTTTTTTTGAAATAATATTTTTTAAAAAATATAAAACTAGAAAATCGCTCTAAAAATTACAAAAATAGGTCTCTATAGTCAGTTGAACTGACGATAGGGACACTGAACAGTAGGTCTAGGTTCTTGTCGCCAGTCCTGTCGCTAGTTCATTGAACTGATGACAGGAACCTAGAATTTTTAAATATATCAAATTAGCTCAAAAATATATACACTTTTTTTGTGTAGCCTCCCAATACAGTGTTCTTGCTTGTGTATTGTTTTCATAATTTTATCCATGCTTAATTGGTCTCTAAAATCCGTTTAAGTATACTATTTGTAGGAATTTTTAAATATATAAAATGAGATCAAAAAATTATGAATTATTTTGTGAACACTCCTTACATAGTTTAGTTGATTATATAATTTTTTAGAATTTTATATATTCTGAAATTATCTAAACAATTCTGAATTTAGGTTTCCGATATAGTGTACTTGATTGTGTAAACCCTTAATTGCTGAGATAATTTAAAATATATAAAATTATAAAAAATTACGTAATCAATTACACTATGTGAGAAGTGTTCACAAAAAAATGCATAATTTTTGGACCTAAATTTATATATTTATAAATTCTTACAACAATATATTTAAATGGATTTTAGATAAGAATTCGAAGGATAAAATTATTTAAAAAATTACACAAACAAGAATACTACGTAGGAAGCCTACAAAAAAATCATAATTGTTTAAGATCATTTGCTATGTTTAAATTTTTTTAAGTTTCTATCACGCGTTCAAGTGACGACAGAAATCTAACCCCACTCTGTAAAAAAAAATCTGACTTGTTTTATGCTACGACAGAAATCTAACCCCGCTCTGTAAAAAAAAATTCTGACTTGTTTTATGCTAAAAGAAGATCTTTCACAGCAAAGATCACTCGAATCTTATGGAGCAGCACTACTCTAGTCTTTCGGTAGTCCTTGCCGCTTCATTTCTCCCACGGCAAGGGAGACGATCTGCGCTCCCCGGCTGCTGCTGCTGCACGTGGAGGCAGGCGGTACGCGCCAGGGCGCAGCCGCACCCGCGCACCGATTTGTCTTCTTTCACTTTACTCCCGCACTGTTTGGCCGTGAGCGCACGCCGCGCCAAGCGCGGCGCAGGGAGCGAATCCGCCGTACTGATCGCGTTGCCCCGAGCCCGCGCGCGGCATGGGAACACCGCGACGACGAGACGGATCCAGGGGAACCGAGCCGCGAAGAAACCCACCAAAACCGGCGCACAGTGCCGCACGCGATGAGAGTCCCGGGACCGTGCAGCCAGCGCCAGCGCCAGTGCGACGCAGAGCACGGCACGGCCGGGTCAAGTCGATCAGCCCGCCCCGCGTCGCTGACACCATCATATGGCTACCCTCGCCTAGGCTCCTGGCCGCTAGCGGCCGAGCCGTGGCGCGGTGGCAGAAGCCGGCCTTTTGCAGCCTTGCGATGTTTTCGCAGTCGCTACGGAACGGCGCCGTGCTGCCGTGCACTCATGTCATGCCTACACCAGTACTCGTTTGGAGGATGTGTGTGTCGTGCGGTGGGGCCCCGCTCCCCTCGACCTGGCTAAATGGATGGAAGTGTGAGATCCCATGTTAATTGCGGGGGACAAATCAAAGGCTCCCCTGGTTAAAGAGGAGCAGCCAGCTGATGTGGCCCATAACGCAAGCACGTTCGGACGGTGAGCACCTTAGTGGGCGATGACGTGTCGAACTGAGAACGATTGTTAGATTAAAAGTCTTTAAAATACCGGCTTAGTTTCTCCCTCGGAAATTAGGTCTTGTCATCTGACAGGATTAAATTGTCTCCTATCAAATTGCTATTAAACAAGGTTTATCAACTTGACGTTAATTTGCTAGCAAACACTCGACTCTTCTCTAATAGCGACATAGAATTTAGTAGATTTGAGTTGTGTACAAGGTAGGTAGAGCGTAACCTAAATAATATCAGTTTTATTTAGCTCTCCATTTGTGCGCGGTAATTACATTGTTAATAACAGAAATTGCATTGTTAATAACAAAAATTAATTTTTAAATAGCAAAATAGCATAACACATTTTAAAATTGAAAGGGAAATCCGGAGTAGCTAATTAGGGTAGGTAGAGCCTAGTCAAAATAATACCAGTTTTTATTTTGCTCTCCATTTGTGCGCGGTAATTATATTCGTAATGCCGAGAATTAATTTTAAGCTTGGAAAAAGCATGACACATTTTAAAATTATGAAGAAAATCCAGAGCAGCTAATTATGGTAGGTAGAGCCAAATCGAAATAATCTCAGCTTTATTTAGCTCCCCATTTGTACACGGTAGTTATATTGTTAATGTTGGGAATTAAATTATAAACAAGAAAAAACATGACACATTTTAAAATTGTAAAGAAGATCTGGGGAGTACGACGAGTATATGGAGTGGTACGCCAGTCGGACGAATCTTCGCTGCGTTTCATCGTGCGATACGTATTCAACGGTCGGTACTTCATGTTTGATTCGCTAGATTTAGGTTTCCAACTTGTTGATTTCGTGTACAGGTGGATCTACACCGAGAGGTCCTCGAGTTGACAACCTCCACATAGCAGATGTCGCTGGGGGGACATCCGAGGGATCTTACAGCACATCGTGGAGAAGGCGAGGCGAGGGATCCAGATCACGACTTGTCGCACGCCGAGGGACCCATTGGACCCACCAGTGCGTGGACGAGGGGTCAACCATGGTGGCTCACGACCACGGGCTCCTTGCCCAGACGTGGCGGGCGGGTCCTCGTGGTACCGTTGTGGGAACTCCTCGTGACAGTTTGTAGGTGAGCATGACACATTCACTTCCGCTTCTTTATTTCGAACCCCACTAGTTACTAACGACAATCTTCTCTTGCAAGTCCTCAGTTCCACAAATACATGGGGCAGGAGTACGCAGAGTCGTCTGCGGCTGCCTTCGCGGCACCAAGTATGACTACCTTGCTTGATTGCGTATGTCCTATTTTGTAGTTTTCCCATGATTGCATGCGTAACATAATATTTCACAGGTTGTGCACCGTGTTGGGACAAAGCGGACTTATCGTACGACGAGATATTTCACCGGGGACTTCTACTTCGACTAGGACCCGGTATCTGGGGGGGGCTTCTTAGCTGCAAGGTGAGCCGGAGCCGACCCCACCGATGCAGGACCTCGACCTTGCGACACCACCTCCGGCTACTCGCGCTGGTCGGGTACATCGATCGCCAGATCCTTTGACGTACTCGCACCAGCGCCGGGCGAGGCTGGGGGTGACACGTGGGGTATGACCCAAGAGGGGCTGCCAGTAGATGTTTGTTAAGTCATGCAATGTAAATATTATTTTTGTATAACTATAGTTATCCTAGTACCGTGTTTCATTATCTCTTTTGGCGTGCACACCCCGCATGACCCTCTCTCTATGCCTTGACGCCCCCACGCCACCTGTACGAGACGTGACCCAAAGAGACAGCTTTGCACAGCGATATGAGCCAATGAGCCATCTTTGCGAAGTAACGTGACTCGACTTTGCGAAGCAACGTGACCCAACAAGTCAGCTTTGCGCAGTGATGTGCCCAACGAGACAGCTTTGTGCATCAACGTGACCCAACGAGACAACTTTGCGTATAGGCATGACCCAACGAGTCAACTTTGCGCAGCGACGTAACCCAATGAGACAGGTTTACGCAGCGACGTGACCCAACGAGATAGCTTTGCTCAGCGATATGATCCAACGAGTCAGCTTGGCGCAGACATGTTACACAATAGTAGTACCGAGGATGACTAAAGTAATTACTCGAACCATCATGCCATGTGACCACGTGTAATATTCTTCTGTCTACAGACTCTAACGTATTTCTAATTCTTTGCCGCGCACTTTACCTTCGGACCTGTTGGTGATATGCCCTAGAGGCAATCATAGAGTTGATTGTATCACGTCTATGTTTATGTGTTATTGAATAAGTGTTATTTTGTCAAATGTGTTCGGATAGGATCCGTCACGGGCACTATATAAGGAGATGCTTGAGGCTATGGGGAGACACAGGTAACAGAGGAGACACACGATATGAGATATACATGAGTTGTTCCACCAAACTCTAGTCGTCATCTTCTTGAGAGAGCCTTCCCCGTGCGACTTGGTGCTAGCACACCGGTGTACGGTTGTTCCTTCCCTGGACATGTCGATACTGTAGAGGTGCTGTTGCGGTTGTTGTTGCGCTTGAGGACGATCCACGACCTTGGCGAGGAACTCGATTCGTTGCTCGAGGAGACGATCGACTGCGAGGATGATCGACTGCGAGGACGATCGACTACGTTGGACGATTGACTACGACCACTACATCGACGTGCTCTTTGTTGGACTAGACTGCTCCAACCCTTCTTTCGCTGCACTGCGCATCTGGTGGTAACGATCTATGATCTCTTGGTTGCATGACATCCTAGTTTACGTGGTAGAATTTTTGAGTTGTCAGCTAGTGTAGCCTACCCGTATCCCAACAGTGGTATCAGAGTCATCGTGCATAGTTTTTATCTAGATCGGTCGTATACTGGATATGTAGCGGTAGTAGATTGGATCTATTACTTGTTTGGTCTGGTAACATATATCGACCAGCGAGGGGCACTGCCCCTTCGAATCCCGTCCGCTAACCGGGTAGCAGGACCGCTGTAGTCGTAGTCGCGTTATATGGTATTATGTGTTCATGTCACCCGATAGAATTGGATTCTATGCATAACTCGTTTTTGCAGGGATTGATGTGAATTGTATGGCCCATTGTGTATGTGATGCATGTATGGATTTCTCATGGCTCTGTGTGTCATGCTATGAGATAGCCATCGAGCTACATATTATTGTATAACGGTCTGCGTACCGACATGTGATGCTTGATCTTATCGTCTGTAATTCATTGCTAGATCTTAGGAGTAATTGCTTAGTAGATGAATGCGGTCGGAGACTTCAAGCATGATGGTCGGAGGACAGGAAGCATGGTGATGGAGATCTTCATGTTAAGGGTCGTACAATTTCACAGTTTAATTTGATTATCTATGAATGTTTATTCCTGTCATGCTATTTAATCATATTTAATCATTAGATGTTTTAACATAGTATAATAGTATCCCTCAAGAAAAATTAAGTCAATTTTGATCTTTCCAATTGTTCTGCCCATCACGATTTTGATCGTTAATTGTAGGTCTGCCAATCTTAATAAGATGGGGTGGGTGTAGGACACCTACATGCATAGTATTGGTTTAACTTGACAAGGTTATCAAAAGGGTTTTGGGCCTTGAGGCATAGTACTTTTGGTTGCTGGGGCATAGAGATGCCGCCCAACGGACAAGAGTTATATGAGATATGATTGGTAAGGGGTTACGTACCTAAAATCACTAGGTTTCTAGCAGTGATGCCAAAGCTCACTAGGACTTAATGATTTTTGGATCTTGAACTCACTATATGATGTTTGAGGGAAACATGGTTTAGAACATATAGTGGGAGTATCTTTTATGACGGTTGATGATTAAGTTCGACCAGATCCAGACTAGTCGTATAGTGATACGACCGGGTCAAGACTAGTTGTATGGTGATACGACTGGATCCAGACTGGTCGAACATGACCACCAACATGAGTATCTAATATAAAATCTTGCATAAATATGGTAGTATTGAATCTTTGCATATATTTATGTTCTAGATCATGACACCTACTACTTCTTCTGCATCTACCTTTAATTTGCGATCTATTCTTGATTGGTTTTGTAACTTGAGAATTGTTGTTAAACATGAAAAGAAGGAATATGTTCTACAAGATCATCGGAAGAGAAATAGCAAGAAGTACATAGCAGAGATGAAAAAGAACAAGGGAAATAAGATTTCAGTTTAGGTATAAATATTATAGAAATTAATCTTGCCACTTCTGCGACCAGTTCTTGGGTATTTGATATCGGATCGGTTGCTCATATTTGTAATTCGATGCAAGGACTGATAAGGAGTAGAAGTTTGGCAAGAGGAGATGTTGATCTTCGTGTGAGCAATGGAGCAAGATTTGTTGCATTATCTATTGACACTTTTCCATTAGCTTTACTCTCAGGATTAGTTATGTAACTAAATAATTGTTATTATATTCCAGCCTTAAGCAAAAATATTATTTCTGCTTCATGTTTAGGAGCAGAAGGTTATGAGTTCGGAATAAAGAACAATTGTTGTTCAAATTATTTTAAAGATATGCTTTTTGGCCATACTCTATTAGTGAATGGATTGTATGTCTAAATCTTGAGGATGAGCTCATCTATAACATAAATGCTAAGATACTTCGACCTAATGAATTGAATCCCACTTTTATCTAGCATTGTCGACTAGGTCATATAAATGAGAAGCGCATTATGAAGCTCCATAAAGATGGTCTTCTGAACTCATTTGATTTTGAATCATTTGAAACATGTGAATCTTGTTAACTTGGCAAGATAACAAGAGCACCCTTCACGACCAGAGGTGAGAGGACGAGTGATCTACTGGTCATAGTACATTCGGATGTATGCAGACCAATGAGCACTCCGACCAGAGGTGATTTTCAATATTTCATAATATTTACTAATGATTTTAGTACATATGGCTATGTCTACTTGATGAGACATAAGTCAGAATCTTTTGAAAAGTTCAAAGAATTTCAGAATGAAGTGCAGAATCAACTTGTCAAGACAATCAAATATCTACGATCTGATCGTGGAGTGAATATTTAAGCCATGAGTTTGGTGATCATCTAAAGAAGTGTGGAATTATTCCACAACTTACTCCGCCGGGGACGCCTTAATGGAATAAGGTATCTGAACGACAGAATCGAACATTGTTGGACATAGTTCGGTCAATGATGAGTTAAACTGATCTTCCATTGTAATTCTAGGGATACACTCTAGAAACAACTGCTTTCACTTTTAATAAGGTTCCATCAAAAACTGTAGAAAAGACACCATATGAGATATGGACCGGAAAGAGTCCTAGATTGTAATTTCTCAGGGTATGGGGTTGTGATGTTTATGTAAAACGTTTGACGTCTGATAAACTCGCACCCAAGTCCGATAAGTGCTTCGTTGTGGGGTATCCTATGGGAACTAAAGTATATTATTTTTATAATCGGGTTGGTAACAAAGTATTTATTGCCTGAGATGTTGTCTTCTTGGAGAAAGAGTTTCTTTCCAAAGGAGTCAGTAGGAGCAAGGTGCAACTCGAAGAAATTCAGGAACCATCTGAAAATATTTCAACTCCTACTGAACCTCTAGAGGATGAACAAGATGTTGTTGAACCTGTAGATGATGTGCCCCATGTAGATAAAAAATGCCACATCAATTGCCTATAAGTTATGGGTACGACGTTTTATTATTGAAAAATGATGGGCCTATAATTTATACGAAAACGATGATGGACCCAGACTCTGAATTATGGCTTGAAGGCATGAGATCTGAAATAAAGTCCATGCATGATAATCAAGTTTGGTACTGTCGGGACCCAAATATGCAAATCTGGACCCTCTGTGTATTCTGCACTAGTCCAGGATCACGCTAGTGCACACAGTGTCAACATCGATGAAATATCACATCCATACAACGAATATAAGAATAAACGAGTACTTTGAATAACAAATAACTGTTTGGACCTTACAGTCGAGTTTTACATTTATTAAGCCATGCAAGGCTGACAATAAAGAAATAAAGCTGCAATGAAATGAAATAAACTCGGTGGCTCCATCAATTTACCACGCAACCGATCGTGATCAAGACCCTAACGATCAACCTTCGTAGAACTCTTCTTCAAAAGCAGGCGACGATTCCTCCACTTCTGTTGATTTGTTTAGCAAGAGTGAGTACACACCGTACTCGCAAGTCATACCACAGAATGCAATTTATAGATGATGGCTTATTCCAAAGGAATGGCTTCTGTGGTTATTTTGCGGAAATGCAACATTTGCAATTGAATACAAATAATAGATTGAAAGCACAATTCAAAACAATTAGACAATAATAAGTTAACAATTGATTTCACAAAGGACACACAGTCTAATCAAGTTATTCACACAGCTGCACAAGTTATCTCACATAGCTGACCCTTCCCATTTGTTTTATGAAAATCTACCCCTCGTGTGAAATTCCCGAGCATGTCCATATCCGAGGACGCGGCTATTCGAATAGATTGGTTTAAACACTCTGCAGAGGCTGTACACTTTACCCACACGATACAATCAGTGTAGCTAGCACTAACCATAACAAAACCTTTCAGAGACTTCATCTCAAACAATGACACTCCCGATGTGCTTTCCTGTCGTCCAATTTGTACACATAGCCCTTGGAACGACACACACCGTTGGATCTGAAAACGGCGAACCGCTCATAGATGTGACCCAAACACAGCGGTACACACCTTCCACCCCATCACACAGCTTAAATACAACCTGAGTTGTCAATGTCAAGACTCCATAACTTACTAAGTCAGGCCCAGCCCATACTAGGCATGTGGTCGCATGCAGAAGGCCAGTTCAATGGCGCACAAAGTTAAGTCCTTAATTGACTAAGGCAAGACTTCCTGTTTTACCCAAATCACAAAGTTTAATTCACACAGTTCCACCGTTCACACAGATCCACCACTTGCCTCAGTCTAAATCTTTTCCCACACTGTTGATTAAGTGCAACACATGCCATCAACGAGTAATAGCACACAGCACACACAGTTTCATCACACAGTTCTATAATCACTTAGTCACGTTTATAATTGCATCTCACATGGAATGATGACTCGTGGCATGGCTAAGCAGTCTGATCGTATCTAACCAACCCACGTTGGTGCTACGATAATACCAACTAATAATGAACCAACCTAGGGTGACAAAAGATCATGGCATACAATAGACAAGGTGGTATAACAAATTGGATTAATAACTATCCCAAAAGCATTTAAATAAATACTTGAAATAGAATGCAATACATTGAAACAAAGTATTTTGAAAATTGGGTTCAATATGATCAAAGGTATAACTTGCCTTGGAATAGATCTAGATATTGGTCTTGGTCTTGAGGTGCTCCTTCTTCTGCAAAATTCCCCGAAGTATCGACGTCTACTCGCAAACGAGACAAAAGAAACAAAACAAATAAATAACAGAGGCAAAACAAACTCCAAAAATCAAATAAAATTCATCATTAAATAGATCTAAATTTTATATAAATTTACAAATTTGAATGGGCTCAATCGGAGTTCGGATGCAAAAGATATGGGCTTTGGAAGATTGGAAAACCAAATAAAACCCTAATTTGGATTTTATCAAATTTCCCGAATTATTTTTATAAAGGAAAATCGAATTATTGCGCAATGCTTGCATCAGCCGAGAATTTCTGGAAAAAGAATTAAATTTAAAAAGGAATCTGACATGTGGGCCCCACATGTCAGTGACACGGCTCACGGTGGACCAAGTCCATTGAGCCTTTGGATCTGGGTCGGGGTTGAGGTGGTGTACCGCGCAGGTGGTGGCATCGACAGCGGCGCCTCGAGGTGACACGCACGCACATGGTGAGGTGGGCGCCGACGCGGCCGCCACATCATATCGACGGCGGCGACTCGGGAACCAATGGCAGCGTGACAGCGGCTCCTCGCCGTGGTGAGTGGTACCAGCGTGTAGAGGGGATTATTGCGCTGCGTGAGCCTTGGTTTGAGCACAGGGTTGTCGGAGATGGCGTGGCGAGCTTGAGGCGGCGAGACGGTCTCGGGTTTGTCGGACGGGAGCTCCGGTGATGCTCCGGCGATGAGGAGGTGCGCACGAGGTGGCCTGGGACTTGCTGATCACGATGGTGCAGTCGGTGGAGCAAGGGCGGTGACGACGGCGGCGCAATTCACCGGAGAAGAAACTCGACCGAAAACCCTAAAGCTTGAAATGCGGTGCGCTTAGGCGATCGGGCGGACGAGTGGTGGCTTTGGGTTGCGGAGGTCGAGGCGGTGCTAAGGGGTATTTATAGGCCGAGACGCCGAGATTTGAAACCCCAAATCGGGTCCAAACGGCGGGTTTTGAATTCCTTGATTCCGGAGATATTTGCCGAGTTCGGTTTGATTTGGTTGGAGATAGATGCGGGATAGACGGGGTTTAAATTGGTGGGGTTGGCACAAGAAAATCGGGACGAGTCCGTTGTCGACGCGAGGCCGAGCTCGGCAATGGCGCCGAGGCGAGCAACAGCGGAGAAGAAGGAAGAAGAAAGCCAGCGGAGACAGCGACCTCGGCCGGGCGTCACTAGTCGCGAGGAGAAGCCTTGTGTGAGTGGTGATAGCAAGTGATGGCAATCCAACGGTAGGAGTGAGCTTGGGAAGTGAAATTTGAGAAAAGTCGGGTCATTTGGAATAGTGTTGGGCTTGACCCAAGATCATACAAGGATTTTCTTTGATTTTTTAAATAAATCCAGAAAATACAAATAGCAATTAGAAAATAGCAAATGACTTTGGAAAAATCCCAGAAAATTCTATAAAATATATCCAAGCATATAGAATCTAAATAAAATAATTTTGGCAATTGTTGGTGTTGGGATTAAGCACATTAAATCAGTTTATCCTTAAAGTTCATATTAAGCTTTTTAAATTAATATTCAAATAAATCCAAATGGTGAATTTTCTTACTACCATTATTTAAAAGATTTTTAAAGCTCTGAAAATTGGGATGTTACAGGTACTTGGTTGATGCACCTGATGGTATTACGACCATTGTATGCAAATGGATTTTCAAGAAAAAGATAGATATGGATGGAAATATTCACAATCATAAGGCATGACTTGTCGCAAAGGGTTTCAAACTAATTCAAAGTGTTGATTATGATGAAACCTTCTTGCCTGTCGCGATGCTTAATTCTGTATGGATCATTCTACCAGTTGCTGCATATTTCGATTATGAGATATGGCAAATGATGTTAAAACGACTTTCCTAAATGGAAACCTAAGTGAGGATGTGTTCATGACATACCCTGAGGGTTTTGTCGATCCAAAGGAAGCTAGAAAGGTATGCAAGTTTAAGAAATCTATCTATGGATTGAAGCAAGCATCTCAGAGTTGGAACCTTTGTTTTGATGAAGTGGTCAAAGGGTTCGACTTTATCAAGAACGAAGAAGAACCTTGTGTTTATAAGAAGGTTAGTGGGAGCAAGCTTGTGTTTCTAATTTTTTTACTACTGGTCGAAAATGATATTTCTATACTTGAATCTGTTAAAACTTGTAACACCCTGACTATAAGGAAGTCAAGATGTCACCTAAAATCTCTACTCTTCAAATGAATAACATCAAGTAGCATAACAAAAGAAGCGATTATTGTGAATATATGAAAACAAGCATTCATCCTCCAATCTTAACCAACGAAATGGAAGTAAACAGTTCAGCAAGATAAGTAAACAAGGCCATGTTGGCTTATTACAAAGCAACACAAATCAAAATTAATGATAATAAAAGTCCTCCAATTGTTTGATAAATGATAGTGAGTGCATCGTGATGAACTACCCTCCACAAGATCATTCTTCCTTGTCATTTACCTAAATAAGACAATAAAGCAAGAATGAGCCAATAGACTCAGCAAGTAATTGTATGTAACAATCAAACATACAATGAGCCATATATCACAAACACCATTTGATCATATCTTTGGAAGCGAAAGTATGAATGAATGAAGTGGAATGGTGCATTGAAGGAAATGGACATATTGTAGCATATATCTGGTATAGCGAGTGAAGCACCGTCGGTGTTCACTTAAAGTATTCGTATGAAGAGCGTTTCATACGATTGTCCAACGTGGCCCACATTGGAATGGTGGACTCACGTAACGTGGCCCACATTGGAATGGTGGACTCACGTACCCATCTTGGAATTGATGGGATTTCAAGTGCCCATACTGGAATCGATGGGACTTACCAAAATAATGTATGCATGTCATGATGATCACATGTCAATATGGAATAGTACTCATAAATGAAAAGAACACATGGCATTCATCTACATATACGAACCATTGTAAACATTCATTCACACATCATACATGACATCAAACATTGAATACAAATTACTTATCCGCCACACGCAGCAGGTTGGGAGGTACTTGTGATATCCTCCACTCACCGCTTCACCGCCTACAATAAAATATAATCGAAATGAGGGCAACTAATATCGCGATGCTACACGTGTCCTCCCTCAATCTTCTAACCAAACTAACCAAATAAAAGACAATTTGATCAATTTACCCAACCATTTCAATTAACCCTAATCTGGCAGTTTTACTAGAAAATTCACCAATAAAAAACCGTAAGTCCAAAAGACCTGAAACCAGTGCTCAAATTTTCTTAACTTAACTGGCTACAAAACTCTAGTTGAGGGTAAACTCTAATTCAGCCATTACAGGGTCTAACCATCCATTGAAAAACTACAACTGCAGTCTGCCCAGAAATCTGATCAGCCCTAAAGAAATTGCTCTAACTTTTAAACCACTGATCCAAATAAGGTGATTTTTATCAGCCTGGAAACATGGTGAAATTATCTTCAAAAACCTAGTTGGGTGGCCGACCTGATTATGACTCTAACTAGATCAAAACCTAGGTGCAACTCACTATACCCATCAGTTTTGACAGACAGACCAGCGCGTAGTAAAACAGCCATAACTTTTAATCTACTGGGTGAAAAATTGTGATCCAGGTGCCAAAAGAAAGCTAATGAAATAAGGAACAAAACTCTAGAAGGCGAAATCATCCAATTCTGCCTCTAAGGCACCCAAAACCGAGTTGCAACCTACTGTACAGAACCGATCTACTAACAGAAATTACGCAATACTATCAAAAACATGGAATCGACAACTCTAACGCAATCAAACAGCGATGGGGTCTCTCGTTACCCTTGTAGACCGAAGAACGATGAAGAACAGCTTCCCAAAGCCTTCCCTCTCCTTCTTTGGCCAGCTCCAACTCCACGAACCCGATTGGAGCAAAATCGCCGCGGAGGAAGAACCGAAGAGGAACACGTGGAAGGCGGGGTGCAGCTCGGGATCTCAATGGCAGCCACCAATGGAGGGGCGCCTAGGAGGAGGTAGGAGGAGATGGGGCGGCTCCAAGGGAAAGAGGCGGCTTGGGGAGGAAGGGGAAGGGAGTAGGGTTTTGGGGGAAATGGTGCCCCCTTTGGCCGCCACTAGTGGGCTGGCGGCCCACTAATGGGCCTCTGGGTCGTGAACTGCGGCCCGGGTTACTGAAATTAACGTATACCCCGATGAATGGAATTTTCCGCTGAAAATAGTTTCTTTCGCTCTCTCAGACCTCTTTCTTTCTCTGATCCATTTAGGAGTATTACGGTCTACCCCTTAACGAGATTCGACCTCGAATCTAATCAGCGATCAACGGAAAGAAATAAATCTGGAAATACAACTTAAACAATTTACCTTAAGCGAGCAGGTCGGGTATTGCTCTCTCATGCGGGACTCCAACTCCCAAGTGGCCTCTCTCTCGGTGATCGACCAAAGAACTTTGACATACTTGAGGTCTTATTCCTCGGAACCCGTTCGATTCTTCGATATCTTCACCGTAGGGACTCGAAGGTAAGGTCTTGCACGACAATCAAAGGCTCCAAAGGAATGACATGATCTGGGTCTCTCGAAACTTTCTAAGCATCGAAACATGGAACACGTTGTGAACCCCACTCATAGAATCGGGAAGGTCCAAGCGATAAGCTAGCTTCCCAATTCGTACCCACGATTGGGAAGGGTCCAACATACCTTGGACTAAGCTTTCCTTTGGTGCCAAACGCACTACGCCTTTAGATGGCGATACTCTCAATGAACTTCGTTCCCACCTCGAATTCCAAATCTCGCCTTCGACATCAGCGTAGCTCTTACATCGACTCAGGCGACCAACAAATTCGCCTAACCTCTGCCACTCTAGCCATTGTCTGCTGAACCCGGTCGGGACCCAAGGCGCCCGCTCTCCAACCTCATCCCGGCTGCGGGACTGCACTTACGCCCATAGAGAACCTCGTATGGTGCGGCTCGAATCTTGGAATGATAAGCTGTTGTTATAAGCAAACTCGCCAAGGCTAAATGCTCTTCCCAATTACCTTTCGAGGATAAAACACAACACTGAGCATGTCTTCTAAAGTCCGAATGGTGCGCTCGATATCCATCTGTCTGGGATGAAAGGTGTGCTAAGACGGAGTTGTGTGCCCAATGCACTCTGCAAACTTTCCTGAATTTGGAACGAACTTGGCGTCTCGGTCGAAACAATGGTCTTTGGCACTCCGTGCAAGCGCACAATTTCGTACATAAAGAGGAGCCAAATCGCTTGCGAATTGGTTGTACGAATAGGAATGAAATGTGCGGACTTCTTGAACGGTCCACAACTACCCAAATAGCATCCTTTCCTCGTGAGTCGAGGTAAACCAACCACAAAATCCATAGATATATCGTCCCATGGCCAAACCGGTACCTCCAAGGGTTGCATGATCCTGCTTGGTCGCTTGTGCTCACCTTGACCACCGGCACACCCCACATGAAGCCACATCTTGGCGATATCAACTTTCATCCGTTTCCACGAAACTTTTCTTTAAATCTTTGTACATCTTGGTCTCCCGGGATGTGCGGTATAAAATCGATGGGCCTCTTTCAAAATTTCCAATTTTACTTGAGACTCTGTGGCACACAAAGGCGCCTTTAAATCGCAAAGAATCAAATTTGTCTACACCGGTGACCACGCTTGCCCTCGGTATAGCTTCCTCACTCGTTGGAACATCGATCTTCTTTGTTGTGCTACTCGCACCCGATCCGGAAGGGTGACTCTAAAATCAAGCGAGTCTCGATGCATGCGGTACATAAGCGTAAAGAAATATCCATACGCTCAAAATCAGCAATAAGACAACTGAGGATAGGAGGTGTCGCCTTGCGACTCAAGGCATCGGCTACCACATTAGCCTTGCCGGGATGGTACTGAATAGTAAGATCATAGTCCTTGATCAACTCTAGCCATCTCCTCTGTCTCAAGTTCAAGTCATACGGGTAAAGATGTATTTGGGCTCTTGTGGTCGGTGAACACATCACAAGATTCGCCATACAAATAATGGCCAGATCTTCAAAGCATGAATCATGCAGCAAGCTCTAGATCATGGGTGGGATAATTACATTCATGCTTCTTGGTTGTCTCGATGCATAGGCAATCACTTTACCATCTGCATGAGTACACAACCAAGTCCAACTATGGGCCGATCTGAATAGATAGTGAATCTCTTCCCAGGCTCAGGAAGAGTAAGAATAGGAGCAGTCACTAATCTATCTTTCAAAGAGCAAAAACTGCGCTCACAAGCATCAGACCACTGGAATCTAACACCTTTCTGTGTCAACTGGGACATCGGTTTAGCAATGGTTGAAAAACCCTCCACAAACCGCCGGTAATAGCCAGCTAAACCCAGAAAACTCCTTACTTCTTTAACATTGGTTGGTCTCTTCCACTCAACCACTGTCGAAATCTTACTAGGATCAACTGAAATACCCTCTGATTAATAACGTGACCCAAAAATCCAACTTCGTAAATCCGAACTCACATTTCTTGACTTGGCATAGAATTGATTCTCTCTTAAAGTTTCAGTACCAACCGCAAATGGTGGGTGTGATCCTCCTCTGTCTTGGAATAAATCAAGATATCATCTATGAATACCACAGCGAAATCATCAAGGTATTGATGCGACATCTTATTCATGGCTTCCATGAAAGCTGCAGGAGCATTCGTTAGTCCAAAAGACATAACCTTATACTCAAAATGACCATACCTCGTAGAGAAAGCCGTTTTCTCAATATCCTGCTCACGAACTCGAATCTGATTATAACCCGACTGGAGATCAATCTTAGAAAATATCTTAGCTCCTTTCAACTGGTCGAAAAGGTCATCAATGCGAGGCAAAGGATACTTGTTCTTCACCGTCGCTGATTAAGCGCCCGATAATCTATGCACATCGCCGTTGCCATCTTTCTTCTTAATAAAGAGAACAGCGCTCCCAAGGCGAACGCTCATTGAATCATACCTTTGGACAGCAGGTCGTCAATTGTTTCTTCAATTCTTCTGAAATGGCCGAGCCAAGCGGTAAGGAGACTTGGACAACGGCCGAGTTCGGAACAAGATCAATCCGAACTCCACTTTCCTCACGGAGGCATTCGGGAAGTTCTATAGGAAAGACATCGGAAAACTCCTTCAGCTGGAATCTCCTCAATACTGTTGCAAAGAATCGGTCTTTTCATTGAGGAGCAAAGTAATCCGATGATCGATGCACGACGGCTAGGAATAGATTAGCGATACAAATCTTGAATCGGACGGTGCGCCGCCTCGAATACCGTTCTTCACGGAAGGAGCTAGCAAGGTCACCGTCTTCGAAACAACAAATCTTGGCACGGTATTGGAATAACCGGTCCATACCGAGGATAACATCGAATGGTGCCAAATGAATAACCATAAGATTCGCAGTGAAAACCTCATCATCTATCGAGAATAGAACAACCGGACAGAGCGGTAGAGCTAGCAATAAGTCCTCCGGGAGGTGACTACCACCGACTCGAAATAAGTGAAAACTCAAACCCACTTTTCTAACAAACTCCAAAGACACGAGCGAGTAAGTAGCCCCGAATCAAAGCAGTACAAAGGCATCATGCGAATCAACAAGTAAAGTACATCACCACATCGGGGCGTCCCAAGGTCTCGAGGGTGGGCATGGCGTAAACCCCGATGCACGGTGCAGTAAGACGCACCAACACTCTGCGTCGGAAAGCTGGAAACAATACCCATTGGAGGAACAAGCGACGGAGGGGGATGGTGCGGGATTCCAATAGAACCTGCAGAGGCGCGAAGTGAAAGCTGCAGTGGACCCCATCTTTGGAGGGTAATGTGGTGCGAGGCCGCTGTCGAGTCTGGCCGAACCTCTGTGGAAGCCGGAGGAAGAAGGCTGCTGAGCGGCTTCCTATTTGATGATACTAGCCGGATTTTGCTTGCACTGCGAGGACTTGTGGCCCTCTCGACCACATCGCTTTGGCATGTTCCCTTGAAGGAACATTACAAGCTCGATGCCCGTCACCACACCGAAAGCACTTCATGCCCCGACACAGAGCAGACGCAAGCGTGGGGCGAAAGATGAAGAGCGTGGCGCCAAGAAGAAGCGCGCCATCTTTGAGCAGGACGGGTGGGTTGGTTCTGTGAAACCTCTTAGCGGTGGTCATTGAAAAGACCCACCACCTCCACCGAAACTCCGCTCGCCTTTGCCGGATCCACGATAGACAGCAGTAACCACTCGCAACATGCCCTTGCGACGAAGGAGCTCTTTCCAACTCCATCCTCTAGCTGCTCAACCACCGAGCTAAAGTCACGTGAACTGTTGCTCCCGAATCTGGCGATACTCCTGATTGAGGCCCCGCCGAACCTCTTAGCCTTCTCTTTATCATCACTTGCCACCGCTGGGACAAAGCGCACAGCATTGTTAAATCCGGCCTCATACTCGATATCTGAGCATTTTCCTTGCACATAGGTCGGGAGGATTGCTCCATCTTCTCGATGAAGGAGTCGAGGTAAAGCGTGTCTGAACCTCTCCACAAAAACTTCCCAAGTAACAAGACCCTGAGCTGGAGTCCTGGAAGACAGGACCCCTTCCCACCAGATGTCGGCTGGCCCTTGGTGAAAGGCCACAAATCGCGCTTCTGCGCGGATGCCGCTCTAAGGCTCCAAGCGGCGCTCCATGTACCTCAACCAGTCCGCGGCTGAACCGGTGTACTGCTCCATCAAAAGTGTCCAGACGAAGCGACATCCACTCACGGAGGCTCATCCTAGCCTCGGGTGGAACAGCAGCAGCAACAGGTTCCGCCACCGGTGCAGCAGCCGCAGGAATGGCCGCCTGCAATTGTTGGCGGAGTTGTTGATTCTCCTTATTAAGGTCGAATGAGATCACGGTTGCGGCGGTGGCTCGGCAATCGAGGCGCGGTGAGGCAATCTCCTCGATACCGGCACCACCAACCCCTCGGGCGAAGGCGATGTAGGCTGCCGGACCGCGCCACGACCACCATTACGGGTCGGTGGGCGACCACGACCACCGACCTCTACCTCTAGCCATCTATGAACAACACAGCGAAAGAAAATCAAATACATAGCTCAGCGAATTAGTAAGCGAATTAATTGGGACAAAACCAAGCAATTGCGGAAAAACAATGGTTTACCCAACCCTTCCTATTGTGCATAGTGTGTCATTTTAATATTATTACCACGGACCTGAAGCCCGCTCTGATACCAACTGTAACACCCTGACTATAAGGAAGTCAAGATGTCACCTAAAATCTCTACTCTTCAAATGAATAACATCAAGTAGCATAACAAAAGAAGCGATTATTGTGAATATATGAAAACAAGCATTCATCCTCCAATCTTAACCAACGAAATGGAAGTAAACAGTTCAGCAAGATAAGTAAACAAGGCCATGTTGGCTTATTACAAAGCAACACAAATCAAAATTAATGATAATAAAAGTCCTCCAATTGTTTGATAAATGATAGTGAGTGCATCGTGATGAACTACCCTCCACAAGATCATTCTTCCTTGTCATTTACCTAAATAAGACAATAAAGCAAGAATGAGCCAATAGACTCAGCAAGTAATTGTATGTAACAATCAAACATACAATGAGCCATATATCACAAACACCATTTGATCATATCTTGGAAGCGAAAGTATGAATGAATGAAGTGGAATGGTGCATTGAAGGAAATGGACATATTGTAGCATATACAGGTATAGCGAGTGAAGCACCGTCGGTGTTCACTTAAAGTATTAATATGAAGAGCGTTTCATACGATTGTCCAACGTGGCCCACATTGGAATGGTGGACTCACGTAACGTGGCCCACATTGGAATGGTGGACTCACGTACCCATCTTGGAATTGATGGGATTTCAAGTGCCCATACTGGAATCGATGGGACTTACCAAAATAATGTATGCATGTCATGATGATCACATGTCAATATGGAATAGTACTCATAAATGAAAAGAACACATGGCATTCATCTACATATACGAACCATTGTAAACATTCATTCACACATCATACATGACATCAAACATTGAATACAAATTACTTATGCGCACACAAGCAGCGGGTTGGGAGGTACTTGTGATATCCCTCCACTCACGCTTCACCGCCTACAATAAAATATAATCGAAATGAGGGCAACTAATATCGCGATGCTACACGTGTCCTCCCTCAATCTTCTAACCAAACTAACCAAATAAAAGACAATTTGATCAATTTACCCAACCATTTCAATTAACCCTAATCTGGCAGTTTTACTAGAAAATTCACCAATAAAAAACCGTAAGTCCAAAAGACCTGAAACCAGTGCTCAAATTTTCTTAACTTAACTGGCTACAAAACTCTAGTTGAGGGTAAACTCTAATTCGGCCATTACAGGGTCTAACCATCCATTGAAAAACTACAACTGCAGTCTGCCCAGAAATCTGATCAGCCCTAAAGAAATTGCTCTAACTTTTAAACCACTGATCCAAATAAGGTGATTTTTATCAGCCTGGAAACATGGTGAAATTATATTCAAAAACCTAGTTGGGTGGCCGACCTGATTATGACTCTAACTAGATCAAAACCTAGGTGCAACTCACTATACCCATCAGTTTTGACAGACAGACCAGCGCGTAGTAAAACAGCCATAACTTTTAATCTACTGGGTGAAAAATTGTGATCCAGGTGCCAAAAGAAAGCTAATGAAATAAGGAACAAAACTCTAGAAGGCGAAATCATCCAATTCTGCCTCTAAGGCACCCAAAACCGAGTTTCAACCTACTGTACAGAACCGATCTACTAACAGAAATTACGCAATACTATCAAAAACATGGAATCGACAACTCTAACGCAATCAAACAGCGATGGGGTCTCTCGTTACCCTTGTAGACCCGAAGAGCGATGAAGAACAGCTTCCCAAAGCCTTCCCTCTCCTTCTTTGGCCAGCTCCAACTCCACGAACCCGATTGGAGCGAAATCGCCTGCTGGAGGAAGAACCGAAGAGGAACACGTGGAAGGCGGGGTGCAGCTCGGGGATCTCAATGGCAGCCACCAATGGAGGGGGAGGCACCTAGGAGGAGGTAGGAGGAGATGGGGGCGGCTCCAAGGGAAAAGAGGGGCGGCTTGGGGAGGAAGGGGAAGGAGTAGGGTTTTGGGGAAGTGGTGCCCCCTTTGGCCGGCCACTAGTGGGGTGGGCGGCCCACTAATGGGCCTCCTTGGTCGCGAACTGCGGCCCAGGTTGCCTGAAATTAACGTATACCCCCCCGACGAATGGAATTTTCCGCTGAAAATAGTTTCTTTCGCTCTCTCCGACCTCTTTCTTTCTACCGATCCATTTCCGGAGTATTACAAAACTTTATTAAGAAATAGTTTTTCAATGAAAGATTTAGGAGATGCAACATATATTCTTGGTATAAGGATCTATACAAATAGATCTAAAAGGCTAATTGGATTAAGCCAGGATATGTACATTGACAAGGTGTTGAAACAGTTCAACATGCAAGATTCCAAGAAAGATTTCTTACCCATGTTACGTGGTATTAATCTTAGCAAGGCTTAGTGTCCTACGACCACTGATAAGGGAGACAAAATGAGTAGAATTCCATATGCTTCGGCTATCGGATCTATCATGTATGCCATGCTGTGTACATGACCAGATGTGTAGTATACTTTAAGTGTTACAAGCAGATATCAATCGGATCCAGGTAAAGGTCACTGGATAACGATCAAAAATATCCTTAAGTACTTGAGAAGGACTAAGTATGCATTTCTTTTGAATGGTGGTGAAGAAGAGATAGTTGTAAATGGTTACACCGATGCTAGTTTCCAAACTGACAAGGATGATTTCGGATCGCAATTAGGGTCTGTGTTTTGTTTGAATGGAGGAGCAGTAAGCTCGAAGAGTTCCAAGTAGGGAACGATTGCTGATTCTACAACACAGACTTAGTACATTGCAGCTTCGGAAGCTGCAAAAGAGACTATGTGGATTAGAAAGTTCATTAATGAACTAGGTGTGGTTTTAAATGCTTCTATTCCAATGGATCTGTATTGAAATAATAGTGGAGCTATTGCACAAACTAAGGAGCCTAGATCACACCAAAACTCCAAGCACATACTTCGACGATATCACATTATTCGTGAGATCGTTGAGAGAGGTGATGTGAAGAAATGCAAAGTGCACAAGGATTTGAATATTACTAATCCGTTGACAAAGTCTCTCTCGCAACGTAAGCATGAGGCGCACATAAGAGCAATGTGTATAAGATACCTGTATGATTGACTCGAGTGCAAGTTCGACCAGGTTTGGACTAGTCGTATAGTGATATGATCAGATCCCGAACTAGTCGTATAGAGATACGACCAGATCCTGGAGTAGTCGTATAGTGATACGACCAGATCTAGAACTAGTCGTATAGTGATACGACCAGATCTAGACTAGTCGTATGGAGATACGAGCTGGTTGTAGATTGGTCAAACATTACAAAAAAATCTAGACCTACCATTATGAGTTAATGGAGTATTTTAGTGATTAATGATAAATCCATTTATGAGACAAATACTTTGATTTTTATGTCTATTATTTAGTCTTAATTGTATGAAAATGTGAAAATCAAAGATGAATGCATTTGACATCATATTCTTATATCTTTTGCATTCCTCGGATCCAAAATATAGGTTGAACTCCACCAAAAGTCTAACTTGAATATGTGCATATGTTCTTATTACACATTTGTGTATGCACACATTTAGGGGGAGTTCACTCTATGTTTTGTGGTTTCATAAGTATTGATCCATATTTTTTTATCTACATATATTTGGAATCTCTACTTTGAAATATATCCCTTGAGTATATAAAACATGCATAGTTCATATATACTTATATTGCTTTATATTCAATTATTTGCAATTGTGATAGTTGTCATCAATTACAAAAGAGGGAAAGATTTCTTGACCCACCATTATGAGTTAATGATATGTTGTGGTAATTAATGACAATCACATTATAGAATTAACATTTTTCTAGAGTTGGTGAAATAGCTTGAGTTCCATGATGATGATGACTTGGAATGACATTGTAAGTTGATCAGCATTAAGTCAAAGTTCAAGAAGAGGATGCATCATGTTTTGATACATATCAAGATAACGAAGAGGAGATGATCATGAGTTGATCATCAAGTCAAGAGAAGACTCATCATATGTTGATGAAGGGCAAGTGAAGAACATCATCATGTGTTGATGATATTCAAGTCAAGATTCGGGATGAAGGATGTCATCATGTGTTGATAAGCATCAAGACAAGATCTCGAAGTGAAGGAATCCATCATGTACTGATGGAAGGCTCGTGAAGAATGCATAATGAGTTGATGCATATCCAAGTCAACTTGGAGTAAAGAAAACCATCATGTGTTAATAGAAGTCAAGTGAAGGATGCATCTTGGGTTGTTGCATATCAAGTCAAGGACCCGGACTTAAAAGAAAATATGTGCATCATCAACCTTCAAGTGAGTGTGCAAGGCAAAGGTATGACTAGCTAGGGTTAAGGATGTGTTCCTAGTCTTTTACCGGTCTTGGTGTTTAGTAGGAGACCGGGGTGCTAGTATAAGTTGTCGTACTATTAAGAGGGGGTCTTATCTAGTAGCTTGAGTCTCATCATGTGTTGATAGCTCAATCTCGCTTACTCTTGCTCACCGTGACATGATGCTATTATTTACTGAATGTATTTTGCAAATAGTCGAGGCTCATGTGTCTAATTCTTGTAGCATGTTACTATACTTTGCAAATGTGTTTTGCAAAATGGTTGATATCTATATACCCACTCCTTGTTGCATGATCTAAGTTTACAAATGCATTTTGCTAATTGTTAGGGTTCATGCATTGTGTTTGTTATTGCCTCTGAAATAATGTTCAGAAAATCTAGTATGACGACAAGTATTGCACATTATTACCACAGGTCGGTAATACCAAAGTTTACATGGCGGTTTGAATTTTCCAAAGAGGAAGTTTTTGAAAGTTTTCTTGAAATTCCAAAATCGGTATGACCGCATTTGATGAGCGGTATTACCGCAAGTCGGTAGTACCGAAATCTAGTTGGCGGTATATTTTTAACAGAGAGAATACCTTTGGGACTTTTCTTGAAACTTGATAATCGGTACGACCGCATTTGAACAGAGGTACTACCGCAGGTCGGTAGTACCAAAATATAGATGGCGGTACGTAAATTATAGAGAGCGCGTTTTTGGGAATCTTGATCTCCTTCAAAAAACGGTATGATCGCAGGTCTTGAGTGGTATTACCGCAAGTTGATAATATTGAGTTTTACTTGGCGGTACGACGTTTCTAAAGATGGTGTTTTTCTTGTGATTTTTGATCCTGTGGAAATTGGTAATACCGATATAGCTGAGTGGTATTAAATGCACACCAGTCCATTGTTATATCTCGACTGCGCAGTACCGGTCCTGAACGGCGGTGTTACTAGAATTCTTGATTTTTTTAAAGATATTTGTTCCAACTGCTAGTTTTTATGTTGAGGGCTATAAACACCCCTTTGGTCGGTTGTGAAGAAACCTTTGGTGCTCCATTTTATTATTTTGAGCTAGTGTGAGCTTCTCCTCTTAATTGTGCATGTGTTAGACTTTGTGAGCAAGGAGAGAGGTCTCACTAGTACAAAACATGCTATAGAAGACACGTTATCACAGACGGTTCCTTTGGAACCGTCTATGATAACATAATCACAGACGGTTTCTAAATACAACTGTCTATGATACATCATAGACGGTTCTGAACAAGAACCGTCTGTGATAATCTAAGTAATCACAGACAGTTCTTGTTAAGAACCATCTGTGATACTTCACAGATGGTTCTAAATAGGAACCGTCTAGTTTCATGTGTTGTATCTAGAGTTGGATTTCGTATCCACTAGAACTTGTGCATTCGTTGCACGTGGTGAGAATCAAGCAAGGGGCTCGACTTATTACTTTTAGAGTTTGCCGAATCTTAGACGGCGTTGGAGGCATCGTGTCTGGTGATCTCTTCAAAAAAAGATTGTGAAGTGGTTCGGCTGTTGTGTAGGTTGGTGCTCACCTACCCGGAGCAGGAAAGAGCTACCACTAGTGAAGTTGAGGTGTTTAGCTTAATTTGTGGAGCCGGTCCAATTAGTTTTGGCAATCATAGAGATGATTGTATCACATCTATGTTTATGTGTTATTGAATACGTGTTATTCTGTTCCTTGAATGAATCATCAGTTATAAAGATTAACAAGTATGTGACTTGTTGGTGAAGCTCTTTTAACTTATGATGTTGTCATTCTAAATGTATCCCTAGTCTAATGTCACTAGTCGAACACTAGTGACTCTTTTGACCAGCACATATAGTGATTCATGACCATGTTTCACCGATCATGGATATAGGGATATCAAATCAATAATGTAACACATGTTAGAGAACATGGTATTGGATTGACCCACCTTGAGACACTGCTGAGATTGTCATGATTTCATGTGTCATCAGTTGGTCTCAAGCAATAGAGATCGGTATGGTTTCCTACATGTGTAAGAGTACACTTTAGGGTTGCCAAACGCTACTCCGTGACTGGGTAGTTATAAAGGTAGCTTTCAGGTATGTTATGAAACATGCAGATGAATGTAACTTTTGGATATGGGATTTGCCCCTCCTAACATAACAGGAGAGACATCTCTGTACCCCTCCGTGTGGTCGGATAAGGAAAGTACATAGCCATGCCAGTAGTGGTCGAAGAGTTCGACCACGTGATGTTATCTGACACTTGATCAAGAAAGTATTGAACAGTCCACGGATGACATAATATCTCACATGGAGTTCAACCAGATATCATGAGGAAAAGGTTGAATAAACAAGCTGGTCATTCATTCGATCAGATACAAACTAGTCATTTTGAGATACGAGCTGGTCGAACATGATCACTATGTGGTCGAAACCTGATCGTAAGAAGTTACGAACTGGTCGAGATCGAATCTGAACTAGTCGTATAGAGAAACAAGCTGGTCATTAGTGATAAGGACCTGGTCGTAGATCATGTTGCGTTAAGGTTCGTCCGATATAATTTGTGTGTATTCGGGAATCGTTATATCCTGCTAGGAGCCGACTCGTGATCGAAAAGGAGTTTTTTAGTCACCACCGATTACGCATGAACCTACAGGGTCACACACTTGACGTGTTAGAACAAACCAGTACAGATAAGATTTGTCAAACGTGTTCGGATAGGATCCCTCATGGTCACTATATAAGGAGATGCTTGAGGCTGTGGCTAGACACGGGTAATGGAGGAGACACACGATATGAGATATATGTGAGTTGGTCCACCAAACCCTAGCCGTCATCTTCTTGAGAGAGCCTTCCCTGTGCGACTTGGTGCTAGCACACCGGTGTACTGTTGTTCTTTCCTTGGACGTGTGGATACCGTAGAGGCGCTATTGCGGTTGTTGTTGTGCTTGAGGATGATCCATGACCTTGGTGAGGAACTCGATTGGTTGCTCGACGAGATGATCGACTACGAGGACGATCGACTGCGAGGAGGATCGACTACTAGGAGACGATCGACTGCGAGGACGATCGAGTACATTGGACTATCGACTACAACCACTACATCAACGCGCTCTTCGTTGGACCAGGCTGCTCCAACTCTTCTTTCGCTGCACTACGCGTCTGGTGGGAACGATCAATGATCTCTCGCTTGCATAGCATCCTGATTTACATGGTTGAATTTTTGAATTGTCAGCTAGTGTAGTCTACCCGTGTCCCAACATGTCCATAGAGTAAATTTCCTAGTAACAAAAAGTTAAGATCGTATAAATTTGAACAGAAGATAGATGGACAAGCACAACCCCAACTCCTCCCACGAGTTGGTATGGAAGATAAAATCATGCGAATTTGCCATCACTCAAAGCTACGACATATCACATGAAGGATCACGGGAAGGCAACGATAACACAAAACAAAAATTTTACCGCGAACCAAGGAACCTCCGCTAGAAATAGATCACGAGATTATCACTAGACATGCTGACTTGTAGCGGAAGTAGAGTCGATGTAGCGAGTCGATGCGGTCGTAGTCATACTCGTCGCGCGTCTTCTCCTCCGATTAGTCGTACTAGCCGCGGGTCTTCTCCTCCGAGTGTCACGAGTTTGGATCGTTCTAGTGCTAATGCTTCGCAACAACACCTATGAGGTATCTACACGTACGACATATTAACCCTATTATGAACTAATATGATTATTGCCTTGATGTGACCACACATTGCGGCATACTCCGATGGAGGAATTCCGACCGGTAGGAGTGTTATGCAGTGTGATCATGAACAAGCGCAATAAACCATCTAGTCCTATCCGATTGCAACTCCGATTCGATCAACCAGATTGATCTTCGTGTGCTCCAATGGTTTTACGATCACTGTCTGCCTCGATGGCGGAAATCGACCGGTAGAGGCAAGTCGTGATACGACCATGAAAGCACGATCACGAAATAATGAACATGAACCCATCTTGCGACCACTGTGCCTGGACGATCATATCACAATATGCATCTAAAACTAGACGGTATGGCTCTAATACCACTAGACGCGCTGACTCGTAGCGGAAGTAGAGTCGATGTAGCGAGTCGATGCGGTCGTAGTCGTACTCGCCGCGCGTCTTCTCCTCCGAGTAGTCGTACTCGCCGCACGTCTTCTCCTCCGAGTGTCACGAGTTGCGGATCGTCCTAGTGCTGATGCTTCGCAAAAACACCTCCAAGGAATCCACACGTACGGGCAGGGATACCACGCACTGGAGTGCTAGCGCCGGCAGTGTGATATGAGGAAGGCGTGGCTGTTAGGGTTTCGAGAGTTCTTTTAAAAAATCATCACACCCCTTGCCACCGCCCCCTTATTTATAGGCATCCATAATAAGTCTCGTACTTAAGGCTCATTCGAAACTCATGGCCTACAAGAATTCGGATCACCATCCAAATCAAATCCTAGCCCTTTAAGTGTGCGACCCTATAGGTTCATGTGTAATCGGTTGTGACTCGAAAACTCTTTTTCGACCACTAGTCGTTAGCGGTACCTAGCAGCACATAACGATTCCTAAACACACATAGAATATATCGGACGAACCTTAATGCAATATGATCTACGACCAGGTCCATATCACTAACGACCAGCTCGTATCTCTATACGACCAGTGCATATTTGGTCTCGACCAATTCAGGTTTCGATCACTTAGTGACCATGTTCGACCAGCCTACGACCAGCTCGTATCTTCCGACTAGTCCATATCTGATCGAACTGAAAGCCCTTCTCGTGTATTCTTTCTTTGCCTCACGATGTCTGGTTGAACGGCAGGTGATGTTGTATCATCCATGGACTGTTCAATACTTTCTCGATCAAGTGTTGAATAACTTCATGTGGTCGACACTTCGACTACTAGTGGCATGGCCATGCACTTTCTTTATCCAACTATAACGAGGGGCCTAGAGACATCTCTCCTGTTATGTTAGGAGGGGCAAATCCAATATCTGACCAGTCACATCCCTCCGCGTATTTCATAGCATACCCGAAAGCAACCTTTATAACTACCCAGTTACGAGTAGCGTTTGGCCACCCCTAAGAGTGCTACTACATATGTAGGAAACCATGCTGATCTCAGGTCTAAGGATTATACATCATCATTGCTTGAGACCAACTAATTATACATAGAATCATGACACTCTCAATAGTGTCTCAAGGTGGATCTTTTCCAACATCATGTTCTCTAACATGTGTTCATATTATTGGTTTGATATATCCATATCCATGACTTTTGAAACATAGTCGTCAACCAATACATACGCTAGTCTATTCATATGTGTTCTCATATGTTTCCGACGAATGAACGTTTAAGAATAATCATTACAGAAATATAGAGTTTCACAATCAAGTCACATACTTGATAATAAATATTATTGATATTATTCTAGGAACAAGATAACATATTATCCAATGTTATGAACATAATAAAATATAATCATCTTTATTATTGCCACTAGGGCATATTTCCAACATCACACTGATATTACATAACATTGAGCAAAACGTCATAACACTTAGATTTTTATAGATCAAAGTGATATTCTAAAACATTGCCAATCACATATTACAACTATTCGTGCTTTCCGTGGCAACAACCTCAACGTCCCCCATGTGGACTGGCTCGAGACGGGTGGCCGAACGAGGTCCCCGCGTTGACGTCCGAGTGCCGATGTCTCCTTCGTCCTGAGGATTTCCCGTCTGTTATTTCTTGAAGGCGTGTCCACACTCCCTGCAAATAGAGGACTTTTTCGTACGATGTCTAGCTTCTGCTTCGTCCATGTCATTCCTGATGCACCGTACCTATCGCCGGCCGACCTTTCCCTTCACCCTTTCAATGTTCGCAGCCCATATTAGTTGCTCCTAGGTCGGATGGTAGGTGAAATGGCCAACCACGGTGTAACCATATACCTCCGCACTCCATGTTTGTAACACCTCGTCCTTGTTGAAGTAATTAGAGAGGTACTGCCCAGGATGCTATGCCACCGTGGAACATGCGGTCATGACATGGGAGGAGGGTCTATGCAGAAGAAGGGTCTTGTTGCAAGTGCATACACAACTAGTGTGGCGTAGCATGCTCTCGTGGGTAATCCTCCCACGGTTCGTACCGCAGCGTCTTTTATCCATGCACATTATCACGAAGCGAAGCTCACTTGTGCCCATCTTGAATGAATGATGCATCTCACACTTCTTACTCTTCTCCTCTATGTGCTTGGTGATCATGGTGGAGTAGAGTACTCTGTCATTTTCCATGGCGAGCGATGCGTTGTTGCTTCTATCGACGAAGTAGTTTATCATACCGCGGAGAATTGCCTCCACAACACCAACCAAAGGGAGGCACCTTGCGCCTCGCATGACCCAATTGTAAACATCGGCTAGATTGGTTGTCATGACACCATATCGAGCACCACCCCTGTCATGCAGCAGCGACCACTTCTCAATAGGCTCGTGCTCAATCCAGTCTGAGAAGTATTTCACCGGCGCCACCATCCTCCTCGTCAGACTGGGACAATCTATGGGTAGCTCGGCTTTGCTTTGAGGGCCTGGTCAGCGCTTGGGGTGGCCAATTTCGATGCCTCCCTTCTGTGTGTCCGGGTCCGCGCATCTAGAATCTTCAACAATGCTTCAAACTTCCGCTGCTGGTTCTGATTGCACAGCAGCTTGAATAGGTTCATCAGATCCTTATTGCGGAACTGCTTGTAGAAGTTTGCCCCCAAGTGCCTCATGCACCACCTACTCTGCAGATCTGTCCATGCAAGTGGTTCTTTATCTCCTTGTTGTAGCTGGGTTATTGCACTCAGCAGGCCGGCATGCCGATCATTAATGATGCATACGTTTGGACGACCTGTACAACATAATTCCTCACATTCTCAGGAACCACAACCAGCTGTCCGTGTTCGCGCTTTCAACTAAAGCGAATGCCACGAGAAGAACCTGATTGTTGCCGTCCGTCACTATTGCGGTCAGTATCTAGCCCTTATATTTTCCAATTAGGAATATGCCATCTACGCATAAGATTAGAGGGCAGTGCCGAAATGCATTGATGCATGGACCAAAGGCGAAGAATGCTCGCTGCAGTACCCTCTTATTGGCCCACTTCGGATGTGTGGTGTATTGAATGTCGACATGTGTACCGGGATTCCTGTCTTGTATGACTCGGAGTTGCCCGGGGAGGTTGTGGTAGGAATCCTCGAACGTTCGAACCTTGATTCCAATACCTTCTGTTTTGCCCTTAAAGCCTTGGCATAGCTGATTGTGTACTGTAACGTTACCTCAATCACGTGAATGATGGATCGTGGCTCAAAATCAACATTATCCACGATCTCACTGTACACGAGGTTGGCGATGAAGCCTGACGACAGGTTCCTGTGGGACTGCACTGACACAGTAACGACGCATGTGCCCAGAACCACTATAGAGCACTTTCAATAGGCATCCCACTTAGGCTGAAATGCGTGCACTCGCCAAGGACATTCCTCTTTTTCGTACTTCATGTCGTAGCCTCTTGGGTTAGACTTAACGACTGTGAATGTGCGCTGCACCGATAAGCCCCAAAATTTGACTGCCTCCTGCATGGCCTCCTTGCATTTGTACACAGCTCCTTGCCTGATCTCGCTCTGGTCGTACTCCCACGGCGCACGGAAGCCTTCGTTGACGATGAGGTTGTCGAACTGGTATGTGTTCCACTTGGATGGAACCGCCAGCTGGTCGACATCATCCTTGTCGTTAGATCCTTCATCTTCTGACAATGCATTGTAGTCCCAGAATTCCTGATCCATCCTTTGCACTATAGCTTCCAGCTCCTCACCCTTGTCAGCAAGCTCACTGCCCTGCCTAACTGAAGGATCTACTTCTCCAGGGTCTTCATCGACAACATTAGCAACTCCGGGAGCTTCGGGTACTGTGTATGCCGCGCTGTAGATGGAGTCACCGACTTCGTCTTCGGTATCACCACACCCTTCTTGCTCAGTCGCGGATGCAGGAGTGGGTTTGGCATATGCTTGGGCAGAAGAACCAAATCCCACCCTCCCTCCCTCGCCATGCGTAGATATGACTGCCATGACCTTGTTCCCTTCAGCTACACCAACTCCCAATATGTGGGGCATGTTGCGGGGGCAAGACAACTCAATCTGAGATCATACACATTACGACCCACTTGGAATGTGTGAAACAACCACCGCATCACAACGCCCTATGTACGTCCCTCTGCTCTTGGCAGATGCACGATTGTCGATTGGAAATAACGCAGATCAATCCCCTCGGGATCCTCCAGAATAGTCCGGATTATAGTAAATTTTGAAATTGGTGACATCCGACATAATTGATACACTACACCATGAAGAACATTTACATGATTAACCACATATCTAAAACAAGACTACTCACCGAAAAAAAATATGTACAACATACTGCACTACGCAACCGTACATCCAAAACTATGTAATCCATTCGGTTTAAAAGTGAAGGACCGAAATGGCAACAGAGGGGGGGGGTGAATGGTGCCTTAAAATTAAGATCCTCCCCTCTCAAGTGTCCACACAGCAATCCAAAGACTTCTGATACACAAGAGACGTGAAGTGAATTAAATCCAAAAGGTTTAACCAAAAACTGGACTGTTCTGTCGGATATCGGAAGTTCCGATTATACCTAGCGGTAGTTCCGGGTTTCAGTGCGGAAGTTCCGCCTGCGGTAGTTCCGCCTTGGACAATCGAAAGTTCCGATTGTCCTGACCGAAGAACAGTACGCTCGGGGTTTTGCTCAAAAATCCGAAATACTAACTCTTGAATGCTCTTCTCAGGTCAAGTCTCACAGGACATCATCCTAAACAACATGTTGACCACATGGAGAAGAATCGCAGACAAAGATCCATTAATCAAAGCAAAAACGGATTTCTTGAGTATTAGGCAAGAAAGACCAAAAACCACAATTAGCAAGATTCTTAGATTTTTGGCTCATAAAACTTTGAGGATATATTAGCAATATCAATAAGACTCTAGATATCAAGTTTCATGCCATCTCATAAGACGAATCAAAAGTTTCACCAAAACCCTAGATATTCAAGAGAGGAACAGAGAGAAGAAAGAGGCATAAGCAAAGAACCAAAACCTCATAATTTCATTGATAGGAATCGAAAGATTAAAGAGGCAAACACAGAGGAATGATTACATGAATTTCAGTTCATCCTCTCCAACTCAACAACCTCTCCAAAAAGCAAAACAACCTCTCCAAAGGCTCTTTAGCTAAAGCTAACCTAAATCTCCACCCTAACCCAACCCTCCCTATTTATAGCCCTTGGCACGGGTCTCAACCCGTTATGCCGGCTAAACCTAACGGAGCCCGCTTCATGACCTTGTTACCCTTTCTACACCAACTCCCATTATGTTGTTCACGACTACGCAACCGCCTCGAGTGCGCCGTCTTCGACACACTTTTACCGACAACTCAATCGAGATCATACACATCTCGCCACGACCCACTCGATGGAATGTGTGAAACAACCATAGCATCAAGATGGCGCATCATATGCATTTAACTCCTCTCACAACTCAAAATCAAAACTATGGCGAGAGATTACGCCTCGATCGGAAGTTCGATTGGAATGCGGAAGCATTATCAATCCCCTTCCATGACGGATCCTCGGACCGTCCACAGTCCCACTGTTGGAAGACTATAGTAAATTTTGAACTTGGTGACATCCAACATAATTGATTATCGACTCACTACACCATGAAGAAGTTCCGTTTTATTTACACTATTAACCACATATCTAAAACAAGACTACTCACCGAAAAGAAATATGTACAACATCGATGAATACAATCACAAACTATATACATCCAAAACTATGTAATCCATTCGGTTTAAAAAATTACCTCACAGGTGGGCAACTGGACGGGCAGCGCTTCACTAGCTTCTCTCCCCCTCTACTCCTCTTCCTTCTTTCTTTCTCTTTTTAGAATAAAAATGAGTCTTGTGCTGAATTTTATCGTTTCATGGAGCTCTTATAGGGGAAAAAGTCCATGTTGCCAGTTGAACTGGCGACAGGGAGTTGGACCGGCGACAGAGAGGTAACAGGGTTCTTGTCGCCAGTTGAGCCTGTCACTAGTTCAACCGGCGATAGGAACCATTTTTTGTTATTTTTTGGGCTGCTATATATTTTTAATTTTCTTTTAAAATAATATTATTTTTACAAAAATCATAAACTTCATACTCCCGGTAGGGAACAAGCAAAACAAAGACGTGAACCAATAGATAATAATAGTACAAGTTTACAAGAAACCAAACAATAAAGTGATTTATAGAAGGAAATAAAATCTCTTACAACAATCAAATGTTGAGCTAAAAAGTAAAGGAATTTTTCATTTCATGCCATTGCTTCAATTGCACTTTCGATTTGTGTCATTATTTTTTGGCTTATTCTTCCCATGCCAGGGCTTCGTTAAACTTCTTCGAGCTGTAACGGTGTCAAGTTTGCCATGTTTCGCCACCCCTCCATCTTCCCCTCCCTTTCTCGTAGAACCGAGCTGAGCCGCCACGCCCCATCTACCTAGAATGCAACCCAACGAGCTCTGGTCGCCCCATCGTGCGCATCACCATCGCCTCGGTGCCCGCATCCCCGCACACACTTTGGTTCGTATACAAACAGAGATAGAGCACAGAGCAGAGGAGAAACAGGGGAGCAACCATGGCGGGCAAGGTGGGGCTTGACTCTAGCGATGGCATGCGAACGACGACGGCGGAGAGCGCTAAAATGGAACCGGGAAGGAGGGGGTCCGATCGGTGGTGTGTCTCGGCCCGAGGTGCTCGATGGCTGTTGGGCAGCGGTGCATGGTGGCTAGGATCGGGGAAGGAGAGTGGCGATGGTGCACGGGTGCAAGAGGGGCGGATTTTGAGGGAGCAAGAGCACCAGGGGCTAAGGGTAGCTTAATGGCGCAGTCAATGGTGGCGGGGAGTAATCGGGGAGGTCCAGCGACGTAGACGAGAGGTGGGCGGTGAGGTCGATGTGGAGGCAGCGATCTGGGGGAGGAGAGGAGGAATGAGTGGTGGGAGGAGATAGAGGGGCGCACAGGGATGCTCCGGGTAAAGCAAATTGGAGAGGAGCTCACCCGAGCCAGAATGACTACGGTGGCGGCGGAGTTCTACCGGAACCGAGGAAGAAGGCAGCATGCGGTGCTCTCGCGGAGGAGGGAGAAATTCATTGAGGGGTTTTGCAGAGGATGGCCTGGAACACAACGTGATGCGCATGGTTTTGGGGTGAAACTTATCGAGACGGTCGGAACGAGGAGGCCATGTGGTGGCCGCGAGCGGAAGAGCTGCCGTAAGGGAGGAAGACGTGGTTGATCCTAGTGCTACGACTGCCAAGGGAGGGAGCGTAAGTGAGCGCGGGGATGCGGGTGCTGAGGCGGTGGTGATGCGCATAGTGGGGCGGCCAGAGCTCGCTGGGGTGGCGACGCAAGGCAGATGGGCGTGGCGACTCGGCTCGATTATACGAGAAGGAGGAGAAGATTGGAGGGGGTGGCGAACGTAGCGAACTTGACACTCTTATGGCTCTAGAGTGCCGAAGGGTGATGACAGTGGCAATTTTCGAACAAATTTTGTGAAGCAGTGGCATGAGAAGAATATGCTAAAAAAACAATGGCACAAATTGAAAATACAATTGAAGTAGTGGCATGAAACAAAATTACGTTGATTTATTTTAAATAATAATTTTTTCAAAAAATACAAAACTAGGGAGTCACCCCAAATAAAATATAAAAATAGGTCCCTGGCGACAGGGACCCTGAACAGTAGTGGGAGGTTCTTGTCGCTAGTTGAACTAGCGATAGAAATCTAATAATTTTTAATATAGAAAATGAGTTAAAAAAATTATAATTTTTTTTGTTAAGCCTCCCCATACAGTGAAATTGCTTGTGTAATTTTTCTATAATTTTATATGTTCTGAATTTTTATCCAAAATTCATTTAATTATACTATTTTTAGGAATTTATAAATATATAAAATAAGGTCCAATAATTATGAAATGTTTTTTGAATGCTAATTACATAGTTAAATTGATTTGTTAATTTTTTAGAATTTTATATGTCTTGAAATTGTCTCAAAAATTCTGAATTTAGGTTTTCCGATACAGTGTACTTGATTTTGTAAACCCTTAATTTTCAAGATAATTTCAAAACGTATAAAATTCTGAAAAAATTATACAATCAAGAAAACTATGTCAAGTGCATTCAAAAAACGTTCATAAATTTTAAACCTCATTTTATATATTTAGAAATTCCTACAAGCAGTATACTTAAATAAATTTTGGAGAAAAAAATCATAACGGATAAAATTATGTAAACATTACAAAGTAAGTAAACTGTATCAGAAGACTCTACAAAAAATTTCATAATTTGTTGATCTCATTTGCTATATTTTAAAATACTAGGTTACTGACGACAAAAACCTCATGTACTGTTCAGGGTCTAGGGACCCATTTTTGTAATTTTTTTGGGGGTCGCTCCCTAGTTTTTTTTATTAAAAAAGTAATATTATTTAAAAAAATCAAATAGCGTCAATAGGTATAAGCCACTGCTTCTAAAATAATCTTATTTCTCATGCCAACCAAAACGGGCATAAAATTGCAGCAATGAAAGTTGTCAAGCCTCATAGAACCTCGCAGAAATAGAAGGAATCAATACTGCAATCAGCCCCTTAAAAAAATACTGCAATCAGCCCTTCTTATTTTTCACATATTTTAACAAATAAACATAAAATGTTAGATATACAGCTGGGACACAGTAGATTTGCTTTTATGGAGTGGTAGAAACAATCGATCTCTCCTTGTCTATCTTGATATATATGATTCCGTTCGTCGATCTTGCCACATGATATTACAGTAAAATGAATGTATTTATAGTTTTTTTTTTATCATAGCATGTGGACAAAAATTCGAGTTATCTAGGTGCCGTTCTAAGTTAACCATGCACATTACTCTATTTAGCTAACCAAAACAGTTGCAACTCACATGCCCAATCGCATGCAGCTACTCGATCAGATTATTAGCTAGTTTATGTAATGGCACATAGTACAAGCGAGTCACATACTGTGATTACAAATTGAGATCGATTACTCTACTTTCATACTTTGAATACGTGAGAGTCGTTCCAATGTACGTGATAAACCCAACTATTCACATCTGTACAGCTATAATTAAGTACCTGAGCTATAATTCATGTGAGATTTATTCTAATCGCAGATTTGCAATAGATTATCATACAAGGTAGGGGTACTGTTCAATTTTTCGTGTTCGTGTTCTGGGTCCATTATTTAGTGTAGTCATTCGATGTCGTAGTGTATACACAGGAAATAAGTATACATTAATTTTCTTGAGAGGGCAGCATACTTCAATGGAACTACTTTTCTAAAAAGTTTAGAGTTTTTGGCCGTATTAGCCGAATTTACGGGCCTCGTCGCACGGAATTTGCATAAATAGTGCTTTCACCGCACGGCCACCGTGCGGGCAATGATGAACCGACATGTAATTGTTGCCGCGTGGCCGTCGCACAAAACCGCACGACCACCTGCGGCAGAGCACTGTGGCGCCCAAAACCGCACGGACACTGTGCGGTGGCCCTTTTTCCATGAATTTTCTCAAAAATTCATATAAGTATACTTTTTCTAGGAATTTTAAAACATATAAAATAAGCTCCAAAAAATATTAATTTTTTGTTGAGCCTCCTGTCGACGATGAAATCGCCGATCTTATGAAAATATATAAAAATAGAGGAAAATGATACATATCTCCTGGAAGAGAATGGGGTCGCTCTTTATTACTATGAACTGGCTGTTTACAAGAAATGTCTACGATCAGGCAAAGGACTAATCCTAATTATACTAAGTATGATTTTGGCTATGCTCTTGTCTTCGTTGCCTCCCAGAGTCTTATTGTCTGTCTCACTTTTTTTCTCCCTCTACTCCTTCCATGCTCCATCTTTAAATAGCTTCTCAAGAAGTGACAGTTGTTTCTGGAGAAGACGCCTGTGCGAAGCGTTGCGTCTGGTCGGAGGGAGGTGGCAATTGATTAAAGTTTCAACCGCTGTGCGGTTGAATGCCGGTGAGACATTCAACCATTAGTCAGTGTCTTAGGATTATATAACGTCGTGTGGTATGGAGTATATAACACGTGTTCCATTCATCACACGGTAAAGGATATACCTGGATTTGGATCCAGGTATCAGTTCATAGCTTTACGAGCAGTTAACTGGTTAGGAACTAGGTACGGGACCTTGTCTGACCAAGGTATTTATTATATAACATCTGGAATCCTTACGACCAACGAGGTCGTTAGTCTTAGGGGTTACGACCACGAAGACGTATAGTCTTTTCTTATGTATTAAAGTAATACATAGAGGTTTTAATCCTCGTCACCTCTCGACACAGTGTACTTGTTTGTGTAATTTTTCCATAATTTGATCTGTTATTAATTTTTCTGTAAAATTCATTTAAGTATATTGGTTGTAGAAATTTTTTTTAATATAGAAAATGAGGTCCAAACATTATGATTTTTTTAAAGACTCCTTACAAAGTGGAATAGATTGTGTAACTTTTTTCAGAATTTTATATGTTTGAAATTGTCTTAAAAATTAAGTGTTAAGGTCTCAAAAATTATGATTTTATGTTTCAGAAATTAGGGTTTCATAATTTCATGTGACTTGGAATGTGGGAAGTTTAGTAGCACATGACTCCCTTTTGTTAAGAAACACTCTTAAGAGACACTCATTAAGAGTTTAGACCACCGCCCGGCCTCCCTCGTGCGCACACCTGTCACCCTATCACCGCTGTCCCCTCTTGCCTGCAGTGTTGCGCCTCGACAACGCCTAGTTATTGATTACACAAGACTGGAAGCCTAGTTATTGATCACACAAGACTGGAAGTCACCGGATGACAGGTAGATGCCAATATCTGTAAAGAATAAAATGCAATGTATTGAAAAGATTAACAAGAAAAAAGCTACATTGTAACTCCATTGGAAATGTCGATATACAATATGGTGCAACAGTACACACATAACATACAAAATATGCATACAAATATAGCAAAATAAAATATGAATACAAATATACCAAAACAGAACCGCATAATACGAGATATAATATGGCTCACTCATCTGAGCCACTACTCTCTGCTCACTGCATCTGCGTCCGCGTGCGCCTAGATGTTTTGCGTCGAGCATGTTCCGTGGGATACATCGGTCGGTTCGGAGAGCGCGTGTTGGATCGAAGGGGGTACGAGGACCGTTGAGTATGTTGAGTGAGCGGAGGTGCACCAGTAAGCTGAGTATGGTAAGCGTCCATGTCCTGCTGCTGAGGTATGTCAAACTGGGGCCACCCGCGCGTGTTGGATCGAAGGGGGTACGGAGACCGTTGAGTATGTTGAGTGAGCGAAGGTGCACCAGTAAGCTAAGTCTGGTAAGCGTCCATGTCCTGCTGCTGAGGAATGTCAAACTGGGGCCACCTGCAATGAATTCATTAATGACGGACTGAATAAATCCACTCCCGAATTGTTCGTCCCCAAGGTGCAATATCTGCAACTCTGGTCGTGCGGAGGAGCTCTGGCTTAGGACATAAGGTGTGCCAGCCAACCCAAAGGAGCTCTGGCCTTGAACGTACGGTGTGTCAGCCAACCCGGAGGAGCTCTGCCCTGCATACACCACAAACCCTGGTTGCTATTATCCAAACCCTAGCGTCGTGTATTGCTCCCTGGCAGGAGCTGAGACGCCCATATCCTCATTATCGGTGGACGTGAACTAGCCGTCACCCCCACAATCAACCGAAGGCTGTAAGACGGAGCGATGTTAGTCAAAATAAACACTCTGGATGTAAACTAAGAATCTCGTACCTCCCGGATGTGCAGTGCAGATGACCGAGGGGGGAACGGTAGTCTATGTACCGAACGCGGAAGGTAGAAGTGATGCATCCCGATGGACCTGTAGTGGGAGAACGACATGATATTAGCGGAACGTAAGGCATAACAAAAAAACATAACGTAGATTTGTATATAACTTACCTCCCGCCAATCTAGCCCGCGGATGGTGCGAGAGCGCTATAACGCCGGCTGGACTCGCTAGGTCGTGATGACCTAGCGGGTGAGCACGGTCCCCCACTTGGTGCCCAATTCGTAGGACGTCATCTGTCGAACGACCACAACTCAAGTTCTTTATTATGTTCTTCAACTCCGTGAAGATGTATTTCAAAGTTTTCAGCAGCCCTGGGGTTGTGTTTGGGCTGCAGATAGCGGTCTACGATGCATTACGCCGCTCCAACTAAAGTGACATACATAACAGGTTCAGTAACAAAGTGTACAAATATCATCAACGAAACGACTAGAGATTGTAAGTGTCTTACGGTGTCATCACGCCGCGAAGCGCTATGACGATTGAACGAGTGGCGGAGGCTCTCGTGGTACGTCACCTACTTCAGGAGCTCTGGTGGAGAAAGGGTGAGTCTGGCGCGTGACCATGGCACGTACCACTCCAGGTACTCACCGTAGGTCTGAATGTCGTTAGGACGCTGCTCCTGTAATAACTCCAAGTGCGCCGTCTCCATCCATGCCGTAGTCCACTCGTACTGGACTGTTTGCCAGTCCTCAGTCCCCCGGCCCGCCCTCGATTGCCTGCATTTCCGGAAGGATTGATGTTAGAAAAGAAGACATAAGAAGTGTAAATATTACTTGGATGAAGTTTGACTCACAGGTGTACGGCTAGCTAGAGGACCCTGCCGTCCGGAGGGGACACGACCTGGTACAAAGCAAACTGTCACGTCGCGTAAGGCTCCACCATATGTGCGAATATTAGTGAGAAGATTGATAATAACGATAAAATACTACAAATTAAAAATTACGACCAAATGAATGTTACAAATTAATGTACACTAATTAGTCATCAATTAAACACACGCCAATGTAAGATATGTTTAAATTATTAGTAGTAACCAATTAATTAATTAGTGTTAGTTGAGCCTACGCTTTCAACTACTAAATCAGTTCATTTTGTTGCCAATAACGTAAGTGCATACCCTTTCTCAGCTGCAAATTAAAGACATTTAATAGTGCATTCGAAGTTCCAGAAGGTAAGGATAACACACCAACTACACAAGAGTATGTACTTGATCCATTACATAATTGTATTTCTTTAAGAATCCTTTTCTCCCTTGCCCATGCCACAAAAATCAGTTACTACTTGACGCCATCAGAAACGGTGCACAACACACACAGAGATATCCTAAGATTTCTCTGATTACAAAACAAAGCCAAGTTTTGTGTTTGCAAATACTGTTCATCACGACTAATTATTTGATAACTAATTAACGGCGCCTCAAGATTTAAAACTAATTAATTATGTAAGAGTAGTTCAACCGCGGCTAAATAAATGCAACTAATAAAGTCAAAAATAAATTCCTACGAAAAATTCAAAATGCATATAATAGGTGGGCATTAAAAATTACACTATTTAAGTACGCAATTAATAAAGAATTTACGAATGACGAAAAAAATCACAGAGATAGAAATTACCTACAAAATTGGCTTCTAATGGCGGCGGTTAATAACGCTAAAATATCCCCCAAAACTATAATCGACAGAGCAAGAGAGCGACTAAAATAGTGCGAGCGAGCGACGAAACAAAATCGCGCTCGCTCGCTAATTTATAGCCGCCGCGGGAGGGAATCCTTCCCCGACGTGAGCTAAGTGAAATCTGCATGCATGCATCAGACAACGATGTGACAATGACGGGACGGGGAATAAACTGGCGACAACAACCGATGGAAGTGACCGGAGGGAGGCCAGTCGGTGGAATGAAGGGGAGGGCCTGGCTTCGGAGGCTTGTCCAAACGATAGATGGACTGGATACCAGCAGTTTTTTGTTTCTGCGGAGAATCGGACCGATTTTTGGGATTTTTTTGGCTGGCGGTGGCGGGAGGGGAGGAGGAGGGAAGGGCACATAGCGGTGGCAGGAGGGGCACCACACAGTGGCCGTGCGGGAGGGGCCACCGCACAGGAGCAGCGCGGGAGGAGCACCGCATGGTGGCCGTGAGGGAGTGGCCACGCACGGTGGCTGTGCGGGAGGGAGGGCACGTGGCGAGAGGGGAAGGCGGGTCACACGGTGGTCGTGCTGCATCGGGCACGTGTCGTGCGTTGGTACGTTCCGCGCGGTAGTCGTGCGGTTTAGGAAGCCATTTCTACAAATATCATGCACTGAGTGCCATTTTCGCTAATCCGAGTCTCAAGATGTTTCAGATTGATCGAATGCTTCTCTAGAATGGAATAAAACCTAATCAATCCTATACTAAAATGGCGCAATAAATCCTTTGAAGCAGGTCCTTCTGTTCATCTTGCATGCTTGCTAGACAGGTGGAAACTGAAAAGAAATGCAAAAGGAAAGCAAGGCCTCTCAAGCTAATCCATATATAGTTGGGCTTAGATTTCATGGTGAAGTAGTAAGACAAGATCGAAACTGAGCAAGAAAAGAAGAGCTAGGTACGCAGGGGGAGAAATTACCAAGCATCTCCTTTGAGGGTAGCAAAAAAAAATATCAATGGATGAATTATCACAATAGCACAGCATAATTAGCAGCACCATTAAAACAATCAATCTCATCGTCAAGAATCAAATTCATAGAAGCAAAAAATGCCAAAAGAAATTAGCAAAAAGAGTAAAATTATCCCAACCTAGCCATAACACCCCACTACGTACGTACGTACTACTACATGCACATCTCGCTGCCCCTCACCTCCCCCTCGTCCTCCGCGTCGCCACCCGTCGCCGGCGACATGCCCCCGCCGCCGCCCCGCGTCGTCGACGACGACGTCTGAGCCCCGCCTCCGGCGCCGGCGCCGGCGCCCCCACTGCCGCCGCCGGCCTTGTGGTTGTGCATCCAAACCTTAAAGACCTGTCTGGTGACACCGATCTCCCGGCAGAAGCGCGCCACCTCGTCGTCCCCCGGCGCGCGGCCGGGCTCCCGCTTGGGCATCCGCCACCCGAGCCGCTCCGCGAACCGTAGCATCCGCGCCTTCTGATCCTCAGTGAACTTGGTCCGCGTCCGCCTCCTCCCGCCGCTGTGAGAGCCACCGTCGCCGCCCATGCCGGCCGCCGCGCCGGCCATTGCCATCTGCATGTAGCCCGGCGGCGCGCCGGGAGAGGGCAGCATTGGCGCGTGCGGGTTGGCAGCGCCCGTTGCCCCCGCAGCGGCTTCGAGGAACGCCTTCCGGTGGAAGTTGCGGTGGCAGCCGCAGGCCGCGCAGAGGAGCGCGGTTGGGTGGCCGTCGTCGGGGGTGTACTCGCAGCAGCCGTCGGAGGCGTAGGTTCCCAGCTTCGCCGCGTGGTTGCGCATGCACTCCCGGTACATCTCCCTCGGCCGCTCCTGGTGCTGCTCCATAGATCTCCTCCCCCGCTTTCTTGCCTTGCTTCGTCTCCTTTGCTTCTTCAATCTTCTTCAGCTCTCTCTCTCTCTCTCTATCTCTACTTCTACTAACTATGTGGCCCCTTGAGCAGCGGCTGTTCGATGCATGCAACGTTGGAGTTTGAGAGGAGGCAATATGAGCTGTAACTTTGGGTATTTCAATTCCTTTGTGCTGGGTTGCACACATGGTCTCCGTCAGTAGTGGAAGTACTGGTACTGTAGCATAATGTGGCGATGAACTGTTGTCGTGGCTTCGGCAATCAGGGGCACGTCCAGATTGTTTGGTTTGGTGGGTTTGTTATACTTTTCGTCGATGACTTAGTATTGATCTTATGAATTAATATTAAAATTCTTTTAGAGCGATACTATACAGAAAAAAAATATAAATTTTATATAGGTTCGGATTTTTACTAATAGAATAATAATCATACTCCTTTGTTTGCCGGAGCCGAATTGATTGTTTTTCTGAATTGATTGTGTTTACAATAAGAAAGAAGTCACTAAAAATAGAGCTCGATTCTCCTTTCTTGTCTTGTCTCTCTCTGGCTTGTCTCTCTGTGTCCTCTGCCACCGACTTTACTCTTTATATAGCGCATGAAGGGGTGACAGTTGTTCACGCCAAAAAAACACCTTGCCGTTTGATGCAATACACACGTTTAAACGTAGTTATTGTCATAGACACATCACCCCACGTCGTCTTGCGGTTATGTCAGAGACACATGAATAACGACATATATTAACTAATGGTATGTATTAAACACAGCGTACAAATGTCCCTAGTCGATTGGATCCACATGTTTGTAGGCTTTATCAACCATAGGGCGGTCGTAGATGACCTGGTCGTAGAAGAACTTACGACCAAGAGGTGGTCGTAGTAGGTCTTACGATTAGTAGGTGATCGTAGAATAACTTACAACCCCTAGCATCTGTTAGTTTTCGCTACAGAGGGTGGTTTCCTAATGTTATACAGTCGCACCACCCTTTGGATTCTGCTCCTCAGAGGTGGTTGTCAGCTAAGGTCGTAGTACATGCCACTCCCCGTAGCCCCCCTTTGCGCCATAGTGGTTTCCTAATGTGTTATAGCCGCGCCACCTCGGAGTTGTTGTCCACTAAGACTATAATACATGCACATGAGCGGGATGACACCTAGGTACCTAATGATGTCGGGGCAAATTATTGCCTACATGTCAATGCACCTAAGCAAGCCTAAGTATGACACCTAGGTACGGACTTAGTAGTTAGTATGTATATCATTAGTCTAGAAAGGATAGTTTTCAAGTTCAAGGATTGGAAGTTTATACATACTTATCATTAAGGTATTAACTATGAGCTAAATCAACATATGTGTACAAATCATAGCAATGCAATTTCATAATTTAAAATAATATAATTGCATTTCAAAAGTAGGTGCAAAATGATCAAAGTGTTGACTCCCCTTGTTCTAGGTATTGCTGCTCTTGGTCTTGGTTGACTTGAGGTTCTTCAGGAGCTTCGACGTTAATATATGTGAAAACAATCACAAATCCAAATAAGTACGAAAGACTCATATTGCAATAAAAAATCAAATGAACTCCGAAATGAGTGTTTTCAGATTGGTTGGGTAGGTTTTGAATTTAGACAAATTTAGAAATAAAAATTATTCGATTTGGAGTTAAAACGAGGGAGAACGGAGCCTCTGAAGCTCCATTCTGAAATTAAATCCAAAAAAAATAGAAAAGGAGAGAGACTCCTCTCTTTCACAGGCGGGGCCTGATGCTGATGCCCTTTGCTTTTCCTTTTGTTTTATTTTCTAACTGGAAAATGCATCAGTGAATGACAGATGGGCCGTGGCATTTCATTTTGTTTTTCATTTAGGAAAATCTACCTACTGATAGGTGGGTCCATATGTCATAGACTCCACCCGATTTACATTTTAATTACACTTTACTTAATCGGGCCCACATGTAACACTACTTATCCCTTAACCAATCTTATCCTAACGACGGTTACTGCTAATGATCGAGCTACAGTGTGTCTTCCCCATTTGAACTAGAGCAGAGGAGCTCACGTTCATTCTTGCCATGACAAATCGAGCCACAGGGGCGGCCGGCAAAGCCAAAAATAAAACCCCCATCGGCAGGCGGTCCTACCGGTGCCGGCGGTGAGACCATGTGCGACAGCGGCAAAGCTCGGGCCGCAGCGGTTATAGCATTTCGATTACGCCCTTGGCTAACCAACGTGAGCATAGGCACCTAGAAGATGGGTGGTGAAAGGTCCTTGTGGCCCGGAACACAGGGTGACGGGGGTGGCGGGGAGAGAGACCCACTTAAGCCGGTGACGGTGCGGCAGCAAAGTTGGAGCTTGCGCCCTCTCTCTCCACGCTTGCTCTCGGTTTCTTGTGGTGAGAAAAGGAGGAAAGGAGGGGAGTAGTATGGAGGGGCGCAGCGGAGTCTGGGGCTGCCATTTATAAGCCTGAGGAGGGATGGGGGGCTGGTAGCCGATTGGGACCCGCGGTTGGTTCGGCGCCAAGGCGGCATGGCATGGGTATAGCAGCCTAGAACGACGGGAGTTGGCGGCTGAGTGACGGTTGAAGTGCCAGTGCCCTGTGCAAGTACTACGGTAGTGATGGCACCAGTGGCGGCCATGGTACTTGTGGCGTGGTGTTGAGAGGAAGGGAGCAGGGGCGCTGGGTCGGGATGGGCCGAGGGGAACTTGGGCCAAGGGGGCAGTGGGTTGGGCCAGTTTGGTTGGCAGGGAAAAAATAAATGGAGGGAAAAGAAAATAGGAGAATACAGAAGAAAAGAAACGGGAAAAACTTTTATGCCTCAATTTTCATTAGTGTATATTCTAATTTAGACTTTTACTTCATGAGTTCTCAGGGGATTCACTTGCATACGAAACTTCGATTAGTTTTACTTTTAGAGTTCCAGTTTTAGGGTTCTTGTTTCTCACCACCAGTGCTAGAAAGAAAATGCGGGTAAAACAACTCCAAAAAGGCACACTCACACAAATAGGACGACAACAGATGTCAGACAAAAAGTTTTAAAATCCGTATTTTCTTCTTTGGGAATTTTTGGGTGTTACACTTTCGCTGCTCGTATGCCATCCAATAAACTTTCATATTATGCCACATTGTTAGTGGCAGAAAGTTTAATTGAATAACATATTTTAAGGTTTCGCTTGTAGGAGATACCAAGATCACCCTAACCACCAATCCACTTAGCGTATGTGACCTATCAAAGTACATTGTCCACTGGTCGTGGGATTCGTATTGGGGTCCCAGAATAGGTTCAGGATTTATCTATTTGGTAACAAAGTCTGCCAAGATCTGGGATTTAATGGCCGTTCGAGACACGAAATGGAAGTCGATCTGGAGGACCCCTCCTAAGGGAAACTCAGATGGCACGATTAACTTCTGCGCCTGGAAATAATATCTCAGCTTCCTCGAAGACATGAGGAGGGCATATAGAAGTTTTTATACCTGAGTATAACACTCTTTAGGCCCATGTAAAACTCCACTAACGTAGTAAACTGGTCGTTGAATGTTTTCATGTTCGACGACCAGTACTGCGCTTACTGCTTCTAGTGTAGTAGCTAGATATATTAAGAGTGCTTCTTCTGGTTTAGGAGAAACCATAATAGGGGCACTTATAAGATATCTCTTGGCATCCTCAAAGGCTTTGTTTGCCTTATCTGACCACTCGAAACACTCATGTTTCCTCAGAAGTTTAAAGAAATGGAGTCCTTTTTCTCCCAGTTCTGCGATGAAACGACTTAAAGCCACCATGCATCCTGTGAGTTTTTGGACTTTCTTCTTTGTGGTCGGAGAGCGCATTTGTTCAATGGCCCTTATCTTTTCAAGATTTGCTTCGATTCCTCGCGTAGTGATAAAGAATACAAGCACTTTTCCTAAAGAGACTCCGAACACACACTTCTCATAATTGAATTTCAACTAGTGTTTTCTGATATTGTCATATGTTTCCAGCAAGTCAGAAACATGATTAAAACGTTGTATGCTTTTTATGACCAAATCACCAACATAGGCTTCCAAATTTCGGTCAAGTTGACGAAGGAATGTCATTTGCATCAAGCGTTGGAAGGAACCACCAACATTTTTAAACCAAATGGCATTTTGACGTAGAAAAATATTCCAAATGGTGTAATAGTTTCTGATGATAACTAGAGTATGCATCTATGAAACTTAATATTTCACAACTAATAGTGGAATCAACAAACTGACCGATACGAGGAAGGGGAAAATCATCTTTTGGATGAACTTTGTTTATATTAGTAAAGTTTACACACATACTCCATTTACCATTAGACTTCCTAACCATTATAGGGTTAGCCACCCACTCTGGGTGGTCGACCTCTTTTATGAAACTTGTTTTAAGTAGCTTGTTCAATTCTGATCTGATAGCATCTCGTCGATCAGGTGTAAATCTTTGTTATTTTTGTTTTATGGGCTTCTTGTCAGGATGTAGAGCTAGCCTATACTTGATCACCTCCCTGGAGACTCTGGGCATGTCAGATGCTTGCCACGTGAAGACATCTGCATTTGCTTGGAGGAAGGTGACGAGGGCGTCTTCCTATGCATGGTCGAGAGCGACCCCAATGCGAATGGTCTTCAAAGGCTTCGCTATACTCAGTGAAACTTATTTGACTTGGTTGTTCGGTTTCGAGGCAACTTTAGACTTTGAATGCTTGGTCAAAGGTTGCACTTTGCTTGCATCTCGAGTTAATATTTGATCAATCATCTTGAGGGATTTGCTGTCGCATGAAAGAGCCATCTTTCTATCACAGTGTACTATGATTACTCCTTTGGAACATGGCATCTTAAGACATTGATAACCATAATGAGCAGCAATTAGGAATTCCGCCAGAGTTGGTCGACCAAGAATAACATTGTATGTCGTGCCAATATCGACCACATCAAAAAGAGAGTTTCTCCATCCTGAAATTGTTTGGTGACCTAAATGTAACAGAAAGGAAAACTTAACCAATGGACTTGGCCAAAGACCCCGGTACGATCCCATGAAATGAGTACCGTACATCTTTGATCTTTGTCATGGGAACCTTCATCTCGTCCAAGGCACTCGTAAGGAGTATATTTAATGAACTTCCGCCATCAACTAACACACGATTAACTCAACAGTTGTTGATGGTGGGCTCGACAACGATCGAAAAATGACCAGGTCGAGTAGAAGGAATCAGGCAGTCATCTTTCTCAAAGGAGATGGTGATTTCCAACCACTTTGCTACTTTATTGACAAAAGGAAGGTCGATGGAATTTACATCGTGTTCGACAGCTTTGAGTAGTCGTTTCGACTCATATGCTCAAGATCCCCCATAGATGTGGTCCATGATGTGTTTTGAATTTTGGAACGGCGTCTCCTCACCATTATTTGATTGTTTTCAACCACTCGTTTGTCCCACCTCTTCAAGTGTAGGAAGCGGCCATTTCCCAGACTAGTAATCCTCGAGTCTTTGTTGAAAAACTCAATAATTGCGAATGTCGTGTTCTTCTTTTTTGGAAAGGACACCTTCTAGGCTTGTCGTTCTTCTGTTTGGGCGATTTACCTTTGCTCCGGTCGGAATATGGTTTGGAGCTTCGAGGCTCCTTGTCACTCACGACTAAGACCTTCTTACAGCTTTTGACATAGGTTTTTGGCCTTTAGTCATGCTCTTGGATTTATCAGCCTTTTATCTTTGTTCCTGCTGCCTTCGCCCATTCCTCAAGTGTCCTTGTCATCACGATCAATCGTACGATTCCACTCAACCGCTTCTGCAGTAGTTGCGTAACGGTCAACCATTTTGAAGAACTCAGTGACGGTAGCCAAAGAATTTAGAGTGACAACCTCTGTGATCCTTTGATTGCGGACTCCCTGCTTGAATGCTCAGATGACAGAAGAGTCAGAAAATTCGGAAAATGAATTGCAAACCTAACTAAAACACCTGATAAATTAGCGCAGGGTCTCGTGAGAATCCTATCGCATTCTTTGCAGGTCATCCTCCTTTCCTGGGCGGTTGCAAGTGCCCAAAAAATTGGCTAGTAGTAGGTCGCAGAGGAGCTGCCACGAATAGATCAACTCTTGTGGCTGATTTAACAGCCATGACCGAAAAGATCCTTTGAGCACAATCGAAGGTAGTTGGTCGTGACATGCACTCCTTCTGTTGCTACTCAAACTACGGTGGTATAGATTTCAAGAAACCCGATGGTATTTTGTGACCCATCAAACTTCTCTATGTCCATTGATCGAAACCTGAGTGGCCAGTGAACTACTCAAAGGTCAACCGAGAACGCCCTACATCCGGTAATAATATCATAACACCTTCTTTGATCGAAAGAATGTTTGATACCACCAAGCGATCGTACTCGACGATACCCAGTGGTAATTTGACCTAGCCTATCATAGATCTCAGTCCTACAAGGATAATACTCCTTGTGCTCCATCTGCTGGTGCAGATTTCTTGGTAGAAGTGGTAGAAGTGTAGATTTCTTGGTAGAAGTGGTCCGACTAAGGTCATGGTTAGGAGATCGACCAGACATGTTGTCTTATTGTTCTCCACAAGGAGAGTCATCCGATTGACTTACGTTCCATGGAGTTGTCCCGGTACGACTACCAGGATGGTGTTGTCGAGTCTACTTGAGCCTGACCATTGTGTCCCAATATCTTTGTGCGATCTCTTGAGCAAAGAGGTTGTAGCCTGGCGCTTGTCCAAACTCTTTTGTCGGATTTTCAATCATGTTATTGATTTGTTAAGGTTATTGAGCTTCCTCTGACTGGTATTGGATGTGCCCAGGTAAGGACCTCTAGGTAGAAATTCTTCTTCTTCGAATGATTTCAAGATCATCGACATCTAAGTCAGCCGGAGTGTGCCTTAGTGTAGAGCGATCACTTCCAGAATTTTGTACATGCTCATGAATATGGAGATCCTGGTTGTCACCGGAGGCATTCTCGCCATCACCACGAGAGCCTGAAGCGAGTGTGCGATGGGAGGCAACCCCAGTCTTGCTTCTTGGAGAGAGATTAGGATTTGAGGAGGGGACAAAGACCTCCTGGGTGCTACTATTCCCACTCACGTCTGAGTCTTCCTGATTCGAAGAGTAGTCAAGGACAACGCCTCACGACTTAGAGCAATCCCCTATAGGAAGTGGAATTCCGGTTATAACCGTCTCGGTTGAAGGTGAACCCTGCGAGGGTATGGTCGAATCCGCAAGTGAAGCGGGCTCGACCACGCACCTCGTGGGGGTAACCGAATGGTGACGGCTATCAGGTGTTGATTGAGTCCCAGGATCATGGATTATAGGACTTGATGTGCCAGATCGGACGGCCTCGGACGGGCTTGAACATTTGGAGGGGGATCCTTCACTATGCTCTACACTTGTTGTTGGGTGATATGGATCCTGGTTAGTTGGACCCTTGCCCTTTGAGGGTTCTAGTTCCTCCTTTGGGCGTAATGTTGTGGGGGAGAAGGCTCCCTCATCAACCCGGTCTGTGGCATGGTTCCCTAGGTCTGGTGAAATATCCCTGGAACCGGCATTGCCATCAGATGAAATGATGCTCTCTGCTCATACTCGTAGCAGACATCCATATCAAGTCATGCATAGTTTGCTAAATCGAAACCATTCTCTCCATTTCGCTCACCTGCCATGAAAGCCTTAGTGTTAAAAATGAAGGCAATTTTTCGAAAAGGAAAGGAGAAATCGGGAGCTCCCCACGGACGGGGCCAACTGTCGATGGTTTAATATCGATCTTATGAATGAATGCTGAGGGCTCTTCTGGAGCGAAACAACATAGAAAAAGACATGGGAATTTTATACAAGATCTCCTGAGAGAATACTAACCATACTCTTGTGTTTGTTGTATTGATTCACTACTACAGAAAAACTCATCACAGACGGTTCGTAACAGTCATCACAGACGGTTTTTGAACCGTCTAAAATTTTATTTCTGTGATAACAGACGGTTATCACGGACGGTTGAAAAACCGTCTGTGATAAGTCTTATCACAGCGGTGTAAACCAAGAACCATCTGTGATATGATAGTCTCCTGAGCGGTTCTTGGTTTAAGCAAATGCGTGATTACGTAATATCGCGAGCGGTTTGTTAATACAACCGTGCATTATAAAGCGCATATCGCGGCGGTTGTATTAACAAAGCCTGTGATACTAAAGAATCACAGACGGTTTAAACCAAGAACCGTCTGTGAGACTATCATATCATAGACGGTTCTTGGTTTAAACCGTCTGTGATATCTGCCCTCCACTGACGGTTTTTCAACAAAAACCATCTGTGATAAGTCTTTATACCTAACTAATTTTTGTTGTATTTTCAGCTAATTGCTAGCCATGCCCTCTAAAAACTAACAAGTAGAAACATATCACAGATAATTGTTGACAACTCAAAGTGATCATTTAACTCAAAATCAATTACAAAAGAATGTTTCAAGTATTGTCGCTAGAGTTACAAATAGAATTACAACTAGTCAAAGTGAATTACAATATTGAATCAATTGTTTCGAGGTCGTTCATCGGTGTCGACGGCGTGAAACTCTCCGGTGGTGTTAACGATTTCTGCCTTGATGAAGCAGTAGAGCTCCCCTCGAACGTGTGTGACCTAGTCCATCTCGAGTGCATTTAACTCTATGTTCAAGCCCTGTCGCTAGCAGGAGCAAAGTAGTAAGCATATATATTTAAATTGGGAAAAGAAGGATTGTCAGAGTTGAGAATGTCGTGGATGAGGAAGAGTACAATCAATTTGACGAGTTGCCTCCTTTCGGAGACGGCATCAGACTGGAGGAAGAACCCAGTGAGGAAGCTAGCTATATGCGCGTCGATCATCATGAAGGACTATATTTCAATTAAGCATGTATTCCATTGTAATTTGATGTTAACATGTGTTATGGACTTGTCATCTCTAATGTTGATGTTAATGCAGACTTGTTAGAGTTATCAACTTGTTGAGAATATCATCTTTGAAACCTTGTTGGAAATACACACAAATGGGCAAATGTGTTTTGTCATTTGAGCAAAGTTAAAAGTGCATTATACGTGGCTCAGCGGTCGACGGGCAATTAGTTGTGTTTCAAATGTATAAAAATGAGGATAAATTAAAACTTTTGGATGCATCCTTGTTATCATTTGAATTCTCTAGAATTTATCTCCTTGAAATGTGGACTTCAAATTCAATTAAGGTTATTGACTCGAAGTGTTGCAATTCAAGGTCTTCTAGTCAAACCTTGTGATCATCCTTGGAAAATATTTTTCCTAAATTCTTGATCATTTGGGTAACCTCCCTGAGAAATTTCATAATTTTTAGAAATTATTTGCTATTTTTTAAGCATTGGAAAACCTGTTGTCTCCCTGGTCAAACCCAGTTCCAGCAGCTTGTGAATTTTCTAGCGGGCAGTGCACTCCATGAGAAATTCTGGAAAATTCATACAAGGTTGATCTTGAAGTCAGGATCACTCAGTAAAAAGTTCAGAATTTTTGGAGCTGTGGAGCTACCTCTGGAAATTTCTAAATCATCTCAACCTTTCAATTGATCAAAATATGGAATCACTGTTCCTCGGGCTCGAACCCGAGTCAGACTCCGACCCGAGTCTCGCGGTTCAGCTCAACTGCCTAACCACGTCGTGTGTGAGTCGTCCGATGGAGATCCTCGGTCCAGATCTCGTACCCGTTCAGACCACTCGGGCCTTCCCGCTCCTGGATCCGAGCCGTCCGATTTGGAGATCACGGCCTGGATTGAGTGGCCGATCGGACCGGCCGATCGCCCTTTTCACTTGAACTGTCCTATTTGGATATCAACGACCTGGATTGAGTGGCCGGTCGGACCGACCGATCGCCCCGTTCACTTGAACCGTCCGATTTGGATATCAACGGCCTGGATTGATTACTCGCATCACAGACGGCTCCATTAAAGAACTGTCTGTGATGTTTAGGGTTATCGCAGACGGTTCTTTAGTAGAACCGTCGTGATATATCATCTCGGGCTCGAACGAGTCTCGCGGATTCGACTCAACCGCCTAACGCGTCGTGTGTGAGGCGTCCGATGGAATCGCCGGTCCGGATCTCGTATCGTTCGGACCACTCGGGCCTTCCGGCTCTCGGATTCGAGCCGTCAATTTGGAGATCACGGCACGAATTGAGTGGCCGTCCCGTCCGATTTGGATATCAATGGCTGGATTGATTACTCGCATCCGCACGGCTCCATTAAAGAAATGCGTGATGTTTAGGGTTATCGCAGCGGTTCTTTAGTAGAACCGCCTCGCGATATATCACTATTCCTCGGGCTCGAACGAGTCTCGCGGTTCAACTCAGCGTGAGACGTCCGATGGAATCGCCGGTCCGGATCTCGATCTGCTCGGACCACTCGGGCCTTCCCGCTCCACGGATTGAGCCGTCAATTTGGAGATCACGGCCTGAATTGAGTGGCCGATCGGACCGGCCGATCGCCCCTTTCACTTGAACTGTCCGATTTGGATATCAACGGCCTGGATTGAGTGGTCGATCGACCCGTTCACTTGAACTGTCCGATTTGGATATCAATGGCCTGGATTGATTACTCACATCACAGACGGCTCCATTAAAGAATCGTCTGTGATGTTTAGGGTTGTCACAGATGGTTATTTCATAGAACCGTCTGTGATAAATAATCACAGACGGTTATATTAAAGAACCGCCTGTGATGTTATAGTTATCACATACGGTTCTTTAATAGAACCGTTTGTGATAAGTCATCATAGACGGTTCTATTAAAGAACCGTCTGTGATGTTAGTCTATATAAGTGGTCCGGCACTTGCCCTAGTTCTTCCCAGAATCCGGCGCCACCCAACGCCGCCTCCCCCATTCCGGCGCCACCCAACGCCACCAACCCCGATCTGGCTCCACCCAACGCCGCCTCCCCCGTTCCGGCGCCACCCAACACCGCCTCCCCCGATCCGGCGCCACCCAACGACGCCTCCCTTGATCCGACGCCACCCAACGCCGCCTCCCCCGATCCGGCGCCACCCTACGGTTCTTCTCTCCTTGCTTTGCTACATGTAGTGTACATTAATATTCAAGAATTTCTTGTAAAACTCATTGGTGAATCCGTCTGGTCCTAGACTTTTGTTGTTCGGGGAGTGTCAAATTGCCTTTGCTATCTCTTCCCAAGTGAAGCAATCAGAGAGAGCATGCAGATTTTCATCTTGTTGGTAAAGATATGCTAGGTTAATTGTTGGAGACCAAGGACCTTCTATACCGAGGAGATCTCTAAAATAATATGTCCCTCGTGTCCAGCTTTGAATTACTAAATTTTCAAAGTCTGGCATATGAAGCCAGTAATTTTCCATGCTCTGATTTGTGATACTTTAGCTCTGTTAGTCATTTACTTCTCTGTTGACTGAAATGCTATAGTTTTGATTCTGAAATTAATTGCACTATTAAGCAAATTCAATTCTTTGTTGGCTGATAGAATAACTTGTTATATAAGAGATTAACTTTTGACATTTAGGAGGCCAATATTTCATCTCGAGCAGCCCGATTAACTTTAGACAGGTTTGGACCTTCTCTTGGGAGAATAATAACCTTACTCCAGTGTTGCTGTATTGACTATACTTTTTACAACCGATAAGAAATCACTAGAATAAGACTTTATGACTTCTATTTCTCATCTTCGACTCCTCTCTCCCAATGTCCACTGACTTTAGCCCTTTATAGTGTGCGAAGAGCTGACAGCTACTCTATGCCAAGAGACGTCTCAACGCTTGATGAAATGCGCACATTAATGAAAGTTATTGTCAGAAATATTACACCACACATCGCCTTGCAGTTATATCAAAGATAGATGTTTAATATGTTCAGTTAGATGTTTAATATATTCAGTTATCCCAGAGAAAAACACGTATATTAACTACTATGTGTATCAAATACATCGTATAAGAGTTCCTAGTCGATTGGGCTCACATGTATGTAAGCTTTGTTAACTATAGAGTGGTCGTATGTGACCTGGTCGTAGTAAGACTTACGACGATGAGGTGGTCGTAGTAAGGCTTACGATCATGAGGTGATCGTAGGAGATCTTACGACCATACAGGGTGGTCATAGAATGGTTTAATCGTCTCCGAAATCGCTCAATTTTTGTTAAAACTAATTTATTCAAATTTTCTGCTTTTGTGTAAAAGGTTTTGTGGTATTGGAAATTAATTTACAATTTTCAAAAAAAAAAAATTTGGGAAGCTATTCGGGATTAACATGTTAATCTCAATATCTTGCTCGTATAATATCCATTATTTTATATCTGCAAAGCTATTAGACGGATGTGTCTTTACCTGGGTTTTACCCCCTCGTAAAAAGGTATACGAGTTTAGACACCGGCTGCTCTTATCATTTTATGCTGTGCACCTGCATCTGTCAGGAATCAAACCTGCTGGCCGTTATAAGTTTAACATGTACTTACCGTTATATCCATGTATGTGTGTTTGTTTGTTTGTAATATTTCCTTCTCCTTTGCAGTTTTTTGTGCAATTTCATATATTTTATTTACTACATTATCATATATTTAGGTTCAATGGGTAACTTCTATTTGATTATGTAATCATTGCGCACGTAACTTATATAGATGGCGGAGGCACCGTCTTCGCGCCGTCGGCGGCGTCGCCAAATCGTCTGGATCTTGATCAAGGTGGTGCTGTTGGCGAAGGCGGATGAATCTCAAATTGCCCTCGGGCGCGCAGCGATCCACAGAGGTTAGTGGCGTCGGGATCCGCCGAGTCCCAAGAAAGCGTTGCGAGATTCGAGGCCGTCTGCGGGTACTTGCAAGGAGCGGGTCCCTATCACCACCCCAACACGGAAGTCTCAGCGGATCTGAGAGAGACCGGTTGTGGGTGAACTTTCGCCTCGTTCACTTTCCTGAAGGCGGACCGAGCGCGTGTGCGATGGCGCGCGCTTTCGCGATGTCCCAGCGTAGAGGACCTTCAAGAGCACGCTTGTCACGCGATGCGTGAACACGGGTCGGACGCCCTTCACGACGTATCAATTTTTGTCGTGGGATACATGGGAAGCATTCGTACAGATGAAGACGATGGCCGAATTTCAGGAGCAAAGCGCGGCGCACAGAGCTATTCATGCACAAAACACTCACCCCCACAGACTCGGCACCGCTGGGTACGCGGGTAAAGCCACGCAATGGGCGTCGGAGGACGAGACCGCTGCCCGACCGTTTGCTAGATCTCGACAGCGCTCGAGCACAGTTAGGCGAGGGCATCGGCCCGTCTTTGGGCAACATCTCTTTCACAAACCCGGCAGACGAGGCAGTGTCTCAACGCCTGGTAAATTTGTCGAACCACTTAATTGTTAATAAGTTCATAACTTCATGGTGTCTACAATAACATGATGTCCTCTTACAGGAAGCATTGACTTCGCATCTTCCCAAGGTTCCTTGAAGTAGGCGGGGAGAAGGATGTCACATCTCTGCCCTAGGAAACAAGGAGCACTGGTCGCACACGAGGCGTTGGTGTTTACGTACCTTGGAGGATGGATTCCACACAACTCAGAAGCAGTAGGAAGAGATCAGGACCCGGCCACGGCTCGGTTGGAACATGTGATTATTGAAAATTTCAAGAACAAATAACAAACTTGCGAACCAAGTAAATCAACTCATGCAGCGCAAGCCGCCTGTTAATTTGGGAGCAAGTCACGCTCGACATCGGATGGCGTCGCGTACACACATAATTACGGACATGACGGCGTGCAATTACCGATCGGCGACATCGAGGTAATGTACATCTACGGAATGCTCCAAAGATAGACCTATATGCGCCTTAGCTAATTGTGTACCGTTTTGTAGGGGCGCGCTCGCAAGCTCAAGTGAGGATGGTTGGGTCGATTCCTATTGAGGCTAGGCGGGGTATGGTGTATCCATACCGAGGAAGGGGCGATCGCGACCGACGGTGCCCGGTGGCGCGAGGTTACGCCAGGTGCGGTGGACATGGTACATGACAATTTCATGGACATCCTGGAGATTCCCGAACGAAGAAATCGAACACTAGGGGATGCCACGCACACTTTTATCCGATGGCCCAAGAAGGACATCGCCTGGACCCTTTGGTGACGCGATATCGGCGGGATCTGCCTCTCCAATAGGACCCTCGATGAGTCGCCTCAACCAAAGCTTGAAGGCCACCTGGCGCTTCCGTCGAGAAGGCGGCGAAGGACAAGAAAATCGTGTCACCATATCGATCCACGAGGCGTCTCACGGAAAACATCCTCGGTAGCCTCGTTAAGGAGAAATCAAAATCGAAGAACATTAAGGCACCTTCAAACCGTGAAATACTCCTCGGAAGTCCGTTGGTCTCGTGCGAAATAAAGAGCTCGGGACTAGCTTGTCAAGCTTTGCATGATTGGTACTTGCGCAAGACCGAGAGGAGGGGGCCATCTTGGAATCACCGTCGGATCACGGGAGGAGTATTTTCTCCACGAGCTTAGCCACCGTCGTGTGCTTGAAGACTTATTTGACCTATACAACCTAAGCGCCTCGACACCTCACTTCTACGATGTTGGACCTTCGTAAGTGTGTACAATCAATTTCTACACTCACGTGATCTTGATAAATATCATAACTCATTGCTTATGTACGGATACATTATGAAATGTGCCCGTCGAATCAAAGAACCGGTGGGTTTCCTCGGCCCACACATGGTCTCTGAGCAAACAATCAACCAAGACGCATCCTACGTCGAGAATTACATAAAAATGGGATTGCTTGCTCTGGACGACAAGGGCTACATAATGGTGCCCTACAACCAGAAGTAAGTGCTTCAATATTTGCTATACAAATTACGTTTCAACATAGGTTTATGACTATAACGACATACGAGTAGGTTCCTTTGGATTCTTGATTCTTGTACCAAAGAGGAACATGGTATTGTACCTTGATTCTCTACTCAACAAAAATCACGACTTCACCCTTCTTAAAGGAATACACGACAGGTATTTTCATTTCCTCCGCACATAACTCTATTGTAGTCTTCCTTCGTTTGAAATGGACAAGGATAACTTTTTTTGAATCATGTAGGGCGTTCATCGGCTATGTTGCGAGGGAGGTTTATACAAAGGAACAGCGCCACACTAACTCACGAGGATGCGATTTCGATGCAGCGCTACAACACAATAATCATATATCATACTTCGTAATATTGCGTCTCGAATTGTACATATATATGTAATTCTATTTTTGTAGTGCCTTGACAAAAGCGAGATCATCTATGCGCATTCTCGTATGCCATCATATGCGACTATTGATTGCTTCTAGGGCCTTACGATCCCTGGTTTGTCAATCTCGTAATAATTATTTCCTAATTATAAATTTAAATATATATGCTTACTACTTTACTCACGCTAGCGGCGGGGCTTGAACATAGAGTTAAATGCACTCGAGATGGACGAGTCACGCACGTTCGAGGGGCTCTGCGTCTTCATCAAAGCGGACATAGTTAACACCAGGAGAGTTTCACGCCATCGACACCGATGAGCGACCGAAACAAGCGATTCAATATTGTAATTCACTTTGGTAGTTGTAATTCAATTTGTAACTCTAGCAACAATATATACTTGAAACATTCTTTTGTAATTCATTTTGAGAAATGATCACTTTGAGTTGTCAACAATTATACGTGATATGTTTACGCTTGCTAGTTTTGAGAGGTCATGGCTAGCAATTCACGAGGCTAGTGAAAATACGATAAAAATTAATTAGGTCTAAAGATTTATCACGAGCGGTTCCAACCACGAAGCGCCTGCGTGATACTCTGAATCACAGATGGTTCGTGGTTGGGCAAATGCGTGATAAGACTTATCACAGATGGTTTTTCAATAAATGCGTGATAACCGCTGTTATCACAGACATAAAATTTCAGACGGTTCAAAAACCGTCTGTGATGACTGTTACGAACCGTCTGTGATGAGCTTTTCTGTAGTAGTGACCCTTAAGTACTTATGCAGAATAAGCCTCCGCTCTCATAGCCTTTACCAACAAAGTTATCAAACTTAAACATTACAACTTTATTTGACTCAAATACTAACTTATAATCATTCCTGCATAGTAGAGAACAACTAACGAGGTTCTTGTTTATTGTTAGCGCATGCTGCACGTTCTTGAAGTGGACAATCTTCCCTGAAGTAAGCCTCAGATCCATCGTGCCAACACCAAGAACAGAAGCTTGCGACTCGTTCCCCATTAGGACGGAGGAAGCACCGGCTGCCCGATAAGAAGAAAACAAGGAAATATCAGAACATATCGAACATTAGCTCCAGTATCAACCCACCAATCAATGGATTGACATGCGATGAAAACACAACAGATGAATTACCATACCCTCCTATTGAGGCCTCGCCTATAATCACATTGACAACCTTTTCTCTGGCTGTTCAACATCCTTGCTCTTGCGGAACGACGGTCCTTTGCCATATGATTGTTTTTTCCATACACAAAGCAGATGATGTTCCTCATGTCCTTCTTCTCAGCTTTCTTCTTAAAGCTAGTTGTCTTGTTTAGTTTAAAACCTTTGTTTTTATTGTCATATATTTTATCTATGATATTTGCATTGATCTCGATTGTTCTGACTGTAAGTGCTTGATGCATCTTTTGCTCTTGCCTTTTCTTCCACATCAAGGGCAGCAATGAGAACCTCAATAGATATCTTTTTCCTCTTGTGCTTTAAGCTAGTTGCGAACTCTCGCTATGAAGCAGAAAGTTTGGCAACAATACTCGCAGACACAAACTTAAGAGGCAAAACGCAACCCAAATGCGCAATCTCGCCGACCGAAGCTGATGCTCATAAGCCTATGCAACTATCGACTTAGCACCATTCACGTTGTAGTCAAAGAATTGCTTGCACATGTAGAGCCAGCGACCAACCTCGGCTTCCGCATATTTTGCTCTAGTGCATCCCACAATTCTGTGACAGATTTGAAGTCCTTGTACACATTATAGAGCTGATCTGCCAATATGGTCAATATGCATCCAAGGGTTGTGTTGTTATCTGTGTCGAACCGCATGGTTTGTTTAATCGTAAATTGGTATTGTGGCTGGCTCATCCACCACAACCCCAAAGACATGAGCCAAAACTTCTCCCTTGTTTGCTATCTACGAAAGTTCTGACTAGAAAACCTCACATGTTTCATAGCATCAGAAACACCAGCCATTGCCGAATCACAAAAATGTCCACAATAAGGTTTCTGGATTATTGGAAATATGGATAATATTTTAATTCCAGATTTTATTACGAGGCAAAGATAACATAAAACTAAAGATGCATAAAGCAATACTAACAACATACAATTCATTGCACTTCTAAACATACATACATAATAGGATTATTACTGAATAGTTTGGTCGCACAACCAACTTATAGTCGAGCGTGATGAAGAACAGAAAGCAGCGTAGACCCGAAGCAGTGCAAAACGTAGATGAAGCACACAGTGAGCGGTCGTGCATACACATTGCCCAGAAATCTTATTGCTGCCCCGTGCAGGTGAACTCTGTGACAATGGTTCGAAGATACCCGCTCACCCTCCTTTCCTGTGCACGCCGAGAAGAAGGGATGACTTAATTCAACAGCATAACTCGCCTGCACAGTAGAACAGAGAGGAAGAAGAAGAAAATGGAAGTGTATCAAATCGTATCATGTCTGGACGTCTCCAGATGCATTTAAGGTCGAGACAATTACTCTCTAGTAACTGTGTAATAAAACAAGTATTAAACCACTCGTAACTACTAATTCAATACCAATTAATAGTAATTAAGTAGTGTTTATCAGATCCTTATTACACATTGGTACACGGCTCCAACTAGTGCATTTCGACCACACTGGTCTATGGACCCAACCATAATTTTTTGACCACTGTGTTTCAACTACTTTATTTCGACCACAGTGTTTCGACCATTTTATTTCGACCACACTAGTCTATGGATCCGACTAGTGTTTTCGACTATTATGTTTCGACCACACTGATTTGACCAATAAAAAAAGAGAAATGCACGGTTAGCAAAAGAAAGGTGGATTAGATTCACGATACATTTACGATCACACGTCGCAAGCCACATGTCACGTGTCCCATGGCTTCCCACTTGGTCACGTGTTCGATACCTGGCTAACTGCTCAGCGCGACTACGCCACAGTCGATAGCATGAGTAGATTGCAGAGTAGATGAACGCACACAACCAAAGCTCCCCAACGACCCCAACCTACGTGTGATGAATGTGGCGGCATATACTCTAGCTAGATCTTGTGAGCACTCTGTTAACTTGTTTATTCGCAATGGTGTACCAGAGTGTATCGAAAAACTCTTTAAAACAATATTTTGTGACTAAGAAATTGCCGGTATTCTCTAAAAAACTGACCCCCACCTACCTATGAAGAACCCGAGGCAACCTACTAGCGAATAAGACCCGAGCAGCAAGAGCTCAAGAGGACCTAGACCAAGAGGAGGCGGCGGTGATGCTGTCCTAGCCAATGGTGGTGGCAGCGGATTGACGCTGACGGTTGCCGGGGTGATCTGCCCCATGCCTCTGTCCATTGCCGGATCGAAGGTGACCCGTCCCTCCCCTGTATCTGCAGCCCTAATCGCTCCCCGCGGCTTCCCTGATCGAATGGCGTGTTTAGGGGGGTCTCGGATTGAACAGCTTCATCCGTTCTGTAATCTGTACTGTAGGAGTTTTTGTTAAAGCTTAATCCATTCTGTAATCGGACGGGACTCGGGAGTTATGTCACGCGAAGCAAGGGGCATATGTGTTCATACGAAAAACCAAAGCAAGCTAAGGAGTTTATTTGAGGGAAAATGGAGAGAAAAAGGTTTCGTAATGGCATTTCTAGGACGTTTCGAGCTTTCTAGTGGCACCATTCGAAATTGAACTGAGCGGTGCCATTTCTCTGAAAAGGTCGGTTAGTAGTTGCGTTTATCAAAATTTTCCTTTTAAAAAACATATATACTCACTGTATCAGCGTATTAAGTACCCTTATTTTTTTTAGAAACCGGTATCACGTATTGGGGCAACTTAGGTTAATACTATTGGTCGGGCCCCACCAAAAATTCAATCCTGGTCCGTCATTAGTAGTTGCTTAGAGGTTACTGTACCAAAAATTTCTGAACAGGAAGCATTCTCCTTGTACTGCGAAACTATTGGTACCAGTCTGCAACTAAATTTTCTGTCGAATTCTACGGGATATGTTTTTAACTGAGCAATTAAAGAAACAAGGTACCATTAGTCCATTCTCTTTTTGTTTGATAGGTGTTCATAAATATTAAGACTGTATTAGTTAAGTTTGTTTGTGGAAAAAGTCCTGCGTCCTTTCTCGATTTTTCATGTTAAAAAACCATGCTCTTTTGTTAATGTGGGCGTTTGTCTACTAGTTTTAATTAGTACTGCCATTTCAGGATAGGGTACTGGTCTGAAATCCATGTGAGCAAATATTACTTCGATTTGACCCTTGAACTTTCTCGATTTTTCATGTTAAAAAAACATGCTCTTTTGTTAATGCGGGCCTTGTCTACAAGTGTTAATTAGCACTACCATTTCAGGATAGGGTACTAGTCTGAAATCCATGTGAGCAAATATTACTTCGATTTAACCCTTGAGCAGCACCGACGATGTGTGCTGGCTCTTTATTTTGGTCTGGTTGCAAAGCATTATGCCAGTTTAACGGCTGATACACTAGGCTGGTATGACTATTAAATGCCATGTGGCTATTTTACAAATTTCAACTAATAATTCAATCTTGTTTCCAATGTTGTGTGAAACATTGAAAAACTATGCTGTCCTTGGCCTCTTAATCTCTTTTGTTTCTTGTATACTTGTTATTGGTCTGGCACTATCCAGTTTACCTATGATCAGATCCAGTCGTTGCCAACTAAATCTGCACCTGTTGGTTGTAGGATCTAAATCTAATTGAGCGGTTTCATCCACTCCTGCGGTTGCCCACAGCCTGTTCTCCTCTCTGCCCCCCTTGTTTGCTTGGGTCTTGCGGGTATTGGTCCACGTTAGCTCATCTCTTGAAGGTTTGTGGAGGAATCACCAGACTACACTGCAGTCGAAGGGCTGTAAATCCGCTCTTAAGTACCAAATCCCACACCCCGGAGCCCCTGCGGCCCAGCTGGTAAGTTCATCTTGAATCCTTAGCATATTTGTACAGTGTACATAACCTTGGCCTCTTGGGAACTGTGAATTTTATATATTTACACTATCACTAGTCTAATTTTATATATTCCTCAGGGTTCACTAAAGAATTGAATTCCTGGTTCAGTGCATGGTTCTGAAGTTATAACCATACATCAAAAGACAGATCTTTAAAAGATCTTCGATGATGCCATACTGCAAATGTAATTGCTTCAAGATGCATAAACTAGATATTTAAATTTTAATTAGATATAAAATGCGGCGCTCTTGAAAGTGTTTGTATTCTTTCTTTTGGGGTGGTGTTTTGTTTTGGGTTCATGAGAGAAACCGAGAGACAGAGAGAGAGAGATTAGGGTTAGGTTACCATCCGATGTAGAGGAGGAGGGGTTGGCCATCGGTGGAGAAGGAGAGGGATCTCACGGCGGCGGCTTCTCCCGGGCGGCAGCGATCTCCTTGGGTAGAGGCGGCCGGTGGTGGAGCTTCCCGTCGCTGGAGCGCCCCCTTTCCGATCGGTGTAGGGTTTGTGGCGGCGGCACGGTGAACCTCGTGTTGCGTGCCGCCGGCCCCCACCCCTCTTTTATATGGCGGCGGCAGGGCCCCTGACCATTTAGGTGGCGCCCCGATCGGCGCGATCAGTGGGGTGGGTATTTGGCCGTTGGGCCAAATGCCCGAGATCACTCTAACATTCTCCCTTGATCTCAGTCTATGCTTTATCTTTAAATTACTTTTGACTTTACTCATTCCATCACAGATTTGTGCATAGAACATGTCTCATCGTCACGGTCAATCGCCGATAGATTCAACAGCTACAATACACCTCCTTGTTCTGAAATAGTTACTTTAACCTTTTTGGGCCATCTTTTAGTCCAGGAATCATAGGCTTTCCCTTAAACCCATGCCGGCTATATGTTCTCTGAACACGTTGGGTGGTAAGCCTTTAGTAAGCGGATCCGCTAACATCTTTGCGGTACTTATATGCTCAAGATTTATAATTTGATCCCGAACTTTATCTTTCACAACATAGTACTTTATGTCAATGTGTTTGGCAGCACCACTTGACTTATTGTTGTGGGCATACATTACTGCGGGTTCATTATCGCAGTACAACTTAAGTGGTCTATTGATGTCGTCAACCACTTTTAAGCCAGGGTATAAACTTCTTTAGCAGTTCACTGCCCGTAGCCTCATAACATGCTACAAACTCGGCATACATTGTGGGCGATGTAGTGACGGTTTGCTTTGAGCTTTCACGATATAGCTCCTCCGGTAGTGAACACATATCCGGATGTCGACTTTCTATCATCTCCATAAAATCGAATCAGTATACCCACTATATGGAGTGAATCTAATCTTACGTATGTCATCATGAGGCCTTTTGTTCCTTGCAAATAACGCAAGACTTTCTTTATCAATTTCAATGTTCTATTCGGGATTGCTCTGGAATCGCCAAATAACCCGGTAACAAACGCTAAGTCGTAGGCGTGCACATACTTGAGCATACTGCAAGCTTCCGACAGCTGAAGCATATGGAACCGATTTCATTTGATCGAGCTCGTACTGGTTCCTGGGGCATTGAAAATCCCCATATCTGTCGCTCTTGACTATAGGTGCAGGTGAAGGACTACATTTATGCATACCAAATTTCTTTAATACTTTCTCTATGTATGCTTTTGTGTGAGTCCCAACATACCCTTGTTTCTATCCGGTGAATTTGATCCCTAGAGCGAGCGAAGCTTCACCAAGATCTTTCATATCAAAGTTTGAGGATAAAAACTTCTTTGTCTCCAGTAGCTGATGACATCACTACTAGCCAGTAGGATATCATCCACATACAGGATTAGGAAGATAAACTTCCCATCTTTAAACTTTGTATAGACACAGTTGTCCTCTACATTCTCTTTAAACCCAAATTTTCTTATTGTACTGTCAAACTTCAAGTACCCTTGTCTTGAAGCTTGCTTTAACCATAAATCGATTTCTTTAGGCGGCATCCCATTCTTTCATTTCCTTCCACGACAAAACCTTTCGGTTGTGCCATGTAAACATTTTCCTCCAAATCCCCATTAAGAAATGCCGTCTTTACATCCATCTGATGTAACTCTAAATCATAATGTGCTACTAATACCATTATGATTACGAATGAATCTTACGGAGGCTGGAGAAAAGGTCTCATTGTAATCAATCCCTTCTCTTTGCGTAAAGCCTTTTGCCACAAGTCGCGCTTTGTATCTTTTTACATTCCCTTGGGAGTCAAGCTTTGTTTTGTAGACAGACCAGAGTGATGAAGTGGCCCCGATCCTTCATAGAGAACTCATCGAAGAGCGGCAATAATCCGAAGAAGAGTTCAAGAAGCATTAATACAATGTCATCCATAGAGGAGCAAATAGGTTGTATCTCGTCCCTTGAAGATGATTAGAGATATATCGGACTTGGCTTCTATAAATCCCGTGATGAAATGTGAGATGCAAATCGGTGCATCCATGCACGAGGAGTGCGCTTCAAGCCATATAGAGACTTGTTGAGTCGACAGGCGAATCCGGATTAGCGAAGCGCAAACCGGAAGGTTTGAACACAATAGACATCTCGCTAGTGTGCCATGAAGAAAGGCATTCTTCACATCCAACGATGGATAGGCCAATCTCAGAAAGAGCCAATGGATATGCGACTGTGGCACATCTTCACCACTAGCCAAAGTTTCATCAAAATCAATGCCGAGTAACATTTTGTAAGCCACGAAGAACCCATGAGCCTTGTAGCGCCAAGAGAACCGTCAGATGAAACTTGTGGCGATAAACCCATTTGCTCGTGACGATGTTGCGCTGTGGACGAGAAACGAGTCCACTGATTAGCCCTGGAGTGCATGATTCTCGGCATAGTTTGCGCAATTGGGATCATCCTAGGTCAAGCTTTGGAATGTCTTGACGTCGAAGATTTGCCCATGTAGGTTGAGCGATCCGTTGAAATACTGGATACCTTCGGACCTCATTTCCCAGTAACCTCAAGCATCATTAGCTACTGGTGGAGTTGGAGCAACCAAATGGGTGGACATCCTCCATTTGAAATCACTTCGGTGATGGGTGTCAACAAGCGATCGTTGTACCTGAGATGGCCTAGGAGGTCATTTGGTATCTTCGCTCGAGAAGCATCGGAGCACCATTTGTGGCAATGGGTCTTAGTGACAGAGCGGTTCCTATTCATCATTGTTGCCACGGAGGACAATAGAGCTGGCACGGCGATCGATGTCTCGGGCGGCAGGTGGCGAAGTTGCTGAAGTGGTCTTGAACCAGCAGATGGGCTCCGCTCTGCAAGATCAACCCGAGTGTCGTCCCTCATCATTTCACCTCTAGAGGCAGGCTGTCGAGCCACTTTGAGATGAGTGTGGCGGATTGACGAAACCTTTTGACTTTTGCCAGGTGATGTACATTGGCAAGCGTCATTGGATCAAGCTTCCCAAGGTTGGGTTACGTTAACCGCAGAGGAAAATGCCCAAAAGGGTTTGTGAGGACTGAGTCCATGTTAGCTAGCAAAGTCAAGGTGTTGGCAGCGATTATGGAGGTACAAGGAAGGATGTTTCATCGAAAGTGACATCCAGATATGATAATCCTATTCGATGAAAGATCGAGCTGCTAGCCCTTATGTTCGATGGGTAGCCAAGAAAGACACATAGAGTAGCCATTTGAGAGCTTGCCGTGTGGAGGAGAGGATTTGGGTAGCATTGACACCAAGACACGAAGGGAGTAAGTGGTGAACACCAAATAGGCGAAGTGGTGTGAGGACTGGAGTGTTCGTGGGGTGAAGATTAACAAATATGTGGTTCACGTGAGGCAATACCTAATTTGATAGGTCTAGCTTGGAACATGAGGAAGATGATGTTGTTGGTGGAAGTATATGATGTTTGACCTTGCATTTGTTGAGAAGTGTTTGGGCATGACATGGACAAACGCCATGAGTAAGAAATAAGTGACCGGAGTTGTCAAACTTCGCTTCATTGTCACATTGGCGCTTTCTTGTGAGGCAACCATGTTCAATAGGAAACAAATGCGAAGGGAAAGGTGTCATCAATTTCTATTTCCCGGAAAGGTCAGGCTAAGCGAGCAATCGCCTAAAATAATGAGATATATTTGTAGCTGAGATTACTAGCATTCGAGATGTCCAAAGGTCACAATGAATTAAATCAAAATTTGAAATAGCACGATTCTACATTGCAAAAGTAACAATTTGAGAAAGCTCGACTTGTTTGAGAAGACTAACATCTTTATTAAAATATATTACCTGCCATTTCCAAAATGACAATCTAAGCCTCGTTGCCAATTGACCAACAAATTCCTCGATGCCAAAGTGAAAAAGACATCTGGCGTAGAGAGCTAAGGACGAGCTGGACTGCAATGAAATGGATGAGGGCTCAACTATTGACTCGCGATTTCGACTTTAATGCATCTTTCGATTTCCTTGCTAGAAGACCATATGGATCAAACTCAATGGACATTGTTGTCAATGGTAAATTGTCTAATCAATCAAGTTTTAATAATATGTGCAGTACAAGAACATTTATAAAGAAAAGTTGACCATGAGCCGGATTGGCCATTAATCTTTGAGTACGAGTAGAGATGATCCGTTACCCCTATGATAGTAGAGTGAGAGGGAGGATGCTTTGTCGAGATTTATTGCATCAAGTCATATGAGATGTGGCGCATTTCCTTGTTCTTTGAGGAGAAGTTCTTTGAAGTTCCTTTTCTTGTTGTCCTTCACATAGTTGATAGAACCACCATGTGAGGATTTAAATCTTTCCTCCTCTTGCACACACATAGCTATGCACTTTTCTAAATCTCATTTCTGCGCATGTTGTAGTTGACAACAAAGGTGTCAAACTTTTCCAAGAAGGAAGCAAAATCAAATGAATAAAGAACTCATCCTTGAGAGCCAAATCCATTGGTTTAAGCTTGGATGCCAAGTTACTCATCCTTAGTATGTGCTCTCTTATGCCACCGCCACCACCGAGTACCTTTCATCATAAGTCGCTTAATCACCGTGTAGCATAAGTCTTTGAAGAGCCAAGAACGACTCTTTATTTTCTCAAGGTACTCGTGTAGATCACACTCGCGATTGAGCCCACAATTGCGGCTCAATCGTGTTCTTTATCACACCAAACATTTCTTGTTGGCAAGTGACCCACTTTTATGATCAAGATCATATGACATTTTATGGGAGCAAAGTCCCTCTGTTTGGTCCTAGCAAGATCGCCTCATTTGCCTCCCTCACCAGTGCACAGGCTCAGAGACACGGTGTGGTGACTACCCAGTCCACCTCAGCTAAAATGAAAGCCATGTCAATCTTTTTCTTCCATTCACCATAATTGTCTCCTTTGAGAACCGGGATATCTCTGATGTAGCCCATCAAAGAATATCCTCCTGAAAACACAATCCATATATAGTGAGAACATTTATAATAACAATGACTGCATGCCTTAGTTTCAACGTTGGTTAAAATTAAAACATACAATTTTATCTATACATTAAATCTATATCACCGTTGGGCAGAAATAGAAACAATGCATAAAAATTATCAATTAGAATTATAATACTGTTATTATCAACGTTGGTCAGAAAATAACAATATCATAATTCACAATAATTCTTAAAAAAATTAAATTCTCCCGTTGGTTCGAATTTAATTAAAAGAGAAATCAACTTTAACTTTTGCAGCGAAAACATAAAATTATTCAAAAAATAATTTATTCCAGAAGCATTATTACTTTACACATTTAATCTCTGGAAATAACACGTTGGTGTAAAAATTACAGAGATTTTATTCAAAAAAATTTTCAATCAAATTCATTCAAAAAAACTTCTGAAAAAGATTAAACTTACTGTTCATAACCGGCCAAAATACTGTTCAAAACGCCATTTCGCCCATTCGTGCTCTCCCAGCCACTGCTAGGGTTTCGAGATCGTTTTACCGTTCGGATTCTCATCCGACATTGGATTCCAACCGCGCCTCGTCGCACCGCTTCACTCGAGCGATCTCGTACGTCGATTCGAATCGCATGGCGCCGTTTAGCGAATAAAACGCAGCCTGGCGCCCACAGAAAACCCTAACGCCATTTCTCCTCCTCTCTCTCTTCACACCGAGCGGCGGATCGGAGGGGAGAACGGAGGCGGAACAAGCGCCGCATGAGCCTCTCCGCGCGTGCGCTCCCTCGAGAGGAGCGCCCGCGTCGAGCGGCTCCGTGTCGCGCCTTTCACACGGCCGAAGCGCTCGGGAGGAACGCGCTCGGACGATAGCGGCCGAGCGACGGCGACCTCACGGCCGGCCGGTCACACCACCGCGGCAGACGGACGATGAGCCAGCGGCTCGCCGATCCTCCCTTACGGCCGGTAAGTCCGGCCTTTTAGATCTAGGGTTAGGATTTCTTTATTCCTCTTTTCGTTTCTTTTCTTTTCTTTTGCCGTCTAGATCTACACCTAGAGGCTCGATACCATTGTTTGTATTCTTTCTTTTGGGGTGGTGTTTTGTTTTGGGTTCATGAGAGAAACCGAGAGAGAGAGAGAGAGATATTAGGGTTAGGTTACCATCCGATGTAGAGGAGGAGGGTTGGCCATCGGTGGAGAAGGAGAGGGTCTCACGGCGGCTTCTCCGGCGGGCGATCTCCTTGGGTAGAGCGGCGGTGGTGGAGCTTCCGTCATTGAGCGCCCTTCGATCGGTGTAGGGTTTGTCGGTAGGGTTTGTGGCGGCGGCACGGTGAACCTCGTGTTGCATGCCGCCGGCCCCACCCCTCTTTTATATGGCGGCGAGGGCCCTGACCATTTGAGCAAAACCGGATGGTGTTTGATGTCGACAACCAAGCTGGTTGACATGAATAACAATTCGAGAAAGAGAATATAGAAAATAGCTAGCGAACTTTTTGTTGGCATGGAGTTTGAATCAGAGAGGCTGCAAAAATGCTCTACATGGCTTATGCTAGTCGGGTAGGTTTTTCTGTGCGCATTAGCAAGTCCCGTCGTTCAAGGAATGATAAAGAGTCTACAATCATGCGGCGTTTTGTGTGCTCAAAGGAGGGGCTTCTTATCCATAATAAGAAGCAAAACTATGACACTGGTAAGAGAAAGAGAAAGCGTGCAGCAATAAGGGAGGGTTGTCATGCAATGATCGAGGTTACTCACAAGTACTACGGGCGCTGGGTTGTGGCAAAGCTCATCAAGGAACACAATCATGTCGAAGCAGCTCCACGCATAGTGAGATACATTGCACCTGAGGAATATGCACAATTAGAACCATTTGTGGGAATGGAGAGTTCCCTTCTCATGAAAATGCCCATACATTCTATTATGCATATGCTAGCCGTATGCGCTAATTTCATGTACGTATCAGATTATCCCGCCGTTCACCAAATGGTTCAAGGGCATCCTGTTGGGCGCCGTGAGCACGTTCGGCGTCGAGGAGGTGCCGGTGGTCGGCATCAAGGCGAGCGCGCTCAGCCTCAAGGCGTGCGCGTTCGTCCTCGGCGTGCTTCTGGGCGCGTTCGGCCTCTTTTCAAGAATGAGGCGCGCGCTCCTCGTGATGGGATCAGCCATGGCACCGGGGTGGAAAGAAGGAAGAGAGACAGGGAGGGAAGCGCGGCGGGCGAGGAGATGGCCGGCGGCGCAGGTAGTAGCGGCGGGCGACGAACGCCGGCGGCTATGGTGCGGAAGCGAGGGTCGCAGGATGCGAACCACTCATGATACCATGAAAGCGTATAGAGTTTGGGTAATGACGCAATAGATTGATGAAAAGTTTAAGGTACACGGGTTACATATATATAGCCGGTCAAGGTTGGTGTGAACACAAGACTGAATCGAACAGTCGGTGTGAACACGAAACCGAAACGAACAGTCGGTGTGAACACGAGACCGAACCGAACAGTCGGTGTGAACACGAGACCGAAACGAACAGTCGGTGTGAACACGAGACCGAACCGAACAGTCGGTGTGAACACGCCCGTGATTTATCCGTCTAACAAAAACCAGATGGTGTTTGATGTCAGCAACCAACTGGTTGACATGAATAACAATTCCAGTAAAGAGAATATAGAAAATAGCTAGCGAACTTTTTTGTTGGCATGGAGTTTGAATCAGAGAGGCTGCAAAAATGCTCTACATGGCTTATGCTAGTCGGGTAGGTTTTTCTGTGCGCATTAGCAAGTCCCGTCGTTCAAGGAATGATAAAGAGTCTACAATCATGCGGCGTTTTGTGTGCTCAAAGGAGGGGCTTCTTATCCATAATAAGAAGCAAAACTATGACACTGGTAAGAGAAAGAGAAAGTGTGCAGCAATAAGGGAGGGTTGTCATGCAATGATCGAGGTTACTCACAAGCAGTGTTTACAATACCGGTTAGAATTTTTTTTCGGGGGGCGCCGGTAACCCCGGTTTTTGGCCGAAATTTTCAAAAAAAAAATCAGAAATTTCGAATTTTAAATTAAAAAAAGATCAAATTCGAATATAATTCATGCAAATTCGAATTTTTTTTGAACAAATTTTACCAAAGCCGATTTTCGATGGTTACTCGCGGTAAGATTTTCACTGCTCACATGTACTACGGGCGCTGGGTTGTGGCAAAGCTCATCAAGGAACACAATCATGTCGAAGCAGCTCCAAGCATAGTGAGATACATTGCACCTGAGGAATATGCACAATTAGAACCATTTGTGGGAATGGAGAGCTCCCTTCTCATGAAAATGCCCAGACATTCTATTATGCATATGCTAGCCGTATGGGCTAATTTGATGTACGTATCAGATTATCCCGCCGTTCACCAAAGGGCGAAACCTTTGTAATGCGGCGCTTTGTTTGCACTTTTGGGGTGGATGATACTCAAAAGCTTCTTGGGTACTTCAAGCGGCTGCATGCTGAGAATCCTACATTTTCATATGCATTTCAAGTTGACAAAAATGATTGCTTGACCCATGCCTTCTGGGCTGACGCCAAAGCAAGAACATCACATTACTATTTTGGAGAAGCTGTAACACTTGATACATCTTTTGTTGAGAACAAGGCCTTTTGCCATTGGTTATGCTCACCGGTGTCAATCATCACATGCAGTGTGTAATGTTTGGTTGTGCATTACTGACAGATTTCATGGAGGCTTCCTATGTTTGGCTATTTCAGAACTGGATCACAGCAATGGGTTCACACCATCCTACGTCACTAACTACTGGTTATAATGAAGCCATTGGTTCACTAATAGCGAAAGTATTTCCACAAAAACACCATCGGCATCGTACTTGTCAGATATTAAACAGATGCACGGAAATTTTGGCTATTATATATTTTGGATGTGCTTCCTTTGAAGATGAATTCTCTGTGTGCACCAATGAGCCCGAAACAGTTGAAATGTTTCGAGTCAGGTTGGAAGAAAGTCCTTGATAAGTATGACCTGGATGACAACTTATGGCTCCAGTCTCTATACAGAATCCGGCAAAAATGGGTTCCTGTACATTTCAAAGATGTATTTACTGCTGATCTTTCAGCAACTCAGAGACGTGAAAGCTTGAGAAACTTCTTCGAGAAGTACTTCAACACAAGAACAGCTTTGCCAGTCTTCATTTCATTGTTTGAACATGTGATGGCAGGTTGGTCAGAAAGGGAAGCTCTGGAAGATCTAGCCACATCTTTTACCAGACCTGTTCTAAGAACCCCCTCAAACATGCAGAAACAGGTGTGAGAAATATACACAAGGACGGTTTTTAACATATTTGAGGAGTTCATTGAACCATTAGGTTATTATATTTCTAATCTTGACAATGGTGAGCTCATTGCTGTGTATTATTATATTTCTAATCTTGACAATGGTGAGCTCATTGCTGTGTATTATTATATTTCTAATCTTGACAATGGTGAGCTCATTGCTGTGTATAAAGTCACGAAGGAGGATACTGAAGCCACATGCACGGTCTGCTATGATACATCTGGCAAGATAGCTAAATGTAGCTGCTGTAAGTTTGAGAGTTCTGGTGCCATATGTCGGCATATACTGAGAGTATTCTTAGCACTTGATGTACGTGACATACCAGAGTTTTACATATTGAAACGATGGACGAAAGAAGCTAAAAATGGTTTTGTGTTGGACGAATGTTTACGGTACAGTGAGCTTCACCGTGATGCCCTTAGATATGCCAGGGAAGGATCAACATCTGGGGAAGTTTTTACCTTTGCACACCAAACTCTTCAGGTTGCTTTGCTGAGGTTGTTAAAATGAAACAGGAAATTGTTAATCGATGTACATTGTGATGAACATGGCACTATAATGTATACATTTTGTTATAGTCATTAAGTTAAAGCTAGCCCTTTCAGTCCCATGTTTGTCTTTGTTGAAGAAAGTTTACAGGAATTCCTGCTTCTAAGTACCATGTGTGTCTGTAGCTAGACATGGTTCTAGCCAGCCTCAATTTGCTGTTGTTTCGTTTGTTAAACCCATGTCTATACTCATTTGCTACTTACAATTAGCAAGCCCAGACTTCAAGATTATGCAGGGCAAACAGAAGCTCGATGAATGATGATAACCTTGTAACGGCATTTGTATAACTTGAAAAGACATGCATGTATGAAAACCAATATATCAAACAAATTTACAGGTTCTGGACACATTTTAACATTTTGTCCAGACTCCATATGTGTTGTCAAACTAGGCCACCTTTAGGAACCTTTTGCCCAAAGCCTATACAGGATTATTTTTTTCATGTATCATACTTTCATGCCATATGTTAGTATGTTACCTTGATTGCAACGTTGCGTACACACCATGGAACCACCCCATTTCCACTTGCTAATACTACCGAACATGGCTAAAAACACAAAATTCTCAAACATAAGCATATGGAGGGAAACACAAAGTGAAGGTGTAACTGAGCTGAGATCACTTTCTTGGACAGAGACGGCATAATGCACCCACATTGACAAGATCAGGTCTCATATGATATCCTACCTGTCAAAGCTATTGCATTTTAAGGTCTAAAAAGCAATGTCATTTTCATACCATCAACCCAACTGGCAAGAGCTCAGGGATCCCAATATCCTAATAAACCATGTACAAAATTAGGCAACAGCTTCATAGCATCACATGGTCCCATTCTCCTCATTTTGTCTGAAGAAAAGAGAAAAGATTCCTCTTTTATACAGGAATGTCTTGAACAACTATAAGCATCAAAGCGTGCTCATGTGCTGCTAAAGCCTGAACAAGATAATTATATCAGATGCATATTCCAGCACAACAACCAAGACAGGACGGGATCAGATAGAACCCACCAATAAAAAACAGACGCAACAAAGGCACTCAAGACTCACGAACCCATTACAATACAAAGCTCATTAGCAACGAATTTACCAGCGATGGATCCAAATGGCTAATCAAGAAAGTTCATTGCTGCTTGCACACAGCATAGCAGGACACTCATGTTCATGTAACAATACTGGGATCAAGACACTTTAATATTATTCATTTAACCAGATACCGATAACCCAAAACAATCGGAACACCGTTCATATTTTTCTAGTACCCTCATCAGGCATCTGATTAAATTTGAATAAACTGAACATATGTGTCCAAAATCACAAGTGAGAAGCACAGGTAGCAATAGATATTACAGTCTTTGAATCGAAGAAAAGGATAACAGATAGACCGAAAACTTTGTCCACGCTAATGAAGAAACAGGAACAAAAAGAGAAAGAAACGAAGCAGGAGGGTGATAACGGCTCCTCTTGGCTTGCATTCTTGGGTTGGAAGAATTAGAAACATTTCCTGTGCACGATGGATGGGCCAGACTCATCGTACTCGGCTTTTGCGATCCACATCTGCAATGGCAAGCAACATTGTAAGCAAATCATACAGGTTCATGAAATAAACAGTATATTACTGCCATGTTCAATTACCTGCTGGAAGGTGCTGAGGGATGCCAAGATGGATCCTCCAATCCAGACACTGTACTTCCTTTCAGGAGGAGCAACAACCTTGATCTTCATGCTGCTAGGAGCCAAGGCAGTGATTTCCTTGCTCATCCTATCAGCAATTCCAGGGAACATAGTAGTACCGCCACTGAGAACAATGTTGCCATATAGATCCTTCCTAATATCCACGTCGCACTTCATGATGGAGTTGTAGGTAGTCTCATGGATACCTGCAGCTTCCATTCCAATGAAGGATGGCTGGAAGAGGACCTCAGGGCAACGGAAACGCTCAGCACCAATGGTGATAACTTGCCCATCAGGAAGCTCATAGCTCTTCTCCACAGATGAGCTGGTTTTAGCAGTCTCCATTTCCTGGTCGTAGTCCAGGGCAATGTAGGCAAGCTTCTCCTTCATGTCCCTGACAATTTCCCGCTCAGCCGTAGTGGTGAATGAATAACCACGCTCGGTCAGGATCTTCATGAGGTAATCAGTGAGATCACGCCCAGCCAAGTCTAGACGAAGGATAGCATGGGGGAGAGCATATCCTTCATAGATGGGGACAGTGTGGCTGACACCATCTCCAGAATCCAACACAATACCTGAGACAGGCAAGAGGGTTTATTTAGTTATTGACAATTTTAGCAAATCGTAATATCAACCCCTTTCAGAGATTATATCAGGAGTGCCAATCTACACCAACAACATGAGCATGTTCATGCAGCAGTCCATGTATTAGAACTGCCTGCCAGGTTTCTTTGAAAAATATTTATCATACAAATAATTTAATGTTGCTCCATCATTAGTTGCAAGATTTCAAAATTGATCTCCTCTACATGGGAACCTGCACAATTTCAAGATTTCTCATCCTAAAGGCTGCAGTTCAATATAGAGTGAGCTTACCTGTGGTACGACCACTGGCGTACAGCGAGAGGACTGCTTGGATGGCAACGTACATAGCAGGAGTGTTGAATGTCTCGAACATGATCTGGGTCATCTTCTCACGATTGGCCTTGGGGTTAAGCGGCGCCTCAGTGAGGAGTACAGGGTGCTCCTCCGGGGCCACACGGAGCTCATTGTAGAAGGTGTGATGCCAGATCTTCTCCATATCGTCCCAGTTGCTGACGATACCGTGCTCAATGGGGTACTTGAGGGTCAAGATACCCCTCTTCGACTGTGCCTCATCACCGACGTAGGCGTCCTTCTGCCCCATCCCGACCATGACGCCGGTGTGGCGCGGGCGGCCCACGATGCTGGGGAAAACAGCCCTCGGCGCATCATCTCCCGCGAATCCAGCCTGCCATCAATTACACATTGTCAACCCAGGTCTTATCAGAAGTTACAGAAGTTTGTTCTGAAATCGAATGTCTTACCTTGACCATACCAGTTCCATTGTCGCAGACGAGGGGCTGAATGTCCTCGGCGTCAGCCATTTCCTACCTACAGCAAAGCTCGCACACAGCTACATTTGTTACACATCAATAAAAGGAACGACTAGGCACCCTATACAAATGGGAAGATTTCCTCCCGAGAAACTCAACAGCAAAATTCACAAATTTTACTAGGAACTAGAAACAGCGCAGCAATTAAAATATTTTTTGAACTAGGAACTACACATTACGGAACTACACACTACGGAACTAACGATTAGCAAACAAGGAAACCATAGCTTTCCTGCACCACGGCACAGATCGGAGCATTCCGCCACCCGAAACGCTCGCAGCGCTTCCAGATCGCACGCCAGAAGGCGGCGCGGATCGCAGATCTACGTCTTCGCGAGAGAGAAAAACGGGCGCTACCTCCTCCCAAGATCCGGTCGGATCCACGCCGGGAGAGAGGAAATGGGCACCGGGACACGAGATCAGATCGCCCCAACGCCCGCGCAAAAGAAAAAAGAGCGCGCAATGCGAGGCGGATCTGGGGGGGAAGAACCGCACGGACGAGCACGCGCTGCGTGGCCACTACTCTACCGCGAGGTCGAGACTGGTGGGGGTGGGGGGGGCGAGATGGTTACCGGGATCTGGAGGAGGAGAGGGCACAGCACTCGTCGTCCTGCGAGGAGGGTGGACCGGAGGAGGCGAGGTGAGCGGTAGGGTTGTTTTGGGGGTGAGGAGGAGGGGTGGAGGGGTATGTATAGCGGCTGCGACGGTGGGGGCTCGCGTCGCCCTCGCAGTCACACTGTCGCCCCTCGAGCGGGCGGCCGCACTCGTCGCCCCGGCTCTCTCGCGGCCCCACGACCCGGTGCGGTGCCTTGGGTTTTTTGTTTTTCCAAATAAACATTAGCGCGCGCCTCCTCGCGTGCGTGCGGACAACTCATTCTCACGGCGCGGAGTGGCCTGGGGCTAGTGGGTTTGGCTGGGCCGGCGCGCGGCCGATTTGGCGAGGCGGGCTGGCGTTCGATTGGATGGTGCTGTGCCGAGGTGGCCGGCTGGGACGGCCGCGCGCGGCTGGCAGTGGCCGGCCTGCAGAAGGAGCGAGGAGGACTGGTTAAACGTACGTAAACGGCGCCTCAGTGAGGTAAAAACGTACTACTGCCTTTGCCGAAGGTAAAGATTTTTACTGTTATAAAAAAGGATTTGGTAGTAGTGGTAAGTCCATCGTCCATCTTTTACCTCTTGAGAGTTGGTTAGATAATTTTTTAATGTATAATTAGATTATCTATGTACGTAGTTTGTTGATTATATATAAAACTTTTATTTGTAGAGATAAGTACCTCATGTATATTAATTTTTTAAGTTTATAACATATAAATATATTATATTTATTTGAAATCTGTTGTAACTTACCGACACTTTGGCCTGTTGATAAAAAAAAAGAGTCCTAAGAAACCACAGGTTAGCCCCTTAATTGGCCATTAATACGTGCTAGTAGGTAAACGATGGCTACGTTTACGGGAGAGACGGGAACCGTGCGACAGAAGAATCTGGAGCCCGAGTCCAAACACCCACCAAACAAGAGAAAGTTGATCAAGTCTTGAACTTCTTTTTTCTTGCAAGTCCTCTCCCACTCCGGCCACCCCCGCCCCCGCCGCCGTCTAATGGCCTCTGCCGCTCGGCTCCTCCCCAAGATCCAATCCACTGCATCCCCCGGCGAGAACCCGTGGCGCGGCCGCCGCCCCTCCAGTCTCCGCATAGGTGGGCGAGCTGGCGTTACGCTACGCACGTTTCTTGTTTTCTTGTTCTGTACAGGCGGCTGCCCTGGCTATGTTTTTTCGATCCTGGCGACACCGAGAGCATTCTAATAGTAGGAACAGCCACCTGCGGCTGTGGACGCCGGCGGAGCCACCACCGGTGTGCCCGGTCAAGCTCGCCTCCTCCTCCTCTTGTTTTACCGTACCTACCCACAAAATGCTACTTCTTTTATCCCCGTAATGCTAATCTGGGGTCTCAGTAATGGTGAAAGTGCAAGCAACTTGCAACTTTTTATGTTTCCTGTTTAGTGGAGTGAAACTCGTTGCACTAGTCATTTGTTCATCCAAGAGGTGTGTGCAAATTCTTCCATAGCAAGCAGTAATATTTAAGTATTGATTGAAACTACTATGTTAATTTTGTCGTGACAAGAATGAGAAAAACCGGATTTTGCATAATTACTCTTTTCTCGTCATGATTGTTTAATTTCAATAGCTATCTTAAGTTTTCAGCTGTCCTATGCAGGGGTTCTAAGTGGATCCAGAACAATCCAAAAGCAAAAGCTTGTTGTTGAAAGTGCTGCTTCTGTGGTGGAAGGTGGGAATGCATTTGATGGAGTAAAGCTAGATACTAGACCAATCATAGTTATAGACAACTACGATAGCTTCACGTATAATTTATGCCAGGTAAAAACACTATTTGTCGCATTACCTCTGAAGGAACTTTTTTCAGTTTTCCCCCACATTATGATAACTTCACATATAATTTAGTTTGGGTGATGCTATAATTATTGTGTTAGTATTGAAGAGTGAATCTTGCCATGTTCCTTTCAGTATGATGTTAGTTAAGACCATGCTTTTATCTTCTCTGAGTTTATTTTGAGATAACTTAAATTGGATACACCGTCGAGTTCTGTTAAAATCGTTGGTAACACCTTTTGTTGAGTATTTGCACCATGCGAATGGTCAACACCAGCATATGCTAAATGTTTGTAAGCAACCGAAGTGGTTGAGTGATGATTGTAGCATCATGAAGAAACCTAACTTATTGGCTTTTTAACAGAGGATTTGGTGCTGCTTGTACAGTTGTCAGTGTGCTTCTCTTTGTTGTCCATTATAGCAATAAACAATGCTGTAAATCAACTTGTGATATGACAAAAAGAACACATCAATGTTAATTCCATGGTGCCGTAACCTAGCATATTGGAAATCAAAAGATAATTCTACAACATGCTAAAATGATAAAGTTACTGTTACTGACCAACTGATACTGGACCTGGAGTTTATGGCCTGAAGCAGAGCTTAATTTGTAATTTTTCAAGTCAGTTGTATGGTTGCTAAAACAATTTCCCAACTAACTACCTGCTCCTTCAATTTGGGCACTCAGAAACCTGAAACTGTAGTTTGTCAGTTAATGATTCAGACCCTTTTTGCTGTCCATTTTGATCCATTTACATAAGAGTTGCCACTCCAATTTTCAGTGGAAGATGTTTTAGAAGATAAATTAAATGGATGCAAAGATCCTAATCTGGTTGGATTCACAGAAAATTACGAGTAGGAAATGGAGGCTACTAGTCTGCCAAGAAAAAAAGTTATCTGAGTGCAAAAGAGGAACAAATATGCAACCTCGAATAGTGCATGTCCCATAAACATTGCTCACAGGCACATACCACCAACATTTTCTGAAATCTTTGTATGAACCTCATTTTCGTATGGATATTATTGTGCACACTCATGAGCCTATTATAACCTTGAGGTCATATACATGAAGGAATGCTGACTGTAAGCTGTAGCAAACATTAATGTCTTCTCAGTCGTATTGTAATGAGTATTCCAAAATTTGTCTGTATGCAGTACATGGGAGAGGTGGGAGCTAATTTTGAGGTGTATCGCAATGATGATATCACAGTAGAAGAAATTAAGAAGTTAGTGATCATTCCTTTTTTTTAATCAAAATTTGTTACTTGTCAATGTGTTGATTTATCTCTAAATATCACCTGTGATATTTTCCTTGTTCTACAGGATTTCTCCAAGAGGAATACTTATCTCCCCAGGCCCTGGTTAGCATTTTTCTGTCTGATCCCATTCTTAAAATATAAAATACTCAATGTAATTATGACTTATTGTTAGGCATGCCTAAATATTCTTCTTTTTAAAAAAAAAAAATAAATGAAAGGACAGGCACACCTCAAGATTCAGGAATATCCTTGCAAACAGTTCTGGAGCTTGGCCCTTCTATACCTCTGTTTGGGGTTTGCATGGGTTTGCAATGCATTGGAGAGGCATTTGGAGGTTTGTCTATGCACAAGTTCTTCACTTTTCACTTGAGTAGTATCATTAGACTTCAACACTTCCTTTCAAGTTTTTCATGCAAGTGCTCCAATTGGGTGTTGTATATTTGTAGGGAAGGTTGTTCGTTCTCCTTATGGAGTTGTGCATGGGAAAGGATCCCTTGTTCATTACGATGAGAAACTTGATGGAACGTTGTTTTCTGGTCTCCCAAAGTAAGATGATCTATGATGTTCCCCCTCCCTCTTGTTTTGATTGGCGAATTATGCTCTTTACACAATCTTCTTGCCTTTGCCTCTTCTTGATATTTTCCTCGAAATGAATTCTTTACGATTGTTCTTCAACATACACCATTCCCTTCCTTTCAAAAATCACCCATCCAACCTGCCCCCTAAAAATAGTACTTATGCCGGCACACTCATACATGCCATGCCCATGCAAACACTTGAAACTTTTGAAGCTAAGCCAATATTTATGGCTTAAAGGATTGTAAGTTCTACCAAAGAATATTTTTAGGGTTTACCATATTGTCATGTGGGGCGTTACTACCAGCGTCGGCACAAGGGCCAGGCTACGACTACGCCAACTCAGCTCACAGCCGCACGAACAGATAAGTTAGGAGATTAGTTGTCGCTTGCTTTTTCAAGTTAGAGATAAGATTTAGTTTGTTAGCTAATGTTGTTAGGGGCTGGTATTGTAAACTCAATTCTATTGGATCAATCAAGCAAGAATTATGCAGGGAATTCCATCTACCTCCGAGCATTGCGTTCGGGCGACGCCGTCACCACGGCTCTGCCCCCATGCAAGCGCTCGGTTCCCCGACCACTTCATTCGCATTCATATTTCCTTCGCTCGTTCTTGTCTTTGAATTCGGGTCGTGACAATTTGGTATCAGAGCCAGCTGTCACGCTTCTGATGGGGGACACAATCACCTTGGAGGAAATTGACAGGCGACTGAAGCAGATCAATGTCCAGCTGGAGCAGCTGCCAACGATCTCAAGAACTAGACGGCGACACACCATCTAGCCAATGCTTGTCTGGATGGGACCAACGCGTCCAACACTGGCAGGACCGTGGAGGGTGGGGGCCTCCCTACTAACCCGCCGAGACGATGGAGCGTGTGGATGACCGTTGTCCCTGCGGTTCCACCGCTTGGAGTTCCCCACCTTCGACAAAAAAGAAGACCCGTTGCTTATGTTTAATCGTTGTGAACAATTTTTCCAAGGGCAACGGATGATGGAGGAGGAAATAGTATGGCTTGCCTCGTACCATCTGATCGGGGGTGCCCAATAGTGGTACTATCGGCTCGAGCGCCACCATGGCATGCCATCTTCGCCTCGTCGAGCACATCAACCTCCGCTTCGACCCGCCCATCCGCAACAACCCACTGAGCGAGCTCGCGCAGCTTCGATGGATGGACTCGGTGGAGGCCTACCAGGAGCAATTCATGGCGCTCCTTTGCCGATGTGAACCACTCTCGAGCAACAGCAGACGCAACTCTTCACAGCGGGCCTCAATCCGCTACGCATCGACGCTGAGCTGCAGAAACCGACCACCTTGGAGACGGCAATGACCCTCACGCACGCGTACGAGCAGTGGCTGCAGGTTCAATTTGTGGCCAATACGCCGCAGGCCCACAAGCAGATGATAGGCAAGTCGCACTCTGTGACGCGCTCGCCTGCCAAGGAGACGACGACGGGGAGACCGCCACGACACCGACCTAGGAGAAGACGACTGGCATGGGCAAGCCTCGCCGGTTCAAATTCCTGACATGCTCCGAGATGGATGAGCGGCGTGCCAAGGGACTGTGCTTCAATTGCGAAGAAACATTCTAGCGTGGTCATGATTGCAAGAAGTTGTTTCGCATCGTCCTCGACTTCGCAGAGGGTGGCGGAGGGATGGAAACCGACTTGGATGATGATGAAGGCCAGGAAATCTCACTACACGCCTTGATGGGCATTAGCACCGGCAAGACCATGTAGATGTCGGTGCAGATAGGGGGATGATACATGATTTAGAAGTACAAAAGTATACTTAGATGTGTATAAAGCAGCTTGGTAATCCACCAAAAACTGCAGTCCAGTAAAGAAGTTGGACGCAGGAAATATAATTTTGTGTCATTAGTTAATCGGGTTTGTTTACCGAAGTTCTATTATTGAAAATGTTGTCCCTAAGGTTACTAATTAGCTTATTAAGGAGGCAGATTAGCTCCTTGGTCTGGTCTGTCATAGCTGCAACTCCATAATTTTTACTCTATTATATTGTAATAATAACAGGCTGTAGCTTTTCTAAAAATGGAAATATGGAAAACATGGCTGGGCCATGTTTATTTGCTCAGTATTTCGTATTGTGCGACACCGAAGTTGTACATATAGGTAAACCTATCCTTCCAAAAAAAGAATAAGCTAGATGTTACTCGTTCTCTTTGGAACTTCAATTAGGGCTACTGGAAATTTCAAACATTTCAGAGACATTTTTTTTGTTTTAGCTACTAGCAATAAAAAAAAAGTCAAACCTTTTTTTGTTTTAGCTACTAGCAACAAAAAAAAAATCAACCTTTTGATTTATAAGTTTGATTACTTGTCCTGCAGCCCATTCCAAGCTGGAAGATATCATAGCCTCGTAATTGAAAAGGATAGCTTCCCTCATGACGCACTGGAAATTGTTGCCTGGACAGATGATGGATTGGTCATGGCCGCTCGCCACAGGAAATACAAACATATTCAGGTTCACTTCCATGTATCTTTTTTTAACAATACAATGCAAATCATCACTTCAAACAGGATGTAATCGGTAATCCAGTCAAACATAACGTATGTGTGCACTGTGTTTAGAAATCTTGAGCTTTGGCTTAAGTTGGATGTATTTGCATAATTTGAATTCGTCTCGTAACCAGGCAAATACAAGCATAGCTCTGATTACTGTAGTAGCTATCATTATTTACTGTAAGTTGCATACTTGCATTGAACTTCAAGAGGGTCAACCATTTATCAGCATTCTGCCAGCTATACGTGTTTACATTATTGCTAATGCATACTGTAAAAGTTCCTCAAGTAGCCATGTAGGTAAAGAGGCAATATACGGACCAAAAATATTTGTTTCTTAAATTGTCACACTTTTCCCTTCTGAATTTACATATATCGGCGTTCGCAATTCAGGGAGTGCAGTTCCATCCAGAGAGTATCATAACCACTGAAGGGAAGCTCATGGTCAAGAACTTCATCAAGATTATCGAAAACCACGAGGCCTTGAATTGCTTCCCATGATCCATTTGAGGTTATATGTAGTGATTGCTCTATCGCTATTCACTATAGATGGTACGGTGTGAAAACCATCTTGCATGAATCGATTATAAAGCTGTGACGACGACTCTGTATTTGGTATGTCTTGGTTCTCGGACATGCAAACTTTATAGTCCCATTTCAGCTGTACATGTTCGTATGTCAGGGTCACATGACTCCAAGACTAGTTACACTTAATTTATGTTGGATTTGAACATACAATATCTGCACACATCGGTCATGAGATGATATTTACAACTTGTCAGGCAGTGCTTCCAAGTTCCAACTTCCTAGATGTGCAAGCTAGTGATATAGTTCAAAGTTACAGAATAGGCCAGGTCCTCTCTTGTGAAAGAAGTATCTAATCATTACATCAGAACCTTCACCAAAAGTGGCACCATGAATAATGAATCGAACATAAGTTCCAATCATTATTAAACCAAGGAATGAAGCATAACAGGGCTACACAACATGGAGAATAGGTTCGGACAAGAACTAGCTAGGACGACTCGTTCAATTTCCGTAGGATATACAGTCGTACAACACAACACTTGACACCCAGGGCAGTGCAAATGCTAACAAAACTTAATAGCTAGATATTAGGCTAATGACATTTCCTCTTTACAATGCTGTGATGCCAGAAAAGTATGCATAATCCTATATTTCTCTGCATACAGCTCGGGGTGACACCATTGCACAACAGTCTTCACTGAAGCCCATGCACTTCAGGCCAAACATACATATCATGAATCTCCACTGTCTAGGATGATGATATCTTGTATCCAACTAGTTGGTCACAAAATGGTACCTGGAATCCACAAAGTTCTCAACATCCCAAAGGAAGGATCCAAAAGTAGCAGCCTCAAGGATCAACCTTCTCAACCCTGCGAAACTTATCCTAACATGCTCATCCTTGGAAGAATCAACTGCGCCTTCAGGTGTGATCACAATCTCTGGTTTACCAAATAGTGCCTCCGTGTGCTTCTCGATGATGCCAAAGGCCACCTTCGACCTAATTGTTGCGTACCTTTGTAAGGTATCTGAATCAAATGACATGACATACGATCTAAGACGGCATGGCTTGAAAGACTGGGTAGGACCCCAGCGCTGAAGTTAGGGGAAGTCCATGACGCCATCTCTGGATGAGAACTAGAAGACTGAGCTGAGGGCCGTGTGTCTGTCGTCATAACTTGATTGAGTGCATCATCTTCCTCCTCTGATCCCCAAGGGAGGCTCTTCATTGACTTCTCGAGCTGAAACCTCTGATCAACTCTCTTAAGGAAATAACCATACATCACAGATGCAGCGTAGACTTGGCCAACTCGGAGCTTACTTATGGCTGCAACAGTGGCATCAGCTTGCCGCTGCCCTAGAATGAGAGTGAGGTGGTTCTCAATCATTTCGTATGCCTCGTGAGAGTGCAAACGCTCAAGCTTCCCTTCTGCGGCTTCTGCCCACTGATCGACACTTCCGGAAGAACCGATGGAGTGAGAGATAGCTGGAACCAAAGAAACACCAGCTTCAACAAACTTCTGAACAACCAGCGCGTAGAGTATCTCCTCCAAAGTCCTTCTCCGCTCCTTTTCCTTGACCTCAGCAATCCGCCTATTAATCGAGAGAAAAAAAGATTAGCCAAACTTTCATCTATACTTGTAGGAGATTATTAGAATTAACCAAGATCAAACTTCCTGAGGACTACAATTGGAACTTGGATTTCCTTCCCCGACTCAAACCATGAAAATTTCATTCCTCTTTGTGACTAATTTACAATTAGCATATACGAACTACGATAGCTCCATTCCAATTAAACAGGCTAGAATAATTCAATTTTTTCCTTCTCTATAGGGAACGCAGCTGACACATCGAATGTTGAATCTTTCATAACATCTCTATATGCTATTTAAGCTCCTGTAATGTTTAAACACATCGCGAGGATTCATAAAAAACAAGATTTTATCTGTGCTTGGAGGCAGCATGTCAGCTGGCATCGATAGCTTGATAGTTGTACAATTGCTATGCGACAGTATGAAGCGCTTCGTCTCTTAATATGCACGGGAAAAATCAGAATAAATATATTTACCAAAAATATATATCTTCTTACATCTACATCTACATCTACATGTATCGTAAGCAACAAGAGCAACGAAGTCATCATTCCAAACAAGATTTACCTGTACAGCACGATGTCGCCACCTGACGGTGCCGGCTTGTCGCCACCGTTCTCCTTCTCCTCGGCCTCACGGTCGGTCTGGAGCTGCTCGAGCTGCTTCTCGACAGCGGCGGGCAGAAGGTGCGGGTGTGTGAGCATAATCTGCGAGAGGAACTGCCCCACCGGCGACTCCATTTGCAGAGGCGCGATCGACGAAGACGATGGCAGCGACTCCGAGGGAGACCAAGAGGCCCTGAGCACACTGCTCCGCCTTCTAGAAGTGAGCTGCTGCCGCCCGAGACCCTGAAAATAGCACAAGAAAGAGCATCAAGAGACTAGTCCATTTCTATGCTCAAACGACTTGAAACACAAAATATCACCGCAAAAACCGAATCTTTTGATTGGAAAGAGACACAAAATAGCGGGGTAACAAGAGTATCACAGTAAGAACCAAGAAAATCAGACAAGGTCAAATCATCCTTTGCCTCAGAACAAGGACACCACGATTCTTGCAAAAACCAAGAAATGGATCGGAATACCAGCAAAAGGGGGATAAGATCCAAACTTTTACTAAAACCATCATATACCACCACGACACGAAACACCCAACCACCCGCCAAGGCACACATACACACAAGAACCCAAAGCTCCTCCTTACCTTGATGGGGCCGAAGGCGGAACCGCGCCGCCGACCGATTCGGAGTGAGCTCGCGCCCGCGACCATCCGCGAGGGCGCGGCGGTGGGCGACCTGAGAGCCGCGGCTGCCGCCGCCGCCTCCATCATGCCTACAGGAAGCTGAACAAGCACGAATTCGCCCGGGATCCGGCGCGAGCTCGAGGGTTTGGGAGGGGCGGAACTGGGGGTCTTCTCTGCGGTGGTTGGAGACCAGGATGAGTTTTTATTTATAGAATGTATTATCCCCCCTCTGTCTATATACTATTCGCACAGAATAGGGGCGAGAACGAGTTTTATTTATAGAATGTATTATTCTCCCTCTATTATGTAGCTAACTTATAATAAGTATATTCTAGTCTAATAAGACGTACAATAAATTCGGGATTGCAGTAAAAATATCTTCAAACTGGTAGTAAATTTCAAATAAATACGCGACGTTGCTACAGTAAACGCGTGATGGTTTTGCTCTCTTTTTTGGCGCGCGCGTGACAACATCGTGCGGGGAAGGAATGCATGTACGAGATGTTATGAGAGCCCGCGTGGGCTGACTACACGAGTGGGCCAGGACTGCGGGGTGCGTGTGAGGTTTAGACTAGCGGTACACAGTAGGGTGCGAGAGGAGGGGGTCAGAGCACGCGGACGAGACGAAACGAAACAGCAGTCGTCGTGTTCTTCTCTCTCGTGTTAGAACAGAACGCAGCAAAAATTATATTTTCTTTCTCTCCTTTTTTTTTTTTGGGTGTGCTTGTCATTGTCATGCGAAACAGAATTCTTTTTGAAAAATATTTATTAATAACAACTTTTCAACTTTATTATTAAATCTGACCTTTTTTTTATATGATAAATACACACTGTGACACTATTAATCCTATCATAAACAAGCCAATTTTAGCTCAACGTTGGACTTATCTCGTGGGGGTGACACTGTTGTTTGTCATACTACAGATAGTAACATGACTAAATTTGAAAATAAAATTGATGATGAATTAATAATAAAAGCACGTTAAAAATAGGTTAACTAATAAAATTTGTTCGGGGAAACTAAAGCGCGATCCGTACATAAAAGGGGTTGGGAAATTACAGGAGATGCGTCAGGTTGTACGGTACTGCGCTTGCAAGTTAGGCTGTGTTAATTAAAAAACAAATCGTGAACGCGAAACGGGATAGCATTTATTAGCGTTGTTTAAGGGAGAGCGAGAGACCGAATACAAGCGACATTGATTAGTTGCCCCGGAGCAGTAATTCCATGATGCTATTGGTTGGTAAAAAAATTAATACAAGCAAGGTAGGATCAAGGATTGGAAAACGGAACGGTGGAAATCCCGACCGGAGGTCCAAATTCGGTTATCGGTCGATAACCGAAAATTTTGGAAAAAAAACTTAGTCCAATTACATCTTAATACATTTGAATTTGTGATCTAACCGTCGAGGTTTTGAATTTGAACATTTTCAGTCGGGTTTTTTTCCTGATCCCAACCGGTAAGACCAATTACCATCGGCGGTAACCGGGCGGGTTTTTATATCCCTGGTAGGATGTATCGGCAGTCCATCCAGGATGTACAATAGTTTGTCTCTTATGGTTGTCTTTAACCGCTCTAATTTATTTATAGACAACCTTAGAGACAACATCTCCAACAATTTATCTATAAAATTATTTATTTTCACCATAACTTTTCCTTTTACACATTCACTATTTGTGATGATCTACGTTTCAAGTTTGTCTCTTATATAAAAGATAAAATATTTTCTCTCTTCATATCATTCATCCTTGGACTAGAATTTTGAGTGACATGACAGGTAAAAGATAACTGAGGTGACCGCTATTGAAAATACGAGTTATTTAATATAGCATATTTCTTATACCATATCTCTATCCTGTGGAAGTTCTTAGCCGAAAGATGCATATGTTATGTTTTATTTTGCTAAAAGATATCAACTAAATGGTGTATCAATTCCATAAATTGGATATAGCAATGATTCTTCTATGTAAAGTAACTTAATGCTGTCACTTGAGAAGAAAACTTTTCTTTTGGAGATAGTGAAATTGAGAGCAACCTTTTTTATAAAAAAAAATCTTCCATTGACGACATTAAATGACTCGTTGAAGATCCGTTTTGTCACCGTGCCCTTAGTAAATGTATGGAAGGAAGTCTCTACTGGCAGGTGGGCCATCCGTGCGTTGAGCCCATGTTGTGCCAGACTACACCAGTGTAGCATCGGCTTGTTGATAACTTGCGAGTTCAAGACTCCTGAACTCTGAATATAGTTAACTTCAGATTCAGTAGAATCTGCGTGAATATAGCTTACTTGCAGAACAAGAACCTCTCCATTCGAATAATTCGATTCTTAAGACACACTCAGCACCAAAAGGCAAAAGTGTCTAAAGAGATGTAACGCCAAACAAAGTTCTCAATAAATTCCTAGCATCGAAGCTCTGTCCCGGTATTACCATGCTTCTCAAATGCTAAGCAGATTTCATTCAACAAACGAGAAAAAAAAATCATATTTTTTACAGTATTAATTAGGGTTATAAAATAAATCCGGATAGTCCGTTTTATCCGACATTCGAATTCGACCGAATTGAGCAAGTATTCGATTCGTATTCGTTTTAAAAAATACAAATACAAATATGGTATAACCACTATTTGTTCCGTATTCGATCCGTTTTCGTCCCAAGTATTGATGTAATCTATAAGGTTTTAGAATGCGTGTAGTTAACCTTTTATAAATTTGACCGTTAATACACACAAAAATATTTGGATTTGTTACATGGAAATGGTACTATTAGATTTATAATTAAAAATACTTTCGTAGCATTATATGTTTAATGATTTCTAACTAACATATAATTAAAAAGAATAATGATCAAATGTGTACCGGATTGGACAACGAGTAAAAAAGAAATCATTGCAGTCGCTCTCGCGTCAAGGGATCTGAACAAAGGCATTTCCACGCACAATACAATGCAGATCTTTTGCGCCCAAGAGAGAAAATAATCGGAGATGGTGCCTTCACGTAGCGTCCAGAGGGATCTCCATGGACAGGGACAGTTTCTTCACTGAACTCGCCATCGCCACACGTCTCTCCCTGTGGCAAGTGAAGATCTCTCTACAAACCTCTACGTTTCGGCGTCAGAAAACTGCCAAGATTACCAACGAATTGAAAGATAATTCCTTCTGTTACACTTCAAGTTCTCTGCACTTGCACGCCGGGGTAGAGTCCGGATTAGACCATAAGAGGCTGATAGCTCTATGAGAGATATGAATTAGTAGTATATGTTGGTAGTAAAATATGTTCATTGATTTGTCAAGGGTTTAATAGACATTTTATTTTTGAAATTATTTTTTCGTAAGGGTATATTGCTCTTTTGTTCCAACCTAATCAATCAAATTCTCATAATTCAGGTGGTTGCACCTCCAGTACCGAATACTGTTGTTGCACCCACTGTTGAGGTCTCTGAAACTCCTAATGTCATACCTAATGATGAGCCTCAGCAATCTCCTGCGCCTCAGCAGCCTCCTACAATAGCTGCTGAATCTATTAGAAGATCAGCCATCCCAAATGATTATGTTGTTTATATGAATGAGGACATTAATGATATAGGGAAGGTAGATAATCCCACCTCTTATAAGGAAGCCATGATGAGTGAACATTCTCCTAAGTGGCTTGATGCCATAAAGGATGAACTAAAGTCTATGAGCACTAATGATGTATGGGACTTAGTAGAAATTCTTGACGGAGTCAAAACAGTAGGCTGTAAATGGGTCTACAAAACCAAGACTCGTAGCAAAAGGCTTCTCACAAAGAGAGGGGATTGATTATAATGACACATTTTCTCCTGTCTCAACTAAGGATTCATTCAGAATCGTTATGACACTTATAGCTCATTATGATTTAGAGCTACATCAGATGGATGTTAAGACGACATTTCTTAACGGCGACTTTCAAGAAAATATTTTCATGGCTCAACCGGAAGGTTTTGTCGTGGAGGGTAACGAGCATATGAGATGTCGACTTAAGAAATCAATTTATGGCTTAAAACAAGCATCAAGACAGTGGTACCTCAAATTCGATAAAGTCATAAGAAATTTTGGATTTAAGGAAAATGAAGTTGATAACTGCATGTATATTAAGTTCAAGGGGAGTAAATTTACCATTTTAGTGCTTTATGTGGATGACATCTTATTGGCTAGCAGCGATAAGGATATGCTGTTTGAGACCAAAAGATTTCTTTCATCCAATTTTGATATGAAGGATCTCGGTGATGCCTCTTACGTTCTTGGCATTGAAATTCACCGAGACAGGTCCAAGGGAGTATTAGGTTTATCTCAAAAGGCATACGTTGACAGAGTACTGAAGAGATATAATATGCATAAGTGCTCTGGCTCGCCTGCACCTATCGTTAAGGGTGATAAGTTTGGGACATTTCAATGTCCAAGGAACCAATATGAAACTGATCAGATGAAGTCGGTTCCTTATGCTTCAGCTGTCGGAAGCATTATGTATGCTCAAGTAAGCATGCGCTACCGATTTAGCTTTTGTAGGAATACTTGGCGGATATCAGTCAAATCCAGTCCGGACCCTAATGGAAGGTCATTAAGAAAGTCTTGCGTTATATGCAAGCTACTAAGCACCTCATGCTCACATATAAGAATTCTGATAACCTTGAAGTTATTGGTTATTCAGATTCAGATTTTACGGGATGCGTTGATACTAAGAAATCCACGTCAGGTTATATCTTCACACTCGCTGGAGGAGCTATCTCGTGGAAAAACTCCAAACAAACCCTTACGGTATCTTCAACGATGCAAGCTGAGTTTGTGGCATGTTATGAGGCTACCGGGCAGGTTGTATGGCTTAAGAACTTTATTCCGGGTCTTAGAGTGGTAGACAGCATCTCTAAACCACTCACCTTATACTGCGATAACGAACCCACAATTTTTTATGCGAGTAACAACAAGTCAAGTGGTGCTGCCAAACACATTGACATTAAGTATCATGTTGTGAAAGATAGAATCCAGGATCAAACCATTAGTATCAAGCATATTAGTACTAAGTCAATGCTTACGGATCCGCTTACTAAAGGCTTACCATCCAATATTTTTCGTGATCATGTTGCCGGTATGGGTTTATTGGAAAGCCTCTGATTCTAGATAAAAGGACCTTAAAACAAACCAACTCCCATTAAGTATAATGAATATCCATTTCGAAGATGAGATAGTACACTATAGGTACTGGGGTAGTATGACACTTTATTGGCCATGCAACACATTACCTTGGTATGCTATTTTATTGAGGATGGGCTTATGTTGTTAGCCTTTCGATCAAAGGGGAGAATGTTGGGTTGATCTCGGTAACCACCTCCGAGATATCAGGGGCAACGCCCACTACGCGCCCTGATCGGGAGCAAAACCAACGTGTTGATTTCGGTCCCGTCCACCAGCGCCATATAAACATGTTGGACTCGGCAAGCCAGTGATTATCGCTCTAGGCTATTCAAGTTCAAAACAGATCCGATCTAAAAGGGTGTTTTGGTGGGCGAAGATCGAACACCATTCGGCAGCACCGTGACACCGCCGGTCGACCCCCGTCGCCATCTCGACTACATCTTCGTCTCAGGCCGATGCAATCCTGCCCTTACCCGTGCCGACCACCGATCAGATCTTCAAGGCCCGATGGCATCGTCATCTTTGGGTACGTCTCACGCTTCCGCATTAATGTATTACTCTAGGTGTTCATTCATGTGCTAGGGTTAATGGTATTTAGTTCAAGGTTTCACTCTCAGTTCATACCTACACAATTAAAAAATATCTACCGTGTAAGCACAGATATGAAATATGTCCCCTCTTAGTTATACATGGGATGCCATTTTGTAGACATTATCCTGAAGCTATCGATTAGGACAATGACAAATGATGTTATATGCTCTGGATTCTGGCATTTTTCTTGCTGCAGATCATATTGGTTCTTACCATTATGCACTATTCCCAACAATTTGTTTTAGTAAGTTGAATGGTTGACTTAATTTGAACTTGATGCGCTGATGTTTGAGGCTGTACTCCTTGAATTACATTACAATCAGAATCAGTTCTAAGACCGTTTCAATTATTCTACATAACAAGATTGCTTTACAGGTACTTCCTTAAGTTTTGGCAGAATTAGTTACAAAGAAATGAGAAAGGCAACAAGAAACTTGAGCACGGCGTTGGGAGGAGGCGAAAATAGTACAATATTCAAAGGGCAACTAAGTGAAGGTTATGTTGTTGCTATTCATACACGCCCGAAATCTGTTATGCAATATACTTATAAATCGTAAGCCTCACAGGCCACTTCTTAAACGGAGATGGGAATAATCATCCCAGTGTAGATTCTAAACGGGCCAGAAGCACCGGAGTCTCTAGGCAAGGCCCATAGGGCCGAGTGGACCGGGCTTATTGTGAAGACGAAACGCACGATCTTGCCATTGACGAGGCAAAAGCGCAGGGCCTAAGACGCGATGGAAATTAGAAATGACGAACTCAGCGAAGGCAGCAGCGCGCAGTGGCTTTGGGCACCAGCTCGTTGCTGCTGCTGCTACCCTGCTAGCGGTTTTCTGAGGGAAAAACAGCCTTCATCGACGGCCGGTCAGGGTGGCTTTGGCTTTGTGCTTACTGATAACTGATAAATGATTCAGTCAGCTGAACCGTAAACGGCCGCCACATAGCTGATAGCCCCCGTGTGTTTATCGAAAGAAAGATTCAGACAAGCGGTGGTGACTACATGCATGGATAGCGGTGGTGACTCGTGACTGACTGACTGACTGACTGGGTTACGTACGTGCGCATGCGAGGTGTCACGGTGGACGCAGAAATCACGCGGGCATGATTGGGTGGTGCTGGTGACCCCGGCCGCAAGCATTCCTTTCTATCGGCGGCTCTCTGACTGACTTCTCTCTCTTTTTCTTTTCTTTTTTAGAGGTGCGCAATGGGGGTGTAAATGGAGAGAATTATATACTCCCGGACAGACATGTCGCAGCCAAGTCCAGATTGTCACCAGCAACACAAAGTTCCTTCCTGCCCGTCTCAGCAATTTTGATGAGAGGCGCCTCCTGTATCGTCAGGGAATAGCTCAAGGAAATACAATTAATACTAAGTAGCACGGGAGAGAATATACATGCAACAATTGATGCCTGGGCTGGAGCGAGAGAATTTTTTTCTTCCGTTTCCTCTGAATTAAAAGTAGGAGAAGAGAATAGTTTCTCTTTCCTTTGAAATTATCGTTGTTTCAGGTAAGCGTCGATGTTTAAAAGCTTTATTTTATTACGTTGAAAGCGGCACGCATTTCACTTCTGACAGTACTGGGAGCAGTACACCCAAAAAGGCCGTAACGCCAGCAGCACTTTTTCAGCGAGCGTGTATTCGCGAGTTGGCGCTCCTACTCTCCTAGCACCAGAGTCGCACACAGGATTCGAGACGCGGAGAATCCCAGAACTGCAGATCCCCCAAGGACGCTGACGCCGCGGGCCCACCCACCCCACCGCCTCCTACCCAGCGTGGACTCGACACGGCACAGAGAGACAGAGCCGTCTCGGATTCCCCTCGCCTCTCTCTCTCCCTTCCCGTTGCCCCAGAAAAGAAACCGCGCCGCGCCCCACGTCCAGCTCCGCTCCAGCGCAGAAACAGACGCCGCATCGCCACGCCTGTTTCATTGCATTTCCTGTCTCGACCGTGGCCCCGCATGTCAGGGACTCTGATGGTCTGAACGGGCGTGCTCGCCGTCGAGGCCGGGTTCAAACCGGCGCGGCCGCCAGGGGCAGCCCCGTCATTTCGCGGCAGAGGGGGAGCCCTAAATCGTCGCTCCCACGGTGGTCCCCGCGCATGTGCCACCGGCCCTCTCCCCCTGCCCATGTGCCCGGTGCTCTCTCTCTCTCTCTCTCACTTAAATCCTCACCACCCCAACGCTTACTCCTGTTTCTCTCTCTCCTCCTCCCTCCCTCTCTAACAACGCAATGCCGTCTCCCACCGCCTCCACCGCGCGGCGGCGGGGGCGCGGCCGCGGCGCCGGTCTCCGTGTAGTCCTGGCCCTGATGCTGGTCGTGGGTGCGGCGGCGGACACCGCGGCGTCGGACGCGGCGGCGATGCGGGCGGTGGCGAGGGCGCTGGGCGCGGACAAAGCGCTCGGGTGGGACACCGACGACCCCTGCAAGCCCAAGCCGTGGGCCGGGGTGACCTGCAGCCCCGCCGGCCGCGTCACCGCCGTGCAGGCTGGGAAGCGCGGCCTGACGGGCACGCTGGCGCCCGAGGTCCGCAACCTCACCGCGCTCACGCGCCTCGAGCTCTTCTCCAACTCGCTCTCCGGTGAGCTGCCCTCGCTCGCCGGGCTCGCCTCGCTCGAGTACCTCCTGCTCCACTCCAACGGCTTCACCTCCCTCCCTGGGAACTTCTTCAGGGGGCTCACCGCGCTCACCGCCGTCTCGCTCGACGACAACCCGCTCACGCCGTGGTTGCTCCCCGCCGACCTCGCCGACTGCACCTCCCTCACCAACTTCTCCGCCAACAGCGCCAACGTGTCGGGGGCGCTCCCGGACTTCCTCGGCACCGCGCTGCCGTCAATCCAGCGCCTCTCGCTGGCATTCAACCTACTGTCTGGGCCCGTGCCGGCATCTCTGGCTGGCGCGCCGCTGCAGGCGCTCTGGCTCAACAACCAGCTTGGGGACACCAGGTTCAACGGGTCGATTAGCTTTGTCGCCAACATGACCTCGGTGAAGCAACTGTGGCTGCAATCCAACGGCTTCACGGGGCCCTTGCCGGACTTCTCGCGGCTCACCAACCTTTGGGATTTGCAGCTCCGCGACAACCAGCTCACCGGGCCGGTGCCGGACAGTCTGGTCAAGCTCAAGTCTTTGAAGAAGGTAACCCTGACGAACAATTTGCTGCAGGGGCCGATCCCCAGTTTGTTAATGTGGTGGATGCGGATGTGGTGCCGACAACAGAGCGGTTCTGCTTGCCCAACCCTGGGAAGCTGTGTGATCCTCGTGTGAGCCTGCTGCTCGAGGTGGCGTCTGGATTCATGTACCCAGTGAAGCTTGCAGACAATTGGAATGGGAATGATCCGTGCAGCAGCAGTACTTACATTGGTGTTTCATGTGAAAATGGGAACATTACAATGCTGAATTTTGCCAGTATGGGGTTCAGCGGGAGCATCTCGCCGGCTATTGGGAAGATTGCCTCACTTCAGAAGCTGTTTCTTTCGAATAACAACATTACTGGCACGGTGCCGAAGGAGGTTACTGCGTTGCCGGCACTGAAGGAGGTTGATCTGTCGAATAACAATCTTTATGGGAAAGTTCCTCCCTTTGCTGCCAAGAATGTTCTGCTGAAAATTGATGGTAACCCGAACATTGGCAAGGATGGTCCTGTGCCAACATCTGGATCAGGTGGTATGGGTGGCAATAGTCCATCTGGTGAAGGTGGGGATGGAAGTGGTGAAAGCAGAGGGGGTTCCTCATCGTCTTCAGTTGGAGTCATTGCTGGCTCGGTGGTTGGTGCTGTTGCTGGACTAGGCCTTATTGCTGCATTAGGATTATATTGCTACAAGAGAAAGCAGAAGCCTTTTGGAAGGGTGCAGAGTCCGCATGCTATGGTTATCCATCCCCGGCACTCCAGGTCAGATCCTGACATGGTTAAAATCACAGTTGCTGGGGGAATTGTCAATGGCGGTGCAGCCACGAGTGAGACATATAGCCAAGCAAGCAGTGGCCCCCGGGACATCCATGTTGTTGAGACTGGAAACATGGTCATTTCGATTCAGGTACTCCGCAATGTGACCAACAACTTCAGTGAGGAGAACATCCTCGGTCGTGGTGGGTTTGGCACTGTCTACAAGGGTGAGCTTCACGACGGCACAAAGATTGCTGTGAAGCGGATGGAGGCTGGTGTTATGGGTAACAAGGGGCTAAATGAGTTTAAATCAGAGATTGCTGTGCTGACCAAGGTCCGTCACCGGAACCTTGTGTCACTGCTTGGCTATTGCCTCGATGGCAATGAGAGGATTCTTGTATATGAGTACATGCCACAGGGGACACTGAGCCAACACCTGTTTGAGTGGAAAGAAAACAAGTTGCGACCATTGGAATGGAAGAAGCGAATTAGCATTGCGCTTGATGTTGCAAGGGGTGTTGAATACCTGCACAGCCTTGCGCAGCAGACCTTCATCCACAGAGATTTGAAACCATCGAACATACTTCTTGGTGATGACATGAAGGCAAAGGTGGCGGATTTTGGATTGGTCCGGCTTGCACCAGCTGATGGGAAGTGTGTCTCAGTAGAGACAAGACTTGCTGGCACTTTTGGATACCTTGCCCCGGAGTATGCAGGTGATCATCCCATATTTCTTTTGCTTCAGTTTTATGATGTTTTGTGTTCGATTCAATTAGCAAGCATAATATATTTAAACTAAGGCATGTCCAAAATAGTATCACTGAATAATTTCATATTTAGAGCTTAAGTCTGAAATGATCATTCAATTGTCATTTAGTTCTGAGGCCTTACAGTTTGAAAGATTAATGGCTTATTTCTTTCTATAAGAGGTATTTAGGTGCTTACTACGCATGTTTGAAGATTCTAAAGGGAGCAAAATGTAGTGGAGTATGTGATATCTGAAAACTATTGAAATGTGTTACTCAACCATACAAGATGATCTTTTCAGTGATCAACTCTGATGAGTTTGTGTCCTGAGTAGGTCTATTAAATCAGAAGTTAACATTTTATTTTATCTTTTACTCCAAATGGTTTTATCTATGGTTGAATTAGCTGTTCTGTTTACATAAAGTACAAATCTTACAATGTAAGAACATGGCGATTTATTAGTGTGTCTCTTGTGTGGACACCAACATTAACAAACATATTCATAAGAAGATTTCTTTTGCCTGCTGGACCAGTTTTCCCCTTCTAATATAAAGACTTTCAATAGCCCCGGAGCTTTAATTGTACCTTGAGCTAGCAGCTAGCACTGTCCAGCAGCTTCCCACGAGGAAATACGATCATCTAAGTAGGAAACCGTATCATCCTTACTGCATTGTCCTAATTGGTGTTCTGAGCCAAGCTGCATATTTTAAAAGCACTTTTTCATCAGTTCATATCTGTCACTCGCAATATTTGTATTGACGCTAAATGTGAACATTTTATATGCAGTTACTGGACGAGTAACCACAAAAGCTGATGTCTTCAGCTTCGGTGTCATCTTGATGGAACTTATCACTGGACGCAAGGCGCTTGATGAGACTCGGCCTGAGGATAGCATGCACTTAGTTACATGGTTCCGGAGAATGCAGCTCAACAAAGATACTTTCCAGAAAGCAATTGACCCGACCATTGACCTCGACGAGGAGACATTGGCTAGCGTTAGCACCGTTGCAGAGCTTGCTGGTCACTGCTGTTCTAGGGAACCACATCAGAGGCCCGACATGGGTCACGCTGTCAATGTGCTCTCTACTCTTTCGGATGTGTGGAAACCGTCCGATCCAGATTCAGATGACAGCTACGGTATCGACCTGGACATGTCACTGCCTCAGGCATTGAAGAAATGGCAGGCCTTCGAGGACAGCAGCCATTTTGATGGCGCGACCTCGTCGTTCCTTGCGAGCTTGGATAACACCCAGACAAGCATCCCGACGAGGCCTCCAGGATTTGCAGATTCGTTCACCTCAGCAGATGGAAGGTAGTCGGTGGGCGTGTGTGAAACCGTAGGCTCTGCGAAAGCAGAACGCTCAAGTGATCCTTTTGTTCATTCCTTTAGTCTCTTCACCCCCTTGCTTTTCATGTTTTTTTTTTATTTGGCTTTGTGCTGCCTGGTAACTGTCCTTTGATCATGTATGCTGTGATCTCGACTCAAGAATTGCCTGGAAGTTTTCAACTAACTGTTCTATTCCGTCGTCAGCTAAGCTTAAAAGTAGAAGATTGCTAAGGTTGTTGGGCTGTATTTAACATTTATCTCTTCCAAGATTAAGTTCATCCATGTTCTCTGCAGCAGCAGCGCTCAGTTGTGATCTTTGTTGCTCTAAATTTTCTTCGTAGGACTATCATGGCACTGCCGGCACGTACTAGCTCAATTATTGTAGGCCTTAACATGTGTGCAGAGAGATTCCTAGGCGGCGATATGGCTCTAACCTCCCTTTAATCGGCTCCGGTTTAAAAAAATTTAATATTAAAATTTAAAATAATCGTTATTTTAAATGATAATAGAAATCTTGTAAGTTTCTATATTTTTAAATATTAAAATTTAAAAAAATTGTTAATATTTCTATATCTACATTTTTTAATATTAAAATTTAGAAAAATTGTTAATTCAAATGACAACGGGATCCTGCGAATCTCTAAATTTTTTAATATTAAAAGTTAGGAAAATCACTATTTCAAATGGAGATAGAGATCTCACGAGTCTCTGTCCCATTCTAAACGGCGGCACAATCTACCCTATAAAAGACCCTAAAATTCTATCATAACCCACTTTTATTCAAAAAAAGAGAAAGATGGGAAGGAAAGGGAGATAAGCAAAAGGAGTAGAGCGGAGAAGAGAAGCTAGCGAGGCGCTGCCTGTCCAGTCGTCCACCGTTCAGGTAATATTTTTTTAACTCAATGGATTACATAGATTTAGATATACGGTTACGTAGTGTAGTATGTTGTACAAAATCCTTTTCAGTTGGTAGTTTAGTTTTAGATATGTGGTTAATCGTGGTAATATAGTTTATGGTGCAGTATGCCAAATATGTCGGGCGTCACCAATTTTAAAATTTACTACAATTAGATGACTATTCTTGAGGGTCCCAAGGGGATTGATTTGCATTATTTTCAATTGGCGACCGTGACCCTAACAAGACCCTACATGGGGCGCTGTGATGCGGCGATTGTTCCATACATTCGATTTGGACAATGATGTGTGTGATCTGAGATTAAGTTGTCTTACCAACTGAGCACCGCATGGCATATATGGGGAGTTAGTGCAATTCAAGAGAACAAGGTCATGGTAGTCATATATACACAGGGTGAGGGAAGAATGGTGAGATTTGGTCCTTTTGGTATAGGCATATGCCAAGCCTACTACTGCGTCGGCGGCCGAAAAAGAAGGGGGTGGTGATGCCGAAGAAGTCGGGAATTCCAGGCACAGCGCGACGCATGGCTGAAGGTTCGAGAGTTGCTGATGTTGTCGATGAAGACCGTGTGAAAAGAGCTCCTTCAGTCAGGCAAACTGGTGGGCTTGCTGACAAGGGTGAGGAGCTGAAAGTCCTAGTCCAAAGGATAGATCTCGAAGACCAGGACTACATAGCATTGTTAGAAGATGGAGGATCCGACGACAAGGATGTTGTGGAACAGCAGGCGGTTCCATCCAAGTGGAACACATACCAGTTCGACAACCTCGCCGTTAACAAAGGTTCCCATGTATCGTGGGAGTACGAGCGGAGCGAGGTCAGGCGAGGAGCTATATACAAATGCAAGGAAGCCGTGCAGGAGGCGGTCAAATTCTGAGCCTTGTCGATGTAGCATACATTCACAGTCGTTAAGTCTAACCCAAGATGTTACAATGTGAAGTGCGACATAGAGGGGTGCCCTTGGCGAGTGCATGCATTTCAGGCTAAGTAGAACACCTACTATAAATGTTCTATAGTGGTCCCTCACACATGTATCGTCGTTGAGTCAGTGCAGTCCCACAAGAACCTGTCACCAGGCTTCATCGTGAACATAATGTACGGTGAGATTGTGGATAATTTAGATTTTGAGCCATGATCTATTATTTGGGCGATTGATGCAAAGCTCCAATACACAATCAGCTATGCCAAAACGTGAAGTGCAAAACATAAGGTATTGGAATCAAGATTCGGTGCGTTCGAGGACTCCTACCACAACCTCCCCGGCCAACTCCAAGTAGGGATGTCAGTTTCGCCCATTTACTCGATTACCCGTGGGTAAAAACCCTAATGAAGGTGTGTATATTCCTTTTTTTTACCCACGAGTGCATTTGTGGGCACAAATCTCTACCCAGTGGGTAAACAGGCATGGGCATGGGTAACGCCCACCCGTACCTATTTCACCTGGTTACCCGTGAGAATGTACTAACAAGTGGGCCTCAAGTTACTTCATGTGTCTGCATGCATATACCACCACTGACCACACTAGTGCAGTAGTGCACCAAAAACCCAAAGTCCAAACTCCTTAGTCCTCACACACTGATCGCCCCTCTCCAATCCTCCATAATCCAGATCCCTTCCCGTACGCTCGACTACTGCCCTCCTCACACGGCCACGCCTGCTGCCGCCTTCCTCAAGCCTGGCCACCCCCTCCTCACACCTGCCCGCCTCCCCCGAATCTCCCTCCTCATGCCAGCCCCTCCTCACTCAGTCACTCCTCATGCCCCTCTCCTCATAGCCAGATCCAATCCTCACTTGGTCACTCCTCCGGTCCTCCCGCGGCCCTGCTTTGACTGTCGCCCCGTCCTCCTGCCTGGCAGCACCGCCCCCTCCTCAACGCATGGCCTCCTCTCGCTCGATCGCCGCCCCCTCCTCAACGCCGCCTCCTCCTCAATGCGCCAATCGCCGCATACCTGGCCTCCTCATGCTCATCCTCCTCCACACCAGGCCTCCTCCTGCCTGTCCATCGCTCCCTCATTAACGCTCGCCTACTCACGCCCAGCCGTCGCCCCCTCCTCAAAGCCCGGCCACCGCACGCCCAGCCTCCTCACGTCCTCGATCGATCCTCCTCATCCCCATCCTCCTCTTACTTTTGATTTGTGTTATACTCTCATATTTTCATTTTAGTTTATATTTCCATTTTATTTGTTGAACTTGATGTGTGATGATTGATAAACTTGATTAGTTGCTGAACTTGCATGTCACAGTCTCACAATCACAGACCATGTGGCGGATACACGAGCATGGGCAAGGTTCTTCGCTCGTCGTCCTTTGTGGGCATGCTTATGAGAGGAAATTAGGGTCGCGGGCATGGGTATGGACGAGCACTACCCGTACCCACCGCGCTCGATTGCTATCCCTAACTCCGAGTCATTCAAGACAGGAATCCTGGCACTCATGTAGACATTCAAGATTCCACGTACCCGAAGTGGGGCAATAAGAGGGTACTAAAGAGAGCATTCTTCGCGTTTGGTCCATGCAACAATGCATTCTGGTACTGCTATCCAATCTTGTGCGTGGATGGTACATTTCTGACTGGAAAGTACAAGGGCCAAATACTGGCTTCAATAGCGACGAACGGGAACAATCAAGTTCTTCCTGTGGCATTCGCATTCATTGAAAGCGAGAACACGAACAACTGGTTGTGGTTCCTGAGGAATTTGAGGATTTATGTTGTACAGGATCATCTTAGCGTATGCATCATACATGATCAGCATGCGGGCCTGCTGAGTGCAATAACTCTGCTACAATTAGGAGAGAACGAACCACTTTCATGAGGTGGGTCTGCAGAGCATGTGGTGCACGAGGCACTTGAATGCAAACTTCTACAAATAGTTCCACAACAAAGACTTGATGGACCTGTTCAAACAGCTGGGCAACCACAACTAGTAGCGAAAGTTTAACATACTCTAGAAGATTCTAGATGAGCGGACTCAGACGCATAGAAGGGAGGCAGCGAAAAAGGCCGCTACAAGTGCTGACCAGGTCCCCGAAGCATTGTCATAGCTGCCCACATAAGGTCCTAGTATGGCGAGGAAGACGGGCACGCATGTGAAATGCTTCTCGGACTGGATTGAGCACGAGTCTAAGGAGAAGTGGTTACTGCTACATGACAGGGGTGGTGCTCGATATGGTGTCATGATAGCTAATCTAGCCGAGGTGTATAATTAGGTCATGCGTAGCGCCGAGTGCTTCCCTTTGGTTGGTATTGTGGAGGCAATTCTCCGCGATACCATAAATTATTTTATTGACAGAAGCAACAATGTGTTGCTCGTCATGGCAAATGACAGAGTACTGTACTCCGCTATGATCACCAAGTACATGGAGGAAAAGAGCAAGGGTGAGATGCACTGGACATTCAAGATGGGCACAAGAGAGTTTCGCTTCGAGATACTGTGCAATGATAAAGGACGCTGCGGGACAAACAACGATACTATCACCCACGAGTACACACTACGCCACGCTAGTTGTGTGTGCACTTGCAATAGGCCTCTTCTTCTGCATAGTCCCTGCTCACATGTCATGGCCGCATGTTTGACGGTGGCGCAGCATCTCGACCAGTACATCTCTGATTATTTCAACAAGGGGGAGGTGATGCAAACCTGGAGTGCAGAGTTGTATGGTTATGGTGTGGTTGACTATTTCACTGGCCATCCGACCCGGGAATAATTTATCTGGGCTGGGAACATTGATAGGCTGAAGGAAAAGGTTGGCCAAGATAGGTATGGTGTATCAGGAACAACATGGACGTAGCAGAAGTCAGACACCGTACGAAGAAGTACTGTATTTGTAGAGAGTTTGGGCATACCTTCAAGAAATGCTCTACGAGAAATCCACAGGACGAATGAGACATCGACAGTCCGGATGGCGCCGTGGAGACCTCATCCGACCGCCCCACTCGAGGCGGTCGACATGGCGGACGTTGAGGTCGCGACCACGGGAAATGTTCGTCTTGTTAAAATATGTGGTGCTCAATGCTTTGTGATCTCATTTTGATTTGTCGAAAAACTAGGTGATGACGCTGTGCTGAATGTTTTGTAATATCAGTGCGATTTGTCAACAAAATATGTGAGGACATTGCGCTGAATATTCTGTAATATCATTGTAATTTATCGATATAAATATGACGATGTTGTGCTGAATGTTTTGTAATATCATTGTGATTTGTCCACAAAATATGTGGTCGGAAATAGATAGTAAAAAAACAGGCAGAGGTTCGTCGGTTTAAATGGCGACATAGTCATGTCGTCATTTGGAGTGGTGATAAGGCCATGTCGCCATTTCAACTGGCGATAGAGACATCTCTGCACTGTTCTGGGCTATCGTCGTCGTTGCGTAGGCTACTGTTGCCATTTGGAATGACCACAGAAAATTTTGTCATTTCAAATGGTGACAGTAGCATGGTTTTGTAAAAAAATAACTTTTATTTTTGTAAATTTCTTTTAAAAATATTATTTAAAAAAAATTCCCTTGTCATGTGAGTGCAAGCAGGTTGGAAGTATAAAACAAATAGGTTTGGGTACCTGAAGGGGGTCAGGTACTCAGGTGCGGCTCCAATCTCTCAATGCCTAAGCTGCATCCGATTGAGCTAATCCTGATGTGCCGTTGTACCTAATACATGCGAGTCCTCGGTTGGTACTCGGAAGCTTTAGGTTTCAGATTGTGCGACGCAACAAGCACAACTCACCTGCGAAAGGAGCCCGGGACAGTGTCGCAGAATAAATGTCTATCTATATTCTAGCACCCCTACAATTAAGACGAGACGAGAGGCAGAGTGGGAAGTATCCGGTGAGAATGCCACCCAGTTCTTTGATCGCGACTCGATTGCATGGCCCTGCTGTTCTATCAGATTTCAATGCAGAGAAGTTGCATATGTCTGGTGATGGTGCAATCCAGTTCTTGTACATCCTATCTTTCAGCATCTTCCAAGTTATGTCAATCTCAAATCCAGGGTGGCAGCAGCAAGTTTCACGAAGATGGGGTCAGTGGACGCTTAATTGGGGGATATCTTTAGACCTGCTTTATGAATTGCCATTGGCCTGCGGGCTGTACACCAAAATGACGCCAGCCTTTTTTGTGCGTGTGATCCGGGCTAATCCATTTCGAAAATCTGTGACTGGAGGCTGACCCGCGGATTGGACAGCACCTTTTTTTTCCCCGTTAGCGTGTCTTTAAAGTGAAATAACAAAAAAAAAACCCACCCGCTAATGAAATAACAAAAATTACACTTTTACAACTCGAAAACATCATAGCGTAAAGGGTTTGCCACGCACCAAAAGCACCGCTAATGAAATAACAAAATTACACGAAAATCTCCCAGTCAACGCACCAAAAGCACGCAGAATACGAAAATCTAGGTGCGCTAGGTGGCTGCACCAGACCCGTGATGCGGAAGGTTACCTACCGCTAACCAAGTCCGCAATATGTCATTTTTACTATTTTATTTTTTGATAACTATTTTTACTATTTCACTTTAAAAAAATCTAAATGTGCCAAAAACTAGCTTCGCCGGCGGGGACCATGTTTTGCTGTCCAAGCTGCTCGAAGAAAAGTCCTTTCCCGGTGGATTGGTTGTTACTTTGCTATTTAGTATATGAACAGCACGAACAGATGCACGGTTGTGTTATGAGCTGTTCTTCTATGCTCTCCGAGTGAAAGCACTTTTTTATTTGGAATAGATTGAAAGCATAAAATTTTAAAGCTGATTTGTGACACGACACATTTCAAAGATGATGGTATGTAAAGACGTATTTGGTAATTATGAATGCAAGGCGCGTGGCTGTGCTACATATTTTTGTTGTTGTTGTTGTTGTTGTTGTTGTTGCCGATGGATGGAAGGATTTGTTTTGTACGGCTGCAGTTTTTTTCTTCAAAAAACTGCTTCCGGTTGGGTTGAAGGGTTGATGGTTGAGCTGAAAATGGGCCTATTTGGCACGGCTGGGCTGAAAATGTTTGATGTTTGGCTATCTAACTTTTAGATAGGCTAGCTACAATTTTGAGATGAAAAATGTTTGAAATGCCATTGAGGCAAATAATGACTCATTTGATACCGTTTAACGACAATTAACGCAATTGAGGCGATTAGCGACAACTAGCGATAATTAAAGATAATTAACGACAACTAAAGCAATTGGCGTAAATTAACGCAATTGACGACTACTACCACAATTAACGAGCATTATCGCAATTAATGTAATTGGCTGCAATTAACGACGACTACCAGAATTAACGTAATTGATTGCATTCGACGACAACTAATGCAATATACCATAATTAAAGCAGTTAACGATAGTTAACCCAATAAAGCGTAATTGACGTAATTATCGATAATTATTACAATGAACAATTATTACATAAATAAATACAATAAACAATTATTACAAAAATATTACATAATTAATTAATTTACAATAGAAAAAAAATAAAAGAAACAACGACTAGTGTGCGGGTCGGTGGCGCCAGCGGCTGCGAGGCGGGGGGATGAGGATGACAGCGGTGCCTCGGGGGAGGATGGGGAGGAGAGGGGCGAAGGAGGAGGAGGGCAGTGGAGGCGGCGGTGTCGAGGGAGGAGGAAGGTGGCGACGGTTCAGGGAAGGAGGAGGTTAGTGTCGGGGAGGAGGCGTCGCGTTAGGGTAGGAGGGAGGGGGGAGGAGGCGCCATGTCGGGGGAGGAAGAAGACGGCGACGGCGCGGACCGGCGGAGTAGGAGGGAGCCGAAGACGAGGCGAGCAGTGGCGCGGGCTGACGAAGGCACCGAGGGGGGAGGAAGGCGCTATGGGAGGAGAACGAGGAGGAGGGGGCCAGGGAGGAGGTAGGGCGGTGGTGCCAGGGTGGGCGGTGGAGCCAGCGTGGGAGGAGGAGCAGACGCGGGAGGAGAGAAACATGAGCTGACAAGAAGGAAGGAGCGGGCCGCACGGGCGTGCGGCTAGGGTTTTGAGCAGGCGGCGGGGCGGAGGGATGGGGGGTTTTGTGCGGTGGCAAAAGCGGGTATTTAACCCCCAACTTCGGGGGTAAAGTCGAAACAGAGGCTGTGGGAAGCTGCCCCTTGGCGGCTTTCGGCTTTCTCACGTTATACACGACTTCCGACTTCGGGAAAAATCACGAAAAAGTCGTCCATTTGGAACGACATCTCGCTTTTTAGATGGAAAAGCTGAAGCTAAAGCTATTCCAAACAGGCCCTAGATTTGGTGTCTGACTGTCTGGATTTTAGGTCGGTTGACTGCAGCTTCTGAATTAGGAAATGTCTGAGTTAGAAAAAAATGATAACTTGTTTGATGTCGTTTAACGATAATTAACGACAACAAACAACAATTAACAACAATTGACAACACTTTAGGACAACTACTGCAATTAACAACAATTAGCGCAATAGACGACAACAATCGCAATTAATGTGATTAACGACAAATAACGCAACTAACAAAAATAAACACAATTGACCGCAATTAATGATAATTAATGTAAGTGACCGCAAAAATGACAATTAATAACCAATTATTACAATAATAAATTATTACATAAATAATTACAATAAAAAAATATTACATCGTTAACTAATTTACAATAGAAAAACAAATAGGAAATTAAAAAGAAAAGAAACGGCGGCTAGGGTTGCGAGCCGCTGGCACCAACGGTGGGAGAAGGATGAGGGCAGCGCTGGGTTGGGAGGAGAGCGGCGGCGGTGACTCAGGGGAGGAGGGCGGCGACGAGTTGGGGTTGGGAATGGCGGTGTTGGGGGAGGAGAAGGTGACGGCGACGGGGGAGGAGGAGGGCAGCGGCTCAGGGGAGGAGGAGGTCGGCGTCGAGGGAATCGGGGGAAGAGGTGCCGCATAGAGGAGGAGGAGGGAGCTGGAGGTGAGGTCGACAGCGACGCATGCCGACGGACGCGCTGAGGGAGGAGGAGGGCACTGAAGGAGGAGGGGAACGGAGGAGCGGATGTGGAATGAGGAGGAGCGGGTGCTGGGCAGGAGGGCGGGTGGCTGCGTCGAGGCGGGAGGAGGGTGGGCGGCGGAGCGGGTGTGGGAGGAGGAGAAGGGAGGAGGAGCGGGTGTGGGAGGAGATGAGGAGAAGCAGGCGCCTGGGAGGAGGGGGAATGAGCGGGCCGCGGGGGCGCACGGCTAGGGTTTCGGGTGGGCGGAGGCGTGGGAGGAGGAGGAGTGGGGAGGAGGAGGCGCGGGAGGAGATGAAGAGAAGGAGGCACCTAGGAGGAGGAGGGGGGATGGAGCGGGCCACGCGGGCACACGTCTAGGGTTTCGGGCGAGCAGAGGCGCGGAGGAATGGGGGTTTTGTGCGGTGGTAAAGTGGGTAATTACCCCCAACTTCGGGGTAAAGTCGGAACGGAGGTCGTGGGAAGCCGCGGGAAGCTATACCTCGGAGGATTCCAGCTTTCAGCTTTCTCACGTTATACACGGCTTCCGACTTAAAAAAAATCGTGAAAAAAATTATCATTTAGAACGACTTCCTACTGTTCCAAACGACCTAAAATAACAAGGCGCTAGCTTCCCATCATGTCAGTAGGAGCGTTCAATCAACACCAGCAAGAACATGTTTATGACATAGTGCTTTCATTGGAAGTAGCATGGATCTCGTATGATCCCGCGTTTTTAAACCACGGAAGCCTTGGTTTCCATTTGGGTTGCAGAGCTAACCAGTAACCAGCCAGCTATCAAAAGCAAAAAAAAAAAAACCTCCATTGTCCTATGATACTCGACAGGAATCAACAAAGAGAAGTGAGGGTTTTGGTTTATTTGACACATTTTTATTTATAATAGTAGCTCTTACTCGCATGTAATTGTAAAAATAACACCGTAAAAGACTAGGTAAATTTCCTACCGCGCTCTCGGACCACGGCAGTCATCTACTGTGCTCCCAGATCGTGGTAGGAGGCATGCGACGTGGGATAGTGCACTGTTTACCACTGTAGTGAATCACTATTCAAGTGATGTTTAGCATAGCGTGTATCGCCGATTTCTTTCTACTCTGCGGACCATACACACGGTATAATTCTTTCACGGTGCTATTTTTATAATTACATATAAAGAGAAACTATTTTAACTATTATAAATAAAAGCATGCCCAAATCAGCCAAAGAGTTAAAAAAAAAATTGTGAGGACTCTCAACCGATGGCGAGCGACTCTAAACCGAAGTACTAGTACAACGGAACCTGGCTGCTCGCGCCCTTGGACGTGGAAAACGTCCAACAGCTCTGCGTGGGGAGAAGGGACATCACAGGACAGCACAGCACGCATGTCGACGTGCGTTTGCCGTACGGGTGGGCACGCAGAAGCAAAAACAACCCATCGGGCAGCAAGCTGCAAGCGGGCATGCAAAGGCGAGGCGAGGCGAACCACTTGGGCGGCGACGGAGACCGACCGACCGGTGGCATTTATGTTGTCGACTTGTGCGTGCGTCGCGGGCGTGGCGTGGCGTGTGGACCGCGCGCCCTCTTCCTCCGTGCCTTCCAAGCTGGGCGAAAAACACAAGGACGGGAAGGGGCCGAACCACCTCAGCGTCCCGCGCCGCCTTCGTCCTCGCTGTATGCCCGCTGGCGAAAAACTTATTTACCCTAACCAACCGTACGCGCGGCAGGCAAATCTGGCTTCTTTTCAGAACACGGGAATTTTTACTGAAATTCCACATGAAAACAGTTCAATTTCAATAGAAATTAGCGTTACAAACCGCGGGGCCATGGAATGCAAGGAATTAGCAAGGTTCTTAATGAAGCCTTTTTCTCTGTCGCGAATTCTTGCCGCCATTGACTGCAACGTGATCCGTTGGAGTTCATGAGCGTAAATCACTGGCTAGCGGGTACTGTCTTGTGAAATTTTCGTTCGATGGTACAATCAGGGGAGTGGGGGTTGGATCTACAGCTTTGGTACCACCTTGGACCTGGATTGTCGAGTACGAACCAGCGAGACAGCCTGGTCGTTCTGTGAACTTTCTGTGCCTGTTTCTGTCCAAAAGGGCTAAACACGAATGGTTGTGCCTGGCACGGCGATAACTGCGGCTTGAAAAGTTGTTGCCTCGCTGGTGTGTGTCCGCTCCAGTGACCACCACAGTGTCAACCTCACGTATACTAATTCTAACAGTGGGGCTCCAATAGCCACTAATTGCCATTAATTTGTGGGAAACAGTTTCGCCACCGGCTGCATCATTTGTGATGAAAATGGCACCACCAATGTAACTCATAATCGTGACACATCCAATCGTCTCTAATGCAGTGACCAGTATTAATCGTCTCTAATGCTACAGTAGCTTAAATGGAATGTTCGTTCCTCAGCTTCTCGGGTAGGGTGAGAGGCTAGCAGGCCGGTGAGTGTGTCATTGCCAGGCATAATTGGGCGCACACAAACTTTGGGGTGAGATCGCGGCCTGGGCTCGGATCTGAACCTGAGCTGGCTCGACCCGTAACAACACGTTTTGCCTGCCATTGGGTCGCATTACCTGGGCCGGGCGTTTTTACTCGCTTAATTTCCTTGATCGGTGCAGCAGCAGGCAGCAGCGTGTTGTCGCGAAAGTTTTGAATAACGGGCCAGTATCTTTCGAATGGAAACGTTGCGCTCTCGATGGATTCGACCTAGTACTCCAGCAAAATTGGATCGGTTTGTGCCCCTCAAAAAGGAAGAAAAAAAACAGAAATGCATCGGTTTGTAGGGTTTGAAGCCGGGTCTTCTTAAGCTATAAGTGTCAGATGATACTTACGAGGATCTAATAATTCTTAATTAAATAAGCTATTTATTTATTTATTTATTTATTTATAATATTATAGATAATAATGTCTCTTATACAACCTTCAAAGTCCTCTGAATATTAACAATAAGGGGGTCATACTCACATAGTGGTTGTAAGTTTTTCTACGACCAACCTATCTGTCGTAAGTTCTTCTACAATCATCTATTGATCGTAAATCTTACGACGATTACCTCATGGTCGTAATGGGCCCAATCGACTAGAGATATTTGTGTGTTGTGTTTAATACACGCAGAAGTTAATATGTGTCGTTATTCCTGAATATAACTGTACGAATTAAATCTCTGTCTGACATAACCGCAAGGCGACGTTGGGGATATGTCTTTGACAATAACTACCCTTAAACATGCGCATTACATCAAACGACAAGACACCTCTCATCGTGGACAACTATCATTCCTTCATACGCTATATAAAGAGTAAAGTCGATGGACAGAGAGGGGAGAGAGGATCAAGCGATCAAACAACAAAACATACAGGAGTTATTAGTCTTAGTCTTCAGTGACTTCTCTCTTGTAAATACAATCAATACAACAACATAGGAGTAGTATTATTATTCTCTCATGAGAAGACATGAACCTGTATAAAATTCCCGTGTCCTTTTCTGTGTGGTTTCACTCCAGTAGAGCCCCCAGCATTCATTTATAAGATCGATATTAAACAATCGACAGTTAGCGCCGTCCGTGTGGATTTTTCAGTTTCTCATTTCCTTTTTGATGAATTGTCTTCATTTTTCAACTCTAATGCTCTCATGGCAAGGGAGTGGAATAAGGAGAATTGGTTTGATTTGATAGACTACACAGAATTCGACGTGGATGTCTGCTATCAGTATGAGCAGAGCATCATTTCATCCGATAGCAATGTCGGTTCCAAGGATCTTTCACCAGACCCAGGGAGCCGTGCCACGAACAAGATTGATGAGGGACCCCTCTCCCTCACAACATTACGCATAGAGGAGGAACCAGAATCCTCAAAGAGCAACGGTCCAATCGACCAGGATAAGATTGCCCCACGGCGAGTTTTGAACACAGCGAGAGTTCCTCCTCCAAAAGTTCAAGCTCGTCTAAGGTCGTTCGATCTGGCACATCACGTCCTGAAATCCACGATTTCGGGACCCAATCAACACCTGATAACCATCACTCTTTGGTTATCCCCACAAGGTGTGCGGTCGAACCCGCTTCACCTGTGGATTTGACTGTACCCCTACAGGGTTCACCTTCAACCGGAGACGATTATAACCCGAAATTCCCCTTCCTGTAGGGGATTACTACAAGTCGCGAGGCGTTGTCCTTTGACTATTCCTCGAGTCAGGAGGACTCAGCCACGAGTGGGGATAGTTACATAGTAGCACCAAGGATGTCTTTGTTGCCCCCCACATATCCTAATCACTCCAAGACACAGGACTGGGGTTGCTTCCCATCGCGTACTCGCCTCTGGTGACGACTAAGATCTCCACGTTCATGAGTGTGGCTGAAATCCTAGAAGTGACTGCTCTCCACTAAGACACGCTTCAACTGACATAGATGTCGATGATCCTGGAACTATTCGGAGGAGAAGAATTGCTACCCAGAGGTCCTTACCTAGGATCACCCAACACCAGTCAGATGAAGCTCAAAAACTTCAACTAATCAATGACCTAGTCGAAAACCCGACTCAAGAGATTGGACAAGCACCATGCTATAACCACTTTGTTCAAGAGATTACACAGAGACTTGGGAACACAATGGTCAGGCTTGAGCGGAATCGACAACACCATCCTGGAAGTAGTGTCGGGACAACTCCATCGAATGCTAGTCGTTAGAACGACTCTCATGGGAATGATAGGATCATAGGTCTGGTCGATCTCCCAACGACGACCTTAGTCAGAGAAGAGTTCCATGAACAACGGGTATTCAACAAACTCCCAGGGGATGTGATGGTTCTCCACTTCTACCAAGAAAATATGCATCAGCAGATGGAACACGAGGAGTATTACACTGATATGGTGAGATATATGATAGGTCAGGTCCATTTACCATTGGGTATCGTCGAGTACGATCGCTGGTGATAGCAACCCTTCTTTCTCGCAAAGAAGACGTTATGATATCATTACCGGATGTCGGATGTTTTCGTCTGACCTTCGAGTATTTCACTGCCCGCCTCGCTTCCGGCTAGTGAGCATGGAGAAGTTTGATGGGTCAAAAAATCCCATCGAGTTCCTTCAAATCTACACTACTGCATTTTGAGTAGCAGGAGGAGGTGAGCATGTCATGGTCAACTACCTTCCTATTTGATGAGGACATCCTCCTTCGGATACACGCACTACACAAGACCCTCCAGATCTGGGTGCTAAACTACACGGTCCTATGACAAGAGCTAGAGCACGTCACTTAATCGATCAGGTAAAGTCGTTTCTAGGGCTGAGTGTATTATTTGAGAACTCTATGATGATGCCTAATGGAGATGATTTACTTGTACTCAGGAATCTAGGGTTACGACCAGTTCAAGAAGGTCCACGACCGATTCGCAGGTCTCGACCACTACAAGAAGACCCACGACTAGTTGATTCGATTGGAGCAATCTCGACCGTAAAAGCGAGCACGATACTCGTTGGACACAATCTACAACCAAAGATAGCATGGACTCCTCAAGACCACCCTAGGACCGATCCTACGACCGGATCTTCCACGTAAATACGCAACACAAGGTCTTTGCGTCACCGTTTGGAAACTAATAGGACTTTGTAAGCGTGACGAGGTCGGAGTCCGGGTTGTGTACGCTTCATCCCACTACCGCACAACCCTAGGTCGACCTCCTCACGTTCCTCTATATATATACAGAGTCGCCATAGTTTAGGCGGGTTTTCTTATATTATTACGCCAATTGCGGTTTAGCGATTATCGATTTGAGGAACCCCACTTGTAAACTTCATCCATATCCGCAATACAATTCAGATTGCATCTACCTTGTTCTTGTGAGTTGCTTAGATTGCTTGCAGGAACAATAACCTTCGTAGTAAGGTCGATCGCGTGCAAGCGTGGTCGATAACGACAGGCGTGCGGGTGTAGCGAATTGCGAGGTGACGATCTGTTGGTCGGAAGCCTCAAAGCGTCAACGTCCTCACGACGAACCAAATCGAACCCATCGGAAGATCGGGCCGCCGTGACTCATCACTATTGTACTCGAAGGATCTACTCGATCGTGGCTATTAAATCAGCCACAAGAGTCGATCTATTTATGGTAGCACCTCTGCGACTTACTACTAACCAACTTACAGGCACTTACAACCACCCTGGAAAGGAGGAAGATCTGCACAAAATGCGACAGGATTCCCACGAGACCCTACGATAATTTATTAGTCATTTCATTTAGGTTCGCAATTCAATTCCTAAAGTTTCTAACTCTTCTATCATCAGAGCATTCAAGTAGGAGTCTGCAATCGAAGGTTTATGGAGGATATCACTCTAACCCCTTCGGCTATAGTCGCGAGCTCTTCGAAATGGCCGACCGTTATGCAACCGTAGTAGAAGCAATCGAGTAGAATCGCACGATTGATCGTGACGATAAGGACACACGAGGAGTGGGCGAAGGTAGCAAGAAGAAAGATAAAATGGCGGTGAAATCCAAAAGCAAGACTAAGAGCCAAAAACCTCAAGTCAAGAGCTCTAAGGAGGGTCTTAGCCGCGAGCGATAAGGAGCCTCGGAGCTTCAAACCATACTATGATCGGAACAAAGGTAAATACCTTGAACGAAAGAACGACAAGCCTAAGTGGTGTCATTTACACAAAAAAGAAGGACACGACCTTCATAATTTTCGAGTTTTTCAACAAAACCTGAGGATTTCTACACTAGCAAAGGGTCGATCCCTACACTTGAAGAGGTGGGACAAACGGGTGGTCGAAAATAGTCGGATGATGATGAGGAGATGCAGTTTCAACATCCAGAACACACCATTGATCACATTTATGGGGGAACTTAGCATAAGAGTTGAAACTGCTTAAAACAAACGTGAGGTAAATTCTATCGGTCCTCCTCTTGTCAATAAAGTATCAAAGTGGTTGGAAAACACCATCTCTTTTGAGAAGGGTGACTGTTTGATCCCTTCAACTCGACCCGGTCGTCTTTCAATCGTGGTCGAGCCCACCATCAACAACTGTTGAGTTAATCGCGTGCTAGTTGATGGTGGAAGCTCTTTAAACATGCTCTTTACGAGTGCCCTAGACGAAATGCGAGTTCCTAGGACAAAGATCAAACTAGTACGATACTAATTTCAAGGGATCGTACCGGGGTTTTCGGCCAGGCCTATTGGTCAAGTTTCCATTGCTGTTATGTTTGGGTTATAAAACAATTTCAGGACTGAGAAAATCTCTTTTGATGTGGTTGATTTTGAGACGGCATATAATGCTATTCTTGATCGATCAACTCTGGCACGATTCCTAATGATTACACATTATAGTTATCAATATCTTAGCATGCCATGTCCCAAAGGAGTAATAACAGTCCGCTGTGATAAAAATATAATGCTTACATGCGACTGCAAGTCACTCGAGGTGGTTGGCCAAATACCAACTCAATAAGCAAGCCAAGTGCAACCTTTGACCAAGCAGTCGAAGTCTAAAATTACCCCAAAGCCGAACGACCAAGTAAAAGAAGTTCCTCCTAATACAGGAGTCATCGAAGACCGTTCGCATCAGAGTCGCTCTCGATCCCGCATAGGAAGATGCCCTTGTCACGTTCCTCCGAGCAAACGTAGATGTCTTCGCGTGATAAGCATCCGACATGCCCGAAATCCCCATGGAGGTGATTGAACACAGGCTAGCTCTACGGCCTGATAATTAGCCCGTAAAACAAAAATTATAGAGATTTGCACCTGATCGACGAGATGCTATTTGATTAGAATTGGACAAGCTACTTAAGGCAGGTTTCATAAAAGAGGTCGACCACCTAGAGTGGTTGGCTAACCCTGTAATGATTAGGAAGTATAATGGTAAATAGTTTATATGTGTAGACTTTATTGATCTTAATAAAGCTTATCCAAATAATAATTTTCCCCTTCATCGTATCGATCAGTTAGTTGATTCCATTGCTGGTTGCGAAATATAAAAATTCATAGGTGCATACTTTGGTTATCATCATATTAGTATATATTTAGATGATGAAGAAAAAACCTCATTTATTACACCATTTGGAATATTTCGCTATGTCAAAATGCAATTTGGTTTAAAAAATATTTGTGCTTCCTTCCAACGCTTGATGCAAAAGACCTTCCTTCCTCAACTTGACTGAAATTTGGAAGCCCATATTGATGATCTGGTCATAAAAAGCATACAACGTGTTAATCATATTTTCAACCTGCAGAAAACATTCCACAACCTCAAGAAACATCAGTTGAAACTCAATTATGAGAAGTGTGTGTTCGGAGTCTCTTCAGGAAAGTTGTTTGGATTCCTTGTCTCTGCGCAAGGAACCGAAGTAAACCCTGAAAAGATAAAAGTCATTGAACAAATACGCCCTCCGACCATAAAGAAAGAAGTCTAGAAACTCACAGGATGCATGGCGGCTTTATGTCGTTTCAGCGCATGACTGGGAGAAAAATAATTTTATTTCTTTAAACTTCTAAGGAAACATGAGGGTTTCGAGTGGTCAGAGGAGGCAAACAAAGCCTTCGAGGATGTCAAAAGATATCTTATGAGTGCCTCTGTTCTGGTTTCTCCTAAACATTAAGAAAAACATTCTTAATGTATCAGCTGCTACGCCACAAGCAGTTAGCGCAGTACTGGTCGCCAAACATAAAAACGTTAAAAGACCAGTTTACTACATTAGTGAAGTTTTACATGGGCCTAAGAAGTGCTACCCTCAGGTCCAAAAACTTCTATATGCCCCTCTCATGTCTTCGAGGAAATTGAGGCATTATTTTCAGGCGTATAATTTAATCATGTCGTCTGAGTTCCTCTTAGGAGAGGTCCTCTAGAACACGGAAGCGGCGAGACGCATAGCAAAGTGATCGGTTGAACTTGGGGAGTTTGATCTCTATTTTGTGTCCTGGACGACCATTAAATCCTAGATCTTGGTAGACTTTGTCGTCGAATGAACAAATCCTGAACCTGTTCAGGGACTCCAGCACGAATCCCACGACTAGTGAACAATGTACTTTGATGGTTCACTTACACTAAGTGGTTAGGAGTAGGGGTGGTCTTGGTATCTCCAACAAGAGAAATCTTAAAATATGCTATTCAGTTAAACTTTTCTACTATTAACAATATGACAGAATATGAAGGTTTATTGGCTGACATACTAGTAGTGAAAGCGCTCGGGATTCGACGAATACTCGTAAGAGGAGACTCTCAACTGGTCGTGAATCAGGTCGGAAAAGAGTACCAATGCTCTATTTCTTCCTGATCACAAGTATCACAAGGAGTCTTCTTAGAACAACCCTACAAGTCGTCTTTAGTCGAAACAGCAGAGACTTATCCTATTGATACAGCCTCCCTAGAATACAAGAATACTTGGATGAATACCATCTATGAGTATCTTCAGAAGGGTACAGGTGCCTGTGACGATCTTGAGGTTGATCATTTATCCCGTAAGGCAAAAATGTATTAATTGGTCGAAGGGGTCCTCTATAAACAAGACACTCAAGGGGTTTTTCATGCGATGCATATAGCAGAAAGAAGGATTAAATCTCCTTCAATAAATACAAGGAGGTATATGTGGGACTCATGCTTCCTATAGAACGTTGGTCGAAAAAGCTTTTCGATAATGTTTCTACTCACCAACAACTCTTCATGATGCTAAAAGTTTGTTAAGAAGTGTGTACAATGTCAATTTCATAACAGACAAATACACCATCCGGACCAAGCATTACAAACCATAACTCTTTATTAGCCTTTTGCCACCTAGGGTCTCGATATCCTAGGACCGTTCCCAAAATCTCCAGGATGGTTCGAGTTCCTTTTTGTGGCTATTGATATGTTCACAAATTAGATTGAAGTCGAATCTGTGACTGGATAACAACGAAAGTAGCGAAGAAATTTATAATGAAAAATATGATAACTCAATTTGGTGTGCCAAGTCGAATCATAATAGATAATGGTACACAGTTTTCGAGCGCAAAATTTCAAAAATTTTGCGAAGAATTGGGTATTAAGCTATGTTATGGCTCTATCATCCATCCATAAAGTAATGGGGCAGTCAAAAGGGCAAATGGCCAAATTATACAGAGAATCAAAACTGGAGTTTTCGACCAGCTTGTAAAGCGTTGGGAGGCTTGGGTAAAAGAATTACGCACAGTATTATGGGCAATTTGCGCGATCGCTAGTCGGGCTACAGGCGAAACACCATTTTTCTTAGTTTTTGGTGTTGAACCTATGCTTCTACCCGAACTGGAGATTCGGTCGACAAGAGTAGAAACCTATAACGACTCTGGATAAGAACAACTTTGACTTGATGACATCAATCCACTAGAATAAAAGAGGAACCAAGTCTTAATCCGTTCGGCTGTCTACCAACAAGCCCTACGCAAATAATACGATCGTAAGGTCCAACCTCGCAACCTTGCTGTAGGTGACTTAGTATTGAAAAAGATTCAATATCGGTCTAATCGGAACAAATTTTCCCCTAAATGGAAAGGTGCTTACACAGTGATCGAAGTCACGTGACCAAACTCTGTATGACTAGCAATGAAAGATGGTAGAGTTCTTTCTTATTCATGGAACATCGACCAGTTGTGAAAATTCTATGTGTAACCTCTTACATTCTCAATAAAGTTTATGTTTTCTTCAACATTTATTGTCTTACAAATATCCATTGAGTAATGCTTTGATAATTTTTCGATGACCTTTTTACAACACTTGTTTTTTCTTACACTGGTCAAAGGAAGGTAACATCACCTAGTCAAAGCATTTTCTCTCTGCGCGTGGTCCCACCCACTGGAAGGAACTTCGTAGCGTCGATCTATTCATTAATTTAGCTAAAAATACAAGGAAAATGAGTTCGACAAAATGTGGTTGAAATAATTTTGAGCAAGCCCTTTTTAATCATTACTTAATTTCTTTACTTCATTTTATGTAAAGATTTTTAAATGAGTTGGGCTTTTAAAAAAATTCGATTACTTCTAATGCACTCGATTTGATTAACCCGGTGAGAGGAAGTAACATCATATAATCGAAGTTTTTCCTCCCTGTGCGTGGTCATGTCCACTATAAGTAACTTTCTAGTGTCGACCTGTTCCTAACTCTTGCTACCAGTACAAGAAAATCGAGATCAAAAGTATAGGTCAAACGATTTTTTTAGCGAGCTCTTCTTCCACTATTTACTTAGTTTATCTAATTAAACTAAGCAAATAGTAGGGGCTAGGATAAAGTTATAATTACGACTTCAATTCTTAGTCTTATAATATCAATTATCATTTTTTTTTATCATGTCTTATGATTTACTAACGACTCAAAAAGACATATAAGAGGAAATACAGTTTTATATACATAAACAAAAAATTGCTTTTACAAAGGAAATCATATTACAAACTACTCTAATGAAGGAGATCCAATCTGTACCTCCTCTGCGACCTTCTTATCGACTGGCTGCACTTCTTCGATCAGTCGTGCTGCCTCTGCTTCAGGGCAGTCGAAGTTAGATTCGACTGGTTTAAGGCTAATACTCCGGTCATGAGCCTTAAGTTTTGTAAGAGCAAAAGCAACTGCACTTTCGACCGCTTGTATTATTGAGTCGGCTTGATTGGTTTTCAGGGTAGTTATTAACTCCTGATGTTTCCCAACCTGTTGTCCAATGTCGCTCGTGTGTCCGACCATGGTGTCTTTAAGACATTTATCTTCTCAGCACTAAGTCTACCGAGCACATTGTTTAGGAGAGAAATGTTGTCTTGAAGATTGATCTTCATAGCCTTCATTTCCTCCTGACTACGGGTCAAAGCTTCTTGAAGACGTTTTATTTCGACTGTTTGCTATGAAAATAGAGCACGAACAGTTTGAAAAATATTTATTGAGGATCAGTCAATAAAACTGGTTGTAGGTAAGTAATTCTTACCTGTCAAGCTTCTCGATTTCATCATCGTGGGAGGCAGCTCTAAAAATGTGACTTATTGTTTATTTCATTCTACAGCTCACAAGCCGCAGAATTGGCATCCTGAAGATTCTTCAACATGTCTTCTTTTTCATTATTTAGACTTTGCACTTCAGTTTTTACATAGTCAAGTGCATTGGCTAAGGTCATTTCATCAGTTTTAAACCTAGAGCAAAAAGTGATATGAGCACTAGACAAGTAGTTGAAAACTACTCATAACAATGTCTTACCATCTTACTACTTGTTCGCCGAGTTTAGTCTTCTGCTTCCTCGGCAACACAAGCTGTCTGTGGTATTCACCAACAGTAGCAACTTGTTCGAGAGCTCTCTGAACAAAGAAATACACAATGAAGAAAAGCATAAATGCAAAAACCCAAATATATAAATGTTTGGTATCTAGCACTTACATCAATAGTTAATCGAGCAAAGTGAGCATACACCGTCTCAAGATCCTCTAGTTTATGGAATCTGTCGACCTTGTCTCACCATTTTTTTTGAAGACGTTCGTCCCCTGTTGGAATATACTTAGGGTGAGGAACTCGATCACGGGACCTAAATGAAGAGAATCCAACAGTCGGTGGTCCAAAGAATCTGAGAAAGAGGTCGAAAGAGTATTCTTCTTCTTCATTGTTGATAGAATAAATGACTCCACCTTGGGGACCTAGAGGAACCTCCTCCACAACCACTTTTTCGATATGGTGGTTGGAACTCTCCTTGATTTCCTGATCAACTGCTATTGGCGATTGCAACGACAAGTTTCCTATCTGAACATTGATGTTCTCGACAGTTTCCTATCACTGCTTCGTTTTTTAGCGTCTTTGCCTCTACCTCCAAGACCACAAGTGGTTCGACCACCTCAGTTACTCGATGGTGATCGTCCATTCTTCTACTACCTCAGGAATAGTGGTCGAAGATAGGACCATCGTCGCTTCTGTCTCTATGATCAGAGGGGAAACCAGCATTCCCACGGTCGTAGCTATGACAATGGCCTCTTTTTCCATAAAGACATCCCCAAGGACTGGAGAGGCGGGACTGAAACACGACAGATGTTAGTACATCAAAAGGTAAAAAAAAGAGTAAGTACAATAATTTATTCTTTAAATTTTACATACCTAGGCTTCCTAGATACAATCTTAAAGTCCGAAGAAACCGTTCTGAGAGAAGACTTGATCTTCTTCTACTTCTTCTTTTCCTCCTCTTAGGTCGCTCTCGTCAGCTCTGCTGTCTCAGCCTCTGAAAGACTCCCCGCATCGCTGGTTTCAATGACCATGTCGTGTGTGACCTCAGATGGTCATGCAGCGAGGGGTGGTTGGAGCTCCTTATTGAAAGATCTAGACCCGCCATTATGAGTTAATGGAGTGTTTTGGTGATTAGTGACAAATCTAAATGTGAGACTAACTCTCTTGTCAAGTATCATCTTGTGTAGTCTCATTTGGATATAAAGGTAAAATTCAACGAGGTATGCATTTGTCTTACACTCTTATATAATGTTGCTTTCTTCTCTATTGTGTATGTGTTGCACTTGGTGAGATTTGAGAGCAAACCATAAGTGCATGTGTTGTCTTAGGTAGTGGATTGTGTATCCACGCGAGTGTTGACACTTGATTAGTTCAAGTGAAAGTTGATATTTGCTTCTCTTGGTGTTTGCCGACACCTAGACGGCGTGGAGGCGTCATGCGCGGTGATCTTCTCAAGAAGCTTGTGAGAAGGCCCGACATGTTTGTGAGTGGTTTGGTACTCGCCATCTCCGGAGTGAAGGAAGAGCAACCCTAGTGGAGCGAGGTGTTGGTTCGGTTTGGAACCGGTGTAAGTGTTGGACTTACCTCGGAGGTGTTGGCTTAATTAGTGGAGCCGGTCCAACGTGGTTGGGCTTACCTCAACGTGGATTAGGGGAGACCGGCAAGTCTCCGAACACCACGGTAAAACATATTCATGTCATCTTGTTTTTGTTTGTGCTTTACTTTGAGCAATTTACATTACATGCTTATATATTATTGTGTGATTGTTCTCTTGTATCGTTGGTGCACTTAGGGAAGCCTAGTTGATTTAGGTTTTAATTGTGCAAAACTAATTGTTATTAGCTTCCGCATTATATATTGGTTTAGAGCCGAAAGAATTTTTACAATCTCCTATTCACCCCCTCTAATCGGCCACCTCGATCTTACACTTATGTAACCACTTCTACTGCGCCGCTCTGCGACTGCTGCTACTGCACCGGTGAGTGCGCTTTGCCTTTTGCCTGAGGCTTCAATGATCAAGTCACCAATCTTACAAAATAAAAATAAGGAAATTGGTTAAGAGTTCTTGGATGAGAATGAGGTTACTCTTTATTGTAATGAACTGTATCTTTATAGGGGTGCCTCAAATAAGGCGACATATGAGCCCTAGTTACACTGGGTGTATTACTTGAATCTAATTACCTTCTAATGGATCAGATGCGTTCTGGTTGTTCTCTCCCGGTTGTCTTCTGATCCTCGGGTCTTGTCCCCTTACGCTGTTTATCATCCATCCTTAAATAACTAGCGAAGAGGTGACAGTTACTCCTGAAAAAGATATCCTTTGGAAGTGACACATCTGGTCGGAGGGGCAGTGCCAGTTAGCAAAATGTCAACTGATTAGCAGTTGATGTCAGTGGGAGAGAAAACCATAGGGTCGTTATTGTTAGTGACTTAGGGTCGGAAACGTCGCATGGATTAGAACAATTAAAACACATGTTTCATTCATCATACGGAGGGGATATACTTGGAACTAGGTACAAGTGCCAGTTCAAAGCTTCCATGAGCAGCTAACTAGTCGAGCAATGGGTACAGGATCCCCTTCGACCAGGTTATCCATCGGGTGACCCCTATAATTCTAACGATCATAGGGGTCGTTAGCTATGAGGTTTAGGACCACACAAGTTATGTGGCTTTTAATTAATATTTAAGAATTTAATCCCCGTCAAGTACGCTTTGAAGATGTGAATTCTTCCCTCCTCCGCCGATGGCCAATGCTGCCCCTCAACATTAGTCCATTTCACCAGGGCTTCCCTTGAAATCTTCTCTGTGGCAACCAAAGCAGTCATCTTCGTGATATGCATCTCCAATTTCTCCCACTTCGACACGACTCTGGCCATCTCTTCAGAGGTTTGGGTTGGATTCAAAAAGAATTGTTGAAGATTTGGAAAAAAGTTACCAATTTGGTTGGCGATGGAGAGAGCAAGATCTCAGGAATAGTTGAAGCAAATGGGGAAAGTAAAAACGTTAAGTTACTCACCGATGAATACATATAGCCGTCGGTTTGAGTAAAAAAATCGTGGGATGCTAACAGTTCTAAATCTCTTCGGAAACCGCTCCCAACGGACAGAATTTGCAAAAGACGATTGGTATTCTTTTTTTCTATCTATTCAGGAAAAGGAGTTTTTACAACTCAAGTAAAAATATCTTTCTTGACCAAGCCAATTTCTGGTCGAAAGGAAAACCACTCGAAAGGACTTTACTTTCGACTATGAAAGATCTAGACCCGCCATTATGAGTTAATGGAGGGTTTTGGTGATTAATGATAAATCCAATTGTGAGACTAACAATTCTATTTGTTATATCTAGTGTATAGTCTCATTTGGATATAAAGGTGAAAATCAACGAGGTATGCTTTCAACTTGTACTTTTATATAATGTTGCATTCCTCGGATCCAAAATATAGGATTGAACTCAACCATAAGTTGAACTTGAATATGTGCATATGATCTTATTACATATTTGTGTATGCACACATTTAGGGGGAGTTTTATTCTATATTTTGTGATTTCATTAGTATTGATCCATATTCCATTCTCCACATATATTTGGGATCTTTACTTTGAAACAAATCCGTTTGAGTATACAAAACTTGCGTAGTTCTTGTATACTCATGATTATGAGTATATAGAACTTGTGTAGTTCTTGTATACTCAAGTTATAGTATATATATAGCTTGTGTAGTTGATATGTACTCAATTTGTTCTCTCATTTATCAACATTCAATTTATGAGTAATTAAGTGGTTATCATCAATTACCAAAGAGGGAAGGATTGAGGTATCTTGTCCCACCATTATGAGTTAATGGTATGGTGTGGTAATTAATGATAATCATATTGTAGAACTAACATTTTCCATGAGTTGGATGTATAGGTTGTGTTCCAGGATGATAAAGACTTGGGATGATCATAAGTTGATCATCAAGTCAAAAGCTTGGTGTAAAGGATGCGTCATGAGCTGATGCTTATCAAGAAGAGATGATCATGAGTTGATCGTCAAGACAAGAGAAGACCCATCATGTGTTGATGGAGGTCAAGCAAAGGATCATCATGTGTTGATGATTAGCAAGTTAATGACTCGAACTTGAAGTGTTGATGTGCGTCATCAAGCTTCAAGAAGATGCAAGGCAAAGGTATGACTAGCTAGGGCTAAGGATGTGTTCCTAGTCTTTTATCAGTCTTAGTGTTTGGTTGGAAGACCGGATTGCTAGTATAGGTTGCCGTACTATTAAGAGGGGTCTTAACTAGTAGTTTGAGTTAGTCATGTGTTGATAGCTCATTGTGTTTGCTCTAACTCATCTAGGCATGATGCTATTTATTTGCGAATGTGTTTTGCAAATAATCGAGGCTCATGCATAACCCTTGTAGTATGTGACTTAAGTTTGCAAATGCGTTTTGCAAATGGTGTAAGTCCATGTACCTTATTCATTCTGATGAGTATTCTAAGGGTTAGCAAATGTGTTTTGTAACCTACTGAGAATATCATCTTTGAAACCTTGTCGAAAATTGCATTCAAATGAGCGAATGTGTTTTGCCATTTGAAGTGGAGCAATTGGTTTGGTTACGTAGTCCACGGTCGGACCGAAGTGGTCACCGATCGGACCGGTGGCAAATCGGTCGACCGGTGTGCTACGGCGGTCGAACCGATTTCTCTTTATCCGATTTCTGCGTGCGGATGTTCGCGTTGTAAAACGGAACTTCCGCTGTGAGGAAGTTCGGAGATCGGCGGATCGTTTTTCTAGAGAGCTCCTTTGTGGGACTTAGCCAAATTTGCGACGGGCGGTCGGACCGGACAAAGCACGGCCGTCGGGCGATTTGGCGGCGGTCCGACCGGCCATTGCATGGCGGTCAAACCGGCCGAAGGCCCAACGGCTATTTTCTAGCCATTGGCGCATGGGCGGTCCGACCGGCCATTGGTTGGCGATCGAGGCCGTACTGGTGATTGAGGGAATCTTCTCCCAACGGCTAGTTTTTGTGTGTGGACTATATATAGCCACCTTGGCGGTTGGGAGAGATTCTTTGGTGCTATTGTTAAGTGATATACTCATTCTTTGAGCTATGAGCAAGCCTCTCTTCTCTTGTGTGCATGTGTTGCACTTGGTGAGAATTGAGAGCAAACCCTAAGTGCATGTGTTGCCTTAGGTAGTGGATTGTGTATCCGCTGAGCTTAGACACTTGATTAGTTCAAGTGAAAGTCATAGACTTGTTACTCTTGGTGTTTGCCGACACCTAGGCGGCGTGGAGGCGTCGTCTTGCGGTGATCTTCTCAAGAAGCTTGTGAGAAGACCCGGCGTGTTTGTGAGTGGTGTGGTGCTCGCCATCTCCGGAGTGGAGGAAGAGCAACCTTAGTGGAGCGAGGTGTTGGTTCGGTTTGGAACCGGTCCAAGTGTTGGACTTACCTCGGAGGTGTTGGCTTAATTAGTGGAGCCGGTCCAACGTGGTTGGGCTTACCTCAACGTGGATTAGGGGAGACCGGCAAATCTCCGACCACCACGGTAAAACATAATTGTGTCCATCTTGTTTTACTTGTGCTTTACTTTGAGCAATTTACATTACATGCTTTAATTGCTTATTTATCATTGTTTGATTGCTCTCTTGTATTGTTGGTGCACTTAGTTGAGCATAGTGGATTTAGGTTTTAATTGTGCAAAAACCAATTGTTATTAGCTTCCGCATTATTAATTGGTTTAGCCCGATAGAGATTTTTGAAAACCGCCTATTCACCCCCCTCTAGTCGGCCACCTCGATCTTACAGACTACTATCCTACAACTTTTTTCAAGTAAATTACTTTCACTTGAAGTCGGAGGGCTAGATGACAAGGATCTAATAATCTTCAATTAATTAAGTTATTTATCTGTAATATTATAGACAATAATGTCTCTTATACAACCTCTAAAGGTATCCCTCAATATTAACAATGAGGGAGATTATACTCACCCAGTGGTCGTAAGTTTTTCTACGACCACCATATATGGCTATAAGTTCTTATACGATCACCCAATTGATCGTAAGCCTTACTACGATCATCTCATAGTCGTAAGTCTTACTACGATCAGATCATCTATGACCACCCTATGGTCGATAAAGCTTACAGACATGTGGACCCAATCGACTAGGGGCATTTGTGCTCTGTGTTTAATACATGCAGTAGTTAATATGTATCGTTATTCCTGAAGATAATTGCACATATTAAATCTCTTCTCTGAAATAATCGCAAAGCGACGTGGGGGATATGTCTACGACAATAACTACCCTTAAACGTGCACAATACACCAAACAACAAAGCGCATCTCGTCGTGGACAAGTGTCACCCTTTATGTTTTATATAAGGAGTAAAGTTAGTGGACACGGAGGGGAGAGAGGATCAAGCGATTAGACAACAAACACAGGCATGAGTCACTAGTATCAGTCTTCAGTGGCTTCTCTATTGTAAACACAATCAATACAACAACATATAAGCAGAGTCGTCTGAATCTGTATAAAATTTTTGTGTTATTTTCTGTATGATTTTACTCTAAAAAAACTCCTCAATATTTATTTAGAAAAATTGATATTAATCCATCGACAATGTCCGCCTAAATCCTGCGGAACCGCTGAGTTTGTTCCGCTGAGTTCCTGGTGAACCTTTGTACGAGTTACTTCTGTTTTCTCCCGTGGTGCTCAAGCAATTTGCTCGCACTTCCGACTTCTGTTTCGTTCGTTAAGTAGGTGCAGTGGTAAGTACAAGTATCAAATGATGAGCTCGTAATGTAGGAGCACGTTACTTTGACCGGCGCCTGTATGGGCAGTTAGACGAGGTTAATTGCAAAGGACACACAAAACCGGTCAGGTACAATATATCTGAACCCTGGGCCCGACAGCGATCCACCAATGCCCTGACGGCACGTCATCCCCAAATTGGACCCTGCTCCGCTCTCCTCTTTGCGGCTCCCTCAGCAACGGCCCGCTCCTATCCCTATCGCCTCCGTGTCATCATGCAAAAACTTTTTCCACGGCCACAGTCTCAGCTAACATTCCATTTCCCACTGACCTGTGGGACTATAAATTTACAAGTGCTGGCCCTGACGTGCGGGCCCGGGATGTCACGGTGATGTAACCTTAGAGGGTGGCAAAGGATTCAGTGCAGTAGCGTGTGCGAAACGTCACAAGACGTGTGTGGCTGGAAAGCCGACTCGAGCAGGCCCCACCCGTCAGTGCTGTGCGCGGGCCAAGGCATTTCGGTGAACTCGGCGAGGGCGCACCGCTCGCGACACCTCACACGCCGCACCCGGGCCGGGCAGCAGCATAAATTACGGAAACGCCCCTGCCGCCGCGGACCAAAACCCAGAACCCCCTAGCAGGAGAGCCCAGGGCAATGCCGTCCATGCGCGCGCTCGAGCGGCTCGCCGCCTCGCGGCCGCCGCCCCAGCCGAGCCCTACGGCGGCGGCGGCGGAGAGCCCACTGCCGCTGTCTTCGTCCTCCGCCTACTCGTCGTCGTCGTCCTTGGCCTCGGTGGCGCCCGCCAAGCCCGCCGCGTCGTCGTGGGGCCGCGTGTACCCGCTGCGGGACTTCCCGGGGAGGGAGGCGGCGGCGCTGGGCGGTGCGTTCCGGGACAACGTCCGGTGGCTGCTGAAGCAGTGGGCCCCCGCCGCGGAGGGCGCCGGGTCCTCCGCGTGGCGCGCGCTCCTCTCGGACGACCGCACCGGCGCAGTCGTCCCCATCCTCGCCGTCGAGGAGCTCACCGCGTCGTCTCCAGCGCCGCTCTGCGACTGCTGCCGCTGCGCCGGTGAGTGCGCTTCGCCTCTTACCTGTGCCCCCGGCCCGCGTGTTTGGGCTTGGTGCGTGCGCCTTTCTTTCGAGGGTGGTTGATGGATGCAGGGATTAGGTTTTAGTCCCGACATTTTCTTGATTAGAGTTGATTTGTGCGAATGGATGAGTAGAGTTGCTCTTGCAACCCTTTTTTCTTCGTTATTCCAGGAAATGCGCGGTTTTGTGATCGTCGAGATTTTTGGGGCAATTTTTGCACAGTATTTCTTGCGATTCGTTAGTTTTTTTTACTCTGCAAACAATTCAGAATTGGATCCCCAGTTCAGCAATCAGAGGAGTTGATTACTTCTGATTCCATCGGTAAATGGATTATAGCAATTGCATATGATTCCTGTTCTTCCTTATATGATCCTAGTTTCCCCCCTACACATTACCAGGATTTGATAAACTCCATCTTGCTTGTTTCAAAATAAAAAAATGAATTCGCTTCCTAAAATAGCAATGCTGGTTGCAATGATGGCCTTAGCATCTTAAAGACTATTTCTTCTATTGGAAAAAATTGGTATTTTTTCACATTGATTTTGTTGGTTCCTAGTTCTCCGACTGCTGGAGCTCATCGATACTAACCGTTAGGAATAGCAACTTGTGTTCTAACGAGTCAGTTTATATAGACAAGTATAGGAGGTGAATATGCAAATAACCCTCATAATAGTAGATAGGAGGTGAATATGCAAATAACCCCTCATAATAGTAGAGAATAACACAATTATATATATATATATATATCTAACACTAACAAATGCGGACTGCACTAACAATGTCAGGTTGGAGCCACCACTGGGTGTCAAAGCGGAAGTACCATTTCATCGTCCCAGCGACTGTCGATTGGGACCAACACCTCGGCGCAGATGCGCTCCTTGGACGAAACGATCACCTCCTCCATGGCTTGATCCACAGCAATGGCTTTGGTCACCTTGTTGTGCTCCGTGGCCGCGATGGCGGCTCCACTTTCCTCTCTGGCCGTGACATCATGGACATTTGGGATCGCCTCTGCTCTGCTCTCCGTGTCAGGTGACAATCTTTACCACCTTTTTTTTCCAGTTAAGAAATTCTCTGCACATGCACTTGTTCTGAAGTATCATCACTGCACAACTGTTTTGCTTGTGAAGTAAATACACTTTCTGATAGGTGCTTAATGTCAAGTTGGAATGATACAATTTAGGAGGGAATGGAGTAAACTGTAGAAGTTTGAAACTTTTTGCACGTGTTTAGGGTGATTCTGAAGTATGATAACTATAAAAAGGTTATAAATGCAATGAAGATAACCACGTTATTTCTGTCTTCTTAACTTTGGGAGCCTTCTATGCAGGGCTGTGTCCGTGGTGGACTTCTCCCGGAAGCGCTCTCTGGACCTCCGCCTTCTGCTTGGTGTGGCGCATGGTGAGCCATGGTTCACCCGCTGGGGATATTGCCTTTCCAGGGGCTGCTTCAGCGTGTCTACCTCCACCTATGCCGCTGCCTTGGAAGCACTGGCTGCCCTGCCTGTTGACTATCTCCGCAGCCGTCATGTCCGTCGTGTGGTCACCATCTATCGCCGCCTCTCCAACAAGCCTCTGGCCACTGTCCGTGAGTTTCTCCGCTGCCTCCTTGACTGGAAGCACCGTGAGCAGCCCCTTTCACCGCCTCCCGCGAAGCCATGCTCAAGGCCGCCATTCTTGCTACCAAAGCCGTGTATGATGAAGAGGCTGAGGCAACCGTGCCAGCGCTTTGAGGATGTGGTTGACCTGCTCCAGTGTCGGTGGACCAAGAAGCGGCTGCTCAGTGCTGCAGAGGTCGTCGTTGACAAGCTGCTGGAGCATGGCAACGGTGCAGAGATGACCCGGCAGGCAGTGCGAGATGCTGCCAGGGGTGCCATCGGTGACACTGGTCTCCTTGACTTTGTCATCAAGTCCCTTAGTGACACCATTGTTGGCAAGCATGTTGTGCGCCGTCTGCCTGATGCTGAGACGCGCGTGCTCCATTTCAGCCTTGAGGAATATGAGGAGCCAGCTCCAGTGGAAGTTGAGGTAGAGTGCACCCCTCCTGTAGTACGGTGGCCGAGTGCAGAGGATGTGGAGCGGGATCTGCGTGCTGTGTACCGGGCAATGGTGGAGGCGCGCAGTGAGGCAGCAAAGGCTGTGCTGGACTGCAAGCACTGGGTGAAGTGGTGGGGCCTTGCTGATGAGTCCGACGATCAGCTAAGGTTCCTCGTCGAGTGGCGACCGCAGCCTTGGGAGGCTGCTGAGCTTACACGGCCCATGCCGCCTGGGGAGATCGTGGTGGTGCCGCTCCATACGTCCATAGGCGAGCTTCTTGTTGAGGTAGAGCATGCGCTGCGGGACACGTACTGCTTCTTTGAGGAGTTCCAGGCTGAGGCGCTGGATGGCATTGCTGGGGAGAAGTGGGATCCAGTGATGCTTGGTGGGGCAGAGTCTGGTGACACAATCGGCGTGCATGGCCACAGGGCGGACATGGAGACTGAGCTGCGGTGCGAGGGTGGGCTTGAGGCGTGGGAGGTGAGGTGTGCGTGTGGTGCGCAGGACGACGACGGTGAGCGCATGGTGGCGTGTGACGCATGCGATGTCTGGCACCACACCCGCTGTGTTGGCATTGCGGACGGTGAGCCCGTGCCGCCGTTGTTCCTGTGCGTGCTCTGCGGTGGCGCGCTCATGGCTGCCGGACCGATTCTCGATGAGACACTAACGCTTCCTGAAGCCAAGTGACTATTCTTTCTCCAAACGCTTCCTGAAGCCAAGTGACTATTCTTTCTCCTTTCTTACCCCCTATGGTTCATATGTTTGATGGTGGTAGTCTGACTAAGTAGACCAGTTCTTAAACTGCAACTTTGTGTGAAGTGCGTCGGTGTAGTATGTGGTATGTAGTAACATCAGATGTTATGTGTAGAAGTAGTAGAGGGGAAGAGGATTTAGACAGTAGAAGGGGAAGAAGCCCTATCCATGTCGGTAGCAATCCGACTGGAGATTTTGTACCCAAATACATTACAGAAGATGAAATAGCTGGCTGTAAATACCTCCTTTTCTGTGATTGTATCTTCTGCTACTGTCAGTGAGTCCCAGTAGTGAAGTAGCTATAGAGAGTATTTTAATATTATTTTTTATGTGACAAATCAATCTTCTGTCGTAGGATTTTCCTCCGCGCTTGCACAAGTGTTTCTATTCGTTTGATGGCTTCATTTGTTGGAGACATCTGTGCCCAGCAGGTACAAGTAATAATCCGTCGTATTGCATCAGACTCTGAGGAGAACTTCGAATGATTTGCCCTTGTGTAATTTACCTAGAGGGAACGGATCCTCCTAGTTACTCCAATTAGTTGGTGCTTTCCCAAATCCAAGCATGGGGCTGTGCAATAAAAAACCGATTTGGGGATGTGAATCCTCTGATGGATTTATGTCCTGTTACGTTTTCATTTTGATATCATCGCGCAATATACTGGCAGCAAATCACAAGGAACCCTACAATTTTTTGGAGTAGTGGTTCCCTAATATTGATCATCAAAGCTTGCATAGAACTATAAGCCAAATGCCACTTCGAGTCGACATCCAACTTGTTTGGAGCGCAATAATTTTACTCCCTTCGTGTGAAAATATAAGTTGTTTGACTCCGCAATTCAATTGCGGAGGTAGCTGAAAGTGACCTTTGCCCTTCAATTATTCAACTTTAGAAAAGATATTCCACTTTAGAAAAGATGTCATGTTTATTGATTTTTTAAAGAAAGCCTTTTCTTTATTCACGAGAGTTTTGCTCCGCCCCTCAAAGCCAACGCCACCATCAAAAGAAGGTTTTTCTAAGAGATGTCTGTTAAAAATAGTTTCAATCTCTCTCCTTGTGGAAGAGCGTCGGCTGTCTTCGACCCCCTAAGTCACTACGAGCGTTCCCGATCAGTGCAATGCAAGCACAGACTGACATCAAGGAGTCGAATGCCGAATAAAGAATAGAATCGAAACATAAACATGTTGTCGTGGTCTTCTAGACTCTACCAAGAGTCTGCGCGAATTTGTTGCTTTCAAATTAAGTTCCGAATTAGTAGATGTTGCCCTCTAGACCTAGCTGTTGTTGAAGTTCCATCTCTTAATGGATAAGAAGTCCTTGGGAAATAGCTCCGATGGGCAAAAAAAAGGAAATGCAGACTTTGAGTTATTTCCCAAATGGTTGTTCATGGCATTCATCTAGCAAAGTCATAAAGAGGAAAGTGGACAAGTACCTAGAAACCGTAGAGCGGCTTATCTTTACTCTTTTAAGAAACTCTAGTGGTAGTAAGTGATGTGTTCTCCACTTCCCTCCCCTCACTAATATTTTGGCGCCGCCACGTAGGTCCAACATAAACGCACTTCCTATTCTCTTTGCAGCGCAGCACCTTCTCGGTGTCACCCCCAACTGTCGTGCTCCCCTCATCACGCACCTCCACGACTCCCTAAGGCCTCCTTCTCTCGGACTTGCGCCGCCATACTTGCCCTACCGCAACCTCACGTCCTCTAACGCTTTCATGCCCATCTTCTACACGCGTTGTTGTGCTCGCCATTGACGTCACCCATCATGCTTGTCGTGGCCCTAGTCCCAACCCTACCACCGCCAATAGGCATGGTGTTGTTGGCGACGGCGGTATGGTGGTTGTTAGACAAGAACACCGAATTGGATGCTACCCATCGATGCGTCATCGATCTGGATGAGCACCTCCGGCAGGCAGCTGTTGAGATCTTGGCGTAACGTGGCCTCGCATGCAGCGATGAGGCTGTTGCTATTGGTTTCCCTTCTACTCTCGACCATCTCGTGGTTTTGTTGTTGTCTAAATATGAATCCTTCTGTTCTCGGAATTGGTGTGTTGGTAGATGAATAAATATATTGTAATTGATGATTTTTTTATTCTCCTATGTTCTTTTGTGCTTGAGATTTTTGATCTCTGATCTGTGCTACTGTTCTTCATGTTTGGCAGCTCCGATATGGGAAGTATCACAACCAAGCTATGCCCCTGGCCATGCTATACTGGCATCAAGTTTTTTTTCTATAGTACATATCAAGGTGTATTGTGTGGACCTCTCACACAATTTTCTATTCTATTTATTAGCTTCCCTAGCAAACTTCTAACAAACTAACAGTCTTATCCCAACAATTTTCTTTTATCTTTATAAGCTCTCCTAACAATTGAACAAGAAATTACCATTTTAATTCATCGAGCGAAGCCACGTCTTTCAGTCTCGGCAGAGCTGACATGATGACAGCGATGCAGGACCAGCGTAGCGGCGCTACCCATGGTGCGAAGAAGATTGAGCATGGGGCGGAGTCAGGACGTGTGGTGACACAGCAGCAGAGTCGAGGGTGTCCAAGAAGACCAGACATGGGATAGAGGCAGGACGTGGGGTGCCACTGCGGCAGAGCCGAGGGCATCGAGTATGGCAGTGAAGGAGTGAACATGTGCTAGAGCGGAGCTCGGACGAGTGCCATGGTAGAACCGATGGCTTTACACAAAGTGCAAAGTCATAAGAGGAAAGTAGACAAGTATCTAGAAACTGTAGAGCGGCATATATTTTGAGAAGAGTCAAGAATACTAAAACGACCTATATTTGAACACCAAGGGAGCACATAACTTCCGCAAGAATTTCAAAGAAAACAATATAAAATTGGTATGAATTCGACAAAATTATAGACTAGAGTCCGTGGATTCCGTATGTCCCTGCTCGAATACACATGCGTATGTGTTCGTATCCCATACGTCTCCGATCGTATAAAGTTAGTATACTCCTATCTAGAGTCGGTCAGATGGCCTGTGCCTGCCGGGCCGGCCCGAGGCACATAACTGTTGACCCGGCCCAAGCACGACACAACCCAAATTGTTCATGGCCCATGCCATGCTTGGGCTGCTACCCTGGCATGGTAGGGCGGCCCGACATGGCATGAATAGTGTTGGGCTGTGCCAGGCATGACTCAGCTGGTCTGAGTGCAGAGAGCCAGAGAGGGAGAAGGAGGCCACAACAGTCCGCACGTCCGAGACCGAGAGGAACTGAAATGGAGAAATCGAATCATCCTCCATTCCTCCCCAACTCTCAGGTCCGAGAGGAACCGAATCATCCATTCATCCTCAAGAATTGGTAATAGACACATCCAATCGATAGAGCTAAAAAACCGATCTTAAGGAAAGAGATTGATTTGTGAGATTTAGGAGCTCAGATAGGTTAGGAATTTTGGTCTTCGAGACTTCAACTACCAAAAAAGTAGTAGTATTAGACTATCAGTCATCACTACTCCAATCCCTAATCAACAGTTGCAAACAAAAACAATTCTAATCTATTCGAAACTAGAACAGATTGAACAATGAGTTTTGGAAGCTCAGATAGCCAAGAGTTTGGTATTCAAATACTACGAAGTAGTATTAGAAACTCTAGCCCAAAAAAAATTGCTCATCAGTCGTCACCGCTCCAACCTCTAATCAACAATCGCAACAAACAAGAAGAAAATCAACAATCGCAACAAACAAATGCTAACAATTGCTTAGTCATCACCGCTCTAACCTCTAATCAACAATCGCAACAAGTCAACCACTGCAGATGATTTGTGGGCGTGGGGGTTAGGAGCCGACGGCGAGGGAGGGAGCCAGCGAGGAGGAGGGCGGGAAGGCGCCGTGGCGGAGGAAGGAGATGGCTGCGGGGCCGGCTAGGGAAGGGAGGGGAGGGTGGACTGGAGCGGGCGGCTCGGGAAGGGAGGAGGAGGGCGGTGCGGCCCGCTCTAAAAGGGAAGAGGCTGGAGCTGAGGGAGAAGAGAAGGAGTTGGGAGGCGAGCCGTGAAGCTTCAAAATGGCGGTCAGGCGGTAGTGTGCTGTGTGGTAGTGGTAGCACCATTGGTGCGCTGCGTTGCGCTTTGTGTGACTGGGGCTGGGTAAGGGAAAAGAGGAGGCAGGGGTAGGCAGGCTCATGGGCCGTGCTTGGCACGGCACAACCCTACTAAAAACCAGTCGTTGAAGTTTTTGTTCGTTTGTGTCTTTAAAAATAGCAAAAAATTTTAAAAAAATCCCAAAATGCTTTCCCTATAAATAGCCACCATACCCCCCCTCAATTCAGCACCCTACCATTCCCCCCATCTCTCTTTGAAATTCTGTTGTGCAAATTAAAATTCATTGTGAGATAATTTTAAAAAATTCAAAAAAACTTTACCAAATTTTGGTAAATTTAATTTTACGCAGAAAGTCAGCAAAAGTGTCACAATTGTATTTTTGTATACTTTTATTGTTACTATTTTTATGCTAAGATTAAAGTAATAATAGTGTTAGTTTCGATTTACAGTTTTCGTTACGGATAGTTACGACAGCTTTGCTCTAGGTGATTACGAACTTTCAACAGAGGAAATTGCATCCATGGATACAGCTGCGGCTGCCTCAAGCCAAACGGAAGGGCAAGGCGGAGATCCGTCCCTAGGCTCCATGCTAACTGGACCAAAGAGGTCGAGACTGTCTACATTGGGAGTGTGGGAAAATTTCGATAGGACAACCAATCAAGACGCACAGGAAAATGAGGAACCATATGTTATTTGTAAAATTTATCACAATGAATTGTCTGCAAGGTCTACAGGTGAAACCATACATTTTTTAGACATGCTACAAGATATAAGGCCAAGCAAGGATTGGTTATGAGGTAGACGTAGTTGCAGTACAACCCCGACGGTACGGTGCGTAGTCGGGACTACGATCCCGAGGTAGCCTGTCAATCTCTGTCATTTAATTGCTTATGATGATTTACCATTAGGCTTTGGGGAGTCTTCTACTTTCTAAAATTACATTAGGACTGCGCATAATCCTATATTTTCTTCCGTTTCTAGATAGACAACAACTAGAGATCTAGTAAAATATTACAATGAACGACGTGTGGATATCGTGAGGATATGTACATGATTTTAGGATGATGAGTCAATTGGCAATGGCGTTGTTGTTTGACAAATCTTGCATTTTCGGAAAAGCTCCAATCGTTCGGACCTCGGTGGTCGGGCCGTGATCGGCGCGATCGAGGCCGTGTGGCGTCCGACCGACAAAGATCTTGGTGGTCAGACCGGCCGTGTGGCAGTCCAACCAGCTCTGTGCGGCGGTCCGACCGGCCAGAAGTTTTGGTGGAGGTTGAGCTAGGACAAAAATAGAGTATGTAGGCAAGAGAGGGGAGTCTCATGCATGTGGTCTCATATTTTTTTGGAGCTTCCAGTCAAAAGTTATATTCAGTTGAAAATTTCATAGAGTTCTCGGATTTCCATGTGGAAATTTGGCTAAGTCTGTTGGACCGAAAAAGCGACTAGATGGGGGTGAATAGGAGTACGCTCACTTTTTCATAAATAATGGATCAATAAAACTTTACTCCAGTAGCTATATAGGCTATGAAGATCAGTATATCAGTACAGCGGAAGACTAATATTGAATACAATAAAAACCCCAAAGCGATAGGACAAAATCAACAAAGATTGAAGTGAAACAATCTACTGGCGGTCGGACCGCTGCCTAACTGGCGGTCGAACCGATTCCCGACCGGTCTGACCGGTGGCTATGGGCGGTCTGACCGATTTCCTCGAGCGTAAGAAACGACCAGATGGCGAAGATGCAAATAGATGAAACTTTTGATCTACTAATCCAAACTTGATGAAACTTGAAACACACCTTCTCTATGATATCAGGGACCTATTCCAATCGAAGATTATGATAATTCTTGGAGGAATCAATATCCTTTTGTTTGATCAAAGAAGGGTTCAAAAACGGGTCAAAACGAAAACTAGGTCAAAACTCTTGCTCGTGGGTGATTGATGATCAAGATGATTCTAGATAGATTCCCACACGTCACAGCAAGTTAGATCACGTGAAGAAACCAAGTAAAAACTCAAAGATCAAAGAAGGACCTAAAATCATCAAATAGAGAGAAAGAACGCAATGAGACAAAGCATTGATCAAACTTTCCTTTGATTGATTGATATGATCAGGGCTTACAACCACTCCATCAATGGAGAACAATGTTCAATCCAAGAGCACGAAAATCATATCAAACATCAAGAACCCTGGCCTCCACAAAAGCTCTCCCTAAGAAAATTTGGGTTTACAAGAATTGCAAAATAGGCGAAGAGATGGTGCAGCCACCACCCTCTCCTATTTATAGTGGAGGCTTAGACCTTCTAGAAGTTTGATTCAATTGAGCTCCCGTAAGGCCCAAAACAAACGGGACACTTACGCACGTGTTTTAAAGCACCGTATTTATCTCCTCTTAACCTAACTAGCTACACCTAACGCCATCTTGCGCCTCGGATTAGCTAATAGGTCACTATTTTCCATCTTGTACCACACTTGAGTACATTGACCTCACCCGGCATCATCGATCGTTCTGGACCTCAGCTCTCCAAGTCTAGTCTCGATCATCCTCGCCGTTGACCGTCGTTAACCACCAAGCAACCTGCACAACAATAGACAAATAAATCGAATTTGAGAACAAGTTCTTCACAACTTGACCCATGTTAGTCAAAACATGCATCATGAACCATATATGCCCTGAAACTCATGACTTTGACCTAACACACGAATATCGCCGCCACGACGGGCGACGAACCTAAGTGAAAACCGGTCAGACCGCCCCAGGGCCGGTGTGACCGCCCACCCTGGACGGTGTGACCGCCACCTATGGGCCGGTCAGACCGTCAGCTGGGACTTAGCCATTTTCCTCTTTGAAAAACCGAAACCTACTGGAATTTTCAAACCAATAGAACTTTTGACTGGATACTCCAAAAATTATGAGATCAAGTGCAATAAAATCCCTCTCTTGCCTACACATTCTATTTTTGGCCCAGCTCAAAATAACACTTTTTAAGTTCACCGGTCCGACCGCCGCCTATGGCCGGTCGGACCAATTTAGGACCGGTCTGACCGCCATGCTACGACCGGTCAGACCAGTTACTGCCTGACAGTTCTGAAACTTTATCGAAAGACATGAAACGACAAACCATAAACGCCATTGCCAATTCTCACATCATCCTAAGATCTGGAACATATCCCCATGATATCCACAAAGTCTTTTCGGGCGGTCTGACCGGCTCATACAAATCGGTCTGACCGGTTTGAGATCGGTCAGACCGACCAGGTATGGAGGTCAGACCGGTTTTCACTTGTTCGTCGGCCATCTTGGCGGCGTTGTGTTTTGGTTAAGTCTAGTGCATGAGTTTCAATACTTTAATGTTGCATATTACATGTTTTGAGCTAACGTGGGTCAAGTTGTGAAGAATTTATTCCCGGAGACGATTTCTTGGTCTATTGCAGTGCAGGTGGCTTGTAGGTCAACGACGATCAACGGCGAGGAGGATCGGGACTAAGCTTAGAGAGCTGAGGTCCAGAACGATCGTGGATGCTGGGTGGAGTCGTGTGACTCAAGCATGGCGCAGAATGGACAAAATGGTTCGAACGAGCAGTTTGTTGCAGCTGGTTGGATAAAGCGGCGCGGGGGTCGGTGCAAGTGCCTTGGAGGTTCCGATGGGATTCGGATGGGAGAGACTTGCTGACATGATGAGAGTCGCTGATCAACCTACACGTGGCGAAGCAGGCGATTGCTTCGACTGTAATGCGTGTGTATGTGTCTCGTTTGTATTGGGCCTTAACGGGAGCCCATTAGGTGAACTCTTCTAGAATCTAGGTCTCACTATAAATAGAGGGGGTGGTTGCCAAACAGCTCCCAAGCATTTCATTTGCAAAAACCCTAGTTTGTTTTAGGGTTTGGAGAGGAGAGGACAGGCTAGGTCCTAGAGAGGTGATTTGTGTGTATGCTCTTGGATTGAGCTCTTGTTCTCCTTGAGGAAGTGGTTATAACAAGCACATCTTGAATCAATCTACGGATGTTTGTTCAAAGATGAGGCCTCTTGTGTTTTCCTCTCTCTTTTGATGATTTTGGTGCTTCCTTAATCCGGTTGTTTTTTGTTGGTCTCTTGACCTCTTTTACCTTGCTATGATGTGTGGGAATACTCCAGGATCATCTAGATCATCAATGCCCCACAAGCAAGATTTGGATCAAGTTTTTCGTTTTGCTCGGTTTTGAACCCTCCTTTGGTAAAACTTAAAAAGGTCAAAACTTTGACGTGGATCTGGACGATCGTTCCTAGGAATAGGTTCCAGATATCCTGAGAGAGGTGTGTTCCAAATTTGGTCAAGTTTCATCGGGTAAATCAAAAGTTAGACCAATTTTTATTTTGGTTTTGGGCTGTTTGCATTGGTTACAGTCGGGACCGGTCGACCGATTTCTACAATGATGGTCGGACCGCCAGTAATGACCGCCTTGATTGGCCACCTATCGACCGACTGGTGAGTTTAATCTCCATATTTTGGGTCTTTTACTTAAGGGGTTAATCGGATTCAGCACAAGGCTTCCTCTGTGTATTTACTAATCTTCTTAGCTCTCATAGCTATTGAAGAAAAGTTCGTGTTGAATTTGATTAAGGCGAAAATCAAGAAAGCGTCTATTCACCCCCCTCTAGTTGTAACATCCCAACTTTTTGGTCTTTGAAAATCTTCTATTTAGTTGCTAGTTGAAAATATCCCCATTTGCATTTTATTTGAATTTAAATTTAAAAGTTTATTATAGACTTTCATGATAAAATAATTTATTAGGGTTAATCCCAACATCATCAATTGTCAAAACTATTTTATTTGGATTCTATGTGCTTAGATATATTTTATAGAATTTTATAGAATTTTTCCAAGCTTATTTGCTATTTTCTAATTGCTAATTGTATTTTCTAGATTTTCTAAAAAGAGAAATCAATTTAATTTCTTCAGAACAGTGTTGGGCCGAAGCCCAATACTATTCCCGCACGCCAGCCCATCTCCCCGATCGCTCGCACCTTCCTCCACTCAATCGCCGCCGCGTGTCCCTATCGGACGTTGTGCGTTCGCTCACGCCCGTGTCTCTCCGCTGCCAGGTGGGGCCACCGACTGGTTGTCATCCCCGACCAGTATTCCTCCTCGCGTCGACCAGTTTTCCCCGCGCCCTCACCCGCTAGCCGCCATTACCGCACTTCAGAGCTTCGTCCGACAAAATGGATTCCGTTGAGATTTCTTCGCGCCGACCCCACCAAATTCTGGCCTTCTCTCTACCTTATCTACTTCCAACCGAATCAAACTCCGAATCGGCTTCAATCTCCTAAAATCGGGGAATTCCCGATTGCGTTCGTTTCAGATGCGATTTGGCGGTTTCCAATTCCGGCGTCCCCGGTCCTATAAATACCCCCTTAGGATCGCCCAGTCCCCCGCAACCCAGAGCCGCCACCCTAGTCTCCCCGATCGCTCCAGCGCCGCCACAATCCAAGTTTTAGGGTTTTCGGCCGAGCTTCTTCTCCGACGAATTGCGCCGCCGTTGTCGTCGCCCTTGTCCCGCCGTCTACACCATTGTGATCAACAAGGTCCGAGCTACCTCGTGTGCCCCTCGTCGCCGGAGCATCGCCAGAGCAACCGTCCGACAAGACCCGAGCCTCCACCGCCGCTTCTTCCTCGCCGTCGGTTGCCACCGTCGTTGCTAGCCACTAGTAAGGGCACCAATAGGTGCGCAATAGCACCAGCAACCCACTGGTACCCTCCACCGCTGGTGACTCGCCGCCAATCGCCGGTGACCATCGGGTCCCGAGCGCCGCCCTCGCCGCCGTAGCCGCGTCAGCGCCACCGCAACCGCCGTGTCAGCTTTTGTGCCTACGTGTCGTCGTGTCAGCGCCAGCACATGCGTGCGTGGCCCAGTCCACCGCGTCAACTCTCCCGAGGCTCAGTGAACCCAGTTCACCGTGAGCCAAGAGACTGACATGTGGGGCCCACATGTCAGATTTCTTTTAAATCTATTTCTTTTCCGGAAATTCTCGGCTGACGCAAGCATTGCGCAATAATCCAATTTCCTTTATAAAAATAATTCGGGAAATTTAATTAAAATCCAAATTAGGGTTTTAATTGATTTTCAAACTTCCAAAGCCCATAACTTTTGCATCCGACCTCCGACCGAGCCCATTAAAATTTGTAAATTCATATAAAATCAAGATCTATTTAATGGTAAATTTTATTTGATTTTTGGAGTTTGTTTTGTCTCTGTTATTTATTTGTTTTTGTTTCTTTTGTCTCGTTTGCGAGTAGACGTCGATACTTCGGGAAATTTTAGAGAAGAAGGAGCATCTCAAGATCAAGACCAGTACCTAGACCTATTCCAAGGCAAGTTATACATTTGACCATATTGCACTCAGTTTTCAAATTACTTTGATTCAATTATTGCATCTTAATCTAAGTATTTATTTAAATGCTTTTGGGGTTAGTTATTAATCCAATTTGTTATATCCACCTTTTCAATTGTATGTCATATTCTTTTGTCACCCTAGATTGGTTCAGTACTAGTTGGTATTATCGTAGCACCAACGTGGGTTGGTTAGATACGAGCAGATTGCTTAGCCATGCCACGAGTCATCATTTCATGTGAGTCGCAATTATGAATTTGACTAAGTGATTATGGAACTGTGTGATAAAATTATGTGTGTTGTGTGCTATTACTCGTTGATGGCATGTGTTGCACTTATTCAACAGGTTGGGAAAAGATTTAGATTGAGGCAAGTGGTGGATCTGTGTGAATGGTGGAGCTGTGTGCTTATTAAACTTTGTGATTTGGGTTAAAAATGGAAGTCTTGCCTTGGTCAATTAAGGGCTTCACTTTGTGCGCCATTGAACTGGGCCTTACTATACGACCACATGCCTAGTATGGGCTGGGCCTAACTTAGTAAGTTATGGAGTCTTGACATTGACAACTCATGTTGTATTTAAGCTGTGTGTTGGGCTGGAGGTGTGATATGTCACATCGCGGGACGATTCGCTGCATCCCTGCCCAATGATGTGTGTCGTAACCAAACGTTGTGTGTATCGGTTGGCCGGCAGAAAATCACATCGGGAGTGTCATTACTTGAGATGAAGTCTCTGAAAGGTTTTGTTATGGTCAGTGCTAGCTACACTGATTGTATCGTGTGGGTAAAGTGTACAATTTCTGCAGAGTGTTAAATCAATCTATTCAAATAGCCACGTCCTCGGATATAGACATGCCCGGAATTTCACACGAGGGGTAGATTTTCATAAAGACAATTGGGAAGGGTCAGCTGTGTGAGATAACTTGTACAGCTGTGTGAATAACTTGAGTAGACTGTGTGTCCTTTGTGAAATCAAATGTTAAATTAATATTCTTTATTTGTTTTCAATTACGTTTCAATCTATTATTTGTATTCAATTGCAAACGTTGCATTTCTGTAAAATAACCACAGAAGTCATCCTTTTGGAATAAGCCATCATCTATAATTGCATTCTGTGGTATGACTTGCGAGTACGGTGTGTATTCACTCTTTCTAAACAAATCAACAGAAGTGGAGGAGTCGTCACCAACTTTTGAAGAGGAATTCTACGAAGGTTGATCGTTAAGGTCTCGATCCTAGTCAGTTGCCTGTGGTGTATTGATGGGAGTCTGCTGGAGTTTACTTTGTTTCCGCTACAGTTTATTTCATTATTGTCAGCCTTGCATGGCTTAATAATAGTAAAACTCGACCTTAAGGTCACAACAGTTATTTGCTATTCAAATTACTTGTTTATTTAATATTTCATTGTATGGAGTTGATATTTCATCGATGTTGATACTGTGTGCACTAGCGTGATCCTAGACTAGTGCAGAATACACAGAGGGTCCAGATTTGCATATTTGGGTCCCGACACTAGTCGCCTTTCCGATCCTACATGACGTAATAAAATAAATGAACTATTTAGTATGTGCATATTTTCGGTGGCCCTGACCTCGGACATATGGAGTGGTTAGACTAGGAGGATTATCTTAGTGTAGTTGCTCATTATGTTAATGACGATGGGGTAATGGAGAAAAGAAATATAGGTTTGAAATTAATTGATGTAGCACACACTGGTGAGAATATTGCGGACTGTATTATCAAAGTTGTGGAAGACTTTGGTCTTACAAATAAAATATTCTCAATTACTTTAGACAATGATGCTTCGAATTCTAGGGCTATGGATATTCTTACTCCAATGTTGAGTACATATACCGATTCCTTCTTGCTACATCAACGATATGCATTTGTCATATTATTAACCTTATCGTTAAATGTGATATGAAGAGGTTGAATCTGTGTATTAAAGTTTTTCGCGATGTGATTTCTTTCTTAAATAATTCTAACATAAGAATAGCACAATATAAGAACTTCTGCAGGGCGATGGGTGTACGTCCAAGAAAGTTTGGGTTGGACATGCCGGTAAGGTGGAACTCAACTTACTTGATGCTTAATAGTCTTTTACCATACAAGATCATTTTTTTCTATTTTTATTCAAACACACTATTAAAGCACTGATGGTAGTATACTATTAACTGAGCAACATTGATTCGTTACTGAGAAGATACTACAATTTCTAAAAAAATTTATGAGGCCACTGTTGCTTTGTCCGCTGTGTACTATCCAACATCCCATATCATTATGCATAGTATTTTACAGATTACTACTTAATTGAAAATATATGAAAATGACTTAGTTTTATGCGACGCTATTGTTACCATGAAAAGTAAATACCTTAAATATTGAAGAGAAATCCCTTACTTATATGCATTTGTATTTCTTTTAGATCCTAGAGGTAAAATTGATGCATTTGATAGTATACTTGATCTTCTTAGATATGCTACAGGGCCAGACTATACTAATTGTTTTGCAGAAGTTCGCTTTCGATTATACAATGTTTATCAAATGTATGACAATAAGTTCTGAGGAGTCCGCTCACAATGAACTCTAGTAGCCTTCGCCTCAAGTAGCAAGACAAATATGTGGGATAAGATCTTCGGTGACTCTTTCTCCAGGTCTAGGTCTTCTTCTTCTACACCGCTGCCTGCTCAGTTAAGACCCACAAAGTGTGAGGAACTATTCACCTATCTGGACAGCGATACGGTGGATTTCAACTCAGAAACCTTTGATATTTTGCAATAGCGGTAAGCCCATAAGTTAACATATCATGTGCTATCCATACTTGTATATGATGTGTTAACTGTTCCCGTCTCAACGGTTTCTCTCGAGTCTACTTTAAGTATTTCTGAAAGAATATTAGAGGAAAGAAGAACAAGACTTATAAGTGAGATGGTGGAGATACTTTTAACTGTGAAGGACTGATAACAAGCTGATTCACGAACACAATACTCTTTGAAAAATCCACAGTTGTCGAAGGTATTCAAAAATTTATACTTAGACAATGACACGTAGAACAAGTATGTATGTACAGTTATATGTTGTACTCTTTTTCCTTTGTCAAGATTTTTTTATTTTGAGTTTTTTAATTAGCGATGATTTTAACGAAGTAGTCATTTGAACATTAACAAAGCTCTTTATTATATTTTTAATATGATTTTCTTATTTTTTCAATGTTTATAGTTATTTCTGAATTCTATATATTTTCTGTTTTCTCTTTAGATTTTTTATATTATTTTTTGAGTTTAACAAGTTAAATGGGCACTCGACCCGCGAGGCCAAACAGGCTCAAAATCTATCTAGTAGCTAGACATACACCGTACCTAGACGAGCCAGACCGACCCGCTGTTTGCCCGTGCCGTATCGCGCGTTTGGCCAACGTCCTAATACGATCTCGGCTTTCCGTTGCACACGACGCCTCCGCCTCCTCCTCCATCCAAGCCCTCGTCCTCCCCTCACAAGACGACCGCCGTGGCCAACTTGCGTCGCGGGGGAGTGCCTGCCCGATCGCGCCTGCCATGGTGCACAGCGCGTACGACACCGTCGAGCTTGCGGCCGGCGTGCCGGGCCACATCGCGGCCGTCGCCTCCCACGCCGGGAAGCTCCTCGTCGCGGACTCCAACTGCTCCCTTCGCATCTACTCCGCCCCGACTCCCGCCGACGGCGAGATCCGTCGGGATGGTCCCTATGCGCTCGAACACCAGCAGGCGCGGCTGTGGCGACGCCCGCCCTCCGCGATGGAGGCAAGCGCCAGCCGCGACCTCTTGCTCTCGCTCTCCGATTTGGTTGCCCTCCACCGCCTCCCGGGGCTCGAGACCGTTGCCGTCATCGCCAAGACCAAGTGCGCCAACGTCTTCGCATGGGATGACCGCCGGGGCCTCCTCGCTGTCGGCCGGCAGAGGCGCCTAACCGTCTTCCGCCTCGACAGTGAGAATTCAGTTATCTGTTGTAATTTTAGCCATATTCGAAATTTGGAAAAGATTTCGAAGTAGTATACTTCTGTTTGTTAAAATTGGTAATAGGAAAAATGGTCTGTAACAAATAAATTAAGTTTCATAGTGTTGTAAGTGCAAGGTAGAGAAGAATAACTGCATTGGTGCATTGGTACATCACGCTAACCCCCCTCCGCGTTTGTCAGGTGGGCGAGAATTTGTTGAGGTGAGGGAATTTGGAGTTCCAGATACGGTGATATCAATGGCCTGGTGTGGTGACAACATATGTCTTGGGATTAGGAAGAACTATACGATCATAAATATCATGACTGGGGCATTAACCGAAGTGTTTTCTTCTGGGAAGATTGCTCCTCCTTTAGTTGTGCCTCTCCCTACTGGGGAGCTCCTCCTTGGAAAGGTATAATACTTCTTTTTCATGATACTGTTTCTAGTTGATTTGCCAATTGCCATTACATGAGATTGTTTGGTTCAAAGATGAAATGCCACAGTTGTTCTAAAAATAAGAAGTTATTCTCGTTTTCTAAGTTGAGATACTGAAATACTGAAAATGTTTCCGCTACAATTGATGAAAAAACCTTTAGCTTACATGCATTGATATAACACTGGCACCACGGCACAAGTTAGAATACGTGCAAACTTTGTAATATGGCGCTATCAGAAGGATCAGGCTTAATCCAGATTCCTGAACACGCTTTCAAAATCGAACAGTACAATAATGATGTGGCATAAAATGTTTTCTGCAAAGCAGACTATGGCTTTTAAGTTTTAAGTCATTGAGATCCAAACATGTATGAAGTATTTCTTTTATCTTTAATTTTAGCTCACACATTGTAGTATTTGCTCTGTGAATTCAGGATAACATTGGAGTATTTGTCGATCAAAATGGGAGGCTTATTCAAGACGGCAGGATAATTTGGTCAGATACGCCTGCCTCTGTTGTTATACATAGACCATATGCCGTGGCACGCCTGCCACGACATATTGAGGTGAGCTGTTTTGTCTTGTATATTAGGTGGTAAAAAAAAACAATCAAAGTTGCGAGTTTCATCTGTCCACCTAAGCTACTTGGTATTATTTCAGATACGGTCTCTTAGAGCCCCCAATGCATTGGTTCAGACAGTTGTCCTCCGTGATGTCCAAAAGCTTGTTCAAACTGACAACTGTATACTTGCTGTGTTATCCAACTCTGTTGATGGTTTGCTGCCTGTTCCTATCGGTGCCCAGGTATGCTGTGTTTTGTTTATTAATTATGATGACTGATGAGCGCATTGGTGTCAATATTTACATATTTTTCATTTTGGCTATCACAAGTCACAGCCCAGCTGTTTCATGCTAGCTTTCGGTATAGATTGAATATAGTAGTAATGCTGTTAGTGGCTGGTGAGTGGTGACCATTATATGATCTTGTACTATTATGAGAAATCTTGGTAGGTTAAACAGAAGTCTGGTTTGAGCTTTCACCACATGCCATTTCAGTTTTTAGACTGCTCATGCGTAATTCCATTTGTACAGAGATTGTTGTGCCCCTTACGTATCAAGTTTTTTTTTAACTCGGTTAGATCAATAGATAATTAACAGTATATGTTACATTTGAAGCTGACAAAACAACTTTATCTAAATATGAGATGAAGATTAAACAACCAAAATTAAATAAGTGATGTTTGATAGGAGCTATTGAGTGTTATCCTCCAGCCCTAGTTGTTGTGATGTTGCTCTGTATCCTCTTTATGGACAATAAGGTATATGCCGTTTAGAGTTTAGACACCCTATACCTTATCTGCAAAGTTTGGCAGACATTCTCTATCTTCACCAAAGGTCCATAAAGTTCTATATTGCATTCATAAAGTTGTATAGGTTCTTTAGTTGAGAAAAAAAACTGTTTTCCTATTTGTTACTTGATACCTCCTGTTTTTGTTGGGCACTGAGAGAAATTCCTCCTTTTTCCTTGATCTCAGTTACAAACTGCTGAACAATATGCAGCAAAAATGTAAAAGTAAAATCGGATGATTTGACCTAATGATTCTTCTTTCTTTGAAAGAAAGACCAACTGAATTATGTATAAAACTGTAGGCAAGGAGCTACCTTTCATATCCCTTTTATGTTACCAGGTCCAGTTCAAATTTTGCCCAATAGATTATAATATGTATATGTCTTTTATATTTTTATTGGAACATTGTTTTGATGAAAATTTCAAGTTAATGTTAAATTATCTGTCTTAATCATTTCAGAAGTTTGTCTGGATTGATTCTTAGTTCTTACATATACATCTTTTGGTCTACAGATAGTGCAATTAACTGTGTCCGGAGAATTTGAGGAGGCACTCGCGTTGTGTAAGCTACTTCCTCCAGAGGATTCAAACTTACGAGCTGCAAAAGAAAGCTCAATACACATAAGGTATGTTCAGATTTCCCAATCAGAAGTCTAGAATAATGCTCAATTTGCACTTTTCTCAGTCAGTTGAAATTATGCTTATATATTTGTCATTGCATAACACGATTGGGTAGAAGCCAAGCTGTTTCAAGCACCAGAGCACAACACTCTGGTTTTATTTTTGAATCTGTGATCAGCTGAGACATCGAATTCAATAAATGAATATGCATCGCATGCAGATTCACCCTTTACACTTCTAACATTATTATTATCATCACTGAGACATGTATGTGGCAGGGCTGAATACTGTTAGATGTTAGATATATCTCTTTGTATAGGGTGCTATTTGCATATTTACCTATACATGTAATTTGTATATTTGACATTTGGCCCATTGGAATATATTAGGGTTCATTCCAACATGCTATCAGAGCTATGGAAAACCCTAGCCCTTCCTCCCACGTGACCACCACCGCTGTCCTCGCACCTAAGCCCCTCTGCTTCGCGCGCGGCCCGGATCCCGCTCCCTCCTTTGTGCCCGATCTCCATCGCCGCCTGGATCCCAAGCCTCCCCTACTTCGTTCCCCAGCTCCCTTGCTTCGCCCTCGCCGGCCGCCGCTCGGATCCGTTCACGTCCGCCCTGAGTAGCCTCCGCCAGTTCCCGCCCGAGCTTCCTCATACTTGGATCTACTTCATGTCCTCTCGGTTAGATTCTCTCTATTTACCAAATGTTTGCCACCATCGTTCGCACTCAGTTTGATTCGGTCATTCGTGTGTTTCGTGCTGATTCTGCTGATGAATACCTATCTGCTGCTTTGTGTCGCTTTCACGCTAAGCAGGGTACTCTTCCCCAGTACTTGTCCTGGTGCTCACGCTCAGAACGGTGTCTCTGAGTGTAAGCATCGTCACTTGCTTGAGACAACTCGCGCTCTCATGCTTGCCTCTTATGCTCCACCTCACTTCTGAGCTAAGGCTGTGTCCATTGCTGTTTTCCTCATCAACATGCAGCCGTCCACTGCTTTTCAGGGTTCTACTCCTATGAGCGTCTCTACGGTCGGGCTCTAGAGTACAATCACCTTCGTTGTTTCGGTTGTGTCTGTTTCGTCAGTCAATCGAGTGTGTTTTTCTTGGTTACAGTTTTGAGCATAAGGATTATCGCTGCTACGACCCCGTTGCTCGCCGGTGAGTATCTCTCGGGATGTCACCTTCGATGAGTCCTGACCCTACTACCGTCGTACCCTTACTTCAACTCAGATTCTCTTGTTGAGAAAATCTCCTTTCTGACTTTTCCTAACCCTCAGCTTTCCACTTCTGTTTTGCTTCTACCTCCACCTTCGCTTCTCTCTCCATCGGGGGTTCCTTCCAGCTCTTTTGTTGAGATTCCACCCTTTCACCTGCACTACTCTCGTCGTCTTTGGCCTACTCCATCTTCTCCAGTTGAGCATCCGTTTTTGCTGGGCCCTGTTTCCAGCTCTCCTTCATCCTTGCTGGCCCTGTTTCTAGCTTTCCTCCGTCCTTGTTGGGTCCTGCTCCACCTCCCAGATACGATCTTCGTTATCGTTGCACTATCAGACCTCTTGAGCGCTAGGACTTTGCAGCCGCTGCTCTCTCTGAGCCTACAAACTACCATGAGACTGCTGCTCACCCTGAGTGTAAGCTCGCGATGTCTGAGGAGATTGCTGCTTTGGAGCGTACTGGCACTTGGGAACTTGTGCTCTTACCTGCGCGTCACTCTTGTCACGTGCAAGTGGGTATACAAGATCAATACCCACCGCATGGTTCTCGTGAGCGCTACAAAGCTCGTTTTGTGGCGCGTGGTTTTCAACAGGAATATGGTCGTGACTACGAGGAGACCTTCGCTCCTGTCGCCCACATGACCACTGTTCGCACTCTCCTTGCTGTGGCCTCTGTTCGACAGTGACCCATCTCTCAGCTGGACGTCAAGAATGTCTCTCAATGACGAGTTGTGTGAGGCGATCTACATGCAGCCCCATGGGTATTATGTCACTATTGGTATGGTTTGTCACATTCGTCGTTCTTTCTATGGGCTCAAGCAAGGCCCTCGTGCTTGGTTTGGCAACTTATCCTCAGTTGTCACTACTGTCGGCCTCTCCGCCAATGATCACGACCCTGCCCTATTTGTACATACTTCTCCTCGGGGTCGGACGCTCCTCTATGTGGATGATATGATCATTATTGGGGATGGCTCTCAGTACATTGATTTTGTGAAGGAGTGTCTCAGTGAGTAGTTCTTGATGTTTGATTTAAGTCCTCTTCGTTACTTCCTTGGGATTGAGGCCACTTCTACGTCTGAGGGCTACTACCTCTCAGGAGAAATACATTTAGGATATCTCTGCTCGCACTTGTCTAACTGATAAGCGTATCGTGGACACTCCTACGAAGCTTAGTGTCCACCTTCGGCCCACTGATAGGGAGCTTCTTGAGGTATCCACTCACTACCGCCATCTTGTCGGGAGCCTCGTCTACCTTGGGATCACTCGACGTGGCATTTCTCACCCAATTCACATTATGAGTCAGTTCGTTTCTATTCCCGCTCAGCCCCATTACAGTCACTTTCTTCGTGTTCTGCGATATCTTCGCGGGACCATCAGTCGTCACCTTTTCTTTCCTCGTTCCAGCTCTTTACAGCTTCAGGCGTACTCTGATGCGACCTGGGCTAGTGATTCTTCTGATCGTCAGTCTCTTTTTGCCTATCGTATTTTCCTTAGTTCCTCTCTGATTGTTTGGAAGACCACGAAGCAGACTACCGTTTCCCGTTTGAGTGCTGAGGTTGAGTTGCGAGCCATGGCGGAGTTGATAGCTGAGATCACTTGGCTTCGGTGGCCATTTGAGGATTTCGGTGTTTCAACTTTTGCACCGACTCCTGTCTTGTCAGACAGTATTGACGCGATCAGCATTGCTCGAGATCCAGTGAAGCATGAGCTCACTAAGCACATTGGAGCAGATGCTTCGTACATGAGATCGCAGGTGCAGAGTCAAGTTATTAATCTTTAGTATGTGCTTTGGGAGCTACAGTTAGCCGATTTCTTCACCAAGACATATACTCTAGCTCAGCACAACTTTTACCTCTCCAAACTCAGTGTTGTTGATCCACCATGAGTTTGTGGGGTGTTAGATGTTAGATGTCTCTTTGTATAGGGTGCTCTTTGCATATTTACCTACACATGTAACTTGTATATTTGAAATAAATCAAGGGGTTCATTCCAACAAATACTAGTACTATGTGTGTTAACACTGAACAACCTACAATTTTTTTGGGGGAAAAAATTTGTTGACATTATGTAATTTGAAATATTTAAATAAAATGTTGCGCCAAGAGTTGATGTAAACCAAGATAAGTAAACTTGTCTATTATTTTGTTTTTGTTTGACTAGTAAGCTTTTTGTTTGACTAGTAAGCAGCACTTTGACAACGCATATCATGCTAAACATTCATATTTTCACTTGCTTTAATACAACAATAGAAGTTTAACAAAATATGAAGAAAAAAGAAACTAGGTGCACTTAAATTGTAAATTACTGCATCTGGAAGCTTTCTTACCTAAAAAAACAACTGAAAGTTTTCTTGGGAAATAAATTCGCAAATTTATGATTTATGGCTAGCATGTCGGCAGGTCTTTTTTCGTAGACTGTAATTAATCAAGTTGAACAGTTACAGTTAAAAATGAACTTATCCTTTAAACACAGCAAGCCTATCATGGTATCACCAAAATTGTATTGAGTTTTGTTTCTAGGCTGAGCTTGTTTGGTTGGGCGAAAATCCCTGCTCATCCACATGGATAGGCCGGGATTTTAGTTCAAATTCCCTGTCCATCCACATGGATCCCGGCCGGGAATGGGTTTTCCAAACAAGCCCTATATAATTAATTGAAGTAGGCGAACAGCGCCTTCTTCATTTCTTCTTAAAGTGATTTTTATGTTCTCTTGTGACGTCCATTTGGTTTCTTGCATATAACTAATTGGCATCTTTCCTTTTGATTTCATGAATTAGATATGGCCACTTTTTGTTTGAAAATGGGAGCTATGAGGAGGCAATGGAGCAATTTTCGGATTCACATGTGGATATTACTTATGTGTTATCTGTATACCCATCCCTTGTTCTGCCTCAAACACATATTATAGGTGAACATGACAAGCTGCAAGACCTGCCAGAATTAGCAAGAGAATCCTCTGATGTGACAGATGAGATGGAATCATACTCTTTGCAACTTCATGAATTTGATGATAAATCTCCATTGGAGATAAAGAAAATGAGCCACAATGCTCTAATTGCCCTTGTGAAGTACTTGCAGAAGAAAAGAAATGGAATAATTGAGAGAGCAACAGCTGAAGTAACCGAGGAGGTGGTCTCTGGAGCTGTGCACCACAGCTTAATCTTATCTGAGCCATATAAGTCAAAGAAGCCAAACAAGGTAGCTACTGTTTCAAATGCCTGGCTCTTCTTGTTGCAACTCTTGGTACTACTAGTGACCAATATGGAATTATTGCATTAAGCAGGAGGCCAGGAACTAATATAACATATAGTAGAAGAGGCCCTGATTTTATCCAGATTATTGATAAGTCAAATTGCATGTTTTGGTAAGGTAGCCTGAGAGTTTCATTCATTTGGTTATCTGAGGACTCTGGATTGATTTATCAATTTCTGTGGGTCTCTGAGGCCAGTAAAAAAATTTAGTAAGGAAGAGCATGTTGATGCTTCCGTTTATCCTGGAGCTCAACTGGGACACTTCCAAGTTTCATGTGCACACAAGAGTCCAAGCTTTCATAAGAATTGAAACTTCCTGTCTTGGTCCATAATATTCCCACTCTTTTAAAGATGAGGTAAATGCAATTCTTTGGTATGAAATGAACATTCTGGTGCCACAGAAAAAAATTATTTAAATTTCTTGTCCAGGATACCATCCTATGCAAAAGCTTCTTGGGCCTTATGTGTTTATGAGTGTGCATGGTACGTCTATTGCACAGATGATTGCAAATCAACGAATTTGTTTGTTAACTATAAACAAAAGGTGATTCATAATAATTCTACTGTATTTTTATTGTCAGAAACGAGCTCAGACATATACAAGCTCTATTGCTAGAGAAATGGCGACTGTACTGGACACATCTCTTCTTCAAGCTCTTGTTCTTACAGGACAGTCATCAGGAGCAACAGAATTATTGAAAGGACTTAATTATTGTGATTTGAAGATATGTGAGGAGTTTCTGAATGAAAGGAGTGATTATATGGTGTTACTTGAGCTCTACAAAAGCAACGAAATGCACGGTGAAGCTCTCCAACTACTCAATCAATTAGTCGAAGAATCAAAGTCTGAGATGGGAAATATTGATTTTAATAAAAAATTCAACCCGCAAATGATCATTGAGTATCTCAGGGTATTGTTTTTCCCTCCTTTATTGGCATTTTACTGACATTGTTCTTCATGCACACATACACAAACAATTGAAACACAACCAGTTGGTGGTGGTGTAAGGTCGAGGAGGCCGACTAGCCGTGGGGGGGGGGGGGGTGTTTAAAATTCTTTTGGTCAAAACCGAGTTTTACGCGGAATTATAAATCAATTCGGTTTTGCACAATTTAAATTTTAAATCAACTAGTCTTGACTAAATACACTAACAAACTAAGTCTAAGACGATGAATACAATCCTAAGGAGAAAAGCAAGAAATTTAATTCTATTAATGTAAATTGTAAGAATATAAAGCTCAAAAAAGCAAACCACTAGAATACTTGATCTTTTTCGTGTGGTGATCGGAACCTTGCCGGTTTCCCCTATTCCACGTTGAGGTTAGCTCAAACGAATTGGACAAGCTCCACAAATTAAGCCTATACCTCGTATCCACTCGGGGTTGATTGCTCTTCCTCCACTTCGGAGATGGTGAGCACTGAGCCGCTGACAACGCCTAGGTCTTCTCACAACCTTTTTAGAAGATCACCGGCATAACTCCTTCAAACTGTCTAGGTATCGGCAAACACCAAGAGTAACAAGTCGGAGATGCTCACTTGAACGAATCAAGTGTCTAAGCTCGATGGATACTCAATCCAACACCTAATGCAACATACACACTAGGATTTTGCTCTCTAAGCTCATTGAAGGCAACACATGCACAAAAGAGAAAATGCTTGCTCTTTGCTCAAGGGGAACAAAAATGGCACCAGCAGCCTCCCACAACCGGCCACAAGGGGTATTTATACACCCACTCAAAGAAACCAGCCGTTGGGGGAGAATCTGCAGAAAAACAGGGGAATCCGGTCTAGCCGCCAACCAATGGCCTTACTCCAACGGCTATAAAAATTGGCCATTGGACCCTCAACTAGACTGACCGCCCTCACAAAGGCCGGTCAGACTGCTCCACAGAGGAGCACAAGCAAACCAGAGAAACACCTCTCTAGAAAAAGCTAACCGGGGAGTCTGACCGTAGGGCCGGTTAGACCGGCAAACACATGGCGGTCAGACCGGACGCCCACCAGTCAAATCACTCACCACTGACGGTTAGACCGTTGGGTGGTCAAACTAGCACTAAGTCTAGTCAGACTGCTCAAGGGCCGGTCGAACCGCCCAAAGGCTTGCGGTCAGACCGCCCATTGATAGACAAAAATGCATATTTTGCATCCACTTCAACTCAATCTCAAAACACATTTGGCAATTGACACGCGATGCAAACAAGGAATGAAAGCAAGATTCTAACAAGTTGCAAAATACGTTTGCCGATTTTTAGAATCATGCTGCAAGGATTAGGTGCATTGACTCAAACCGTTTGCAAAACACAGTCGCATGATACAAGGATTATGCATGAGCCTATACTATTTGCAAAACACATTCGCAAATATCGGCAACATGCCATGAAGAGCTAGGGCAAGCAAGATGAGCTATCAACACATGACATACTCAAGCTACTAGTCAAACCCTCTCTTAATAGTATGACAACCTACACTAGCAATCTAGTCTCCACACCAAACATCGAAACCGGTAAAATGACTAAGAAGCATATCCTTAGCCTATGCTAGATATACCTGTGCCTCGCCCATTCCCTTGGAGTTTTAGGATGATGATCCACATCTTTTCTCTAAGATTGGGTTCTTGACTTGTGCATCGACATATGATGCCACTCACTCGATTTGATGACGTTCAACCAGGGAAAAAAATCCCGGCCGGTAACCGGTTACCGGCCGGGGTCCGGGATCCAAAATCCCAGCCGGTTTTTCCAGAATTTGCAAATTCAAATTTAAAATTTTGAATTTCGGTTGATTTTTAAGCAAATTCAAACGAAATTCAACCGGTTTTTCCCGGAAATTCTTGTTCGCTACAGGGATTGACAATAGCGGTTCTTTTATCCTTGCATTCATCACATTGAGCCCGTGAACGGGATTCGATGCAGTACCGGTTCTTTAATCCTTGCATTCAACACATTGAGCCACCATTGTCTTCATCATCATGTGACTTAACCTATTTCACCAACTCATGAAAATATTAGTCTACACGGCGATTGTCATTAATTACCAAAATACTCCATAACACATAATGACAGGTCTAGATTCTTCAGTTGGTTAGATTTATATGCGATGTTGCATGGTGTTTTATTTGTTCTCAAATGAACTATGTGTAAGTTCGATAAGTGCATTTCTAAAATTGTAGTTACTTTAGTAAGTTAACATATTAAATGTGGAAGCACCAGCGAAATATTAAAGATAAGGTGCAATCCATGGTTTTAAGAATAGCATTTCCTTACATATTTCTGTGTGGTTAAATATTATTGCATGATTACTTTTAGATTATGTAGTCCAAGTAGTTTATATGCTTGCAGTCTCATTTGACCTGGAGGTAGGATCATCTATTATTGCTTATGCTTATGTTGGTCGCTCTCATATCCAGTTTCATGCATTTATGTTGGCTTCCAGGAATCGCCTCGTTAGTTTTAGAGAATGTTGTTGGCAACAGTAATACTTCTATTCTATTTTTCATGTGTTGTTAAGGGTTATTATTTGAACTTTTACATCAATTATGAAGTCAGTGTCCTTATCACATTCTTCTGCTTCTCTACGGCTGATTTGATATTCTGTGCACTTTTCTGCAGCCCCTTTGTAGATCTGACCCAATGCTGGTTTTAGAGTCTTCTTTGTATGTTCTTGAACGCAGCCCGTCAGACACTATTGAGCTCTTTTTATCTGAAAATGTGCCAGCAGATTTGGTAAATTCGTATCTGAAACAACATGCTCCAAATTTGCAGTCCACTTACTTAGAACTAATGCTTTCAATGAGTGAAACTGGGCTCAATCCTAATATGCAAAATGAGCTGGTATGTACTCTTTCTATTGTTACTTTGTTAGTACGTAAAATTCTTATCCAATCAATTCATTTTATGTTGTTTAGATGATCTTAGTTCCGTAAGCTGTTCCTGCAAAGTTTGCAGTAAATGAATTGCTTCTAATCTTCTGATATTCAAACTTTCTGATGTGAAGGTGCAACTGTACCTTTCTGAAGTTCTTGACTGGTACAAGATTCTGAAGGAAGAGGGAAACTGGACTGAGAAAACATATTCCCCAACACGAAACAAGTTAATATCTATACTAGAGAATAATCCATGTTACAATACAGACATACTTCTTAAGCGCCTTCCGCAGGATACTCTTTTCGAAGAGCGTGCTATATTGTATGGGAAGATAAATCAACACCTTCGTGCATTATCTCTCTATGTTCATAAGGTACCATTGCTCTGTAATGTGCTTCTGATATCCACTGATATATTTTGTTTGATGATTAGCTATTAGTTTGAAGTTTGAACTTTCAAAGGTTATCCAGAATAACTTGTGCACTACTTTGCAGCTCCAGGTGCCAGAGCGAGCAGTTGCATATTGTGACCGTGTTTATGAGGAAGGAGCACAACAACCTTCCAAGTCAAATATTTATTTCAATCTTCTACAAATTTATCTGAACCCGAGAAAAGCTGAAAAGGAATTTGAGCAGAAAATTATTCCAGTGGCATCACAGTACCATGGAATTCAAAATGCTAGCTCTACTACTAAGGTCAGAGGGGGGCGTATGGGTAGAAAGGTTGTTGAGATCGAAGGGGCTGAAGACATACGCTTTAGCCCCAGTGGAACTGATAGTGGCCGAAGTGATGGTGATGGAGATGATGTTGGTGATGGAGGCCCTATAATGTTGAATGAAGCACTTGAATTGTTAAGCCAACGGTGGGACAGAATAAATGGTGCTCAGGCCCTTCGGTTGTTACCAAGGGACACAAAACTCCAGGTAAATTTTTTATATATTCTGATAGATATCTTTTCATCTGGCCTAGGTTTATGTCAGGCCACACCCACCATCCTATTGTGGTATTTTGATTGAAAAGCAACAACAACACAAAAAAGATGCCTTTTTCTGTTAATGGAATATTCTCCCAAAAAATGTGTTGGGCATCTACGCCATATCTCTGTTAGTGTGTTTTGTTGTTATTCAGGCTCTTGCAAGAAACATAATTATGCCCCTTAAAAGAAGAGCACAATTTTGCAGCTTCTGACTTCTGAGTTGCTTGTGTTCCAGAATTTGGTTGCTTCAGCTGTTTAATTTCTTCTTTCAAAATGCCCAGCTGCTAAAGCTTCTGAAGATTATGATAATCTGATATGATTGCTTGCAGGACCTGGTGTTATTTCTTCAACCACTATTGCGGAACTCTAGTGAACATCGACACAATTATATGGTTATCAAAAACTTGATTTTCCGGGCAAACTTGCAGGTTAGCTTGATGTTGTAGCCGTGTTCCCCTTCTTGTTGATCTTTGGGATTGTCCTTGGGAAATGCCTCTATGTATTGGAATCGAGTAATTGACTTGTATGGCTGTGCCCCCTTGTCTAATAACCTCCAACTGTAGCATCTCCAAGGCTTAAATAATGCAGTGATGTGTGTAATCATCTTGTGCACTGATAAATAGAAAATATCCATGAACTTTGGTAAACTGTCACAGACTCGCAGTGCTGACAAATTTGCTATCTAATCATGTATGCCATAGAAGTATTACAGGCCTAGTTATGATGTGGGCTCTTGACTTTATTCACAACGCTGTGATGTTTTGCTATCAAATAACTTTGTTGTATATTGCAATGAATGAGCTTCTGTACTCACAATTGCCTGTGTATATCAGGTAAAGGAAGATCTGTATAAACGACGCCAAGCTGTTGTGAAGATTGACGGAGATAGCATGTGTTCTCTTTGTCATAAGCGCATTGCAAATAGTGCTTTTGCAATTTATCCAAATGGACAGACATTGGTGCATTTTGTCTGCTTTAGAGAATCGCAGCAGATTAAGGCTATTAGGGGAGCAAACTCTGTGAAACGTAGATAAGATAATATGGCCATCCTCCAGGTATACATTCAAACCCCACATTGACAGATTACCGTTAAGCCTATTATTGTGCACTAATATGTTGGATGGCCGACTCTTGGTGATTGTTGTGACCTCTGGCTTGAGTTGAATACAGCAATTGTTTGCACTAACCGTTGTAAAGGTCTGAAACATTTGATGCCCCCTCCCATATACCGCCATCCAGTTCCATTTTCCCAAGCTTCGACCCTTTGCTATTGCCATGAGAATTGAGAATTACACATTGTCACTCGGTTGCCTCAATATCTTGCTGGTTCAGAGGCCGAGAACAGGATATGACTTTAACAAGGTCACGTAGTGAAACCCAATCCAGTTTCCATGCTCTTATCGTGGCTGGTTTTCATAAACATTGGCATTGCCTATGATCACGTGTTGTGAGCTTGCTGGTTGCCATCGCCATCATTGTTTTTACCAGACCTGTACTTTCCAACACATGAACTAGCCTGGTGGAGTGTGAATTTCCTAATTTACTGTTTAGTGGACAATACACACACATGAATACTCCTTTTCTTGTGCACTAATTTCTTATGTTCCTTTTGCTAGCTATTAAAGTAATTATTCTTGACTATTTGGTGATTGTTCTGATCTTGCAGACATCCATAACTTTTTTTACTCTTAGAATATAGCTTTTCTATCTACTATAAAGCTTCACAATAGAAGCATTTCTTGTTTCGCAAAAAAGATGAAGCATTGTGCTAACTTGATACCGCTTGAATAATATATGCATTTGACAGGTCAGAGGCCCAGACTATCAATCATAAAAAAAATGTAAGTTCGCACACCTGGGAAAAAGTAAGCCAACAGGCATGCAAAGTTTGGAACGTGCTTGGAAAAAGTTGTTCTGAACTTCCGATCCATTTTTGTGATGTTCAATCTCTGGCTTTGTCCGTACTCATTGCCGGATGTGCAGTGATAACACGATATTTCTGGTTGAATATCTTGCCCTCGCTTTGTCGCATCAAATTTTCGTCGACGTCGGCTTGTGGAAATCCTTTTGTTGGTCTTTACTGGATTTGAGTGGATTGCTTCAGAAGTTTAGCCTTGTGCTCTTCACTCTCTTCGGAGCCTTGGTGTATTTATTGTGCGTGTGCCCGCTCAATCGTTTGGTTTTCAGTCCAGAAAGCATACTTGAAAACTGTAGTCGACTGCATTTTGTTTGTTTGTTCATTTATTTATTTGTAGAACGTAGATGAAAATGTTGTAAAGTTTTAGCGCAAGTGATTGTCGCGCTTACATATATAGTGTTCCAGCATGTATTCAAGCGTGATCTAAGTAGGGAGCCAGCAGTATCTTTTCTTTTTGTTTGACCACGTTATGTGATTACATGGTATTGTAATACTCGTTCTCTTAAGCATCCCATATTCTAATAAAAAGGAGGATGGAAATTGAATAGCTTTCCTGTGAAATTCCTCTTGCTCCAGACAGGCCTTGAATGTTGAGCAAAGATGTCCTCTTATTTCTTGGGCAGTACAACACACGCCATGTGCTATTCTAAAGAGAGTCTAACTGCCATCCACGCAGAAGAAGTGGTCCACCCAGAACAGCCCGCCCGGCCTCAGCACCCGGGCAGCTGAGCACGTACGTGCATGGAGCGCACGATGTTCAGCGTGCTGTGGAAGAAGGCCAGCCGCTGCGGGGGCGGGGCTGCGAGACCCTCGCGTTGAATCCGCTGATGTCGACGGTGGTGGACGCCGCGCTCGCGCATGAGCACGGCGAAGGTGCCGAGCAAGGATTGAAAAATCGTTTCCGGAGGAGATTCTACTGGGGAGTCGGGAAAAAAATCAGTCGGTTACGGATCGAAAAATCGTTTTTGGAGGAGATCCTGTCAGGGAGTCAGGAAAAAAACCGGCCGGTTACCGGTTTTCTCAGAAAAAACTCGGTTGAATTTCGCATGAATTCGCTTAAAAATTATCTAAAAATCGAAATTTAAAATTTAAATTTGTAAACTCTGAAAAAACCGATTGGTATTTAGACTCCCGCTATCTACCAAGAAACCCAGTTACCGTTGGCGATAATCGGCGGGATTTCTATCCTTGTGCCGAGCCGTCGCCGATGCGTCTAGCCCGATGAGGGTGGACCCCGGCGGGGTCGACGCCGACGCGAGCACCTCTCGTGGAACGATCGGGTTGGTGGTGGTGCCGTTGGCCGCTGGGTTGAAGCGCGAGGCGAGAGCACGCGCGTCACGTTATGATGGAGAATGAAGTCACGGAAGTGATAGATGGTTGTGCAGTAATTTAGGAAACCCGGGGCAAGCTTTTTTTTTTTCTGGAGACATAACGAAATTCAACGTTCACAATAATTTATTATGTAAACAAGCAGCCTGCCTGATACAACGTGGCGCAAACGGCGCGAGTACCAGCTGAGGCATGCAATGTGTTGTGACACAAAATAAAAACTGCACAGCAGTTATGCCCAATGTACAAACAGTTTTGTAACTGACACCCTTTGGTTTATTGGCAACTCTTCATCATGTATATATACATGTACAAAATCAGAATAAACATACTTTTGGTTTTCTCTCAATCTCTTTACAATACGTTATCAGCACCCTGCTTTCACACAAATAGAAAACAAGAGGTAATGGCACTTTGTGACAATCACAAAAACGCTTTTCTGCAGATCCTCGCTTTAGTTGATTCTTTGCACAAGAACTTGCATGTTCTTCTCGCTCCTCTCCATGAGGAGCCTCCACCACCACGCCCGCAACCACCACCATCATCGCCACCGGTCATGGTTCATACCGACTCATCGTCGTCCATGGCGACGACGGCGTTACCACCGGCGAAGGCCCCACGCTATGGTCCTCACGGCGGCCGGCGCATGCCTCGCAATGCCAACCGTCGTCCGGTCTCCGGATCGCAAACCAATACAAGCATCCTCCGCCAGGATGAATTCTCATCCACATAAATCGAAAAAAAGAAGTGCGCGCGGCCCGGCCGGCTGCTGCGACTTTCTTGTGACTTCTTGCTTGCTTGGCAGGCCCCGGCTTGCTTGCTTGCCGAAGACCCCGGCCTTGGCCATGCGCAAAGCGCGCCGGACCGGCATTGGCCGGCCAAAGCGCGCCGGCGCATTATGTGGCCGGCATGGCGGCTGCAGCCGGCCGATCGCATGTGACAAGGCTGGCTGCGACCTCTACATGCAGCAATGGCGGCGTGGCGGCTCCCTTCAATGACGGCCGTGGCGGCTCCCATGGTGGCTAGGGTTTGGGGAGTTAGGAAACCCTAACTCCCTTCCATTATATATATGGTCAGGCTTAAATGGGCTTTACCAAATTAATCCCACCTCCCCACTGGGCCAAAGGCCAAATGGGCTTCACCCAGTTGTCACGATTTTGTATTTTTCCCCTGTATTTCATGAGAAATGCGAATCTTTATTTTAAATAAATTCCTATTATAAATTTGCATTTCATTCCTACAGATCTGAAAATTATGTAAATATTTAAATAAATGTGCATTCACATTTATATGTTTTACATATATAGGATTATTATTTTATTGTAATTTATTTGCAATACGCATTGCGACTATATTTAAATTTGCTATCTTTAGCAAAACTAAAATTCAAAATTCCCATTTAATGAGTACCATTGTACTTAATAATTTGGAATTTTTGCAAAATATTATACCTAACATAAATACCACATTATCACAATTTATGGCCCTTTTGCTACATTTTTTTTACGCTATGCCATACAATAAATTGGTGTTCACCACCAATATTGTGATTATATGAGATTATAAATATAACCACACGTTATATTTAATTTGGGTATATATATTCATTTGGCATACAATACTCATATTGTTTTCCATATATTTTGCATTTTATTACAACAATACCATACACATTAATTTACCTCATGTAAATTAATTATTTATGGTGTACTTTTTATGTAGGTTTTAAATGGCTACCAAAGATTTTGAGCCACTCGCTATCGATGGTACCAATTACCCTACATGGGCTATGGACTTAAAGATCAACCTCACCACACGTGGGTTGGAAAGGGTGATATTTAATCCTCCCAGATCAAATTCCTCCAGATATTGTGAAATATTCCGCTTTAAACATAATACTGAATCACATACATCCGATTTAAAGGCGGAATATCCGTATGAGGAGAATCCACTTACTTTATGGATAGCCCTCAAAATAGATATGAACAAGCAGAAAGTCATTATCTTACCAGAGGCTAATCATGAATGGGCACATCTTAGACTCCAAGATTTCAAAACGGTTGGAGACTATAACCATGCCCTTCATACTATTTGCTCCAAACTGCGTTTTTGTGAGAAGGAACCAACAGATGCGGATAAAATAGAAGACTCTCTCTACAATGCTCCCATCCGACAGGTCCTCTGGAAGAAGAATGGCGTCTTGCAAATTACCAAACTTATTTTGATCTTATGCATACTTTACTTCAGTAGAAAAACATGTCGAACTTCTTTAAAGAATAATCAACAACGCCCCATCGGTCGCTCCACTTCACAAGTTCATGCTAATCAAAATAACAATAAGTTCAATGGTTCAAAAGACCATTCAAAGAACTTTAAAGGTAAACACAAACGCAACATGAAGCAAAAACCAAGTGGATTCAAGAAAGGTAAAGGCAATTTTGGTAAGAAAATTGACAAAAGGAGATTTGTCAAAAATGTGGTTGCTACAACCATCCTACCAAGAAATGCCGCACTCAAGCATCTTGTGAACCTCTACCTCCAGTCTTTGGCTCAAGGCAAGAATGCTCAATGAGAAGAAATTTGAAGCACACTTCAATCTCACATCCAACGATGATGAAACCGGATGTTCTCAAAAGTTCATTCAAGAACTCAAAGACACATGTGCCTCTACAAAGAAGGATGATCTCATGTGCACCGAGGACACACTTGAAGAATTTCATTCTCACGACATGCTTGGAGATCTCAATTAGACTCCTAGTTCCATAGCTACTAAGTACTTTTATGTTGTAATATAAATAATGTTGTCATCTATATTGTAAGCTTGTATGCTACAATCATATATCGAACATATCCGATATTGCAAAATAAAGTTTGTATGTATTCTATATATTACTTCAAGAATTTCATTAAATTCTTTTCTTTGTGTATATAGATTTTGGAGTCAATCCAATGGAGGAGGAATTATGCCTTGTGGATAGCGGTACCACAAACTCTATACTTAGGGACACAAAATATTTCCAAACCCTTACAAGGAGAAAAGGAAATATTTTAACAATCGCTGGACGCGATGCAACGATAGTAGGCTCTGGTCGCGCTTCTATCACTCTCCCTATGGGTACACAATTGGAGATTGAGGATGCACTCTTGTATCCCGATTCAACACGCACCCTACTTAGTTATAGAGATATCCGTCAGAATGGTTTTCATATTGAAACCCAAAGTGACAACAAAGAGGAATATCTACTCTTAACCAAAAACAACGGATATGGCAAACAAGTACTAGAGAAAATTCCATCTTTAAACTCCGGATTGTACTATACATACATCAAATCCGTTCAACATATTATGTACAAAGTAATTTTCCAAAATACTAATACATTCCAAACATGGCATGATCGCCTTGGCCACCTGCATTGGAATGATGAGGAAAATTATTAGCAATTCTATTGGTCATACATATATCAAAACAAAATTTCCGAATCCTCAGATTTTGTGTGCACTTCTGTCTGTAGGAAAATTGATTTTAAGACCCTCTTATCTTAAAATCGAGTGAACCACTTAAATTCCTTGAACGCATTCAAGGAGATATATGTGGTCCTATACAACCATTGTGTGGCTCATTCAGGTACTTCATGGTTCTCATTGATGCATCTACTAGATGGTCACATGTGTGTCTTTTATCCACACGAAACCATGCATTTGCTAAGTTAATTGGTCAAATCATCCAATTACGAGCACATCATCCCGAATATCGAATTCAATCAATTGAATGGACAATGTCTGAATTTTCATCCTATGCCTTCAATGATTATTGTATGGCTCTTGGGATACAAGTTCAACACTGCTCCATATGTTCATACACAAAATGGTTTAGCGAATCTCTTATCAAGAGAATCAAGCTCATTGCACGACCATTACTACAGATTGCAACTTACCAACATCATGTTGGGGTCATGCGATCTTACACGCCGACTTAATACAATTGCGCCCAAGCGCATATCATAGCACTTCCCGCTACAATTAGTGCGTGAAATCCACGGATATTTCCCATCTGCGAAAGTTCGGTTGCGCTACATACGCATCGATCTCACCACCGCAGCGTACCTCAATGGGACCGCACAGAAACTTGGGATCTATGTTGGGTATAAATCACCGTCAATCATAAAATACCTCGAACCCCTAACGGGGACACATTTCTGACCGAGACACGATTGCATATTCAATGAGGAGCATTTCCGGCATTAGGGGAGACAATAAATACCAAACCGAATGCCGTGAAATTAATTGGAATGTTCAAGGCATTCCCGCTCGCACCACGTACTCTGAGATGAACTTCAAATTGAGAAAATTATTCATTTGCAAAACATTGCAAATAATCGCGAGATGCATTTATCGATTATAAAGGTGTCACAAAATCCTATAACCACGCCGTAAATGTGCTCGAAAGAGTGGAGGTACGAAAAATACCACTCAACTCCGATTCAAAATAAGAGGAGAAATACGGCACAAATGGCGGATCTGACTTCTAACAAGCGACAAAGGAAACAAAAGAATGTAAATGCAGATCAACCTCAAGTTGATAGACACCAAAGGATCCTTGAACCCGGATCAACGGTGCACTCAATTCATCGATCACGGGACATCGGAATACCCGACTCAAATGTTTTGGGAAATAACATTGAGTCATCAGGGGTCCAAGAAATTTCTACTAACTATAATGATTCTGGAGAATCATACGATCGTAAGACTACAATTGTCGACATTTATTTCTCCACAACAATTGCAAACAACCTTCAAAATGATCCAGATCCTAAGACCATGGCAGAGTGCAAGCATACTCGGATGGAACCAATGGAAGGATGCAATTCAAGCGGAGTTAGCCTCGCTCAATAAAAGAAATGTATTCACCAATGTGATACATACACCTCCCAAAGTATTCCCTGTTGGTTTCAAATGGGTTTTCGTCCACAAACGGAATGAAAACAATGAGGTGGTGAGATACAAAGCAAGGCTTGTAGCACAAGGGTTCACGCAGAGACCCGGCATTGATTACAATGAAACATATTCTCCAGTAATGAGTGGAATAACATTCCGATATTTAATCTCATTGGCAGTTAAAAATCATCTAGCTTTTCAGTTGATGGATGTAGTGACTGCATATCTTTATGGGTCACTCGATTCGGACATATACATGAAAGTTCCCGATGGAATTTCAATTCCGAATCCAAACGCAAATCGCAATATGTATTGTGTAAAGTTGAACAAGTCTTTATACGGCTTGAAACAGTCAGGTAGAATGTGGTACAACCGACTAAGTGAGTTCCTAACCAAAAAGGGATACTCCAACAATGATGATTGCCCATGTGTATTCATAAAAGATCCTCAACAGATTTTGCATTATATCGTGTATGTTGATGATCTTAATATCATTGGTAACACACAAGATATAGATGAAGCACGCAATCATCTTAAGACGGAATTTGAAATGAAGGATTTGGGTAAAACCAAATTTTGCTTAGGTATACAACTTGAGCACCTTCATACAGGCATTCTAGTACATCAATCAGCCTATGTCCAGAAAATATTGGAGAAATTCAATATGGACAAAGCATATCCATCGAAAACCCCCATGGTTGTTCGATCTCTAGACAGGGAAAAAGATCCATTTAGACCCCGAGATGTCAATGAAGAGATATTGGGACCCGAGGTTCCATATCTCAGTGCTATCGGAGCGCTTATGTACCTTGCAAATTGCACCCGACCGGATATTGCATTTGCGGTAAACCTACTTGCTAGATACAGCGCTACTCCAACCAAAAGACATTGGGTAGGAGTGAAGAATATCCTTAGATATCTTCAAGGCACTAAAGATCTCGGTATATTCTTTCAAAAGAATAAAAATATGGATTTAATAGGATATACAGATGCTGGCTATTTATCAGATCCCCATAATGCCAGATCTCAAACAGGCTTTGTGTTTTTACACGGTGGAACTGCCATCTCTTGGAAGTCTTCGAAACAGACTCTAGTGGCTACATCCACTAATCATTCTGAAATAATTGCATTATATGAAGCATCACGTGAATGTGTATGGCTTCGCAGAATGATTAATCACATACAACAGTCATGTGATATAGGTGCTATTTCATCACCTACCATTATCTATGAAGATAATGCTGCTTGCGTTGTTCAAATGCAAACGGGTTACATAAAGAGTAATATCACAAAACATATTGCACCTAAACTATTTTACCCACATGAATTGCAAGAAAGTGGGGAAATCACTATTCTGCAAACTAAGTCTTGTGATAACCTCGCAGACTTATTTACCAAGTCATTACCAACTTCCGCATTTCAAAAATGTGTTCATGGAATTGGTATGCGAAGACTACGTGATTTGCAGATGTCAGGGGGAGAAATCTCCTAAGACTCAACCCGTTCAGATAAAATATTGTACTCTTTTCCTTTATGAGTTTCTCATCAAGGTTTTTAATGAGGCAATATGACAACATAATCATTAATACATCTCTTTTCCTCACATGGGGTTTAGGAAGATATGAACAGATATATACCATATCAACTTTTTTCCTTAAATTTTCCCACTGGGTTTTAAAGGAGTTTTTCATGACATATCTATTCTATCGGTTCTCCTCATATTTTTCCTACAGGGTTTTTGGAGGAGTTTTTCCAACATGATGAATTAGAAGATCATATGAAGACACATTGGTCAAGGGGGAGTGTTGTGACACAAAATAAAAACTGCACAGCAGTTATGCCCAATGTACAAACAGTTTTGTAACTGACACCCTTTGGTTTATTGGCAACTCTTCATCATGTATATATACATGTACAAAATCAGAATAAACATACTTTTGGTTTTCTCTCAATCTCTTTACAATACAATGAACACCTGAAAACCCGTTTGCGTGGTCACCCCCTGACAATACCGTAATGCTCGCCGTCACACCACTAGTGTGTGCGTGTGTGTGTGTACGCTTAAACGAAGACGCCAATAATTAATTATAAGTTTGGTTGTCGCTAATGTAACCCCCCAAAAAAAGGACGTTACCAAATAATGGCGACAATCTGAACGGTGACAAAAAAACACACACACACACACACACACACACACACGACCGCACGCCATCACGAACACATGCACGCGCGCATATAAATGTGAGCACAAAAACAAGCCATACAGACGCAGTGCGAAACAGAGCATCTCAGAGAGCCGCAGCGGAAACTACTCTTTTTCTTTCAAAAGGAAATGTACAAACTATGTCTTACTTGACAAACTATGTCTTACTTGACAGATTCCGCAAAGCTTTGCAAACATCTTTCTCTAGGCTGCAGCAGATAATTTTAGGATGAACCTATGAACTATGCACAAAAGGAGGTCAGAAAGAAACTGTAAGCACTGCAAAATTTGACTATACACAGTTCCTTGAATCGATGAAACGTTTAGGGGGGATATTGTTATATTCCTCTGTGCTGTACTATACTCTCAAGAATTTTGTCATATGGGCATGCATGACTGAACTCGCAGCAGCTGCAGTTGTTGCTGTACTTCATGCACCACAGCAAATGCCTTGTCGGGGATGTTAACACAGGAATTGCAGTGCTAACTACTCAGTCCACATGTTGTTTTCTTTTGAGACGAAGATTTACATACCAAGTCGCGAGGCATCGCAGTATCGATCCCACAAGTATCTTGAATATGACGAGCATACAATAGGTCAGAACTGACCAAGGCAGAATCCAGAAAATTCTCCAGATAAAAGGACCGGCGGGAAGGAGGGTAGCGTACACTGGAGTCAATACACGAATTACCTAAAGAAACATTTTGTTGCTTGCTCGTAAGTAATCTGTAAATGCAAAAGTTGCAGTATAAGAGCATGGACATTTGGCGTGTGAACTTACCACACAAGCAGGGGCAAGGGGGATGAATGTTAGGTCCTTCTGACGGTCATCAAGCTTGTCATTCAAAATCTGTCCAAATAATTTTCAGCAAGACAGGCATGAATAACAATATTTAGATGAACAAGGTTCAAATTCTGGGCAATTGAACTAGCAATACAACAAACTTTTGGTATGCACAACCAATCAAAACAGAAAATTGATACTTGGGACTATTTCCCAAAGATAATAACAAGATAAAAGGAACAAACTGAAAACCAAATTTCAGTGCATGCCAATCATATGCCCAAATGGAAAATCGCCAACATATTCCTAATATGAATACATAGATGAGTTCCTAAATACTGCTGGACAAAAGGCAATCATTAGAATGCAGCAAAAGATAATACTGTCAGATAATGTTATGGAGCAAGGGGCGATGCAGGCGTGCAAACGGTACCAAGGGTACTGTAGCAGAACATAAACAGTCACCGATAATGTATCGCGTTTTTTTCCATACGTGGTTGATGAGTTTCCTAGGATAAAGAATATTTGGTTAGGTACATTATTTTGGGATTCCTAGGATAAAGAATATTTGGTTAGGTACATTATTTTGGGATTCCTTATCTATCTAGTTATTATTAAGAATATGATCTTATTTATCATGAAGGTTATTTTTAATAGTTGAAAAAATTAGATTGGATTGATAAGTTTCCTTATAGATTATTTATTAGGTGTCAAGTCAAATTGTCCCTATAAAAGGGATAGCATATATCCATTATCAATCAAGCAATGAGATATCAAAAGCTCAACTAAGCCTCTGAGCTTCGCTACCTCGACAGAGAAGAGCCCGTGGCGGTTAGATTAGGGCGAGTACCCTACCCTCGGTCCTCGAACCCGTACTCCAACAGTTATCGCAACATTTGGTATCAGAGCCACCCACTATGGCTTCCGGTGCCGAACTATCTCCCTTCGCCATGTTGAAGGCTCACAACGAAAAGATGATGGTCTCTATTGACAACATGATGACCATCCTCCAAAAAACGTAGGCATTGATGGTCAAGTTTAAGGAGCAGGAGGAGGCGTCGCGTGCCATTGCAATGGTGGCGCTACCAACACCTTCCTCAATGGCGCCACCAACATCACCCCAATGGGCATCGCTGCCTTTGGTTGCACCCCTGGTGCGGTGCCGTTGGAGGAAGGATGTCACTGTCTAGCGGCGATCTTTTCCACACGACCGATCGATGTTGTGCCATAGGCAAAGCGGAGCACAACAACTGAGGGGCCAGCGTCGCCGTTGCGTCCTTCCCGCCACCGTTACATTCCGGGGCAGTAAGGGCATAACTATTGCCCTATGTCGGTTGTCCATACCGCCGACGTCTTCCTCAACGCCACAACATGCTAAGGCGTTTCTTCCTCGAGCGCCATACGTCGAAGTATCATTGATCTTCTCTCAGCGAATCAACGCTTGTACCAGATACACTTGTCAACATGAGTCCATCAAGGACTTCAACCGTGGCCACCACTGTAGCTCGAGGACGAGCTGCCTCGCCACGAGGGGTGTAATGTTATGGAGCAAGACGCAACTCACCGTAGTAGGCGTGTGAACGGCACCAAGGGTATTGCAGCGACGCGCGAAGCACGCTATTTCCCATACGTGGCTAATGAGTTTCCAAGGGTAAAGAATATTTGATTAGATAGATTATTTTGGGATTCCTTATCTATCTAGTTATTGTTAGGAATAAGATCTTATTTATTAGGAAGGTTATTTTTAATAGTTGGAAAGATTAGATTGGATTGATAGGTTACCTTATAGATTATTTCTTAGGCGTTAAGTCGGATTGTCCCTATAAAGGAATAACATGTATCAATTATCAATCAAGCAATAAGAAATCAAAAGTTCAACTAAGCCTCAGAGCATTGCTACCTCGACAGGTAAGAGCTCTACTGATAGTTACATGAGAGTGAGTACCCTACCTCGGACCCGTACCCCAACAGCTACCACAACAGAGAATCACTAACATAAAATTACAAAACCAAGGAGGCAGCAAGAAGGTCCAGGCCGTCATGACCTGGCCAACCCCCAAGACGTTGCGTGTGCTGCATGGCTTTCTGGGCCTTGCGGGGTACTATCGCAAGTTCATCAAGGCTTATGGGGCCTGCACATCTGCTCAAGGAGGGATTCTCGTGGTCACCAGCGGCACAACAGGCCTTCGAGACTCTCAAGACGTCCCTTACGTCTGCACCAATTCTGCAACTTCCAAACTTTACCGCCCGGTTTGTTGTGGAATGTGACACTTTAGGGACGGGACTTGGCACCGCCCTTCACCAAGGCAATGACGCCATCGCCTTCTTCACTCGACCCATCGCAGTCTGTCATCACGCGCTTGCAGCATATAAGCACAAGCTCATTGGATTGGTACGGGCTATGCGGCACCAACGGCCGTATCTTTGGGGGCGTTCATTACTCATCCGCACAAACCATTACAGTTTGAAGTTTTTGTTAGATCAACGCCTCGCGACAATTCCCCAACACCATTGGGTCAGTAAATTGTTTGGCTTTGATTTTTTGGTGGAGTATCGACCAGGACGGCTTAATACGATCGACCATACTATCTCGCCATGACGAGGACATCGACATCTCGTTCGCTTTATCGGCACCGCACTTCGACCTCCTCGAAATCGGCATTGGTGGCTCTTCGCGACCATATCACAGCTGGTGAACTTGGCAATCCTTGGGCGTTGGTGGATGGCCTGGTACTCTTCAACCGGCATTTCTATATTCCGCCAAACTCAACCCTTCTTTGGGACGTCCTCATCGCCGCCCATGACGTTGCTCATGAGGGCATCAAGCTGAGCCGCGAGCCGCGACACACACTGCTGGCTCGGTCGGTGGTGCAAGATTATGTTCGGGCATGTACGACATGCCAACGCAATAAGACGGAGCATCTCCAACCCGCGGGGCTACTACAGTCCTTGCCAATTCCTTCTCACATGTGGGAGGATAGTACCATGGATTTCATCGAGGGCCTCCCTCGGGTCGGCGACAAGCCCGTCATCCTGACAGTGGTGGACTGCTTCTCTAAGTATGCCCATTTCATTCCATTGGCACAACCTTACTCGGTGGAATCAGTGGCCCGCGTATTCTTTTTCGACATTGTGTCTCCATGGCATACCCGCTTCTATTGTCTCGGATAGGAATCCTGTGTTCACATCAGTTTTTTGGCGGGAACTCTTCCGGGCGTCCGGCTCTCAGTTACACCTTCTGCATTTCATCATCAGTCCGATGGACAGTTGGAAGCCGTCAACATGGTCATCGCCATATACCTACGATGCATGACCGGTGATCGTCCCCGTCAGTGGGTCCGCTGGCTTCCATGGGTGGAATATTGCTACAATATGTCCACTCATTCCGCTCTCAAGGACACACCATTCCACATCGTCTATGGACATGAGCCTCCCTCTATCCGCACCTACGAAGAGGGCGATGTTCGCAATGTGGCCATAGATGCCACCCTTTAGGCCCGAGACGACTTTCTTGCCGACGTACAACACCGGCTCCAGCAGGCTCAACAACATGACAAACTATACTATGACAAAAACATTGTGCCCTCGCCTTTGCCATTAGCGATTGGGTGTGGCGGCGGCTTCACCATTGGCTGGCCGCCTCATTGGGGGCTGCTCCTAAAGGAAACCTTGCTCCCATGTTCTACGGGACATACCGTATCATCACCAAGATTGACTCTGTCGCTTATCGCCTCCTCCTACCAGCTCGTGCACGAATCCATGATGTCTTCCATGTCTATCTTCTTAAAAAGTATCATGGGACTCGCCTAATCAACTGCCACCTCTTCCTGTTTTGCTTCACGGGAAAGTGATACCTACACCGGAAAAGGCTATTCGTGTTCGCCTTTCTCAGGGTGTTCGTCAAATTTTGATTCAGTGGCAAGGGCAGCCAGTGTCGGCTGCTTCCTAGGAGGACTTGGGTTCTTTTCACCGGGGCTACCAATCCTTTCAGCTCGAGGACGAGCTGTTCGTCGGGAGGGGGGTTAACCTGCCCCACAAGGTCCCAGTCCAACCGGCGGCAACCTAGGGCGCCCCGGTCCAACCGGTCGACAGCCTAGGTCCCGGTCCAACCGGTGTTTACTTTGCTTGCAAGTTAGGATAAGATCCTTAAGATCAGATTTGTTGCGATCCTTCCGATCTCTTTATTTGGAAGTTTAGATTTGTAAGTCTCTATTTAAAGGGAGAAGATCAAGGAATAAAGCAAACATGATTAGTATCTCTAATCTTCCTTCTCTAGCTCTATCTCTTCCACCGGCCGAACCACCCTCCTCCCTGCGCTTCCATCTACCGAAGCGGCGAAGCCCCTATGCCACCTTGCACGTGCTCCACCCACGACACGGCTCCCAGGCGCAAGCCCGGGGCTAAACCTCCCTAGGCACATACCTATCCCATACGCTCACTTCCCAAAGCACGTCACAGTAATAAAACCAATGTCTACTAACCAAATTAAAACATAGTGTTTTGTGTGCATGTATGCATATTAACCTTTTTAACTCGGAAATAGCTTCAAATCTTATTGCCATTTATTTATTTATTTGAAGTATCAAAATGGCATAGGCCCTATAGCTTGCAATGCTATTAAAATCAAGATACACATGTAACAGATGAAGTAAATTATCAGCACATCACCTGCTTACATAGGTCTTCCAAAAACTCTGAATAAGCAACTGGTTTTATCTCATTAAATTTTGCAAGGAAAGAATGCTTGATAGCATCAATAAGTACTTCACACATAAATACCAAGGAGGCATTCTGCAGTGAGAAAATAAATAAATAATGTGATATTGCTTCTGAAAACATTAAGTCTCTGACCACGAGAAGAAAAGATAACCACAAAAATATTGAACTTACAATAAGAAAACTGTCAAACCATGGTCCCTCTGCTTCCAAGATATTTTGAGCAAGTACAAACAGTAGAAAGGCTGTGATGTGAAATCTCTCAATGATGTCTGCAAAATTTAATATTAAAACCAACTGAGCTGCAGCTTCATATCAACAATTATCAAGAATTAAGCATTATAGAAAAAAATAACTGGGGCTAAATGTAGAGCACAATGCTAATTGAACACTACAACATAAAAACAGAGTAATTATTTTGAGTTGCTTGAAACCAAGGATCACAATTTCTTACCAGAACAACATGAAAATGGCCTACAAGTTTTTTCTAGAACATGAATGAATATCCAACATGTCTAGTTTAGTTACCAGTTACCACCAAAGAAATCTATGTAGACAATTTATTTACAAATTCCAACTCAGCACTATTCCTCATACCTAAGGAGCTGAAGTGCTGAACACATTAAGTAGCTTGACTGCAACAGTAAGAAATACATGAAAAAAAACTCATAAATTCATGCAATGAAGCAAAATTAAATTTAAAAGGATAAACCAAACAAGAAAAGAATGGTGAATACAATTATACAAAAGCATATTCAGAATCATGAAAATGTGAAAATCATAAGCACACTCACCATAGTATACCAGATTGTGAAGGTTCTCTTTGCTAACACGCTTAAATACATTGCTTTTAATCTCGGCAAAATTGCTGGACACCAAAAGAGCCAACAGTGCATTGTTGTGGGCGATAATACATGTTGACAGGGTGATAGCCTGAGCTAACAGGACAAATGAATGGACAAGTATAGCTTCTTAAGGAAATCAATTGTAGAAAAATATCAAATAGAAGCAGCAGCAAGAATACAAGTAAACCTGTACTGTAATTGGAAGTTGGACAAACTGATGTTAAATAAAACTCAAATCACTGACTTCAATTGAAACTAATGGTAACCCAATGGCTACAAGATCTATACTGTGAGCTTATAATCAGGTGGATAAGTGTGTATCAGTGTATGGATTTGACTAATTTTAGTTTGAATTGCATTTGTCATGGGAAAAAAATCAACAACAAGAATTTATAGAATGTAAATAAATTACCCGAAGGTAAAATAAGAAGAAATATAAGCTAATGCAATTTGCTGCAAAGGATATCAAATGCAACGACAGCAATAGCCTCATCCAAAAGGAACTGCATCAGTTCAAATGTAACATTATCTGCTGAACATGTTGATAGCCCCTCAGCTGAGTTGAACAAAACTTGCAACACATCCTCACCAAATGATTGACAGAGTTTGTCAAAGATCTAAAAAGAAAACAAATGGTTAACTGTGCTTACTAATAATGGGCATACATTTCAAAAAACACTTTGCTAACCTCTAGCACGTTGTATACCACATACAGTTTGATTGTGCCCTGGCCACGAATGACATGGTAAATCAGGCTAATATCTGACACAAAAAACAAATTGTGGGTGAATTAACAAATGTGTGTAGGATATCCTTTTAGTTTAGCAAAATCCGGGGCAACCTATCATTTGCAAAGAAACAACTCCTAGGGCTAGTACTACAAAGCATCCATAATCTGATAAATCAGCAGCATTTGGGCGCAGAAACTGCCTGTCAGAAATACATAGATAAATAAGTACACAAGTCAATGTCACCACAAATGAAGGATTAAACTGGAAAGAGTGGCTTGTACAACAAAAATGGGAAATGCCAATAAACGGAAGAAAAGTCACTTAACACTACAAGCACTTAGTGCAGCAGAATATGAAATCATGAACAGTAAATAATTTGCCAGGATTTCTTGCACTGGTTATAGTCATACGGATATCATAAACGTATACCACCTAAACATCGGCTTATCAGTCTACTCTTTGAGTTTCAAAAAGAAAAAGGAAAAAAGGAGAGAAAAGGACAACCTATCAACTAAGTCGATATTGGCAATTGATGATACCAAACATAAACTAGTCACTTAACTAGAATAGTAGCAAATAAATAAAACCTTCACTTATCTTGTCAAACTATACACTTTCAAACCAAGGTAACATTATATCATTATAGGGAAAAATGGTGAGAGACATGGTCGAGGAAATGCACATTTCCATGGGTTAAATCAGAAACTTAACAAGCAGTTCGCTTATTTTTGCACAGTTACTATTGCATTTCAGAATTGAGATCATGTCAACTCAAATATATATAAATTCTCAACAACAAAAAATAGAATTTATACAAGAAAGAGTAATCCTGTAAATCTCCAAAACATGCTGAGATCCTCTTTGGGAGCACTTAACTTCTCATAGAAGCTAGCTAGTTTCTCAGAAAAGCTGCGGTCGACGGGCTTAAGATTTTCAACATAAAAGGGCTAAGCTTATCTTTTTCAAGGATGTGCAAAAGCTTTGCACATCTTTCCATTAAGACGAAGAAAACCGATACCAATCAGCTGTTACATGGTGAATGAAAACCACATGAACGGCGAGAAATGCTATAATACACGACCAACAGGAGAAAAGCTGAATGATACTAATGGCCGTCACACCTGAAAAAACAAGTGACGGTGAATAGTGGAGAGACCGAAAATAGGGTGGTGGTGAAACTACTCCTGCTCAGCGGGCGCCTCCAGACCAGTTGTATCTGTCATGAGCCAATGGCGGTGTTCGTCGATAATACGTTGGAGCAGCTGATCGATAGTAGCAGCGACATTCTTGAAAATCCTTTGGTTGCGCTCCTTCCAGATCATCCAAGAGACAAGAATTATGCACGAATCAATGTCCTTCCTGCGTTGCTTTGGTGCGGAGTTTCGCGGCAATCCAATGATCTTATAGTGTTGGCTGGCCAATAGGAACTGGGCATAGTGATCCGACCTGAAGTAGGAAACACGCCCATACTTGTGCTGTCACCGCGCATCCAACCGGAAGGTGATCGATGGTCTCATGTTCGTGCCCGTAGAAGATACAAACACCTTGGTTTTCCGATCCTCGACGCTGGAGGCGATCGGCTGTCCAACAGCGTCGACGGATCACTAGCAAAATGAAGATTTTGCATTTGAGTGGTGCTCGCGCTTTCCAAATGGCCTCGGCGCATGGAAACCTTAGCGAGCCTATGAAGAATGCTCTGTAAGCCGATTTCGAGGAGTAGCAACTCGAGGGTTCCCACCGCCAAAGAACCGAGTCAACCTTTCCCTGTGTTAACTGGATTGATTGTAATGCATCCCATAACCGGAGGAATTCCGATATGTTAACAGCCTCTGGCCGATCCGATATGTCCAATATCCAAGTATCGTTTGACATGACGTGAGCTACCATTCTTTTCTTCCATCTTGGCAATGGACGACGCCAAGCCATGAATAGAGTGGCCATCCAGCCAACGGTCCTCCCAAAACAAAGATTTCTCGCCGTTCCCAACTCTGACCGAAATCGAAGCATGCAACATGTTTTCCTCCGCTCGGTTGGTTTGGGTGTGCAATCTCCCCCAAGGGCTCGCCGACCAAGACCGTAGCGGCCAATACTAGCGGATGCGAAGGGCCCGTCCAAGCACGACCAGGTTGGGTAAGCCAAGCCCCCCAAGATGGAGAGGGCGGCAAACTGAAGATCAGGCCACTAAACAATGCCCACCTGTGGCATTCTATGATCCTTTCCAAAGAAAAGCTCGACGCCTCTTATCGATTTCTTTGATTACCGACCAAGGGGATCGAGGGCCATGAAAGTGTACACCGGCATAGCAGACAGCACCGCCTGAACCATTATAGGCCTTCCCCCTATTAGGGAGGGCTTAAAGCTTTGAACTTCTGGTAGCTTTAAGTTTAAGCAGAAGCCTCCCAAACAGGCCCAATAGATATCCTAAGGCCAGTTCAACAAGTCATCCTCAGGTTCAATTGTTGGTAACAAAAAAAAATGTGATTTAAATCCTTAATGGTATCCCTTTGAACAACAAAATTATAAAATTAGATATAATCAAGCGTAATCGAAATTTACAAAAATATATTACAGAATGTTGGCTCAATGCCAACATGTTGCCATACATCACTTCAGTCAATTTTTGTTTGATGTGATACAGAACGACTGAACGAGAGTATTAGTATGCACTTCATCTAGTTTACAGAAGCACCGTCAACCCACCTGGTTTTCAGCACCCGCCAGACTGTCATTACAATTCTTGCAGGCATAATGGTGAGCAAAGACAGAAAGGAATCCAAGCAGACAAAGAATCCTGCGACAATTAGCTGCAGCATTTTATCACAATCAAATATCACCCAATCAAATCAAAGAAATGCACAATAACGCCTGGAAACATAAAAAATAATGGTACTAAATGATCTACTGTATCCATTTGTCAGGATCGAATCAGATTATTGTGCAATCACTGCAATTAGCACCAGAAACATTATATGCACACATAGTCAATACATGTGGAGATAGAGTGGATAGCCTCTTCAACTGTATGTCTGAATATGTTACGATGCAGATATATTGTGATTCTGATAAGGATGGCAGATCTTACAAATACATTAAAAAGAACACTAGGGTTGGATGCCAGTTCATTTTTGCATATTTCGGTCAATATCAGAATCTGGTTACTTAACTTGTAGTATCGTACAACACCATGGGGATATATCACATTATCACCCCGTATCATATAGAATAGTAGTACTTACAGATGAGCCTACCTCTGTCACAAAGTTACTTTGTTACTCGATTATCGCATTTTCTTCAATTATCACGTTTTGACTCTAAATGATATGTTTATGCATAATACATTTTGAACCTATTTGATAAATAAATGTTGCGCTTGTTAGAGATATATATGTTAGAGATATATGTACCACTGTGTTATTCCTCATTGTTATGAGGGGTTATTTGCATATTGTACTTGTATATATATATTGGCCCTTTGGCCCCCTGATAATACAAGTTGCTATTCTAACATGGCTTCAGATAGCGGATTTCTTCACAAAAGCTCAGACTCGAGCGCAGCACCGCTTCTACCTCTCCAAACTCAGTATTGTTGATCCACCATGAGTTTGAGGGGGGGTGTTAGAGATATATATGTTAGAGATATATGTACTACTGTGTTATTCCTCATTGTTATGAGAGGTTATTTGCATATTGTATTTGTCTATATATACTGGCCATTTGACCCCCTGATAATACAAGTTGCTATTCTAACAGCGCTCATGTTATCACAATTTAATTATCAGATAGTTTTTTTTTGTTTGACTACATTTGATTTGTCTATAGGTGGTAAATTTTAAAATTACTACCTAAAACCTTTAGATATCTTTATAATATGGTAATCAGTTCCATTCTTTAGTTAATTTTCAAATACTGACGAGAATCACATCCACTTATACAAATCCATAAGCTAACCAGGATCTGAATTAATCCATATTCACTTCCAGTTAAAATATGTGGTGAGTAACATGGTTTCATCAATATGCCAACTGCAGTATATTAGAATCACTTCCAGCAAAGTTGGCAAACTAAGTTACCAATAAACTAGGATGGTACTAGAATTCCAAATATTCTCATGTAAGTGCAGATGTATACCCGTTCACATCTCCATGGCACATGAAACATAGTGTTGTAGACCCGCTGTCGCTTCTTCTCATTACCCGCCGAAATTGTGCTTCTGAGTGCATTGCCGCCATACAATTCTCCAAGGAAGTATCTGAATGGTGAGTTGTCAATGCGTTCGACTTCTGCAGTATCATAGTAGTTGGAAAGAGGTGTAAATGTATATCTTGGACTTCTCAAGTTAATATGCAAATAGCTCATCTAACTAGATGTAAAATATGAAAGTCATCTGCTACCACTGCAATGCAATAAAGATTAGGAGCTGGAGCATAAAAATTTGCAAATCCACATAATGGTAATCACAAACAAAAAAATGCACAGTTTCCCTAATAGAAATGCATAACTGTGAAAGACATACTCCGCTTTGCTGCTTTAAATATATTTAGATCCAACTTTTCTAAGAATTAATATTTAGACCTGTTTGATCTTGAGTTATATTGCTGAGGTTTGAAGTGAGCACATAGAAACTCAGTGCATCTTTATGTTCTTGTTTTAAAAAACTAGTACCTGAAATTGGAAGAAGGTAATAATATGTTTTTGGGAGCTGCTCTCATAAAAGTTACAAATTTGCCCACTAAAGCCATGGTGCCAGAGTTCTTTATAAAGTCTAAACCACACTGCTTTATAGTTCTGATCAGCTCTTCTACATTTAATCATATATACAAAGAGAAGTACTACAGGACGCTATACCGTCGGAATCGATTTCGACAGTATAGCTCCAGCTCCTCCGGCTGCCCTCCTCTCCTCCCTCTCCCTCACCTCCACTGCCTCCCTCCGCCGCCGCCGCGCCGGTTGCAGCTCTGCGCGCCTCCTCCGCCGCCGCCACCCCCACCACCCCCTGCGGCCGGCAGTGAGCTCGCCGCCTCGCCGCGCCGCAGGCTCCAACCTCCCCCTCCCCCGCTGGCCACCCTGCCCAACCTAACATTCTCTCGGCCCTCGCCTCGCTGTCCCGCCCATCGTCTGCTGCCGCCGTCCACCGTCGGGCCACCACCACCCCGGAATCCCTCTACAACCAGGGGGCGCAGAGAACCCGTCCGAAAGCGGCGGCACCACCACTCCTCTCGCCGGACCTTGTCACACCTCTCCGTCCTTCTTCATCGCAGGTACAGAGAGAGAGAGAATTGAAGGTGGGGGCGTTGAAATGCTTTGATCCAATGGTGAGATGCTATCCCGTTGTTTTGGAGAAAAACGCTACAGCGTTTTCTAGCCTTTTTCTATACAAAACCCATCAAGAAAGGACCTTACGTATACCCCAACAAAAACAGTTTGAGACTGTTTCGTTTTTCCAGACCTAATGCTCTTAGGATATGCTGGGACAGAATTCGCAATTGACGCATTCTATTTTAAAATTCATAAGATTCATAAGAAAGAGAATGGAGCTACACCATATCTCAAGAATTTCCATTCAGCATCGGTGAAACGACTGTCACATAATAAAAAAGAGATAACACACTAAAATTTTTAGCTCAAATACAAATGAACAGCGAGATCTGTACCTCCGAGAATGTTGATATTCTCCTTCATGAACTTTTCCCAGTCCAACGACTCCTCCTTCTCCAGCTTCTTCACGCCACCGCTCGCCTCAGGTCGCCACGCCGCGGCCGTCACCTCCGCCACCGCAGCGCTCTCCCGTGTGCTGCTTCCGCAGCTGCTGGTCGCATCCTCCGCAGACGCCGCCACCATCCTCCCGTTCCCGGAGACGCTCCTTTGCCTCAGCTCCACCCCAACGTACGTCACGCAGCTCGCGGACCTCTCCGCGTCCGAGCTCTCGCACGCCTTCTCCACCACGGACCTCAGATCCGTGATCTTGAACCCCGCGGTAGCATCGCTGCCGTCCCCGCGCGGCTCCTCCTCCTCGATCGGTTGGCTCCGGAACCCCCGCTTGCGCTTGGAGCGTCTCCTGCGTCGGCGCTGGCCATCGGAGGTGATCTCGGGGAGGGAGCGCGGGGATAGGTCGTCGGCGAGGAGCTCGAAGGAGGGCTGGCAGCCTCCAGATCGGAGTGACATGGGCGGCGTTCCGTCGCGAACCCTAGGCGTGGACGTCGCCGCGCGCGCGGCGGCGAGGAACGGACGCGGGGGGGGGGGGGGCGCTTTTGGTCGATTATTCTTTTTCGTTGCGAACGAATGGAAGGAGGATTGACAAAGTCGGTAAGGGCGTCTCTGGTTATCTTAATCGTCTTTTGCTTGTCATGGCATTTAAAATTTTAGTTGTATATCTTGTACGAGAGTAAGAGATAATTTTATCACGTAAAATATTATAAATGATGAGTGTGCAAGAGGATAAATTATAATAAAAATAAATAATTTTATATATAGATTATTAGAGATATTATCTCTAAAATTATCTGTAAATGAGTTAAAACTTTGATAAACAATCTTAAAAAATAAACTCTTGTACATACCTTTATACCCTGTTAGTTCCAGGTCAACAGGGCGACACTCGAATTATGTAACAAGGGATACTCACATTCAGAAAGCGGGAAAAGACACCATTTTGTAGCGTCGAAATCCCGATCCATATTTCAGTAACAAATTCCACGTCGATTGTACAACCCTTTTGAAAAGTATGTACAAATATATATTCATTTTTGAATAAAATATACCACTTAGATACAGTATAAGTCTCGACTACCTTATACATTCTGCCAAGAAAATAAAATGAGCGAACTGCCATAGTCGCCCCCGCGTAACGATCAAACACCAAATAATTTTACTTTACACATGCATCCATGGAGAGAGAGAATCATTTGGAACGCTGTGGGCTATGGAGGCGGCCGCTGTGGGCAGCACGCGGCGCCCGCCGTGTTGCCGTCATTGGTGCAGCAAGAAGGCCCGGGCCCCGACAGCGACCTCGCCGCGCGAGCGCCCGCACCGTGCCTGCGCACCCCGCCCGGCCCCGTCCTCGCCGCGCGCGCATCGTGCGCGGCTGCCGCGGCGACCAAGGCCAGAACCAGCAGCAGCTTGCCCATCGAACTCGACGATGCAGCGCGGACACCCATGGCTAAGTCAGTCCGGCAGCTTGTGTCACGCGTAACCGAGGCGTGTTCTCTCTTTTTGTTTTTTTTCCCTCGAGAGTCGAGAGTTGAGAGTACGTACCTTTGCCGTTTGATGAGCGGCGGTGTGCCACGTATGAAGGTGTATATATATATAGGTGAGGCCGTGAGGGGAAAGCGTGTGCATGGAAATGGGACGCGAATTTCCAGGGTTCGTGTGGTTTTTCTTAGGCCAGGGGTTCGTGTGCTTCCGCGCGCGAAGTTTGCATGAAGTTTCTACGGGCGTTTTGCGGCAGCACGACTGCAGAAGCTGAAGCAGTTGGTGGGCGAATGTACGCGCGCTGGTACTTGTGCGGCATTTTCACGGAATCGTCCCAGAGGACGGCGGCAGTGGAGTCGTGGGCCAACAGACACGCGAGGAGGAGAAGAAGAAGAGGAGGAGTATTCGTGCACTTTTCTACCTCAGACTGCGCCGATCCGGGCCAAAAGTCCCAAACCCGACGCGACCCAGCAGCCCAGCACCGATAACCTCTTAGAGAGCCGACTGCCGAGCTAGCCAGGTGGGCTCAGTTGGCAGAAGAACCGGAGTAGCTCGGGCCGAACAGGACAGCCTAGTGCCGAACACTTCTGCCTTCTGGTCATGAGTCCGGCCTGTCTAGCTGAACCTGATCGGCTAATCTTGCCTGGCCGGCGTGACCGCGTGACAACAAGTATATGGTTCTTCGCACATTTCCGCATGCACATCTAGCCTGAGATTACCGGTTAAGTGACCAACCCCTTTTTTTTATAAGGGCTTTAAAATGAGAGAGAGCCAGGCACAATATCATCTTTACTGAATCTAGCTTATTTTGTGCCTGTTATGCCTCTCATATATTATATCACGAAAATCAAATACCACACAATTTGAGGCCCTCTTTTATGCATGGTCATGACTCGTGTCTCTCACGACGACGGTCATCGATAGAATACTACTAGTATATATCTATGTAGATCGCGTGCATGTGCTATCACGATAGCCACACTAACATGCATGATTAATTAGGTCTCGCCATGTCTCATTATGCTGCTAGTACTGTACCGGTTGGTCAAAAGGCATGGTATTTGCATGCAAGAAAAACATTTTTTAGTCGGCAAGGGACCCTGGGCACCACAATTTGAAAATTAAGGCTCGAGACTCCAGAGAGAAATTAGTGCCCCGGCAGTCTTAACCTTGCAACGGAGAAACAAACACTTGAAATTTTTTTTATCTATCACATTTTCTTACCGTTTAATTAATATTCTATAGGTCAGATTGTCTCTTTCTAAAATATACAAAAGTAAATATAGGTGAACCCTACGAATACAAAAAAAATCTAAAATAGACAAAAATAAATATAGATGAATCCTACAAATACAAAACAAATAGAATTAAATGTTACAGTAAAGTTATGTTAAAATTGCACATCACTTGATACTGTAATTTTAGGATTAATACTGTTAGACAAAAATAAATATAGGTGAACTCTAAAAATAAAAATAAAAATAAATAGAATTAAAAGTTACAGTAAAGTTGTGCTAAAATTACACATCATTTGATACTGTAATTTTAGACTAATATTGTATAATTATAGATGACTAATAAAAAAATGGAGAACTAAAAATTAGCAGTCCGCTGGAGTTATTGCACGACAATCAGTACATGCAAGTGCACCCCCGCCCGCCCTGTCGTCTACCACGCATAAAGCATAAGCATCGGCTGAGCAGAGTCCGCGGCTTTGAGTTTGGCAAAAGTAGCAAATAGCAAATAAACAAACTTATATATATATATATATATATAGAGAGAGAGATACACACACTTTTGTTAGTTATTAGTCGCCTGATAATTTTTTTAACCCAGCCATCTATAATTACACAGTACTAAATTTAAAATTACATTACCAAATAACGTGTAATTTTAGCATAATTTTAATGTAACTTTTAGTTCTATTTTTTTGTATTTGTAGAGTTCATTTATATTTATTTATATCTAGTTTAGATTTTTTTTATTTGTAGAGTTTATCTAGATTTACTTTTATCTAGTTTAGAATTTACAAAGTAACTGAATTTTTTAAAAATCAGACAACTATAACTCCCAAGCCCCCTAATCCTCGCACGCCCCCTTAATCCTCCCACCGAAACATGCATGAAGGAGGGGACACACCCGCATGCAGATATTGTATTCTCTGTAGAAAAGCTAGAGGAATCTACCGATCTCATCCTTGGGTACGTAGGTTAGTTCGCCGGCATTTGGCATGCTTAGCCCCTACTCAATCTAAAGAAAGAACTGTAACACGGCATTGCAGTACTCATTGGGTGCTAGCAAGCGCATCAACAATAGTTTTATTTTTTTAATTTGTTATTAAGAGAAAAGAGTATTCAATCTAATATAAATAAATAAACACTCCAATAAATTATTTTTTTACCTTGTATCTAATAAGTTTTTAGGTAACAAGCAAGTCTCTAATAGCTATTTTGTTATTTCTTATGTTTTGGTACCAACAACTTGCTTACTCCTTCATCTAGAAACAAACTCACCTTCTCTCGTAACCATCTCTCATCCGCATCACTTAAAAACTGATGTATTCATCCATTAGTAACAAGTGACTTCTTCATCTAGAAACAAACTCACCTTCTCTCGTAACCATCTCTCATCCACATCACTTAAAAACTAATGTATTCATCCATTAGTAACAAGTGACATGCATGGATAATTGCAGATACTCTAATCGATGGCCTGCACATTAATCAAAAACCAACATATTCATGTTACTGTAGCAGGCACGCACTGCGTTGTGGACCCTAACTAAAGTCGATCGCCAACGTACATTGGATTATATATATAATTAGCCTGAGATCGGTGCATGCTCGAAAGGAAGAATTAGATCATGATGATTGAAGGCACACGAGTGTCATCATATTCTTCCATGGCCGACTCTCACTAACCGCGGAAGGCTAGCTACTTGGCCTGGCGTCCGTCCGTCCGTCCGTCCGTCGCGGAGGTGGAAGAAGTGCGGCTACAGTTAACGTGTGGCATCCACCAGATTGCCGCGAGTATGGCTGAAGCGGCGTCCACCGGATTGCCGCGAGTATGGCTGAAGCGGCGCGTGCACGGCGCGATCAGAGCTGAGTCGCGCGTGTTGCGATCGACGTCGGTGCTGAAGCTTTATGTGTAATTAGAACGCGCAAAGCGCACGAGAAGAGAAGAGAAGAGTTATTTACTAGCACGATGAAGAAAAATTAACAATGCAACGCGCACGAGCAGAGAAGCTTGATCACTGCTTTGCAAATTAAAGGTAACGGGAAAATGAGCGCACAATAAAAAATAATGGTACTAAATGATCTACTGTATCCATTTGTCAGGATCGAATCAGATTATTGTGCAATCACTGCAATTAGCACCAGAAACATTATATGCACACATAGTCAATACATGTGGAGATAGACTGGATAGACTCTTCAACTGTACGCCTGAATATGTTACGATGCAGATATATTGTGATTCATATACGCATAAATAATCATGTACGCATTGACTCACCATCATAGAACTTATTAAACGCAAAATATGACAGCTGCTCGACGATCACAACATGCATATACGCATATAATCATATATGCATGCTTCAAGCATGGCACGGAGTTATGCTACCCCCGCCCCCCTACCGACCAGCCGGACGGGAAGGCACGCACGGATGCAGGTGGCCGCTGCCCGGCGGCCCATAGTTGCTACAATTCGAGTGACTGGAGCCGGGGACCGTCGTGAACACGCCGCCGGCCGCCGCCGGCCGAGGCTGACTTGCAGTGTTTGCGTCGCCTGCAGGGCCATTAGGCAGAGGTCCGCCGGGCTCGTCCGCCGCATAGGCAGGGCGGAAATGGAACGCAGACGCCAGCAACACCAGCAGCGTTGCTGCTGCCACCGCATGGTCTTTCTTAATCCCTGCAACTGCCATAGCTAGTGAGATTGACAAGCTAATTAACTAAATTAGTATTATGCAATCTAGCTAGCTAGCTAGCTAGCTTTCTAGCTGCACTTGGGACTTGGCAGTAGGAGAACTAAGCAGAGCTGTTTGCCCCGCCCTATGGCTAACAGGGTCAGTGAGGTGTGCATTTATACAGAGAGAATGCCCGGCCCGGCCGAGAAGAAACAAGCGGCTAATGCAAACGACGAGTGATGCATGTTCGGCTTAGCAGAGAGTACGGGGCTTTGTGTTTGCGGCAAAAGTAGCAAACCCAATAAACAACGCTTCTGTTAGATCTGATTTTTTTTTTTTCAAACTCAAGTATTTACAATCGCACGATATTAAGTTTAAAATTACACTAATAAGTGATGTACAATTTTAGTACAATTTTACTGTAACTGTTAGTTTTATTTATTTTTGTATTTGTAGAGTTCACCTAGATTTACCTTTTAGATATTTTTATTTTGTTTTGTTTTTGTTTTTTAAAGTTCGCCAAGATATACTTTTGTTTACTTTAGAATATTTTTTGTTAATTTGTTTTTGTATTTGTAGGTACTATTTAGGTTTACTTTTGTCTAGTTTACAATTTTTTTGATAAAAAAATAGAAACTATAGGATGATGATCCAATGGCTTAAAAAGACCAACATGCAAGCAGAGAGTCCTTTTTTTTTTTTGCAAGGTGCATATCTATGAAAATGGTTTAAATGTTCCAACGTGGGAAAATCATGAGTGTGTGAGTTCCCAAAAAATACCAATAAAGGGAAGGGTATGTTCTTATAGCCATCCAAAAAATTGAAACCCAAATTCAATTGCATTTGTGAGATACGAAAAAGATAAATATTTAGTGAACATTGCGCAATCACTATTCACAAAGTATTATTGGTCTTTTTTTTCATATCTCGAAAATGAGATCGAATTTGATATTAAAATTTCGCAGAGAGAACATGCCCTCCACTATATCTAGAATTGTTTGGATTTTTTTTAATATTTTAATACCTGATTTTCACGCGTTTGCAACTATAAAATTGTGATCATCGGTCACACCGAAACATGCACGAACCCGCAGACATATCGTTTCATGTCCGGTTAGGTCCCGAGAATATTCTGTAAGAGAAAAGCTAGAAGAATCTATCTTAAGAAACGAATTGTTTATACATTTCAGATGTACTAGCTACGTACGTTGTGGTGCGTTCATTACTATACTGAGTTTGATGAGCTTTTTTTTTTTTGGCCTCGCGAAGAAGAGTTTGATGAGCTAACTTTAGTGGTCAGATCTCGATGGATCCCACTCCCTCCTCTCCGCCCCCACTTCTCTGCTCTGCTCCGCGCGCCTTGACGAATTAAGATATGTTATATTTACTTAATTGATAAATAATTACATTCGTGAGATATTTTGTACCAACACACGAGCACTTAACTAGTGTGTGTGTGTGATGTTAGTCTATTGGAACATGCTCGTTTTTGTTTCTCACATAATTTGCTTAACTGAAGCATGGGTACTTAGAATTACATATACATTTGGAAATTTACAGTATACCTGTAACCCCGAAAGTGTCTCGAACCTATTGCTCCAAAAATGCAGTTACCATTTCGCTCCATTCTTCGAAATGTCATAACTAAACACGTGTTTTTTAGCAGTACAAAAATTATGATGCTAGATTTGTCCCATTTGCTCGCTGTTATTGGCATTGACAACATTTTCCTTGCCTTTTTATTCTCTTTTCACGTCTTACTTTTGTCTTGTGTAATTGGAGCAGGATATCAATGCCTTAATAATTTCATTCGAGGGCTTCATGAACTCGCCAACAGCTAGCCATTCCGCCCACTTCCAGTGCTGATGTGACCGTCATCAGTATCTACGGTTCTATCTTACTTCTGTTAATTGCTTCCCTGTATATGTTGTCTATATTCTTACTAGCTCTGCTGCCTTCTCTTGAACCCTTCTCATTTTATCTGGGTGTGGACTGTGGAGACATCTGATCTGTAAGTCAAATGTCATAAAGGTAGTGTTGTCATCAGTATGTTTGTTTGAAAGGTTGTCCATAAAAAAATGTCATGTGATTGTACTTAATTGGTCTCCCATCTTCTTGTTGTATTAGACCTTTGTTACTGCCCTCTTACATGTAACTCTTCACATCCATGGTGCATAAGGCTACTTCTAACATATCAAATGTTTTGGAACGACTTGAATTGCTGACGAAGATGATGGTTCGGCTTTAGAACTTCTTGGATTGCTAATTAATGAAGGTGATGGTTTGTAAATAGTGATCATGATTCAATCTCTCCATGCTACATTAATTAAATAAATCATTGATCAGGCCACACGTGAAGTGACTGATGGAGAGAATCTCAGACAGTGGCCGTTCAAGGATTCCTCAGTTGTAAACGATCGAATTGATAAATGGAACACCAGATTCCGATCGCAGTTCGCCGTTGGATGTTTCCATGGTCGACGGGTTTGACGGCGCATGCAGCTAAGCGCGCGTGACCTTCTAGTAAGAAACATAACTGCAGCTGGTGTTTTACCCTTAATTTGCACGCGTTAATTGCTGCATGGTCGAAAAAAGAATAGTACGAATGATGAAGAATAACGTGAAAAAGGTGTCAATCGTCTCAGTCTGTTAATTAGACAACTGCTTTGCAAATGTTATATATGGGAAAGAAAGAGTGGTTGATGCATGCACATGGCTCTCTGTCAGTCCCCAACTTTTAGTTTTGTCTTTCACCTTTCTTTTAAGGGGAAAAAAACTATTAACACCCATGTAAGTCACCTATGTTTTTAATTTGTTCTCCATATCTAATTATCATTTACTTAACCCCCCCCTCTCTAATAAGTTAAGTTGGCGTGTAAATACCATCCCTGTCCGTATTCTTAGAACTATTTCTCATGATTTTCTGTATCTTTGGCGCTTATTTTAGTGGTGTTGATTCTTGTTTCAACGATACTAATGCTGATTCCTATTATTTAGGTGATTTCAGTAGTTGTAATAGTTAATTTCATTGCTAATGTTTTATTGTTGAAATCGTGTATTACAAAGAGCGAAATAACTCAAATCATTGAAACAAATATTGGAGCCACTTAAAAGTACTAAAATCAATGAAACAAATGCTAAAAATAATTAAAACTATGGTAAAATAGTGCGAACATACGATCTAGGAGAGGTATTTGCAAGCTGATCTAACTTATAGAGGTAAAGTAAATGAAAACGAGATACATGGGATAAATTAAAAAAGTAGGTGACTCGTAGAAATGTTTATGAATTTTCCCCCCTCTTTTAATTACCTGAAGGTGGAATGTGAGACTAACAAAAAAAACTCCTACATGAACAGGCCATAATCTATCGTGAGTACTTCGTAACGGCCGTCGTCTTTCCGTACATGCATGCACATACATATATAGATGGTCATTAAAATTAAGATCGATCACAGCTAGATCTGCTACAATTACTTGAGTGCACAACCTGTGTGCACCCAATTTGTGCGCATGCCTGTATCTCTCACTCGTATTCATCTTGAAAGTTGGGGTAACTCATCTGAATTAGCATCGAAAGATGGGGCAAAAGAATTTTAAAAATTGTGAACCATGCATGAATGCATGTTTGCTCAATCACCATTGCTCCTGATAGATGATGAAGTGCCATAGCAATAATTAATTAATCGCAAGTAAAGGGGGATAAAGATCAAGCTAGTCCGGCTAATTAGAAAGGATAGATAGATTATGATAGTTATTGACATATCACAAATACATACATATATAGGCATGCAGAGACCATGCACATGACTTGCAGTCGGCATGCATGGAGCATATCAGTCATGCTTTACCCTTACTAGAAGTCAACACGCACCATTTAGCTTGTCTGTTGCATGTGGGTGGCAAGCTTGCAATCGAACCTATTTCATTTTGAACATTAGGATTTAACGTAGCATGGCGCATTAGCCACATATGCGCAAAACAAAAGAAGAATGTAACAAATAGCAAATCCATATTTGTGTGAAAGCTCACCATCTTTCATTCTAACTTGTACACATCGCTAAGTATAGTGTAGCCAAAACACTAAGAGCTGAGAACACGAATGCGTAGACTCTGCCAGATCTTGTCTATTAAGAGGACCCCTAGGTAGCTAGTTTGATAAGTACTTTACATGAGTCCCGATATGAAACTAAGAACTAGTTGATAATCTAAGAGGTGGTTTCATGTCAAGACAACCAAAATTAAATTAACAATCCGACTACGTTGCTTCTGGTGTACCTTTGGAATGTTTGTACGTGGTGGTTTCATCTTAACACGTCACTAAATCTAAGGTTATTGATAGGCACAGCAACCACTACTACAGAACACGTCATCACAGACGGTTCGGAACCGTCATCACAGACGGTTTCCGAACCGTCTATATTTATCGTCTGTGATAACAAGCGATTACTACAGACGGTTCAAAACCGTCTGTGATAACACTTATCACGAGCGGTTTTTAACGTTACGTTAAAACCGTCGTGATAATCACTTATCACGAGCGGTTTACGTTAAAAACCGTCTGTGATAATCACTTATCACAGACGGTTTTTAAAGAAAACCGTCTGTGATAAGAGATTATCATAGACGGTTTTCGTTAAAAACCGTCTGTGATATGTCTAGTATCACAGACGGTTTTCTTTAAAAACCGTCTGTGATAAGTGGTTATCACAGACGGTTTTTAAAGTAAACCGTCTGTGATATGTCTAGTATCACAGACGGTTTCTTTAAAGCTATTACCACAGACGGTTTTATGTTGAAACCGTCTGTGGTAATAGTCTTCACTGCACAGTTTCAACATAAAACCGTCGTGGTATGCTGGCGACCCTAGCTACATTGTTTCTTGTTTTTGGCCACCTCGAGAATTGCTAGCCATGCCCTCTGAAAACAAGCATGTACAAAAAACAGATACATCGCAGAGAATCAATTGTTGACAACTCAAATTTACCATTACTCAAAATAAATTAATAAAGATCGAATTTGTTGAAGTATTTTTGCTATAGTTGTACAATTGGATTACAATTAAATCAATTGTTTGCGTGAATCTCTGGGTCGGCGATGGAGTGAAACTCTCCTTTGTTAACTATTTCGTCATGATAAAGGTGCATAGGCGCCTCGAACTTCCACGAGCTCTTGCATAGCGAGTCCATATAAATCTATTATCAAACCCTGCCGCTAGGTCAAGAAAAAATGGTAAGGATATATATTTGAATTTACAATTACAAAAAAATTATTTCGAGATTGACAAACCTCCGGATTCTTCATCTTAGCACTAATGATTTGCTGCATATGATGGCAAACGTAGAATGCACATAGCTCATCATTTTTTTTTGTCAAGACCTTTGCAAAAATAGAATTACATATGTACGTATAGTCATTGAAGACAAATTTTTATGAAGTATGATATATATAGGATTATTGTGTTGTAGCGCGTCTGGAAATTTAGTCTGTGTGTTAGTTGGTATTGGATCCATTGTATCTTCCTTGTTGGCTAACATAGGAGATGAGCGAACTACATAATTGAAAAAGTTATCCTCGGGCATTTCAAACGAAGGAAGACTACAATAGAGTTATGTATGGAGGAAATGATCATACTTGTCGAGTATTCCTTGCAGAATGCTGAAGTCGTGATCGTTTCTGACTAGGGAATCAAGATATATCACAGTGTTCCTCTTGGGTATAATGACTAAAAGGATCAATGGTACCTACTCATGTATGTCGCTATAACTATTAAACCTAAGTTAAAATGAAATTTGAATAGCAAATAGTGAAGCACTTACCCCGGTTGTAGGGCACCGGTATGTAGTCCTTGCGATTACGAAGAAGCAATGGCGTCGTTATATAGTTCTCGGCGAAGGTCGCGTGCGCTTGGATGGTTTGCATAGATACCACGTGTGGGTCGAGGAAACCACGGTTCTCGCCCTTCGGGCATTTTTCATCATGTATCTATACATAAGCAATGAGTTGCGATATTTATCGGTATTACATGAATGTAGAACTTGATTGTACACACTTACGATGTCCAACATCGTAGAAGCGGCGTCGAGGGCTTCGAGATTGAATAGGTTGAATAAGTCGTTGAACCCCACCACGAAGTTGCGGCCGTTGAAGAAATGCTCATCCTTGTATGCGGACGGTGATTCGATGATCGCACCCTTCTTTGCGGTATTCCGCAAGTACCGAACATGCAAAGCGACAAGCAAATCCAGCGTGGGCTAATTGTGCGTTAGAGCACAAGCGGTTTTCGATGGAGTACTTCCCGCTTACGGGACTTGGGAGGCGGCTTAATGTTCGTCGATTTCGATTTGGCCTTAACGATTGGCGGCGTCTTCTGCGAGGCGACTCGGGAACCGATCTGATATGCGCTTTTGTTGTTCCTTGGCGTCTTCTCCACGGAACCGATGAGGTGGCCTTCGAGGCGAAATATGAGGTGGAGTCATGGAGGTTCCGTTGGAGAGGAATGGTCTGTCGAGATTGCGGCCTTCTTTGGGTCGGGGCGATGTCCGTCTTGGGCCCTTGGATAAAAGCGTACGGCATCCCCTAGTGTTGTGATCTCTTCGTTGGGCGAATGTCCGGCGGGACGGCCATGAAATGTTGATGTACCATGTCCACCTCCACCCTTGCGTAACCATGCGCCACACGGACACCATCTTTGCATTGCTCCTTCTGGTATGGATGCACCATCCCCCTTGACCTCAATAGGAATGGACCCAACTAACCTCGGTTGGAGCTTGCGGCCGTCGGCTCCTACAAAACGATACGCAATTAGCTAAGGCGTCCTATAGGTCTATCTTTGGTGCATTCCATAGATGTACATTACCTTGATCTTCGTCTATCGGTAATTGGTCGTCGTCACGTTCAAAATTATGCGTGGACGCGACACTACTCCGATGTCGAGGAGGACTGGTTCCGCAATAACGGGCGGCTTATGCATCGGTTGCGGAGTACTTGATTCGATTGATCCCGCAAACTTGCTATCTGTCCTGAAATTACGCTTAAGCGGTTCCAAGCGATTGTCGTACTCGGCCTTGGATCTCTTCCTACTTCTATACATGAAGTAGTCGTCTGCGAATCCATGTACCCAAGGTACGTTAACCCCTTGCCTCGCGTGCGACCGGGTGCTCCTTGTTTCCTAGGGCCGTAGATAGTATATCCTTCTCCCTGTGTTCTTGGAAGGAGCCTTCGGAAGTTTGGGCAATCAATTCACGCTGCAAGAGGTCATCATGTTATTATAGTCACTATTAAGTTATGGACTTGTAAACAAGTAGGTAGTTCGACATATTTACCACACGTTGGGACACTTCACAGTCCGCGGGTTTGGGAAAGTGACGCCATCGAGCGAGACTTTGCCTCGCTTTTAACGAGTGCACGGAGCGCGGTGTGTGATATCGAAATAGATTCTCCTCCTCCGCCTCCCATTGCGCGGATTTAGCCGCGTACCAGTGATGCCGAGTGCGTGGGGTGAGTGTTTCGTGCTGGATTGCTTTATGCGCCGCACTTTGCTCCTTAAATTCATCCGTCGTCTTCATAGCCACAAAGGCGTTCCATGTTTCCCGCGTCAAGAATGGAAACTTCGTGAAGGGCGTCTCACTCTTGTTCACGTACTGCGTGACAAGAACGCTCTTGAAGGTCCTCCACGCGTGACACATGGAGAGCAAGGCATGCCGTTCGACGCGATTCATGTGTGTTTCTGGGATAGTGAACCTGCTTGAAAGGTCTTCCCACAGCACGCGTCTCTGATCTTTTGTCAGAGACTTCCACTTTGGTATGGTGATAGGGACCTTTTCCCTTGCAAGTATCCCGCAGATGGTCGGAATCTCGCCACGATCTTGGGGACTCATAGGGACCCTAACGTCAGCGACCTCCGTGATGGTCGATCGGCCCGTGAGCAATTTCGATATTCCTCTACCATCTCTCTTATGTATCTCATGGCGTCGGTGTGGCGGCGAAGACGGCGCCTCTGCCATGTCCGGCGTCGGTGGCGGCGAAGACGGTGCCTCGCCATCTCGCTTACTTCCTATCTATATAAGTTACGTACGCAATTATTACATAGTATATAATATATGGGAAATTGCATAGTACTTCCTATCTATATAAGTTACGTACGCATTTATCACAAGATGTGGCTTTCCATTCCTATCATCATAAATAATACAAAATGTCAACACAGACAACCACAAAATGCGAAACAAACTAAGCACACAAAAGATAGCCCAGACAGACCCAACACAGACGGTTCCTTGAAAAGGTTGTATTACAACCTGTCTGTCAATCTCTTTTGTGTTTTTAGCTATATTTGATTTTTGGAGTGGCAAATAGTTGATGTCCATAACCAGCCAATGAAGTACTACTTGACTTAGTGATTTAGTTGTCTCTTTCCTTCTTTTAGGTTTCAGATTTCCTAACTTTTTATCACTCTGTAGGTTTTCAGACATGTTCATTCCAAATATTGATGTACATGTGATCGCTTTGTTGAGCAATTTGAGTGCCCAGGGTATTTAATTACATTGGCAAGGTACTTGACTTTTTTTTCCTTTTTTAATGCTTGCTTAGTTGTGATCAATTGCACTTATCATTTCTTTTGGAGATGAATTGGACACTTAGGCAACACCTTTGAACGCATCCCGAAAACTTAAATTGTTTTGTTCTTGAATGTGCGTAGCTAGATCACAAAAAGACACCTCAATGGCCAATTGAATAGATATATAGAGGTAGCGTTGCATTTGGAAGTGTAGCATGCAAAAGGAACACACGAGATTAATTCAAGCCGATTTGACATGATTAAAACTTGCAAGAAATTGTACTATTTAGTCTTTAGGTATAGGCCACCATGTAAAAGCATAACCTATAAATAAGCAACACCTATTTGGATTGCGAAAAATATCTTTGGGTTACCTTCGCAACAATTCAATAATCAATGAAAAGAAAAGGAACAAAATCGATGCAATCAATTCTGAGTTCATAACAACTATCGTTGCCTAAAAAGCGGAGGAACTATTGGTCAATAACACCGATCGAAGAGAAAAGCATTGTTCGTGACTCTAGATATTTTCACTTGTGCATACATGGCGCCACCTATTGTAATATGATGAAGTCTCTATAAATATGGAATTGGCCAAAAAAACTAAAGCGAGACAGATTGAAAAACCTTTTTTTTGTCGCAACCTATTGTAACATCATGAAGTCTTTATAAATATGGGCTGGCCAAAAAAACTAAGGTAGCCATACTATCAAATAATCCGAGAAGATACATGGTATAGACCTAATACATTGTGTCATCGATTTTAGACAAGTGCAACTTGCGGATTAAATACCGATTATATGGTTGCAAATCAATAGTTCTACTAAGTGTGGTACTTGATTGAATACCGTGCGTGGCGGTGGCGGAGGTGGCGGGCTCGGGAGGCGCCGGGTCGGGAGGCGCCGGTCGGGAGGAGAGGCGCGGGGGGAGGCGCCGGGTCGGGAGGAGCGCGCCGGGTCTGGGAGGCGTTCGAGACGAGGCGGCCGGGCTCGAGGCGCCGGTCGGGGAGGAGGGGCGCCGGGGTCGGGAGGCGGCGAGAGGGCGTTCGAGACGATAGGGTTAGATCAAAACCCTATCGTCTTCGAACCATACCATATATATAACACGCATCACGACGGTTCTAGAGGAAATGCAGCGATGTTGAAACTATCACGACGGTTTCCCAAGAACCGTATGTGATGTTTAGGCATCACTGACGGTTCTTGGGAAACCGTGCGTGATGTTCAACATCACGAGCGGTTCCCTCTAGAACCGCTCTGCGTGATGTTAAACATCACGAGCGGTTCTAGAGGAAACCGTGCGTGATGTTGAACTATCACGACGGTTTCCCAAGAAGAAAATGCGTGATGCGTGTTGCCTATATATGTCACGGACGCATGTCAATTTTCCTAAGATCATTATACAAAAATCATCAAATTAAGATTCTGATGGTTCCAAGTTGGAGCTACCAAAGTTATGCTGAATGTTATACAGAAGGCGCAGTTTTTGGATGAACTTCCAAGATGGCGCAGTTTTTGGATGAACTTCCAAGATGGTGTTTTTAGCATTAGTTAATTATAATGTAAAGCCCAAAAGTTTAGCAAGATTTAAAACATGCTAGGCAAAAAAAAAAAGGAAAAAGGAACAGACAACAAGAATTCCAAAAAGCTACACGAATATCTCAATGGAAAAGTTATTGGCATATCGTGCAATAGTATGTTCAAAATGACTCCAAGAGAGAACCTACCCAATGAAGTGAAGTCGTAGAAGGGCTGTATCCTAAGGAAGATAGACCTATCTGGTAACCTGCTGCACTGTTGGATAAGCAGTATGATGACAAGTTTGAGTTCAAAAGTTCATATCTAATTCAACTCAACATTACCATGAATATCCACATTGACATCAATATTAAAGATCACAAGTCCATAACACAACACATGACAATGGAATAAATAAATTAATTACAATGGAGTAATTAAATTCTTAATTAAAATACAGCCCTTCATGATGATCGACGCGCATATAGCTAGCTTCCTCACTGGGTTCTTCCTCGAGCCTGATGCCGTCTCCGAAAGGTGGCAACTCGTCAAATTGATTGTATTCTTCCTCGTCCACTACATTCTCAACTCCGACAATCCTCCTTTTTCCATGAAGAACTACGTGGCGCTTCTTATTTGCCGGGTCGGTTACATAGAAGACTTGAACAACTTGGTTAGCTTGACGAATGGTTCGTCTTTGTATCCGACACGTTCGAGGTCCACGGTAGTGACGCCGTACTTGTCGACCTTCACCTGTGGGAGATGGACCCAACGACACCGAAATAGGGGGATCTTGAAAAGCACGTAGTCGATCTCCCATATCTCCTCTATTTGCCCATAGTACGAGCTCCTCAAACCCATCGATGATGAATGCATCTATCACGGACCATTGCTTACGACTTTGTGCTCTTCCTATCCGAGTTTGCCGTATAAAATGTGTACCCATTTATGTCGTATCCTTGCCATGTGACAATTGTAAAATGTGGCCCTCTTGCCAACCATAGCGTATCATCACTTGATGACCTCCGAGTGATTCACACCTTTAACCATTCGTTGAACCGAGCGGTTGTGCTCTCGTGATCCAAACCTCCGACCGGTGCGGATTACGTTGGCGTACCATGTCTTTGTGCTCGTCGATGTATGGGGACACTTGGGTCATGTGTTGCAAGACCGTGAAATGGGCTTGAGCGTGCGTATCGGATCGGGAGTGATTGATTTCCTTCCGATGGTCCGATACCATCCAGTCTCCCCTCATGACGAGATAGAGGCACACCAATCGGATCCACGAGCCATGTAGTCGACGCAGAACTCAATGACCTCTTAGTTGCATAACCTTCGATGATCTGCCCTCGGTCGAGATCGATTCCGACGTAGGACTTGAGAATTCCCATGTACCTCTCGAGCGGGTACATATGGCGTAGAAACACAGGGCGCATATCTTTATCTCTTTCACAAGGTGAACAATGAGATGGACCATGATATCGAAAAATGACGGAGGGAAATACATCTCAAGATGACACGAGTCGTCACTACCTCGGCTGCAGAGCATCTAGTCCTTGGGGATCGATGACCTTCGAGCAATTGAGTTGAAGAAATAACACGACCTCAAGATTGCCACTCGGACCTTGTTCGGCAAGATACTCCTAATTGCAACAGAAGCATTTGTGTCATCAAGACACGACAATCATGCGACTTCATACCAATTAATTTCAAATCTTGCATAGAAACAAGTTTCTTAATGTTAGCGGAGTAACCAGACGGGACTTTCACACCGTGCAAGCTCGCACGATTCATTTCTCTCGGCCTTGGGCGAGTGTAGCAAATTTGGGGAAGGTACGTTCGTCTGTGATCGGTCTCTTTCGGTGCTAACTCGGTCCTTATGTTCATATCGACCAAGTCACGCCGTGCGTTAACACCATCCTTTGTTTTGCCACTAATGTTCAAAGAAGAGACCAATCAAGCTATCACATACATTCTTCTCACGTGCATAACGTCGATGCAAAGGCCGAACTTCTAAGTACTCCCAATAAGGCAAGTCCCAAAAATTGACCGCTTCTTCGGATGTTCTTCTCACGGGTTCTTAATTTACGTCCCTTCCCAAGCACAACATCGATATCCTTAACCATATCATAGACATCTTTCCCACTAAAAGCCCTTGAAGTCGAACCGTCTTCCTTATTTCCGTCGAATTGTTTCTTCATCTTGCGGTATGGGTGACTCCTCGGAAGGAACCTACGGTGGCGATATACGATTTTTGCGAGTTGTTGACCATACACTCTCCGTAGCATCTAAGCGGTGCGGATGAGCTTTGGCTCCTTTTGTATCAAGCCCGACAGTTACCAAGGCGGGAAAATCATTGATGGTGCGAGAACAACATGGCGCGTAAAGTGAAGTTCTCTCGTTTATACGCATCCCATACTGCACCCTTCATTCCACAAGTATCACAAGATCTTCCGGCAATGGTGCTAGGTACACATCAATATCATTCCCAGTTGCTTGGCCCTTGGATAAGTAGTGACATCAAAATGTACTTCCGCTTCATCTGAGCCAAGGAGGAAGGTTGTACATACATAGATTCACGGGCAGTGCTATGTCGGTTGCTCATGTTACCGAAAGGATTCATTCCATCCGTACTCAACCCTAACCTTATGTTCCTCGGTTCCGCACCGAACTCTTCAAGCTCGATCGAAGTTTCTCCACCGCGTAATCGGCAGGTGTCTTAGCTTTCCATCTCTCTTACGCTCCTCGAGTGCCAACGCAGCAATCTTGCCTCCTTTGGGTTCGCAAATAAGCGCTTCAAGCGTGGGATTATAGGTAGATACCACAACATCTTAGCAGGAGGTCCTTGCTTCACCTTAGCGATATTTTGGCGCTTGTATCGGGATGCTTTGCACACGGACAATAATGCATGTCTGCATACTCTTTACTGTAGAGGATACAATCGTTCGGACATGCATGTATTCTTTCTACTTCCATTCCCAATGGGCAAATAACCTTCTTTGCTTGATAGGTGGTCTTTGGGCAACACGTTTCCCTCGGAAGGATGTCCGCTAGGAGACCTAACAACGCCGTGAAACTCTTATCGGACCAACTATTGCTTGCCTTCAATTTCAGCAGTTCAAGCACGGTTGACAACCTTGTGTATTCCGGCTGCGGCCGGGAACAAAGGTCTCACCGAGTCCTCCTTAAGCCCTCGAATTTACAAAACACTCTCTCCTCTGTAGTTCTCTTACGCATCGCGTAGCATCCGATCCAGTTGTCATCGTGCCCCTATCCTCATCAAAAGCACAGTCCACATCCGGCAAATCGTTGACTTTCTCGGCGATGTCGTCATTATTAACTTCTGGTATAATCTGCTCTTCACCGTGACTGGTCCAACATGTATACCCTTTTTTGAAACCCCTTGAATCAAGTGCGCTTCGATCTGCGCGCGTTGTTAAACATCTTGATTACGCAATCAATGCACTGACAATTACATAAAATTTATCCCTTCTTCAACATATCACCTTTCGTGGCTCTTCTAAAAGCAACCACGCCATTAATGTAATCTTGACTCACACGGTTCACACCGTACATCCGATTCGATCCATCTACAATACGCATGTAACAAATTAGTGTCAAATTGATTAGCGATTAATTTATAGCAAACGAAAATGTGCAATATAAACTCATTCTCCAACATTTGTATCTAAGGTTATTGAAAGAAAACTCTTCACTAGTTATGTACCACACGCGGTGGCATAGCGTAGCCATGCCTACGGCCACAACCATGATCCCTACCTCTCGACACCGATATCTATCTCAATTGAACAATCATGCAACCCAAATATAGGCATCACCTCATACAACACTTATTAACCTAAAATACGGAACCAGTAAATGCAATATTGCTTGACCCAAACCCCACGTCATGTGAACCGGTGTGTAAATTTTATTTTTAAGCCAATTAATTATCCTAACTCAAATTTTAGTGATTATTAGACCTAATTCAATTTTATAAAGTTACCACTCCTAAGTCAAATTTTAGTTCATTAGTTATAAGGTTTCAAAACTAAGATTTGCAGGGCTAATATTATTTATTCCAACATTGACGGTGCAAGATCATGTGCTCATACCAGTATTAGAGGAGGAGCCGCAGGGTGGAGGAGCTAGCGAGGAAGTGGCGCCTACTTAGACACTGATCTGGATATGTCTTTCTAAGTGGCTCTCTTGGAGCGGTAGAACACTGTGTGATGAGGAGCTAGAGGCGAGGAAGTGGCGCAGTTGGAGGAGCTAGGCAGGAAGTGGCGCTGGAGCGGTAGACACCTGGCAGATGAGGAGCTAGGCGAGGAAGTGGCGCGAGTTGGAGGAGCTAGGGCAGGAAGTGGCGCTGAGCGGTATACACAATGTGATGAGGAGCTAGGCGAGGAAGGAAGTGGTAGACACTGTAGCGATGCGGCAGAGGAATGTCTCGGCTCAATTTATATGAAGCACAGGAAATCACAGACGGTTCTATTTGAACCAAATGCAGCGATAAACAATATCACGAGCGGTTACGAAATATAACCGTCGTGATATACCTGACAGTTCTATTTGAGAACCGTCGTGATAATGCCCATCACGCAGCGGTTCTATTTCGTAACCGTCTGCGTGATGGGCCCAACGCGCCAAAGATAGCCCAGACAGACCCAACACAGACGGTTCCAAAGGAACCGTCTGTGATGGGCCGTCTGCTATAGCCTCTTTTGTAGTAGTGAACGAAATGCCAACAACATGATATTTTTCAATATTCAGTACATATTTATGAAAGCACAAACCTTAAATCTAAGTAATCTTTGGATAATGGGTGTTCAAATCAAAATAGACAATTAGCGGGCATTAGTTAAAAAAATACCTCACTTGTAAGAAGGTAATGTATTGCAGTAGGAAAGTACGTAGTCTGCCAGTGCTGAAATTCGAAGAGCAATCGTTAACACAACATGTAAGCATATTGCAAACAAATGATCTGCATCACGAACAATTAGTATGTCTCATGTTAGCTTTCTCTTATCTGATATCTGACTACAACGAGAGGATCCATGTATTTTTTATGAAATATAAAGAAGGTTATGAAATAGAAATAAGGTACCATAAATGAATATGTCAAAGGCACAATATTTACCAATAACATATTGGGAGTGTACCAGCATTTTTTTATTGTATCTGAACTTATGAAGCAAAAGATGGAGAATTCCATGAAACAACACTATGCAAAATAAATATTTGTGTTGTCAGTGTGATATATTCCACTAATAGTCAAAATGAGTGTGTAAAAATATGTTCATATAGAAGGAAACCAATTGATGCCTACTTTTATGGATGACCATATTGAAGATAAATGCATGGACGTTTTTCTTTTTAAAGATGAATAGAAGCATAAATTCTCATCTGAAGTGGTACATTTTACTATTCAAGAGTTTTGTGTTCTAAATAGGATTATAGTTTGAGAAGAATATATGCCAAAGTGAATCTATTAGGGACAACAGACAATTCCTTAGATAGAAGTAATCTGACCTACGAATTCACGACCACAAATCAAAACATTTATTGGAGAATATAATAGATGGAAGTGTGGTTCAGCCTAAGCATAACCTTTCAGTATCTACATACGTAATTCAGAAGTCTTTTATGCATGCATATTATATAAGTGAAATATAACCTGAGGAAGTAAGCACAAATACGGCATGCAATAGAGCAAAAGACGCTACAATTTTTTCATATAAAAAATATGTTGTCTATAAGTATAAAAAATGTAAATCGGTAAGAATGAACTTAAAAATCAATAAATGAGGTATGTGTAATTGTGTACAACCTTACTAATACTGTTAACCACAATCACATATTTCCTTCATCTTGAAGGTACTAACTATTATGTTTGTACCTTTTAGTTCGTGAACAAAAGATAAAGTGCAGAATATGATATATATGTAAGTGGACTACTCCACGTTTACGCATGACGTATCCTATTCCACAAAAGAATACTTTGTAGATTTTTTTTAATCCTCTAAATATTCGGAACGCTAAAAAAGCTATAAGATACACGTGCAAATTGAAATAACAGCTAAAAGGATGTCCCCCAAGAAAATGAAAGTCACATGGTGCGGCTAGTTTAATTAGGAAAAATAAATATCCAAAGAAAGGCAAACTCTAAGTACTGTTGAAGGTCTCGTCATCTACATGGTTGGTCTACAAAATTGGTACCTCTAAATTATTTGGATGAAGTCTGTCGAGAACATCAAGGCAAATGGCAACTACTCGAGTTAACCGAACTCTTTGTCTCAATGTCACACTCTAACTGAAGGCCACACACAATACTCGAAATGAAGTAATGCTTTTTAACCTTTTTTTTGTAGGATCTAACATATCTTAAATAAAACTTGACAAATTAGGATGTAACATAGGATTTAACGTAGCATAGCGCATAAGTCACATCTGCGCAAAAACAAAAAGGTGAATATCTTAAATAAAACATGACAAATGAGATCTCATGTGAGCAACCGTTTAGTTACAAATAAAACACATGAGCACTGTAGGTAGCGAGTGGTATTCGTAGTTCCAAAATGATATTAATCCACAATACTATGAACACTGAGAAAGATAAATGCACTGGGAAGAGGAGCTATTAAGAATAGATAACTTTGCCAGCAACTAATTAGTAATATTGATCAAACGACTTTGCTTCATCAAAAGTAGATGTTTGAGACACACCATCAGTTTATTGAGGTGGGGAACATTTATCTTCAGCTACAGAAAAAATAAGAACACGCAAAGAATTAAAGAGGCATGTTATATTTTACCTTCCCTCATTCTTGCAGGACAAAATCCTCTGAGTTTGTTGCGCTCCTCTCTACTGATATAACTCTGTAAGAAACAAAGAAAAAATCAATCCAGTGAGTAAAACTGAGATGACACCAAAATGGAAGGATGAGCTATAGAAACAACGATGCTCATATGTTATCCAACAGACACGTTCAAAAGATTGTTATTCTCATTTTTCATTACAACTTCTCAACATACAGCTAGTATCATCATAGCAACCTATCTGAATTTTATTTGCCAAGAATTATTGCTGATGCTAACTAAAGCACACAAAAATACTAGCCAAATACATCTCAGGACCAAGTGACTGACAATTATGGGTAAATAATCCCATACGCTTATTTGTCACCAAATTTAGATTGTTATGAATTAAATAAAATGAATCATCCCCGCCTCTCGTTCCCATGCATCCCTCTCCCTTCTCTGCCTCCCTCCCTCTTCACCCGCCGCCCCTGGCTCTCCCTCTCCCGCCGCATCTTAGGCCCCGCGTCTGCTCCCTCTCTTCTTTAATTTGTTATCGTCAGATGGTAACCTAGAAGCCGAGCAAACGCGAGAATGGAGAACCGCCTCGCACGAAACGAAAGCAAAGAAGAGCACTGCACCAAGCCCAAACAATCAGATCGAAGAAAATAAGCAGGGGCCGCACAAAATCCCCAAATAAGGAGAGGCTGGAGGACGCTCAACCAAGCAGGGCCGGGCTTTACCCGGCTGCCACCGTGACCGCCACGACTACCGCTTCGGCCTTGCTTCCTCCGCTGTGCTCTTTGTGCCCCACCACTTCCGCCTAAGACCCACCAGCGAAGCAAGGAGGATAGAGGAGGGTGCGTTGCTTTCTCCACCAAACGGTGTCGCGCCCCTTCCATGTGCGGTGGAGGAAGGGGCGGGAGGTGGAGGGGAAGAGGACTCTGCACGGGACGGAAGGAGAAGGGGCGGGAGGTGGAAGGGAAGAGGACTCTGCACGGGACGGAAGGAGAAGGATCAGACACGGGGCATGAGATGCGGTAGGGGATGGAGAAGCAAGGGGCAACAGGTGGAGAGGTTGGGAGGCGGAGAAGAGAGAGGGAGGGAGGGGAATGGGACGCCGAGAGAGAGAGAGAGAGGAACTGCGGCGGGGGAGGGACAAGCAAGGGGCGGTGGGTGGAGAGGGAGGGAGGTAGAGAAGGAAGAGGGAGGGGATCGAGACGCTGAGAGGGAGAGGGGCGCGACCTCGCAGCGTTGGAGGGTGGACCGGCGGCGGAGAAAGGGACGCGAGGCGAAGGGGAAGAAGAGAGCGGCGGCAGGCTCGATGGAGCGAGGACACGGGAGGATAGGGACAGACGGGGATAAGGTTTTCCCATTAGAGGCTCGTCCGCGTGATCTCGGTCGTCCGATGACAAGCCGACATGTGAAACTTTTTTGCCGACGTGTGCCGCGTTGCTGGGCGGCCTTTCCACCTGCTATTAAGGTTAGTAATATATAAACCATACAAGTAATAGGCATAATTGACTTACCATCATGTCATACATATATGCAAACTCGATAAAAACACAAAATATGACAAGTTGTTCGCGCGACAACATCGATCCCAACATGCATAATACTCGTATAATCATATATGTGTATGCATGCAGGCATGATGCATGTACCGCGCCTACCGGATCACCGTAGTCTCCCGGGGTCACTTGGTTGGCATCTAATTTGGATTCGAATCCTCTATTCTTAAATACGTTATGTCGGAGGACAAGTCTTATCCATCTAATCCAGCGTTTTTTTTTACAGACATGCAGCTAGCTAGTGACCGTCGCCGGGACAAGCGCACATAGTTGGTACAATTCGAGGGCAAGTGGCCCCGCTTCCACAAGCCGCCGGCCGGGAGCGGGAGCGGGGGCGGGGGCGGAGGCGTGGTATTGTCCTAATTAACTTCGACTCGTGGAGAAGTGGTATTAATTGTCCTAGCTAACCCGTACGTATACACTAGTACCCGAAGAGCTAATTAAGGAGTGAACCCAAAAGACCTATGCCCCAATGGCATATAGCTAGCGGCCAAACAGTGGGTTTTTAATCTACGGAGTAGTTAGAGAAACTTATAATGTCTAACTAGTGTCGCTGGCAAAGCAAATGGCTCACATGAGCAAGAAAGAGATCGATATATATTTCTCTAACCTCAGCCTGTGCGGTGTGTCCTTTTTCTTATTATGTTCTGGATTCGTTTGTGTACTTGGTGCGTACGTGTACAAGTTAGAATGTTTGTTCGTTCGTTCGTTCGTTCGTTCCCACGCGCAAGGATCATAGCATGTGGTCCCCGAAAGCAGCAGGCTTCCTCCACCAAAGTGCATATGCCTTTATACTACAATAATCACTACGTAATGCATGTAATCAAGATGGAACTTACAGAGCAATGCACCTGAAGATTCTGAGACGTTTAACTTGTAAAAACTATTTTTAGTTACTAGAATCCGTTTGTCCTTGCTAGTTTTGGCTTGAGCATATATATCGACTTAGAAGCTTAAGTTAGAACATATAGACCAATACGAACCAGAAACATATTTCAGGACGCGCATTCAGATGTTCCAAGCCCATAAGCACTGGACTTGTTGTCCTAGTCAGCAATTTCAAGGGTCATGTCTCACCAACCAAAGCAGTGCATTGCATTGCATGCCCATTTCGGTAAAACCAATTGGTCACGCAAACTGCGGAAAAATATTAGGAAATTGTACCTTATTTCTATGTACATCTTGTTTGGTACCTTATTTTTCTGTGCATCTTGCTTGGTTATCCTATCGAAATTCTTTCACACTCCAGATGTAGACGGTCTCGATCTCTTTGCTCCAGTTGGCGTGGAGCCTGATGCTATCGTGGAGCCTGATGACGGAACTCCGCCTTGCACTTCCGGTTCACTTGAGGCAGCCGCACACTACTACAAAATAGGCCATAGAAGACGCCTCATCATAGACGGTTCTTGGAAACCGTCTGTGATAAATTAATCACAGACGGTTCCAAGACGAACCGTCTGTGGTATGTCACTATCACAGACGGTTCTAGAGAACCGTCTGTGAAGCATCACAGACGGTTCTAACCACGAACCGTCTGTGATTTTAGGGTTTTACCATGGTTTGAATTTTTTTTCCTTACTCTCTGATTTTACCATGGCTTGGATTTTTACTTACTCTTCGAATTTACCATGGCTTGGATTTTTACCATGGTTTAGGGTTTTCCTTACTCTCTGATTTTACCATGGCAACCAATACTCTGCCGTGGTAGGGTTTGGCAGCCAATACTCTGCCGCGGTAGGGTTTGGTAGCCAATACTCTGCCGCGGTAGGGTTTAGGTAGCCAATCCACTGTCGCGGTAGGGTTTGGGCAGCCAATATTCTGCCGCGGTAGGGTAATCCAAACCCTTTGCCATCTCCATCTCCCCCTTTGCCATCTCCATCTCCTCCTTTGCCATTTCTCCTCCTCTGTCATTTCTCCTCTGGCCTCCCCTCCCGCGGCCTCCTCCACCTCCTCTACCTCGCCCCAGCCTCATCGCCGCCGGCCTCCCACGACCTCGTCGCCGCCGGCCTCCCACGACCTCGTCGCCCCCGGCCTCCTCTACTTCGTCGCCCCCGGCCTCCTCTACTTCGCCGCAGGCCTCCTCCACCTTGCCCCGGCCTCATCGTCGCCGCCCTCCCATGACCTCGTCACCCCAGCCTCTCACGACCTCACTCTCTCTACTCCCCCCTTTTGCTATGTGATGTAGATTACTACTGTGATGTGTTAGTACTCTGTGAATTGTTTGAGTTGATGCTCTTGTGATGTGGGTGATGCATGTCGTGTTGTTTTCAAATGCTCGTGAATGGATTGAGTTGTCTTGTGATGCTCGCTATTGTGGGAAAGCTAGCGAAATCCAAAAATCAATATCAGATTCATTCGTGAGGCTCCATGCGAAGTGAAAATCCGTTTTCGTTTTTTTTTTTTGCCATAGAAAAAACTATCACAGACGGTTCTAAACAAGAATCGTTTGTGATAGTTACTATCCTGACGGTTCTTGTTTAGAACAAATCGCGAAAATAGAATATCACGACGGTTCTATTCACGAACCGTCGTGAAAATAGACTATCACGAGCGGTTCGAGAATAGAAAATGCAGCGATATCTGTTTCACGCAGCGGTTCGTGAATAGAACCGTTTAACGAACTATCACGAGCGGTTCTATTCACGAACCGCTGCAGTGATAGTCGCTATCCTGACGGTTCGTGAATAGAACCGCTGCGTGATAGCATTTTCATGACGATTAAAAACCGTCGTGATGACCTCGTATCATCATAGACACAAAAATTCAGACGGTTCAAAAACCGTCTGTGATGATGGTTTAGAACCGTCTGTGATGAGCTTTTTTGTAGTAGTGGCAGTAGCCTTCATGGACACAATTTCCTCTCATGAACGTAATCACAAAGAGCAAAACTGTCGTAAGGACTGTCTATAACAAAAACTGTAAAATCGAAACTAACATTATTATTATTTTCATCTTAGCATAACAAGCACTAACAATAAAAGTATACAAAAATAGTATTATTATACCTCTTTTCCTGACTTATCGCCAAAAATTGAATTTCAAAATTTAACACATTTTTTTTGAATTTCACCAAATTATATCAATACGAATTTGAATTTGCATAACAGAATTTCAAAGAGAGAATGAGGAATAAAGGAGTGCTGAATAAGAGGGGGTTTATAGAAAAAAAAGTTCAAAAATTTTTAAGACCCAAACGGTAAAAAATAGTCACAAAAAGGGGCACAAATGCCCCAACAGCTGGATTTTTATCGGTCTGTGCCAGGCACGGCCCACGAGCATGCTTGCCCGGTGCCTACCCGGCCTGCCCAGCCTGTTTCTTCTTCATCCCATGCCCGCGTGTGCCGCGCGCACTGCCACAACACTGCCGCACCGCCTCCTCTTGTCTCCTCGCCGCCTCGTCCTCCTCTCAGCGTCGGCCCGCCGCGCCACCTCTTTGCCTCCTCGTCCTCCTCTCAGCGCTGACCCACCGCGCCGCCTCCTCGTCCTCCTCTCAGCGTCGGCTCGTAAAACCGCCGACACCGCCCATCCCGGCCCTCCCTCTTCTCCCTCCGCACCGGCTCCCTCTCGCGCCACCGGCCCTTCTTCCTCAGCGCCGCCGCCGCCGCCCCGCGCGTGCTCCTGGCTCAGCGTCGGCACGACCTATAAACAGTTCAAACCGTACTGTGACTTACAATATCGTAACTTAGGCTGGCCCAACAGCCACGATCCGTTTGGCAGTCTGCTACAGTTTTGTCCAAACGCACGTGCATGTTTTACATGGATCTTCACAACTAAAATAAAATATTCTTCGGAAAAGCAGAAAGAATCTATAACCTCGGTCGGTCCTCGGAGTAGATTCGCCGACAGGCCAGTGCGCCTAACATACTTCGCGCTTAATTTATCGATAAGAAATGAATTACCTTGCATCGCAGGCTCGTTCGCTAGCACATGCATCGAAAACGGTTATGTGCTAGCGTGGCAAGCGCACTCCGATTGTGGTCTTGACCGGGACGGATCTTCAGCAGAGGCATACTGTTTTCGCACAGTATTAACAATGATTAAATGCATAATACTGTAGTGTATTTTTTTTAAAGCAACAGTACTCGATTTTACAGTATATTAAAACATCTGTGGCACTAATTTGAGTCATTGGATCTTGATCAGACAGTTGAGATATGCTCCAAATGCTATGTACTGTTTATTCTCTGCATTTTGACCTCCAATGCAGAGGATTTTCTTACGCTTGACTAGGTTACAGCTTACTCCCGCGTTCTTTTTCAATATCCTTTTAGAATGGCACAGTGAACCTTTTAAAACTTTAACCACTAATATATATATATATATATATATATATATATATATATATATATATATATATATATACACTTTTTTACTCCCGGATGTAGTTACTCCCATCTCTGATATACCACCTAAAAGAACTTGACATACTCCTTTATCACTTTGGGTATACTCATATACTAATTATAAGATACTCCAATACAAGCCACATAAAAAAAATTACGAGAGAGTTCATAGTTTTAGTATATTTTATAAATACCTTCATATTCGCGTATAAAAAGGAGTATGTCTAAAAAATTGAACATACCACCCCTAAAAATGTATAAATACCACATAAGTTGTCTTATATACTCGTATACTACACATACATACTCTCGATCGCGCAAGATACTCCATACGTTGTGAGATACGGAATAGGGAGTAACTACACCCGGGGAGTAGCAAAAAGGCTATATATATATATATATATATATAGGATTTCTCATATGAAAATGATATTACTAGATTTATCATTAAAAATACTTTCATATCATTACATTTTAAAATATTTTTACTAATATATAATTTGAAAAAGTAATAGTCATGATGTGTATTGAACTGTTCATATCCAAGATTTCAGCGAGGCCTTCCCTAAGAAAGAGGACTTTCAGCGAGGTTGGTCTCCAAATGGAAGAAACTGCGATAGCTCACCTGGTTGGTGAAAGAAATTAACAGAGTTGGATAATTAAGGCACAAAAAGCTTAGGTACACCGGTAATGTTTGGTGCATACTTATCAATTCTGCTTCGGTATCTGTCGGAATGGCCAAAACATGCTATACCGGCATTCAAACCGACACACCGGAGTCTCGATTCCGTACCAACCTCAATATCGATCATTCTAGTACTAGGCAAAATTGAAGTGAGAACTCCTTTGAATCAACTCGAAAGTCCAATACTACTCCTTAGGTAAGTGAAATTATAGCTAAATGTATGAAGTTATGAACTCATATTGTATTATTTAACTACGCACAACCTTTGTATTTATGAAATTATTGAACTATGTATCATTTTTATTCTATGGTTATGTATTTGAAGTGAGATTCTAAGTAAAATTATGTGTAGAACTCACTTTGAGTATAGGCGAGAGTACATACTCCCTGTGAGTACCAAACCATTTTCATATATATATATATATATATATATATATATATATATATATATATATATATTATTATATTAAATCCGGAACGCCTGGCGTATTCTGTGCCAAGAGACAAACTGAAACGGTCTCCGAAATGGAATTAGCAAACTGTGGTTGGGTGTCATTCCAAAAATCAAGAACAGTATTTCTGCAAGCAGCAGCTGCCAGATGGTTACCGACCACACAAGTAGCAAAAGGCTGATTTACAGTAGCTCGCAGATAGTAGTGTTCTGCTTTGTTTGATCTACAGGTCCAAGTAAACAACATTGAAATCCTGTGATGCTTCTGCATACTTAGATACCAAGCATATGGGCCCACTTCATGAAACTGACTGTTTTGCAGTTCCTACGTCATAACATGATTTGGTCCTCTGGGTCGAAGTCCCTAACCTTCACATCAGCGTCTTCCCGTACTGGATGCAGTTGTCGATGCATGACAGCACATATTGTATGCTGGAGAAACAGGGGCGGTTAGGGATTCCAAATAAAGAACCAAATAGTAAGGAAAAAATTGCTTAAAAAGATGTATATAGACAAATAAATCCATCCGTCGAAATGCATACATTTCAAATTTGCTAATAAGTTTTATTTCACTGTAGTGCTTATAGCCACTTTTGAATTTCGATTGAAACAAATCATCTCATATCGGTGTATCTGAGCCTCCTTCCAAGTGCCAATCAAACTAAACTACTTCAAATGGCTAATTCAATACGTTTCCTCAAACAAACATGAAGTTTCCATTGCAGTGCGGATGGACTTAACAATAGCAAATGAAAACTCTCAAGGATCAGAAACAGAAATGGTATCGTTATTGAAAGTAAAAAGGGAAAGATGTGTAAAAAGAATGCCACATGTGTTAATCACCTATAATCTACATTTTTTCACGAACCCCCAAATATTCTCAGACAATAGTGTTTGCACCAACCAGAGCTATCTAAAAGTTTGGTCTATTCCAGCAGTCCTCACAGCAGCCAAACATTGGTGTTGGTTGTCTGCTTGGAATATAAATCAGCACAAACTCAAATGATAGAATTAATGGTTACCACTTCCCAGACAAAACTTTAAATAAAGGAAAGATGACTTGCCTATGGTTCATTGCATCACAAGAGAAGTTCAGCATATAGCTCAAAACATGAATGTTTAAACAAGTTAAGTTTGTATTGTAGTATGAAACGGTAAGTGTTTGGTCAAACAATAAGCACTGAACAAGATGATATGCCTCATGGTTTTAAACGAAAATCAGATTTAAGCCACAACTTGCATAAGAAGGAATGAAGGATAGAAGTTCAATGTATGTTACAAGTCGAACTTTTATGAGTTTATGACATCACTAAGGCACTGCTCACCACAATACTTTGACAATTACAGATTTTCATCAAGGATGACATTATACATAATTTGCAGTTTCATGGCAGGCATACCAGTTCAGCTAAAGACTTGTTTAACTTGCCAAACCGAGGTGCCATCTGTCAATTCAGCTGTGACAGAAGAATCTGGGCCTCTGGGTTCAGATACCTAGAAATATCAAAATATTAATGCAAAAAAAGCCAGTTTAAATCCTTACAACTAAGTAAAGGAGAAAAGAAAGAAACATACTCTTCTACGTCTTTTTTGTCGGATACCAGGTCCATTTTTGAAAGGATGTTGATATGAGGAAGTTCAAGCTGAATCATGGCAGAAAGAGAAGCCATGCAACCGCTGATGTATTTTGTTACATCACTGATGAACTGGACCAAGAGAAACAAAACTAAAGTTAGTCTTGGGTTTGAGTTCAGTATTTTTGTCGAGGAAAATTCAATAGTGACTTAAACCTGTGAATCGAGAAGGTACACAGTGCAGACATTAAATTTTTTCCGTTTCAGATGTTCGACAAAGTTGTGCAGAACTGGAACATGAGTGAAGAGTTCAATCTGGCCTGGAAAAACAAGATGTGGAAACTTGTTAACTAATTTCAGGTAATGCTAAGCAATCAAAATATCTCAGCTTTCCATATAATAACAAAAAGAAAAAAGAAATGAGGGAAAAACACATACTGCATTGCTACAGAACCACACTAGAGATAGATCAAAATTGTAACTTGTACACGTAGTGCACAAGTATAACACACTAGGTATTGAGAGACTGATTAATTGTTGGTTTTGTCAAACCCGTGTGGGTGGTAAGAATAGTAAGTGAGAGGAAACAGTAAAACACACAACACAATTGAAGTATGCGGACATGAATTGGGAATATTACCTGGCTGGGCAATCAAACACAAGATAGTCATCATCCAAAAAGTTCTCTAATTGCTCATCCAACCAATCATCCAAACTGTCTTCAAGGTGCCTAAGGCTTTCTTAAGGAGACAACAACTGACAGCATAAAATCCTGAATCCTGATGAAATAAATTATACAGACACATACAAAACATTAACATCCCCTTCGAATTACATAATCACGATGCATCGGTTGGATCCGAGATTACAAATATAGCTCTTGAGAGTGATTTGACTACAAACAAAAAAAGAATTGCCATGAACTGGTCAAATTCACAGAATGGCATCCAATTCAAAGCTTAGAAAATTGGAAGGTAGCATCTAGAATGTCTCAACAAATGGAGCAGCAAATTGACAAGGTAACTGAATGTCATAGTATTAGATAACAAAATATGGGAGAACATCGATACTATTTGCTCTTGGAGCATCTATGTATAACTATTGTTGGGAAAAAGAAGCAGCAGAAGGCAGTTAATTCTAGAAGTAATGAAGTACATGTGCAACAATCCCACCAACATTCATCAGCTTATTGAGGAATATCCGATAACTGCATGGCCGCAATTTAGAGAACACTTCTGTTTACATTGCCAAGCAAAGTAATGCCTTTTCAAACCAATATGTACTAATTACTAAACCACACGTGCCTCAAGATAGTTGCAGAACAATTGCAAAGATGTACTATAAGACCAGTTTCTGCCCAACAGCCTAATGTTGCATCTCCAACCTACTTATAAATTTCAAAATGTAACAGCAACACATTGCAAATGATGTGCATTAAGGTGTTAGTTCAGAACTAAATAACTTGGAAGACAACAAATAATAATAAATAAAGACAGCTTGCAAACAACAGGATACTCCATGCAATAGATAAGCCCGCCATTTGGCCCCATCCCAAGCTCCTCCATAACATCATCCAACGATACGAGCTCTCTAATATCTATAAACATACCAAATAAGCCGAGTAAGAGCCACATTTAAATGTGTGCACAAGAAGCATAAGAACATTCTTACCCACAGCAACAGGATAGCTGAAATGCTCTGCAGCTAGATCGAGATTGACCATATGAATCGTCCTGCCCAGTGTCTCGCAATGTTGATACAAACCGGAGTAATAGGTTGACTGCACAGCATCAATAACCAATTAGAGCAAGCCATTCTCAGCTTTGCCTTAATCAAATTCGAAGCCTCCCGTGCAATCCTCTTTCTTTAGTAGGCAAATTTGCAATATATGTTTGTAATACTTGTCCTGCATGTATACGTGTAACCATCCCACGAATCACTCAACTGAACAAAACCCTAGAAATAAAACAGAGAAGTAAATTATTTCGTTTCAAATAACCTCAAATAGGAACCGAACACCACTAAAACAGCACAAAACCATGTCCGATCAAAACTATCGGGAGTTCAAACGCGGTAGCAGAAGCAGCGGCGGAACCGTAATTGACCGGAGCGACGAACCAATTCGCCCCGAATACTAATCAGCGCAGGAGATCGAACTAAGCACATCGGCAGTCACATCAACCCCTCCAAAAAGAAATTAAGCACAAAGTGAAGCCGGCGGGGAGTTAGGGACCATCACCTTGCCGCTCCCGGCGGGGCCGATGACAAGCTGCGCGTAGCCCATGGCGACGCTGGGCGACCGAGAGACCGGGGAGGGGTTCGGAGTAGGGTTTAGAGAGGGGGGAGGCGGGGGTCGGGTTAGAGGAGGGAGGGAGGATCAGAAGGCGGAGGAGATGGCGGCGGCGACGTAGGCGGCGCACCAGACAACGGCCGCGAGGAGGGTCCCGATTGGGGTGTACACTGCCATCGGCGGCTCGCGAACCTTTTTTTAATGATTTATCCTATTTTTACAAAATAATGTAAAATAATTATAACTTTATTATCATTTCCGACCCTTTATTTGTACCATAATGTATAACGTGGCAAAAACACGTTGACATACTATAAATTTTGGCATAGCATACGAGTGATGTCACACTGTCTCTCTTAACATGACAGGACTTAGCCAAAAAATAAACGCGCGCTCATTCGAAAGGCTATCGTGACAACTTTAGCCACGCAGTACATGTTGTGATATAGTATTTTTATCACATCGTGTGTTGTGGTGTGATTATAATTGAAAATAAAATTAAGAAGAGCTTACCTTTAAAATATTTTTAAAAATAGATTAAATCGTTAAAAAAAAGCTCGACGGCTCGTTCACTGGTCGGCGTGGTCGCTTTACGCTGATTTTTTTTGTGGCCTTTCGACAGTATTGCCAGACACAACACGGTACAAGTCATTGTCGTGTGATATGTCAGCTTGGATGAATCATGAATGCCATTTTTTAAGAGCGTGCCACGTGCACAGCTTCTAAAGGTTTGATTAATGGAAAATCTACGTGATCCATTTCTGATTGGATCGTGTAGTACACTTTCTATCGAAAGTATTGAGATCATAGCGTAATTTCATTCGTAGTAGATTGCTCACCTTTACATAGTTTCCTATGCAAGGCCACATTTACAAGTGAAGCTTATCCCAATAGGATCAAACGGAAGCTGACACTCGAACATGTCTCTTCCAATTTCTGCCTTACATCAAAACAAACAAACAAACGGAGTAATCGCGACAAGAAAAGTAATTTTACATCAATGACGACCGACGGAAATGTTTGCATCAACGTATCATGGATGAATGAATGAATCAAACTGATCAACCAGGAACAGGCTGTAAGCAGTAGCTCATCACATCCAGTCCGGCCGGCCGGTTAGTGCGGCGCCGGCGGTGGGCAGGTGACGTGCACGTCGTGGGAGTGGCACGACGGCCCGGCTGACGAGTCCGTGCCCTCCGCTTCGGTCCCCCGCCGCGGCCCAGCGCCGTCGTTACCATCCGCCGCGAACAGTGTCGCCGACGACGGTACCGCGCCGTGATCAGCATTTGCTCCACGACCAGCGACCACCTCCTCCTCTATGGATCGGTTCGGGGCCTCGTGAACCACGGAAGAGGTCTGCATGAGCTCCTTCGGAAATGGTCTCGAGCAGTAGGAGCTCTGAACAAGGAGACATGCGAGAAGGAAGGAGAGAAACGCGTGCGAGTACCGTACCATCTGGTCAGGGTTTAGGAGGTACTAGCTATAGCTTATGATGTGGTATGAATGACAACGATGGAACTGACAATAGGCCAGATTTATAGAGCGTAGAGCTAGCGAAATGCCATGGCAATGACATGGAAAGGTGCCGAAATTTTCACTCGGCCGGGTTCCAGATACCATCACACTTTCCGTGACTTGGCGAGGAAGCATATCACTCGACCGGATTCCAGATACCATCGCACTTTCAGTAAAAAAAAACCAAAAAAAGAAAGAGAGAAGAAAGATACCATCACAGATCACATGTGACGTGTTCATACTTCATAGTTAGAGTTCGTTCAAACAATTTGGTTCAAAAAAAGGAAAAATAGTCAGTGCGAACAGGCAAGGTCTTCCTGGAAATTGGGCAGATCGAGTAATTGTCCAGCATGGCAAACATGGACTATTCGGCGTGTCGGACTGTCGGTGGTTTAGACTTTATATACTACGTCAATATCATAGTACATGTGAGTGCACAGCCTGCATGCATGCAGCCAGCCACCTACGCGCTCGTGCAAGGATATGGAGTAGGACTTTGGACTTTGGACTTTGGACTTTGGGGTGTTGTGTATATCATCTTCTATCTATCAATCAATATATTATCTTATTAAAACAGAGTAAAAAAAAAGTTAACATGTTCACACTCAATTTCTAAAAATTAATATATTAATCGGTGGAAAAAAAGAAAGATCTACACCATACATAGATCATGGTGGGGTCTAGATTATAATGGTCTAGATTAAAAGAAAGAATAAATATCATGTAAAATAAAACTGAGATTCGGAATAAAAACTAAAATAAAATCAACAATTTGATTTCCATAGTAAAAGAGTCCATATCAGGTACAATAAAATTGAAATTCAAAATAAAATTAAAATAGAATTAGCAATTCAATTTTCAAACAAATTTCTAAGCAAAATCCCTAAATAAATATAATTTGTAATAAAAAATGGAAATTAGATTTGTATACGAAATACAACAAAAAAGTAACTGAAATTCAGAGTACAAATAAAATAAAATTAGCAATGTAATTTCAATACGAATTCTAATAATTACAATTCAACATAAAATAAATAATAATTGTCAATTACATTTGTATATGAAGCAGAGTCAAAAGAAGCCACCACATTCGCTCTCAAAGCCTACAAATTCCCACATTAATCTGTGGAAAAAAGAGAAAAATCTGCACCGTCGATCGTGGTGGATCCATATTATAACGGTCTAGATTAAAATAAAGAATCAATGTCAAGTAAAATAAAATTGAAATTCAGAATAAAAAATAAAATAAAATCAATAATTTGATTTCCATATGAATTCCCGAGTAAAAGAGTCCATATCAGGTACAATAAAAGTGGAATTTGAAATAAAAACAAAATAAAAATAGCAATTTGATTTACACACAAATTTTTAAGTAAAAATCTCTAAATAATTATAATTCAGAATAAAAAATAAAAATAGATTTCTATATGAAATCCAACAAAAAATAATTGAAATTCAGAATAACAAATAGCAATTTGATTTTGATACCAATTCCAATAATTATAATTCAGAATAAAAACTAAACAATAATTTGCAAACACATTTGTATATGAAAATACAACCAAAACTAATTGAAATTTTGAATAAAAATAAAACATTAGTAATTTGATTTCAATATGAACCCCAAAGTAAAATCCCTAAATAACTGTAATTCAGAATAAAAAAAGAAAGGTAAAATTAGCATTTGGATTTAGATACAAATTCCAAGAAAAAAGAACTAAAATTCGGAATAAAAAATAAAATAAAATTTGCAATTTGGTTTATATACGCATTCAAAAATAAAATCCTCAAATAACTAAAATTTTGAATAAATAAAAAATGGCAATTTTATTTGTAAACGAACTCCGATAAAAATAACTGAAATGGTGAATAAAAGTAAAATTTATAATGAAGATGTCACGAATGATGTATGAGGAAACACAAAATAAGCCACCACGTTCGCTCTCAAGGTCACGTGTTTATATTGTTGCTTCTTATAGAATAAAAATAAAAATAACTAAAATTTTGATTAAGAAATTACAAGTTATAACGAGGATAGCACAAACGTCATTGGATTAGACCACAAAAGAGTGCAGTGGCATCGATCTTTCCTGCAAGAAGACATTGATCTATGGGGAAGCGAAGAGCCGAGGCGGTGACAACGGGGGTAAAGACAATTAATATCATGCTACTCGCCAGAGCCATTGGAGAGAAAATCCAATGTTGAAGGAGCCAAGAGCCGTGATGACAAGTGGTGAGCATCGGCGTTGTTGAAGAAGTTAGTGGCCAAAGAATCTCGGTGATAGGGAAGCACTGGCAGAGAGGAGATGAAGCTTTGCATTTAAGATGAGCTATGGACGATGTGGGGCCATCGGATAGTTAGGAGTGTGCCATTACGGGTGAGGGGCACGTTATCGCCGGTGATGGCAAAAAGATTCTCCATATCGTTAAACAACGACTAAAGCAGACATGCTGATATTAGTCTATATTATAAGAAAGAGTCCATCTCAAGTACAATAAAACTGAAATTTAGAATAAAAAATAAAATAAATTTGCAATTTGATTTCTATACAAATTCCAAAGTAAACTTCCTAAAAAAATTATAATTCAAAATAAAAACGTAAACAAAAAATGACAATTAGATTTACATTCGAAACCCAACAAAAAGTACCAGAAATTAGGAATAAAAATATAATAAATTAGCAATTTTATTTTGATGCAAATTCAAAAATAAAATCGCTAAATAACTATAATTCAGAATAAAAATTAAAAAAAAATTACAATTGGATTTGTATATGAATCCGAAGGAAACATAACTGAAATTCGGAATAAAAAATAAAATAAGATTTGTAATTTGATTTTCATACGAATTACAAAGTAAAAATATCTAAACAACTAAAATTCAAAATAAAATAAATAAAATTTACAATTTTATTTGTATACAAACTCAAATAAAAATAATTAATTTTTTGAATAAATTTAAAAGTTGTAACGAGGATAACACAAATGGTGTGGGAGGAAACGCAAAGAAGACACTACGTTCGCTCTCAAGAGCTAGAAATCCGCATGTTAATTAGAAGAAAAGTTAAACATGTACAACGTTGATCGTGGTAGGTTCATATTATAATGGTCTAGATTAAAAGAAAGAGTTCATGTCAAGTAAAATAAAACTTATATTCGAAATAAAAATAAAATAAAATTAGAAATTTAATGTCCGTATGAATTCAAAAGTGAAATCCCTAAATAATTATATTTCAAAATAAAAATGTTAGCAATTAGATTTGTATACAAAATCCAATAAAAAGTAACTAAAATTTGGAGTAAAAATACAATAAAATTAGTAGTTTGATTTAAATTCAAATTCCAAAATAAAAACCCTAAATAACTAAAAAAAAATTTGGAATACATTAAAAAATTAGCAATAGGATTTTTATACGAATTCTAAGAAAAAATAACTAAAATTTGCAATAATAAGGAAGATTTGCAATTTGATTACCATACAAATTTCAAAGTAAAATAGCTAAATAACAAATATTTGGAATACATTAAATAAAGTTATAAATTTGATTTGTATATGAACTCCAATAAAAATAACTAAAATTTTGAATTAAAATAAGAGTTATAACGGCGATGGCACAAATGGTGCCGGAGATAACCATGAAACAGTGGCATCGATATGTCCTGCAAGAAAACATTGACCCACAGGGAAGCGAAGAACTGAGGCGGTGGCGACGGAGATGAGGACAATGTTGCGCTGCTCAAATTAGTCGTTCGACGAGGACAATGTCGTGCTATCTACCGGAGCCGTTGAAGAGAAAGTCAAGAGTCGAAAGAGACAAAGACCACGATAACAAGTGGTGAACATCATTGTTTATTAAGAAGTTAGTGGCTAAAGAAACTCAATGATAGAGAAGCCTTGGCAGAGAGGATATGAAGTTTTACATTGAAAACGAGCTATGGGACCATCGGGTAGCTAGGTGTATATCATCACTGGTGAGGTGCACGACGTCATCGGCGATGGTGAGAAGATTCTCCATATCCTTAGACAACAACTAAAGTAAACATGCTGGCATCAACAACAATTACGTTTCTCAAGTTGTATTTTCCTCCAAGCTTCCGTTGTCATTCCAATGTTTATGATATCTTAATTAAAAATCTAAATAGCCTAAAGTAACTAATGGAGAAAGAATAGAGATGTGCAGCTACATGATCTATGCATGTGGAAAGTGATTACATTTCTAAGAACTCCCAATAATTTATTATGCTCAATAATTTTCTTCCATCGAAACTCATACTTCAATTATGTTCCTCAAGTTGTATTTTCCTTTAAACTTTCATTGTCATTTTTAATGTTTAGGATGTCTTAATTAAAAATCTAAATAGCCTATAAGATACGTGAATATATTATCGAGCATTTAATTAAGTTATAGCATTTGATACTACAGACTTCACAAAAAAATCTAGCCGCGTGCAAATACACGAGCCACCTTACTAGTTATATATGTGTGCAGAATTTTCTTAAGGTTCCCACACATATCTGAGCTGATATTGATGATCGAATCCTAAGGTTTGACATTCTCTCCTAAGGTTTGACATTCTCTCCTCACATGAATGTTGGAAATAATCCTGTGTGGACCCGAGTTTTCGATTGTACAAGATTGAGTCCGAATTGATTCCTCCCAATTGTTTCCTGTTTTATGCTTTCCATAAGTAGCTAGAACCTACTATATCCTCTGTAATTGAGTACTATAAATTGAGGAGGAGAATAGAAGAAAAAATTGCCTCAAGCAAAAACACATTGCTTTTATCTGTTCTTTCAAGAACCAACATCTGGTATCAAAGCAAGGTGTATGCCCAAGTACCCTCGACTAAACCCAATGTCCATCGTTCCTCAGGGCGAGGCGGGAGAGCGGCGGTGGGTCATTCCGAGATCCGCGCCGACGGTGACAAACTACATGTGCTGGGTGATTCGGGTGCAAGCGATGATGGAGGATCAAGGCGTCTGGGAATCAGCCGAGCCGGCGGCCGGCGCGGTCATCGACACGAAGAAGGACAAGAAGGCGATGTCACATCTTCTCCAAGCTCTCCCGGAGGACCTCCTGATGCTGGTGGCAAGGAAGAAAACAACGAAGGAGGTCTGGGACTCTCTCAAGACAAGGCTCGGATCGCGTCAAAAACGCGTGGCTGCAGACGTTGAAGAAAGACTTCGACGCCATGTGCATGCAAGAGGGAGAGTCCCTAGACCAGTACGCTGGAAGGCTCAACGGCATGTCTGTCAGGTACACCAACCTGGGGGCAACGCTCGACGAAGCCGCATTGGTCAAGAAACTATTCGATACCGTGTCGGATCAATTCCTGAGTGTGATCGCCGGGATCGAGCAGTTCTACGACATCGACACCATGCCATTTGAGGAAGCCGTGGGGTGTCTGAAGACTTATGAAGAGCGTACACGCCCACGCGCGTCAAGCGGCAACAACAACATCAATGGCGACAACCAACTCCTGCTTACTCAGGCTGAGTGGCATGCGCGGCAGAAGAAGGATGGTGGCAACTCCTCATCGAGCAATAAGGGCAAATCCAACGCTCCTGCAGATAGCAGCAACCATGGCCGGGGTGGACGTGGACGTGGCAGAGGCCACGGCAAGGGCGACCACGGCGGGACGCCGCACAAAGATGGCGCGAGTGGTTCCAGCGGCGGTGGCCGTGACAAGAGCCACATCCGCTGTTTTAACTGTGACAAGATGGACCACTATGCATCTCAATGCAGGACCACAAAGAAGGAGGAGGCACACCTCACGCGCGCAGACGACACCGAGCCGGCCCTTATGCTCGCAGTGTCGGAGGAGATGGCGCCGAAACAGCGGGACCGACAGGATGCCGTCCTACTGAGCGAGGAGAAGACGAGGCCGGAGGAGAAGGCTGCTTCCTGTCATGTCTGGTACCTGGACCACGGGGCGAGCAACCACATGACCGGCGACAGGACGAAGTTCCGCGTGCTGGACGAAAATATCACCGGCAAGGTCAAATTCGGCGACGGCTCGACGGTGCAAATCATGGGCAATGGATCAATCCTGTTCGGCTGCAGGAACGGGGATCAGTGGCTGCTCCAGGAGGTGTATTACATCCCGAGGCTCCGAAGCAACATCGTGAGCCTCGGACAACTAACCGAGACCGGCCACAAAGTGATCATGGACGAGGACGCCCTGCAGGTGCTCGACAAAAGTCATGCGAGGTTGCTCATGAAGGTGAGGCGCACTGCAAATCGCCTTTATCAAATTGAGTTGCATCAGGCGGAGGCGGTGTGCCTCCTGGCGAACCTTGAAGATCGGCGTGGCTATGGCATGACAGGCTTGGCCATGTCAACTTCCACGCTATGAAGCTCCTTGTTGACAAGGAGATGGCAGTGGGTGTGCCGCCGATCACGCACCCAAACCAGTTGTGTCAAGGGTATTTGGTGGCGCAGCGAGGCAAGCGCTCGTTCAATGGCGGCAAATTACGTATGAGAAGCCGCTTCACCGTTACATCTCGACCTCGTGGTCCGATCACACCTTAGAGCCTCGCCGATAACAGCTACTTCATGTTAATCGTTGATGATTACACTAGGTGGATGTGGATGTATGTGATCAAGACGAAGGACCAAGCTTGCTCTGTGTTCCGAAGATTCAAATTGCAGGTCGAGAACACGAGCGAGCGGTGCATCAAGACGTTGAGGACTGATCACGGTGGGGAGTTTCTCTCCGCTGAGTTCAACCGGCTCTGCGAGGAGGCCGGGATCGAGCGGCACCTTAGCACGCCATACACGCCACAACAAAACGGCGTGGTGGAGCGGAGGAACAGGACCGTGATGGCGATGACGAGGTCCCTTCTCAAGAGCATGAACATGCCCGGAAGGTTTTGGGGGAAGGCGGTGCGGCACGCGATGTACTGGCCGAACCACCGCTAACGCACTCCGCTCGAGGCGGAACGGCATCGATCTCGCACACCCGTGTGTTCGGTTGCACGGCGCACGCGAAGGTGACAACGCCACACCTGAAGAAACTCAACGACCGAAGCCAGTCGATGGTGTGTCTTGGCGTCGAGGAGGGCTGCAAGGCGCACCGCCTGTTTGATCCACGGCGCGGGAAAATTTATGTAAGTCGTGATGTAAAATTTGAAGTAAACCTGGAGTGGTGCTGGAGTACAGGTGCAGGCGGCGGGGATCCATCGTATTTCGTCGTCGAGGATGAATGCGGCACTAAGCCAACAGAGGGAGACTTTGCGCCACCTGTGGGTGGTCTGGCAGGCTAGTCAGCGCCCGCGTCACAAGTTCACCAGCCCCTTTATCGACTATCTTTGCGGGCGAGGTGACGGCAAGAGGGCAAAGAACGTAGCGTGTCTTTGCGGCACGCATGGCAAAGATCCTCCCGACATCCCCCACCAGTCCGATGGTGACGACGCCCCCTGGATTGCTGGCAGATGATCTTGCCACGCCTGCCGCAGTTGTTGCCACACCACTGCTGGGTGAAAGCGGCAGCACCGATGATGGGCCGTTTCGCTACAGGCACATCGACGACATCATGAGAGATGCTCGAAGGGTGGAGCTTGACGAGGAGGACATGGAAGAAGAGGCCATGCTCGTAGAGACGGAGGAGTCGTCCTGCTACCGCGAGGCCGCTGGGCAACAAGCCTGTTCGCATGTTTGTGAGCATCGTACGTTTTCAAATGTGGAGATCTCCTGGTTTGTGAGCATCGTACGTGACAGCGTGCTCGAAACTTTTTCAAATTTTTTCCACGGTATACGCATACGATACGGCGGCAACTCGACAAGTTTCATGATTTTTGGAATTCGTTCGCATTTTATACAATTAAAAAACCACTTCCACGCAAGTTGGCGGCGTTGCCCCGTGAGCACGTTGATCGAAATTTCGAGACAGTTCCTGGATTTAGCCTAAATTTACACTAAGAAACAAGGATAACATTTTTTGAACGAATGTAATCCATTATTCGATGCACCTGCAGTTCAAACTTACATTTTTTGGAAAAATTCAACAAAACAAAATAAACTATAGAAATATGCCAAAAGACAATAAAAATGTCCCAAATTTAAACATGTTGTTTGTGGTAGTGTACTAAAGCTTCAAAAAAAAATTGGTGGTAAAAAACCAAAAAAAAATTAGTTTGCCGATTGGCACTCGGCAAAATAAATTCTTTGCCGAGTGCCAAACGGGGGGCACTCGGCAAAGAGGACGCCGTTGGATGCCGTTAGGCCTCTACCAATCTTTGCCGAGTGTCTACCTTTGCCGAGTGCCTGGCACTTGGCAAAGACAGTCTTTGCCGAGTGCAGGTATTTGCCGAGTGCTAGGCACTCGGCAAAGGCCTCTTTGCCGAGTGCCATATTTTGCCGAGTGCGGCGCTCGGCAAAGCAGGTCTTTGCCGAGTGCCCGCAATTTGGCACTCGGCAAAGATTTTTGCACTCGACAAATCACGTGTTTCCCGTAGTGATTGCAGCATACCGAGCTGGGTGTTCTTGAGTTCTGCCCTACTCCGATATTCAGTTCTATTGCGATCGACGATGCAATGATGGAAATTACGGGTATGAAGATGAAAATGCTAAAAAAATAAAATTTGTTGGGATCTAGTGGGGAGTTCTATATGGTCCTCCACCTGTTACGCCACAGTCGCTCTAAGGCATGTTATGGAGCCAGTATTTATAAGACGGATTTCACAAAACAACGATGCCACAGAGTAGATGATCTTGGCGATCACACATTCCTTTTGTCCCTGTTCTACTTTGGTGTTTCATGCTCAGGAGGCAGGTCTGGATTGCAGCAGAATTGTGTCTGTATCGTGTATCTCGATCTTGCATAAAAGTGCTTCGATATCATATGTCCCTGGGGAATTAAAGAGCTTGCAAATTTTCAACGTAAAGGATGAAACTACAGAATTGCAGAAACTTGATGAAGATCCAGCGTTAGATAAAGCAAGCATTCTAGATACTTCCTACCGATCCACAGTATAAGTTCCATTGTTGCCCACTAGCTATGAAGTATCGGTATCGGAATATCACATCTGATACTGGTACGCCCCCGATGCTCCTCTTGAGCTTGCTGATCTTTCTCTTGATTGGGCCAAAACTGGAAGGTTGCTATTTGATGAATGAGAAGGTGATAGGGATGGAAAGAAGCCGTGGAAGTTGAGAAATAGACGCCCACATTGCATTCCTTTATTATATCTATGGTCTATGTAATGTTATTGTTATGTACTCTATTGTGTTGGTCTGACTCTTCAAGTCTTAATATTATCTCCAAATATATTTCATTTTGTTATTTTACTATGCATGTCGTTGTATCACCCTATCAGTGATTTTGGGGGAATTGTTGTATCAGCATATTGCCTTATTCGTATCGCCGTGCTTCCTAGTTGCCCAGCTTTTAAGTCAATTTCTATTATGCAATGTGATCAGATCGCATGTTATTGTGTTACTAGCGTGATCACATTGTGTGTTACCTACTGCATTATTTCTTACTACCTTTGATTCTAAATGTAAGATTCTTGTTTTAGAATCTGTACCGGTCAAACATCAATATATAAAGAATTACCAACATTGGTGACATGAAATTGGTATTCATCTGCATGTCCATGCCAGGGATCAGATCTCGGAGACATGCAATCTGATTGAACCTTAGTTGCAATTTTTTGCATTCCAAATAGACTGATAGCTAGTCTAAAAAAAAGAGGGCACTTAACAATTGTGGACTGTGTTGTATATTCGAGGTCACGTTGCTGACAAACAAAACTCTTAACATGCAAATAATAGCGATAGACAAGAACACAAAGATGTAGCCCTGTCCTCTCTAGATCTATAAATGTCTTTACCCGTATGTGTTTGATGAGAGCTACCTGTCCCCCACTATATAGGGGAGAAGGCCCCCTTAATGCACTGATAAGCAATATGGAATTAAACTAAACAGACTAATAAGCCTTGTATGCCAAGAACCTCTCTAATTGATTTTTGTTTAGGTAAAAATATCTACACACAATAAACCTCAAAACGGGCCGATATACAACAAACTGGACGGGAGAAAATTCATACTTTTTGTGGCAGCTTATAAAATCAATATGTGAATCTGTGCTAAACTGTTATTCGATCCAAATTTATTTGACAGTACTATATATAGAATGCATTTTTCTTCTTAATTTTACAATGAATTAAAAATATCGTTCAAATTTGTTCACCCTCGATGCACCAATACGTGCTTTACTAACCAACAAAAGTACATAGTTTTTTTTTTGCAGATATTATATCATGAGAGTTGGCACTCCTACTGATCAGATGTTTCTAAAAGTTTGTGCTTATAGTATAACCAGTATAAAGAATGAGATACATCGTTTAATACTAAAAACAGTGCAATTTCTTGGCTGCAAAATCCTCGCGTTCTAAATGGGCCTTAGCCGACGAAATTGGCCGGATGCTCTCTCCAGGTTGCATATGCCGCGTCGGATGAACCCATATGGACTGTCAGGATTTAGGTAAGATACCGGTACCGCCTTGAGCTCTTGAGAAGTTTTAGCTACTTAGATCATGTACAATGGATTTACATTAGCTATTTATAGTATCTATTACGTAGGATTTGAGTTGATGTAGATAAAAAAGAAAAAAGAGATAAAAATATGTTGTCTACAATCTTGTAGCTGACTGTATCACCAGAACCAGAGAAAACATTAAAAGATTGTGTGATATATAAATACAAGTAAAAAAGAAAACCCATTATATGAGCTACCTTTAGTGTGTCTACAGGTGATACAGAGAGTTACTATAAACAGCAGCTATATGTACCATTATACAAACCCTTGTGTCCCAGTACTTACTAGTTGGAAGGCTAGCTTATGAAATGACAACGACGGCACTGCCTCCAACTAGCTTCAAGAAAAAGAAGAAGAACACAAAGGATGGCCTTTGTTTTGTATGTAGCGAACCTGGTCATTGGGCCAAGAATTGCAGCCAACATAAGGGTGGGAAGAATCAGCAGGGGCTGAATTCCAAGTCTGCTAATATTGTTGTTGATACCACTGAGACGGGAACATCAATGTATGGTAATTTCCTACTGTTCTTTCCGTATGTCAATCTACCGATTGGTGGATAGACACGGGTGCTAATATACATGTGTGTGCTGATATTTCATTGTTCTCTTCTTACCAGGTCACTCGGGATTCAGCTGTTCTAATGGGGAACGGATCACATGCCACTGTTCATGGTGTTGGTACAATCGATCTGAAGTTTACTTCGAAAAAGATTGTGCAACTGAAGAACGTGCATCATGTGCCATCTATCAATAAGAATCTCTTCAGCGGATCTCTTCTGTGTAGAGATGGGTTTAGACTGGTATTTGAGTCTAATAAATTTGTAGTGTCCAAGTGTGGACAATTTGTTGGTAAATGCTATGTGTGTGGAGGCTAGTTCCGTCTATCTCTTTCAGATTTGTGTAGTAATGTTGTGAACCATGTTTGCAGTGGTAATGAGACTACTATTTGGCATTCACGACTTTGTCACATAAATTTTGGTTGCATGACACGGTTAGCCAGTTTAGAGTTAATCCCAAAATCCACCCTTGCCAAAGGTTCTAAGTGTCAAGTTTGTGTGCAATTAAAGCAGCCTCGTAAGCCTCATAAGACCGCGGATATAAAAAACTTGGCACCATTAGAACTCATACATTCAGATCTGTGTGAGATGAATGGTGTGTTGACAAAAGGTGGTAAGGGATATTTCATAACTTTGATTGATGATTCCACTAGGTTCTGCTATGTGTATCTTTTGAAAACTAAAGATGAAACTCTTCACTACTTTGAAATTTATAAGGCAGAAGCTGAGAACCAACTTGAAAGGAAAATCAAAAGGGTTAGGTCTGATCGTGGCGCGAGTACTTTTCTAATGAGTTCAATTTACTCTGTGAGGAACACGGTATAATCCATGGGAGGACGCCTCCCTATTGACCCCAGTCAAACGGGGTTGCTGAAAGAAAGAACCGCACTCTAACTGATCTGGTTAACGCCGTGTTAGACACAACGGGTCTTTCCAAAGCATGGTAGGGGAGGCTATATTAACTTCATGTCATGTCCTAAACATGATTCTCACAAGGAATAAAGAGATAACCCCATATGAACAATGAGAGAAGAAAAGACTATCACTTTCATACTTGCGCCTTTGGGTTGTTTAGTAAAAGTCAATATGCCAATTCCCAAAAAGTGTAAGCTTGGACTAAAAATTGTGGATTGCGTCTTTCTAGGCTATACTCACCATAGCATTGGATATAGATTTATAGTGGTGAAATCTGGAGTACCTGACGTGTATGTCAGTACGATTATGGAATCTAGAGATGCTACATTCTTTGAGGATATTTTTTTGATGAAAGATATGCCTAGTTCATCGAGTCAGGAGCCTGATACAACTCCTGAATCTGTCTTTCCAATGGAATATTTTGAGCAAATTCCTGAGGAGGAAGACAATGCAACTCTGAGGAAGAGTAAAAGACAAAGGACTGCAAAGTCTTTTGGTCCTGATTTCATTGTGTACCTTATGGATGATACTCCAAGTACCATTTCTCAAGCATATGCTTCCCTAGATGCGGAATACTGGAAGAAAGCAGTCCGTAGTGAAATGAATTCTATTATCTCTAATGGAACTTGGGAGATCACTGAGCGTCCTTATGGTTGCAAACCTGTAGGATGTAAGTGAGTGTTCAAAAAAAAGCTTAGGCCTTATGGTACTATCGAGAAGTACAAAGCACGACTTCTGGCCAAGGGTTATACCCAAAAGGAAGTCGAATATTTCTTTGATAGTTATTCACCTGTGGCTAGATTGACCACTATTTGAGTACTACTATCTCTGACTGCTTTACACGGTCTTCTCGTTCATCAGATGGACGTTAAGACGGCTTTGCTAAATGGAGAGTTGGACGAGGAAATTTACATGGAACAACCAGATGGATTTGTAGTACATGGTCAAGAAGGAAAGGTGTGCAGTTGTTGAAATCTTTGTATGGTCTTAAACAAGCACCTAAGTAGTGGCATGAAAAGTTCGATAAAATTTTAACATTTGCAGGCTTTATTATGAATAAAGCTGACAGATGTGTGTATTATCGCCATGGTGGGGTGCGAGGGAGTCATTCTATGTCTGTATGTTGATGACATACTGATATTTGGGACCAACCTTAATGTGATTAAGGAGGTCAAGAATATATTATTTCAGAATTTTGAGATGAAAGATCTAGGAGTAGCTGATGTTATCTTGAACATCAAGCTATTGAGAGGTGATGATGGTGGAATTACATTGTTGCAAACCCATTATGTGGAAAAAGTTTTGAGTCGTTTTGGTTATAGCGACTACAAATCCTCTCCAACACTTTATGATCATAACGTGTTGCTTAGGAAGAATCGGAGAATAGCTAGAGACCAATTGAGATATTCTCAGATAATTGGTTCACTCATGTATTTAGCTAGCGGTACTTGGACTGACATCTCATTTGCTGTAAGCAAACTAAGCCGTTTTGATTTCCAATCCAGGAGATGACCATTGGCATGCTCTTGAGAGGGTAATGCGCTATCTAAAGAGTACTATGAGCTATGACATTCACTATACTGGGTATCCCATGGTACTGTAGGGTTATAGTGATTCAAATTGGATATCTGATGCTGATGAGATTAAGACCACAAGTGGATATGTCTTCATACTTGGAGGTGGCGTTGTTTCATGGAAGTCTTGCAAGCAGACCATCTTAACGAGGTCAACAATGGAAGTAGAACTCACAACATTAGATACTGCCACTGTTGAAGCCGAATGGCTTCGCGAGCTCTTGATGGATTTACCGATGGTTGAAAAACTAGTACCGGCTATTCTGATGAACTGTGATAATCAGACTGTGATCGTCAAGGTGAACAGTTCCAAGGATAATATGAAGACATCGAGACATGTGAAGAGAAGACTGAAGTCTGTCAGGAAATTGAGAAACTCCGGAGTAATAGCTTTGGATTATATCCAAATAGCTAAGAATCTGGCAGATCACTTCACAAATGGTTTATCACGGAATGTGATAGATAATGCATCGAGAGAGATGGGTTTGAGACCCACGTGAGTTATACCATAGCGGTAACCCATCCTATGTGATCGGAGATCCCGTGAAGTAGGATTAACGAAACAAGCTATTGGTTAACTGGGAGGAGAATACTTTTATAGACCCACTCCATTGGAGATGCAATTCTTTCCTAAATCTGTATGGCAGGTTGATTTTCATCTTAATGTGTTATGTGGCTTGTTTAATCAAAGATGTTGTCCTACAAAGTAGTATTGAAAGAACACACCTATATGAGCCCGACTGCTAGTCACAGTATATAAGATAGGATAATCTCTAGGAAGCTCATGAATAGACCAGGAGTATGACTTATATGCTCCGACCCGCGGGGATGCTTGACAGCCTAGTATCAGTTAAGGACTTAAGTGAAACTTATTCACACAAAACTGCCAATTCAATGCTTAGTCCATTGTGCAGTTGTGGATAAGTGTAGCTTCTGTTCTAGGTGGATGTTCAACCTTAATCGGTCTCCATTGAAACACTGGTATATTAAAACAATACTGTGGATCAAGGCATTTGACATGTGTCTTTGGGATCTGGTGGAGGATTGTTGGAATTAATACGGGCTAAACCCAATTTTTAATTCTAATTAATTCATGAAAATCTCAAAAGCCCATGTGCACATGCTAAAACTGTTTAGCCCCACATGGAGAGTTGAATATGAATTACACCATTTTATAAGGTAGAACGTGGTAGCCCCCTTGTGGAATTGGAGAGAGCCAACACACGCGCGTGCTCACTCGCTCGCTCGCTCGCCTCGCCGCGATGTGGTGCGTGTGTGCGCGTGCGCAGGCATGTCGGGTGCGGGCGCGTTTTTCTTTATCTATTCAAAAATCGAAATGCTCCAACTCGTAGCATTAACAAACGGCTGGTAGTAATGGTTCAGTTACTAGTGAGTAATGACTGCGGTCAACACTGATTGATGGCAAATCAACGGCGACCGTTTCCTTGGCAACTCTCTGGCCATGACGAACAACGACCTCACCAAGACTCTTGTTGCTGCTTCTTCTTCCACCGGATCTGGGTATGCCTATCTCACACTTGTTGTTTGGTTAGCTTTATTATTTGTTGTTGCCTTGAACACTGGGATAGGAATGCTAGTTTCTTTCTATCTGGAAATTTGTATACCTATAGTGTTCTTGATTACCTGTTTTATGAAAAAAGCAAAAATTTCTTTGCATGATTCATCTAGTATATTTCTGGATTAAAATAATTCAAAAAATACGCATATTTTTAACACCACTTGCGCTAGCGCTCCGCCCCACCTCTGCTGCGGCCCAGCACCATCGCCACCATCGACCGCCAGCAACGGTGTCGCCGACGATGGTGGTACCGTGCCATGATCAGCATTTGCTCCACGAATAATGGGTAGGTTCCGGGCCTCGTCGCCGTGAGCCACAGAAGAGGTTGCAAGCTTGTGCAGCTCGGTTTCCAGCTCCTTGGGAAATGCCCTCGAGCAGTAAGTACTAAGTAGGACTTCTGGACAAGGACACATGTGAGAAGGAAGAAGAGAGGCGTGTTGGAGTACCGTACCATCTGGTCAGGGTTTTGTTGAGGTCCTACGACTGAAGTAGTTCCAGGTACTAGACCAGTTGGGCTTTCTTTGGGAGATTCAACTAGCTAGCTTATGATGATGAGCTATGAATGACAGCGACGGAGCTGTCGCGGCCCAAACATTCAGGGGCCAGAGGGCTAGATTTACAGAGGCAGTAGGCGAAATGACAGCACAATATCAAGGAAAGATCCCTCCATTTACACCGAAGAGATTGAGGCGGTGCATGAGATCGAACTGACAAGAGTTGAAATGGTCACTCGGAGAGGCGCGAAACACCATATGACTATATGAGCATAACCAGGGGCGGAGCTAGCGCCGAGAGAAGCCTCGGGCCGGCCCAAAGCATTTGGCTAGGAGAAGAGCAGTTGTATCTTGTATGCACTTTCTAGCAACTGTATACTTGAGTGTTTTGGTAGGTATTTTTTGCTAGACCTCGAGCCATTGCCCGTAAGGTCCAAGAAGAAACCGCATCTCTCTCTCTGGCCTGTTCAACCTTCGTGTATGCTCGGAGTGTTCACTTGGAAATTACTACGTACGTCACGTGTGCCGATAGATCGAGAGTGTGTCAAATGTCAAACATAAGCACCTGTTGTCGGTGGTTAAACTATACTATAGTCCAATGCATTTTTTGGAATTTGGAGTGAAAGTTTCTGATGTTTCCCGGTGCATCTTTGCATGCATGACGCCAAACAGCAAGTCCACTTCGAAGACGATAGTAGCGTATACTAGTAGTACTATAGTTTTCCACGAGCGGCGACCGAGACGTGGAGCTGGTATTTTTCAGAAACGAGATAGAATCTTCGTCTTGGTCTCCCCAACAGACAACGGCCCGTACACTTCAAAGCTTCGAAAATGTCTCGGGGTTACAGACCAATTACCACAAAAATATAGCGGTGCCTATAGGTTACGACTACATCGACCTAGAAGTGGTCCTCCAAGGTTTTCCTACAATACGCTTGAACTTCCCCCATCAAATACATCCGTCTGCCGCTTAACCATAAAAGACTAAGAAGGACAGATTTTCAGCCACTCCTAGATAAAGCGGTGCGCAGGTTGGCCGACTGGCAAAACAGACTTCTCACAGCAGCTAGTCAGATGACCCTAGTGAAATCGGTGCTCACCTTGACTCCGATCTATTATCTCACGTCCCTAAAATTCCCAAAATCCATCCTCCAAGCCCTAGATCACACTCGACGGCGGTTTCTCTGGGCAAGCACAAAAGTGATAATAGAAGAAAAATGCAAAGTCAACTAGGAAAATGTTTGTTGTCCAACTCACCTCGGCGGACTCATCATCCTAAGCTTAAAGCCATTCGCAAAGGCCCTAAGACTTCTGTGGCTATGGCAAGAATGGAAGGTGGATAATAAACCTTGGGTGGGCATGGAGATGCCGTGTGATGATGCTGATCGACGTCTCTTTGCGGCAACTACAACCATCAGAATAGGCAATGAAAATAAAGCCAAATTCTAGACCTCCCAGTGGCTAGATGGCACAGCTCCGAAAGACTTGGCCTCGAAGATTTTCCAAATCTCCAGAAGGAAAAATAGAGCAGTCTACGAGGCGCTTCAGTACAGTCGCTGGATTCAGGACATCAACACATCGGGGGGAAATAACAGCTCAGCTGGTTCAACAATTCTGGACCTATGGGGGATATTAAACCAAATCACCTTGGACCCAACCGCCGCGGATGAGATTACCAAGAAACTAACTCCACAGGGCAACTATACAGCAAAATCCGCTTACGCGCTGCAGTTCTATGGCTCAACAGAAATGAGATATAAAAAGGTAATCTAAAAAACCTCAGCCCCCTCCCCACCCCAAATGCAAACTGTTCGCTTGGGTGACCATTCAAAACCGCATGTGGACCTCCGATAGACTGCAAGTGAGGGGATAGCCAAATCAAGGCATTTGCCCCCTTTGCAGACAATCACCAGAATCGGTCTTGCACCTCTTTTCCGACTGTAGATACACTCGTCGAGTGTGGAACTTAACAGCCAATTGGCTAGGTTATGCACCGCTCAAATTAACCAGCCCACTGGGCCGTCAGTCACAACATTGGGGACTGGTGGTCACAAACTAACAGCTACAAACACCTTCCAAGGAGGGCAATTACCACAGTGATCATCCTAACCACTTGAGAGATCTAAAAGGAACACAATGTTAGAATTTTTTAGAACAGGTTATCCCTTTTTTGGATCTACTCGCAATGATAAAAAAGGAAAACAGAACTTGGTCCCTCACGTGAGCAAAGTGGTTGGAAATTTTGTTTAAGGCATTGTGCCTCCTTGACGTGGTGCTTTCTTATCAATTAATGCAATAGGCAGTTATCCCGCCTGTTTCCTGAAAAATGATAGAATCTGCAGTCCCGATGACCCAGTCGGGGTCATCGCGCTTCAGTTACTAACTTGATACTTTGTGAGAGAGAGAGAGTGAGGAATCCACTGATCGAGAAAAGTAGCAAAAGGGAAGTAACAAGAGTGTAGGACCCTACGTACCGCTAGACATGAAGGGAAAAAAGCTATTTCATGGTACACTCAATTTAAAACGAATTATTTATTCTCTTTAATTTAATAATTTTGATTAAATAAAGTTTAGTTATAATGTACCTGTTAGTACGAGTAGTAAAATCCCAATAAGGAAAACTTGTAATTGTCTATGTAAAATCGCATGCCATAAAAGTAATATTTTTAATTCTAATTGAGAAAGTCTATAATACAATCACAAAAAGATTATAAATACAAAAAATCTATTATACATTTAACAAATAAATGATCATATTTAATTTATACTACCACCATATATTACTAGTAGAATCTATCGTAAAATTTCTATAAAAACCCGAAATTACTATCGCTTGCGAGGAAAGAAACTCAAGCATTAGTTCACGCGTAAGTGCACCAGCATACGAGACACAAGTAAACCAGAAAGTTAACATGCTAGAGAAAAGAAAAGTGGGTGTCGTATTTCATATTTCATACAAAAGTGGATACAAAGCGAGCAAATTAGAACACGCTTGCTCGAGCGTATAAAGACAACTGGAAAACATTAACTTAACCAGTAAACACACCGCTAGCAATTCCTAAAAAACTCTCTCACACACACAGCTAGCAAAAAATAAAGGAGATAATAGGCACTCTTGACTTTAGTAATCAACTAAAGATGTGTTTGGTTTGAGGGATCGTCTCATCCTAAGATGGATTGTCCATTGTGGGGTGCCCACGAAGGATGGTATAACAGCTTCAAAAATCTGGGACCATCAAACTCTTCATAACCGTTTAGGATGTACAATTGCGAAGTAAGCAGTGTCTCAAATAAGCTTTCGATTACAACAAAACTAAACTTTTATTACATAAGATTAAGGTTTAACAACCGGTTTTGACGCAAACACGGGCTTCCAAGCCCAAAGCTAATATAATACAAGATGAAAGAACTTCACACCACAGGCACGCTTGAGCGCGATTGAGACCTAATAACAGTAGTCGCTACCTTTTGGGGGTCCATCAAAATCCTGCTCATTGGGGTTCTCAGCATTTTTCCAATCTTCTTCTGTGGAAGGGTTGCAGATTTTGCACGAATGAGTGCTACTACCGTACTCAACAAGCCACATGAAAAAACTAAATAATTACATGCAAGAAGTTCAATAGATGGTTATGGTTTACCTTAACATGCATCTGTGGATACATTTTGCAGTTTAAAGCAGTTTAACTTTAAAACAATAAAACAATAATAAATAATAACAACAGGGTTTCTCAACAAATGCACAAACCAGATTCACATCTAAAAAACTCTACTTATGCCTTATGTATTGGAATCACCCATGAACACAACTTCATTAATCGGAAGCATGGCGTATTCGAATACTATTTGTTATACTCTGCAGAGTTGCCCAACTTTACCCACAAAATACCTCAAGCTCGTACTGTCAAGCTATATACACGCAACACGTTAGCGTGCGACTGAGCTGAGATAACAAAGCTTTTTCACTGCTCAACCTTTTAAGCCTCTACCCGGTAGGATCTATCCCATACAGCCATCGGGAGACTCCACCGGCCGCCGCTATGGAACTTTACCCCGATGCTGACGAGACCATACCGTTATGAAGACCAGCGAGTGTCCCTGCAGGCCCACTCCTGTCCTACTCTAGATGATGTGATATTCAATCGGAAGAGTAGTGTACTAAGTCAGGGAGTAATGACAACACCTGTAGTTGAGCGGTTTTATGTGTCTGTTACTTTGGCACAAGGTTCTTGTCCTTACTTGTCTCACAGTGAAGCAATAGACCAACACCACCACGTGGTTGTCCATCCTCCGGGCCTCACCTACGACTCACTTTTCCAACACAAGTCTATTGGGTTGCCCAACTTCCTGGTCACAACCCTCAACTTCACACCAAAACCATTGAGCGAACCGTCAACACTCTCTTTTGATTGATAACCACATTTTTGGTGATAAAGCTATTTGCATAGATAATATTTTATGTGGACTTATCAAGGTGAATATAGCTTACAAGAAATCTTAACATTGTCAAGGTGAATATGACCTACAAGTGCTAGGTGGGTTTGTATGTGGGGTAATAAGAATTATCTAAACATCATGGCATTCAAAAGTATCATTTCAATATTTGAAGTAATTGGCACAAATATAATAATGAAAGTAATATTAAATATACGAATTGTAGGTTCAAAATGATCAAAGAATGTGGCTTGCCTTCTTGCACAAAGTCATGTAGATCATGGTCTTGCCTGATGTCTTCTGCAGTCTGGTCTTCAAGATCGTGACCTAACGAGAAGCAATACAATAAACCAAACCAAGTAAAATCCGGCTCGACAAGGAATGAGATGTGAACAACATGCAAGTAAAAACAAACGAAAAGAAACACAAAGAAGGTGGTGTGGAAGGGTGGAAATTTATATGGTATTTAATTGGACTAAACGGAGTGGAGAAATTAATTTCTGGGCTTGAAAACAGACGAAATGGATATATAATGTCGAATTAGGGTTTTGTGGATGAATAGTGTTAGATGATAAATAGTGACATTTTTACTATTTATGGATGGAAAATGGTGGTGAACAGTAACTAAGATTGCTGTTCATAACAGTGAACAGCAAATAGCATTTTTGGTTGATAAATAGTATTTTTTGGGTAATGAACAGTAAATAAAACACTGTGCAATGAACAGTAATGGATCACTGTGTAATGAACAGTGCTTGCCCTGGCCCGCTTATTGTGCGGCCTTCGGCCCAAATCGGCCAGGCCAAAAACAACCAGCGCACAGGTGGGGCTGGAGCTGCGTTGGCCGTTTGGCCGCGAGCTCGCCCGAGCCGAGAGAAAGGAGGACGGCGGCGATTCCAGCGACGGCGGCGGCGGGAAGGGTACCGGAGCACCATGGAAGTGTGGTGAACCTATTTTGGGGAGTTGCAGGGGTTGTAGTTCCAATTCAGTTCTTGTGCGCGCCTCCATTAGATCGATCGGTGCGAATTTCGCCGCAACAATAAAATTGTGAATCTCGCGGCCAGTGCCGACTTTCTTTTCCCTGATAGTTGAACTTTCAGTTTTTGATGCAGAACTTGAGTGCTAACTTCCTCGTGGTTACTGTGGTAGTGCAATCCTTGCTTGCAACAACTCATTTCGCGCCAAAGTGATAAAGAAGTTGTTCTTCATCATCACGATAGACCTATTCCAAAAGATTTTGGATCTAGCGACACATCATAATATCATCTCACCCCTAACACCTAGAGTTGCAAAAATGAGAGCCTCACTTTATGCGCACGATGCGGCTATATTTGCCAATCCAATAAAGGAAGAATTCGATGTGCTACAACAGATCCTTACAATTTTCGACCAAACATCAGGACTCGCTATAAACTTCCAAAAGTCGACAGTGCACCCATCAGTTGTGAAGGGATCGACCTCGACTCCTTGCTCCAGCCTTCCCTGGTGAGCGCAGGGATTTCCCTTGTCGCTATCTTGTCCTCCAATTGCACATTCGCAAACTCCAAAAGATCCATGTGTTGCCGATCATACAAAAAACGGGAGCGCGATTGTCGGGTTGGAAATGAAGGATCCTCTCCCCGGCCAGAAGACTAACTTTGATCAATTCGGTCCTCTCGTCTATTCCGACGTACCACCTGACCATCATCCCACTAGCTAAGTGGGCCAAGAAAAAGATAGACAAATTGTGAAGATCCTTTCTTTGGAAAGACAAGGATGACGCAAATGGAGACCATTGCCTTATGAATTGGACAAAGGTTTGCAGACCAAAAATCTCGGTGGACTCGGTGTCATGGATTTAGAGAAATTTAGTAGAGCATTGCGCCTACGCTGGCTTTGGTACGAGTCGATGAACACCACCAAACCTTGGGTCGGAACTATGCCACTTTGCGACGCCATAGACAAGCAACTCTTCGACATGTCCACTGACATAACGATCGTCGACAGCCTTAAGGCAAAGTTCTGGCACAATGGATGGCTAGAAGGTGACATGCCAAAGATACTCGCCCCTAATATGTTCATGATCACTAGGAGGAAAAATAGATCAATCCATGATGACATGCACAACAGTAATTGGTTTAGAGCTCTCAGAGGTAAGTATCCAACTCTACCTAGTTGGAAGAATTTGTCCATCTTTGGATCCGGCTTTAGGGGATTCATTTATAAACGGGTGTGCCTAATGTCATCAAGTGGCAATGGACAGACCACGGTCAGTATACTTGCAAACCGACATACCTTGCGCAATTTCGAGGAGCTATGAAACCTACCGCGCTGGAATCATATGGAAAACAAGGGTGAAAAACAAATGCAAAATTTTCACTTGGACCTTAGTCCAAAACAAGATTCTAACGACCAACAACCTAGCGATCCGAGGTTGGCCTCATCATCAATCTTGTCTACTTTGTAACAACCATCATGAAACAAGATATCACATTTGCCTTTGTTGCCCTTTTGCTTCGGCTGTGTGGACCCTGGTGCTAGGGTGGTACAACTTTGACATTCTATAACGTTTCCAACCCTCCAACTACTCTTGCATCATTGACTAGTGGCAGTAAGCCTCCGCCGCCCTCCCAAAAGCTCTAAGACGTGAATCCATTGTCATAACAATTTACGTCATGTGGAATATTTGGAAAGAGCGAATCCGAAGAGCTTTCCAGAATAAACAAGCCACGACAGAAGTGGTGGCAACACAAACTTATTTTTCACTTTGGCTTTTATTTGGTGTTATTGAATTCCAATCTGAAACCCTAAAATCAAATTCAAAAGTTCTGGATCTCAAATCCAAAGTTCAAATCCCAAATCAAAACTCAGTTTTCATTCTTTCCCAAATCTCAAAATCAATTCAAATGTCGGCCAAATTTGAATTCAAATTGTGATTTAAATTCCTCTCGCATCCCTAATTACAAACAAATTCCATCCTAAATTCAAATTCAATTTAAATTTGAAATTCTCTGTCAAATTTCAATGGGCTGAAGCCCATTTCCTCTTCGGCCCACCTCTCTTCTTCTTTCTTGGCTGCAGTCCAGCTGGCCCAACTCTGACCCATCTTCCCTTTCCTCCTCCTCTCTACTTTCTCTGCTCTGTCCCGAGCCGTACCCACGCCTACTCGCGCCGCACGTTTGTGCCACACCGTGTCGCGCCCGAGCCACGCGCCATCTTCGCCGCCATAACCGCGTGCCTTCACTGCTCCTTTGTCGTTTCTTCTGTTTCTAAAACCCGAGCCATAATTCCCCGTCACCGCCCATCAATGTTTTGACCACGTCCACACTCTCCCCTGACAAACCTTTAAATTGAAGTCGTGGGAACGCATTCACCCTCTTCGCTCACCCGCAAACCCATCGCCCCCCCCCCTCGTGCACTCGTCGCTACCACGCGAGGTTGTCTTCCTGAGCACCAGCCGCCATCCCTGTTTTGCCATCCCACCGCTCTTGTGAGTTCCAGCAGAATCCTTGAGTGTCATCATGTGTTCCTGAGACCTCAGAATCATTCCCCTCAAACCCCTTTTTAGTTCATGTCACGACGTCGCCAGAACGCGTCATCTCATCCGAAGTCGGCCGTCATTCCGCCCACCCGATCTCCGTTTCTGATGAGCTCCTTGCTCATTCTCTCACGTCATATCGTGTTCCCGATCCCCCTCCCTCTCTTCCCCATCTTGGTTCGGTCATTGAGCCACCGTAGCTAGCCGCCACCACCGTCCCTTCTTCCCCGCCGCCGCCCTCTGCCTCGGAGCCCCTCCGGCCTCCCTGAGTGACCCAGCTTGACCCCATTGACGATGCCCTGCCAGTGCTCGCGTCGCCTTCCGAAGGGTGCCGCCGGAGAGTTGTCGTTGTCATGCCGCTAAGGCCGCACCACCACCACCACCTGGAAGACCCCCGAGATGTTCACGTTCCATTTTGCCCCTCGACGGCGGATCTCGTGCCGCCGTTCGCCGCCAGCGCCGTGCGCTAGTGCCGTCGTCCCCTTCACTATTTCTTCCTCTGTTCTTCCTTATATTCCACTTTTGTCTCACTGACCATCGGGTCCCACTGTCATCCTCTATATGTTTTTCTTTATTCCCATAATATTCCTCTCCCTTCAATTTCCAGTAATTTTTCATTCCAGCAAACTTTCGGAGGCTCGTTGTCTTTCATACGAACTCCGATTTAGTTGATTCTTCTTCTTAAATCCATATAAATTCATAATCTATCTAACATTACTAATTTTACAATTTTTAGATTTTATTAGATTTTCTGTTATTTAGTTGTCTCATTTCACATGTATAGAATCTGACATTGCTGAGGCAAACTTGGACTAATCTGAAGGAGTGACCTTAACCTTCGACAAAGGAAAGTCTCCTTTGATCATGTTGTACCTATGTTTAAAAATTCCCATTTTGAGTTTCAAAATTAATATACATTGCTATTTACATAAAATGACGAGTTCAAATCTTAGGAGTGTTAGTTAATCCTAATTTGAATATACCTCCATTTGATGTTGTTATATATGAACCATTGTCACCCTAGTATATAAAATCCCTAATATTGATACACTATTGTTGGGTTATAGAAATTCGTTGTTGTTGGATTATAGAAATTCATTGTTGTTAGATTATAGAAATTCATTATTGTTGGATTATAGGAATACATTATTGTTGGATTACAGGAATACACTATTCTTGGGTAATATGAATACATTATTGCTGAATTATATGAATACAGTTAAGAATGGCATCTTGGTGGATTAAATAGATCGTCGAGAACAAATAAAATGTCAATCTTAGTGGAATTAAATGGGTTATTAATGATTGTTGGAAACTTAGGATTTGACGAATTGATTGAGTGAAAGCGATGAATAAAGAATGAAATTGGATTATCGTAACAATTCATGATTGATATTTTGGTGCATTGGTTGAATTATGGAGAATTGGCGTACTTGGTGGAGTTGATTGATTCGTAGTGTTTGGTTGATATACAAGTTGTTATAGGACTAGTGTAATCAATGACGTGGTTGATCAATGGGCATAATTGATTATTAATGGGAGTATGATTTTAATACTAAAGGATGCCTTACTAAGATTGGAGTTTGTCTAAATTTTTTTTGTTGAATTAAATTGTGATAAATTGGTTGGTTAAGATGATGAATATTTGAAAAAAGATATTACAAGTAATAGAGTGAAGAATTCCATAATCATGGCATTAGAGTTTTTATTGGAGGATTCTTGAGGTTAGAATTGTGAAGTATGCTTGGTGTTTTAACCTACGAAAGATGGAAGTATCAATAGTGTGAATAAATTTTGGAAAATCGTTTCAAATATGGACATAATCAGAGTTTACTATGGGTGAAAATTATTAATACCCTTTCATGCAAATCAGTTTGAGAAATATATGGCAATAGGTATTGCCGTTGGTTTTCAAAATAAAATAAAATGGTGGAAAACCTATTTTAGACTAGGGCGAGTGGATTGAGTTGCTAACTATCTTGTCTTGGTCGATTAAGGACCAACGCTCGTGTCTATCCAAACATACCACTACCATACAACCACATGTCTAGAATGGGGAGGACCTTACCAACTAATTTACCATGTTCTAGTATTATGCCTGCATGGCTGTAGTTGTTAGGTGTTCCTTTTTGGGATTATACAAACGATGGTAGTTGACGTCCATATCTGTTGGGGCTTGCTCCAGGCGATGGTAACAGATGTCCATATCCAGGTTGGTTATCCCCACAATGGTGAGCTCCGGGTCGATAGTAAATGACGTCCATGACATGGAGTTAAGCTCATCGGCGGTTTGGTGTTATAGTATGGCATTGTAAAGGCATTGTGATAACCAATATTATAAGTTGATTATCTCGTGTGGGTCAAGTTGTACAACCACTACAAAGTGTAAAACTATTCGAATAGCCATGTCCACAGTCAAGGACGGGCAATGTGCATTTTCACACGGTAGATTTTGGTCTTGTTTTCAAAGAAATAAACTTTAGAAATCCAGAGCACTTGAGACTCTCGGGTAGATATTCTGGTAGCTAGAGCCAGTTGGGCAGCTAGAGCCCTATCCTTTGAACCTTGACAGCTAGAACCTTCACTAGTGATATATTTAGTTTAATTATTTAAACTACTTTTGTCAAATGTGCTTTATGAAAACTATTGAAACTTAAAATATTGCTTTGTACGAAAGAACCATATAAACCTCATTATTAAGCCTTGCATATTGCATTTCCCCCAAGACTTGTGGAGTACTTTATGTACTCACATGCTACACTCAAAATAAATATCAGAAGCCTTCAAAGATGCCAAGGAGGATCACAACTTCTACACAATAGCTGCAACAAAGGACACCCAGAGTACTAGGTCACGAGCTCCAATCGATTTCCTGTGGGCATATGGATGGGTCATCACTTGGAGTTATCTTCTTCCGGCAGTTTATTCGAGTTGTTTAGCCTAAAAGGCGGTAATTGTAAGCTTTAACCATAAAGTCATTACTCTTTTATTCAGTATTATATAATAATTTAACGTTTGCAAGATATATGTTGATATTCAATGATATAACTGTGTGCATTAACTACTGATCCAGGGACTAGTGCAAATATACATAGAGGATTCGGATTTAGAAATCTAGATCCCGACAATTATTCCTCCTGGTATGCTCACAAATCAGGGACTGCCTTAGCTTCCACAGCCACACGTACTGCCTTCTTCATACGGCGTCATCACCACACCAACATCACATACCGAAACTGGTGGTTACACAAAACCACCGAACTGGATTTCCCCAAATTTCTAGATGTATATATGTGTAGTAAACCTTCTAGGACTTATATATTTGTAGTAAACCTTCTAGGACTTATATATTTGTAGTATGCCATGGCTAAGATCTTGACAAGTGACAAGCATCCAATGGTCGTGCAATGGTATGACATAAGAGCATAAGTAGAAGGCAAGGATAGTAAGAGTGAAGAGAGTGATAGGATCGGTCGTGATATTTCTACTTAGTGCATTATTAAGTTGTGATTTGAAAGAGACGGCCGGCCGCTAAAATCACAACGGTCTTGGCTTCCACGTGAGCAGTTCGGTGGCCCGAAAGCCGGATGGTTGGCACTACCGTCTAAGAGACCCATGGTCGACAATACACTATAAGTAGAAATTAAAAGACTAATCGACCTTTAGGTGTAGGTCCCAGAGTGTGTATTAGGCCCACCTCATTTTCAACACTGCACATCCATGCTACATTTGGGGAAAAAAATATTAAACACGGTGAACGAAAGATTAGAAAGAAAAATATGCTACTACAAAATTTTCGAACAAATCTGTTGAATGTGATGATTCATGATCCCTCCCAATGGTATATGCAGTTCTACCTACACATGCATTGCATATAACTATTTCCAAATGATTCTTCTTCTCTCCAAATGATGTTTCTTCTCATGTAGGGAAGAGAGACATACATATTTGAGACTTGTTAGATTTTGCAGCAAAATGCATTTATGACAATGGTGGATCAACCTTTAATGATATAGGGTATAATTCTAAAGCTGAAATTAAATTATTAGATAAGTTCATCCAGTATGAAGGACAAAATCTTAAATATTCATGGGATATACTATTAGGTAATAAAGGCCATGGAATTGCCTATGGACAAAATTAAAGGTAAGGTAAATCATTCTTGTTTTGCAATTTGTTGTACTTGTAGTGTCACATTGCTTGTCTATTAATTATTCTTTACATTCTCAGGTCTTGCAAGAAGTTAAGACTTCTAGTTCCGGATGGCTGCATTGGTTGGATAATCGGTGAAAATGCAACAGCATTGAGTATGTCTTGTCAATAAAATTATAATATCTGATGCTATATGTAGTCTTATCCCAATTATGATAGTTATTTTCCAAATTGATGTCCAATTGATCATAGTCTGAAATACATGGTACTTATTGGTCGTGTGAATGGTTATATGTTACTATTGTCTTTTACATTCCCCACACCTTTATTCATATATGTATACCCTACCACTATTTGTTGCTTCATATCTTATCGCTTTAATTTAATTTATGTTGCATGGGATGTTGAAAGTCGGTATCTTTCTTTTCTCTTCAGATCATATATGAATGAAACACATGTTGCAATTCTTACAAGAGAGGGTTTCTTGAATACCTTACAAATATACGTATGCGCGTAATGCTGAATAATAGCTGCTCGTGAATTGTGACTAGACGAACCAAGCACTCAGCGCGCTAGCCAAGGCATTTTCTGTGTGACTGAAAAACGTACTTGACTTACCCGACAATGAGTGGGTTAATTGCTATATGCATTCCATGTCGTGTGCGCCTATGAGACGCATGACGGCGTCCCCAGTTTGCCATCTTAGGGAGGGGCAGCCGACGTAGTTGGAGTGGCACGAAGATTTAGACGACGCGCCCGTGTCAACTCCCTGCAGCAACTTGCGCGCAATACCCTAACGCGCCACCGATTCGAACGCCGGCGGCACGAAGGAGAGCACACAGAATAGGCAGGGCAATGTAGTAGTATCTTCTCAGAAGTTCAGTGTCAGGTACCTGTATAATGATGGATGGAGGAGCTTGCATGCGCACCCCTCGTGCTCCCAGAAATGACTGCTTGCTACAGGCCTACATGAATATGTAACCTGCGGTCCCCGGATACTGGATACACCTGCAAAAACCGTTCTTGTCTCTTGATGCAAGTAAATTGCTGTATGTAGAGTTCTTTATTGTTCTTGAACAGTTAACACTTATACATTGGCTTGACACAGGAATCAAATATGGTCGACTTTTCAAAGAAATATTTAATACTGAAGCACCAGTAAATTACAATTATGGTGAGAAATTTTGACGCATTAATCAGGTTTGCATGGTAGCGTAGGTCCACCAAAAGATTATAACTGTGAGAAAATAGTGTATATACATGGATGGTCATGGATCAGATGACCAGTAGCCTGGTCAACTAGCAGTGGGCATATCCTGTTTCCAGTGTGGTGTAGATTGTACAAGGATCTGACAGCAATCACGTAGCACCAAAACTCCTGGTCATGTAGTTCTGTTCTGCTACAGTAACATGAAGTTTCAATTTACAAGACCGCCTGTTTTGTAGAGATATCTCATTCAGCTCCTAGCTTTAATGTTGAAACAAGCAAAGTGCTGCAGTTAAGTTAGCATGTTAAAACTCTTATTCTTGATATAGGATACATGAACTCCAATTTTGTTGGTTTCAGAACTTTTGGTCCATCACATCTCTTATTTTGTTCACTTTGATCCCTCATCTCTAGTTTTTGTTGATTTTCATACTCTGCGTCAACTTGTTGAATAGAAAATCATGTACAGTAAGCCGGCTTACGCAATTTGATAATAAGTGTTGCATGCAATTGTTTTCGCCATCATGTACAACAATCTGAACTTCACAACTAATGGTTTTTTGTTTTGGGGGCATTGCATAAGTTACAATTGTTTCTCATAACACCCAGGTACTAAAATAAAATCATATGAGGTTCTTTTGGAATCAAATTTTGAAAGAAGCCATAATGAACCAATTTGTAAATAGCAATACAACATCTAGGGAGAATCACTAGAGTCACTTCTGCTGTTATAATCAAAGGTAGTGTGCATTGTAATTTACATTTAGTTCTCTGCATCTGGAAGCTTTCTGGAGTGTGCTGGATTCAAATTTGTTGCCATTCTAACATCATCTGATCTCTGAGTTTTCTACAAAATTGGAAAACAATGTATTAGAGGCAATGAAATAATGCATAAAAGAGATGTATGAACCATTTTCCATTTCAATAATAATAAAAACAAGAGAATGTCAAATAGACATCAAGTATTTAAAAACATGTGACATGGGGTACCAGAAAATAATGGACATTTAAGATGGTCTGGAACTCTTACAGCTAGGTATTTTGGTAATAGACTTGGTGGTGGAGGTGGCAGCGCTTCACTCTTCATGTCATATTCAGATGTTGAACAGTTCCCCTCAGTCGGAAAGCTATTAACAGCGAGCAAAATGTCACCCAACATACAATGACGGGCATGACTGCATTGGCAGATGAACTAACATGCATAACACAAAAGAAATAAGAAAAACGGAAACAAATCATTACAGCCAAAATATTTAGATCACATGCCAGTTTTAAGCAGGCACTCGCATAGTCGCATTGCAAGTCCAGAAGTCCAGAACATGAAATACAGTTGTACAAGAAAGTTGAATTCCCTCAAGTCTTCTTTCAACCAACACTAAATCAGTGAAAATGAAAGAATTAGCATATGTCCTTGTTAAGAGTATTGTATATTGTATATTCTACATTTCTCTCTTTCTCTGGTTTGGCCCATGAGGCCCTTGTAGCCCATGAGGCCCATATATCTTTGTCTATATATATCTCCTTCATTAATGAATAAGATGAACAGTTATGAATAGCAAACCCTAGATTTCAATGTTTAACATGGTATCAGAGCTGCAAACCCTAGTTTATCCAAAACCCTAACCCTATCAGATTTTGGCCGCCGCCTCTCCAGCGTCGTCTCCATCGCCTGGAGACGACGCCTTGAGAAAGACGCCACGCCTCGCCTCTTCCTCTCCATTGATCCGGTCATCCATCGTTTCACTGTCCGCCGCCTCAGTGTTCGGATTCGGAGACGACGCTGAGACGACGCCACGCTTCTTCCTCTACATCGCCAAGAGTCGCCGCGCCTAGTCGCCGAAGCCTCTCCATATTGGCGCCGCCCTCGCTCGAGTCGCCGCGCGCCGAGAGCGTCGCCGCGCCGCTGGAGACGCCGCCGCGCCTGAGCGAGGAGACGACGCCGCGCCTCTTCCTCTCCATCGCTGGAGCCGGACGCGACAGCTGCGCCGCCTCTTCTCTCCATCGCCGAGCCAGGAGGCGACGCGCCCGCCTCTTCCTCTCCATCGCTGGAGCGGAGGCGACAGCCGCGCCCGCCTCTTTCTCTCCATCGCGGCGCGCTCCGCGCTCGAGTCGCCCGCGCTTGGATCTCGCTGTCCTCGCGCTGAGTCGCCGCGCTTGGACGCTGGAGTCGCCGCGCTTGGATTCGCACCTTGTCGAAGAAGATCTACGTAGTGGTTGGTCCGTGGATCTTCTGCAATCTGGAAACTTGGATGATTAGTACTGCCTAGTGATACTGCTGATCTGCTACTATTGCTACTGTGATTGGAATTGTTGTGTGGAATGGCTAAGTCGACTCGATGTTTGGGGCGATTCATCTCTAGTGTTTACAGATATCAAGCTCGATGGTTTGAATTACAGAGCATGGGCTTTCTCGATCAAGACTACTCTTAGGGGTTATGGTTTGGCCTCTCATTTGGTGATGATCCTCCGATCAGAAGACCGTTGATCTTTGAGTGTTTAAAGGCTTGGCATAAAGAAGATGATCGTGTCATGGCCGGAATTGTCTTTGAGTGTTGATGTTTCTCTGCGGATGAGTCTTGAGTATCATACTTGACCAAGCAAATGTGGACATACTTTGAGAAGAGATATGTTCGATCAATGGTGCTCTTCGCTTCACATTGCTCAAGAACATTCATAGTCTTGACTGACTGATCGGTCGGTGGAGGAATATTACGATTGCTTTCACTCACATCACGGTCCTCTAGAGTCTATGACAGAAAATTCTTTGTTGCTGTCGGTCTTGTCTTTGCTAAAGATGAGTATGCTCGGCAGACGCTCATGTATCGATTTGTGATGGGACTTGATCGGAGTTTGAGCTGTTCAGTACTCAATTGCTCAACTATTCCACTCCACCGACTTTGATTGCGGCGCTCTCTAGTTTGATTGCGTAAGAGACGCGTCTTCATTCTCTTATGCTGTCTCGGGATCCTCACCACATCTTTGCTACGAGTCTCTCACGTGATGCGGATCTACCGGAGCGACACCCGCAGGAGTGTTAGTTTGTTCCATTGCAAGAGGATGGTCATCATGTTGACAAATGTTTCAAGTTACATCGGATCGACTTATTGCCTATCGTGCTGAGACGACCATTTGACCGTCAGTCGTGGAGCACCTCTCGGGCCTTCCGAGCACTCATCTGAGGCGATCTGGCGACACATCCACATCTACCGTGACTTTCGGATCGATTATGCGCTATGACATCGATTGCACCTTCGCTTCTAGTGCCGCTCATCCTTGGATTCGATTCGGTGCTTCGTTTCATGTCACATCGGCGACTCTCGGCTTGTTGCTCGTAGGCCCTTGGTGATGCAACCTATGTTCACACTAGCGATGGTACACCTTGCCCTATTACCCATCGGGGCATTCTCTCTACATCTTGCTTCTACATTCTGATGTGTCTTTTGTTCCTCACCTATCTATGAATCTTCTTTACGTTGGTCAACTAAGCGATATGAAGCTGTTTCATTGGATTTGATGATTCTTCTTGTTTCATTCGGGATCGTCGAGCGGAAGAGTGATTGGTTACGCCATCGCCGTAGAGGCTCTCCCGCCTCTATGTCTTGGACATCTTACATCTTCCTTCCACCGATGACGTCGAAGGCCTTGGTGTCTTCGCTATGTCTTCATCTCGGTCTCTGTTGGATCTTCCTTGACAAGTGGCATCATCGACTTGGTCATCTTTGTGGAGCTCGCCTCGCACCTTAGTTCACCAGGTTCTTTAGGTCATGTCACTTTGTTGAGTCTAGTTTTCATTATCTTGGTTGTAAGTTGGGAAAACAACTACAACTTCCATATCCCGATAGTACCTCTCGGTCTTCGATCTTTTGATTTGGTGCATTCGGATGTATGGGGTCCATCTCCTTTTGCTTGAAGGGTGGTCATAGTTATTATGTCATATTTGTTGATGATCACTCTCGATATACTTGGATCTATTTTATGAAACATCGTTCTCGGTTGATTTCCATTTATCGTCTTTTGCTAAGACGGTTCATACGATTTTCTTCTTCCATTCGTGTTTTCCGTTCGACTGCAGGCGAGTATCTTTCCTCACCTTTCGTCGGTTTCTTTCTTCGAGGTACTCTTCCTCACTCGTGTCCGGTGCTCATGCTCGAATGGTGTTCTTTGGCGCAAACACCGTCACATCATCGAGGCCGCCAGACTCTTCTCATTTCCTCCTTTGTCCCTCTCACAGGGGAAGCGGTCTCTCTACGATAGCTATCTTATTAACCGTCGACCTCCTCTAAGCTTGAGGCAAGTGTCTGGTGAGGTCCTATCTGAGCACCCGCCACTATTCTCATCTTGGCGTTTTTGGTTGTGTCTCGCTATGTCCTTCTAGCACCTCGTGGCGCACAAAGTGAGCCCTCGATCGATTGAGTGTGTTTTTTCGGGTTCTGATCCCGAGCATAAGGGTTATCGTTGCTATGATCCTCAAAGACGTCGCATTCGTGCATCTCTCGTGATGTGACTTTTGATGAGGGCGTCCTTTCTTTCATCATTCTTCTCCACATCCACTTCTTCTTCCACGATTCCACTTCCTTTTGTGTCTACCTCCCATTCATTCTCCGGATACACCTTCTCCGGATACACCTTCTCCACAGTTTCACCTTCTCGTGTACCTTCTCCACCGACTCCACGATTTCTAACACTTCCACTCTTCCCTTCCACTATAGTCGCCGACAGAGAGTTCCTTCCGATACTGTCCTCCTCTCCTCCGCTTTGATCCTCCGGCGGTACCATCGACTCGACGATCGCTCTACTACATCACGATATGCCCTACGTGATCGTTCTTCTATTCGAGCACCGAGAGATGGGGTTTTTCTCGTGCAGTCACGATGAGCCGAGTACCTATCGAGGTGTCGGTGTACTGAGTGGCGATTGGCTATGACAGAGAGCTCACGACATTAGAGTGCACGGGCACTTGGGATCTTGTTCCGCTACCGTGCGAGCTATTCCTATCACTTGCAAGTGGGTGTACAAAATAAAGAACAAATCGGATGGGTCAAGAGAGCGATACAAGGCTCGTCTTGTTGCAAGAGGTTTCGGCGGGCTTATGGTCGAGATTATGATGAGACTTTTGCTCCGATTGCTCATATGACCCACAATCAGTACTCTTATTGCGATTGCGACAATACGCACATGGACTATATCTCAGATGGATGTCAAGAATGCTTTTCTTCACGGTGATCTACATGAGGAGGTCTATATGCAACCACCCCCAGGAGTTGAGGCTCCTACAGGCTATGTTTGTCGTCTTAGGCGTGCTCTATATGGTCTCAAGCGGGCTCCTCGTGCTTGGTTCGGCGTTCACCGTGATTATTTCTTGGTTTCACTTCAAGTGAGCATGACCACGCTTTGTTTGTTCACACTTCTCGGTGAGGTCGTACTTTGCTTCTTACGTATGTAGATGATATGTTGATCACGGAGATGACATGGACCACGTGGTTTTGTCAAGAAGAAATTGAGTGAACAATTTATGATGTCCGATTTGGGACCATTGAGCTATTTTCTAGGAATTGAGGTTCATTCGATGGTGATGGCTACTATCTCTCAAGATCGCTATGTTCGGGATCTACTTGCTCGCTCTGGGATGACGATACTGTCATCGCCGCCACACCCATGGAGCTTCACTTGCGGCCGACCTACTGACGGTGTACCCGATGATTCTTCTCGCTATCGTCGGCTTGTTGGGAGCCTTGTCTATCTGCCTAATCTCTTATGCGCTTATACGGCTGCCAGGCCAAGTACCAATATCCCAATATGTATCGGGTACGGGTACGGCCCGATACGTATCGGAAAGTATTGGAAATGATTACCTTCTCAAAAAAAGAAAATTATTACCCGATACGGCCCGATACTCCGAGATACACCGATACGACCAAAAAGAAGCCCAGCCCAAAAGAAAAACTACTGCTCACAGCCCAACCCAGCCCATCACCGAGAGAGACCTAACCATGCCCCTGCCCTCTGCCTCCCTCCCAAGTCCCGACAGTCCCGTGCGCCTCGCCGCCTCCAATCCAGAGCTCCTCCGTGCGCCTCCAGTCCCGAGCTCCTCCTTGCGCTTCCCAGCGACCAGCAGCCGGCGGTGCTCCCTCCTCTCCACTGTTGACATCTGCAGCATCCAGGCAGTAGGTGAGCTCCATTCTCTGTTCTCTACTTCCTGATTCTCAGATCTTGTTCCAGGCAGTGGAGAGGAGGATTTTGCCTTGTTCCAGGCAGTAGCTAGATCTTGTATTCTTGTTCAGATCTTGTATTCTTGTTCCAGGCAGTAGCAGTAGCCTGGTGCTTTGGTGATTTTTTTTTTGCAAATCGTAAGGACAGTGCGACTTGCTACTGGGAATTGACTATTGTCAATAGCCTATAGATGAACTGGGAATTGACAGAGCTCCATTAGGGGATCTTATTTGTACTGGGAATTGACTATCATCACCACTCTGTCACTCACCACTCACCCACCAGTCACCAGTACGACTTGCTAGTTGCCAGACATGACATGATAGAGAATGCAAGTTGTAAGGCTAATGCTCGTCGTTTTATTAGCTGTGGAATTCTAAAGAAGATTATTTGTTTCAAAATAAGATTCCAAATCTGCATCTATTTTAATCGTTGAATTCTGAAGGGTCAGTTTTCTCAAAGGATCATAATGGCATTATTAATTTGTACAATATGGGCAGTGCTCTAAAACTCGTAGAGCAGTAGGGCAGTGCTCTGAGCCTTTGACTAATGTCTGTTCTACTTATTTTCTTTAGGTCCTTTTTGTGCAATATGGCAAGTGGAAGCGCTGAATGAAGTGTTTCAACCCCTCCCGTGCAGCAGATTGTAGATGCAGCCAAACCTCTTTGGAGGCATGTCATTCAATTGGAAAGAACTGGTGGTAGTGGAGGAAATGCGAAAATCCAAATGTCGCTATTGTGATATTATCATCCATGGGAGCTATTACAAAGTTAAAGCACATTTGTTGAAGATTTCAAACTGTGGTGTCAAGGCTTGTACAAAGGTGACAGTGCCGGTACTACAACAACTTCGTGATGAAGTTGCTGCAGCAGAGGCAGCAACATCAAGTACTACAAGAAGAGTTCCCTTGCCAAGGGAGAATACCTCAAGCAACTGCTTCAGCAATGGCATCCAAACGGGAGTTGTTGCAAATGCAAAGAAAAGGAAGGGGCAACTGTCACTTGACAAGAGTTTTAGTCTTAGGCTTCGAACCACCATGGATGCTCTTGTTGCGAGAGCATCATATTTGAATTTGATTCTATATTTTTGTTTCTTTCAATCTTTGTCATTCGATCATTTCCTTTTGTAGATATTATGCTGAAGCATGGATTCAAAGAGGTCCTAACCATCAATTCCCACATGATGATAATGCTATTAACAAAAATGTTTTGAAGTGCTTGAAGAAGTTCTTTCCCATTAATAAACAATACAGAAAATTGAAAGCACAATTTGCAGATTTCTCTCAATCAATTTGGAGAAGGAATTGATTCATCCGAATCAATTGAGGATAGAGCTCATCTTAAACCAAAACAATGGTGGAGCACGCATGGAGGTTCAGCCCCAGAGTTGGGAGCGTTGGCTTTGAAATTGCTTGGGCAACCATCATCATCTTCTTGTTGTGAAAGGAATTGGAGTACCTATGCTTTCATTCATAGCATGAAGAGAAACAAGATGACTCCTGAACGTGCGAAAGATTTGGTATTTGTACACACTAATCTACACCTTCTTGCAAGAAAATCAGAAAAATATCATCATGGACCTACAAAGATGTGGGATGTTGGAGCAGATAGCCATGAAAGTTTAGTAGTGGCGCGGGCATCCTTGAAATCGCTAATCTCTCACTTGATGAGCCAGAGTTGGAGGTGTAATTTACTGAAGATGCAACAAGAGATGATGATACTGAAACTACTATGGATGAGTGTGAAGAATAGGAGTTCTCCTAATATGCTCATCCGATTATCATGTTGTTTATTGTTTCTTTATGTTCATTGTTTAACTATGTTATAGAGTCTAGACCTGGACCCTTATGGTTTTTATCAGTTTGTGACTGGGTCTGCTTGAATTATGCAATATGAACTATCTATCTATGTTCTATCATTAGTTACTACAATTTATCATTCGCTTACAAGTTACAAATAAGTCTTCTATTGTTCATTTCTGTTAGAGATATATGTATAGTTGTGTTATTCCCCATTGCTATAAGGGGTTATTTGCATATTGTACTTGTCTATATATATTAGCCCATTGGCCCCCTGAGAATACAAGTTGCTATTATTAACATGGTATCAGAGCCCATTAGGGTTACCTCTCCTGGACGCGCAACTCGTCCTCTCCTCATCTGACCTAGCCACCGTCGTCATTTGGCTTGCCGCCTAACCGCCTCCTCCGAGTCTAGCCGCCCGCTGGCTTCCTTCTCCACAATCGTCGCGATCTGCGTCGACTCTCGCGTAGGCCGCGCTGCCGCCTCCCAGACGAACTGCGAGAGCCGCCGGTTTCTTCTCCGTCGGCCACACCCGCCCGGCCTCCCGAATCGCGGGCGGCCGCCGCTCTCTCCGCGAGCCGCCGTCGTCGCCTCCCGGACGCCCTTCAGAGATCTCGAAGTCTTCTCCGTCGTGCGCTCCCGGACGCTGCCATTGCCTCTCGAATCACGGCCGCCATCGTCGTCTCCGCGCGAGCGCCGTCGCCGCCTCCGGACGCGCTTCGAGGCTACCGCCATGGTGCCTCCAAAGCTAGGCGCCGGCCGACGACCAAAGCTCCGGCCACCGCCGCTCCTATGGCGCGCATGCCATTGCTCAAGCAAGAAGCCGCTGCGCGCTGCCACTGGGGAACCCTAGTTTCCCGGCTCGCGTGTGCCGGGCGTCTTGGCCCATTAAAAAGACTTCGTCCGAATCGACCGAACAATGAACCGGAGCCCAAAAAAAACGTTGTTCTAACCGCCGCGCCGTCTGCGCGTTGTTAGACTTCGTTGTTTTGTCGCCGCCGATCGGCCGCCTACCAATGGGCACCGCTTCTCCTCACTCATTGCCGGTGATCTTCGACGGTGTTAATTACACCGACCATTATCTCACATGTGCATTCACATGCGTGGTCTTCGTCTCTGGGGTGTTCTTTCTGGCGATGTCACCTGCCCGCCTTGCCCTACTCCTCCGATGGAGCCTACGTCTGTTGCGGTGCCGCTCGACGGTGACAAAGCTGCTGCGATCTTCGCCGGGCTTATCGATGAGAAGACTGCTCTCGCTACCAAGAGACTCGATTCCTATATGGATCGATTGACCGTCTACACTCGGTGGTGCGACGACGCGGCTTTCAGGCCTTTGTCTTCATCGCCCGATGTCCACCTCGATTATCTTAGGGGTTGAGGATTTTCTTCTACCGTCAAGATGTGGACTCACCCGTCGGCGCTCACGAACCCTCCGGAGATGCCCTCACTGTCGGTGGTTCGCCAAGAGACTCTCTTGGCAGGTGATGCTACCGTTGACGCCTTCTACGCTCGAGTTCGATGTCCGGCGTCGGTGGACTCTCTTCGACCGCTTGGTTGTCGCCCTGCTCGTCCGCTGGTCAGACGTCTTGACACAGAGTTTCAGCGTGTCACGAGTTCCTTACTCGCTTTCATCCCGAGTTCGGCGAGGCGTGCCCGGCTCCTTGCACGCCCCTCGTGTCACTCTTCCGAGGCCCTTACCGAGATACGTGCGAGAGGAGACTCGTCGAGTGGTCTTTGATCGATGCCACTCCCCCTCCGTGCTCGCCGCCCCGTCCACCGCTACACCGATCGCTTCACACTTCAAGACATCGCCTCCTCCAATGGCCGCCACGGTGGTGGTGGCGCCTCCATCTGGCGGTGGCCGTCCTCATTGCCGCTCCTATTGCGACAAGGTCGGCCACATTGAGTCTCGATGCTATAAGAAGCGCGGCATCTTTCACGCCGTTCTTCTCCTAGCACTGCACCGTACTTCTACATCGACATCTCGCATCGACTACTTCAGTTTTCTCACCGAGCAGAGATAGCCGACTTCGACACGCTTGCCGCTTCATGTTCTCTCTCGATGTGTTCTGCAGTTCTGCGGCCGACTCTTGGGCAATTAGAAACCACCTCCTACAGTCGGTACCTCCCGTGGATCCTTGATTCCGAGCATCTTTTCACATGACTTCGATTCTTCTACTCCATCTTTTGTTACACCTCTTGATTCCCTGCCGATTGTGCTTATGGCGATGGTACCTCTCTTCTCGTCTCTCAGTCGAGGACCTCTTAGCAACTCATCATTTCATGTTTCTTACATTGCTCATGTTCCTTGCCTAACCATGTAGCTTTAAGAGTTAAAGCACATTTGTTGAAGATTTCAAATTGTGGTGTCAAGGCTTGTACAAAGGTGACAGTGCTGGTACTACAACAACTTCGTGATGAAGTTGTTGCAGCAGAGGCAGCAACATCAAGTACTACAAGAAGAGTTCCCTTGCCAAGGGAGAATACCTCAAGCAACTGCTTCAGCAATGGCATCCAAACGGGAGTTGTTGCAAATGCAAAGAAAAGGAAGGGGCAACTGTCAATTGACAAGAGTTTTAGTCTTAGGCTTCGAACCACCATGGATGCTCTTGTTGCGAGAGCATCATATTTGAATTTGATTCTATATTTTTGTTTCTTTCAATCTTTGTCATTCGATCATTTCCTTTTGTAGATATTATGTTGAAGCATGGATTCAAAGAGGTCCTAACCATCAATTACCCCATGATGATAATGATATTAACAAAAATGTTTTGAAGTGCTTGAAGAAGCTCTTTCCCATTAATAAACAATACAGAAAATTGAAAGCACAATTTGCAGATTTCTCTCAATCAATTTGGAGAAGGAATTGATTCGAATCAATTCAGGATAGAGCTCATCTTAAACCAAAACAATGGTGGAGCACGCATGGAGGTTCAGCCCCAGAGTTGAGAGCGTTGGCTTTGAAATTGCTTGGGCAACCATCATCATCTTCTTGTTGTGAAAGGAATTGGAGTACCTATGCTTTCATTCATAGTATGAAGAGAAACAAGATGACTCCTGAACGTGCGAAAGAGTTGGAGGTGTAATTCACTGAAGATGCAACAAGAGATGATGATACTGAAACTACTATGGATGAGTGTGAAGAATAGGAGTTCTCCTAATATGCTCATCTGATTATCATGTTGTTTATTGTTTCTTTATGTTCATTGTTTAACTATGTTATAGAGTCTAGACTTGGACCCTTATGGTTTTTATCAGTTTGTGACTGGGTCTGCTTGAATTATGCAATATGAACTATCTATCTATGTTCTATCATTAGTTACTACAAATTATCATTCGCTTACAAGTTACAAATAAGTCTTCTATTGTTCATTTCTGTTAGAGATATATGTATAGTTGTGTTATTCCCCATTGTTATAAGGGGTTATTTGCATATTGTACTTGTCTATATATATTAGCACATTGGCCCCTTGATAATACAAGTTGCTATTATTAACATCGTATCAGAGCCCATTAGGGTTACCTCTCCCAGACGCGCAACTCGTCCTCTCCTCATCTGACCTAGCCACCGTCGTCGCTGGCTTGCCGCTTCAGCCGGCCTCCCTCCGAGTCTAGCCGCCCGTCGGCTTCTTCTCCATGTGATCGCGTTGATCGTCGACTCTCCTCCGCGTAGGCCGCCGTCGTCGCCTCCGCCGCGAACTGCAGATGCCGCCGCCAGCTTCCTTCTCCGTCGGCCACACCCGCCCGGCCCCAAATCGCGGGCCTCCGCTGCCGTCTCCATGCGAGCCGCCGCCGTCGTCGCTTCCGGACGCCTTCCAGAGATCGAAGTCTTCTCCGTCGTCGCCTCCGGACGCCGCCATTGCCTCCGAATCGCGGGCCGCCATCGTCGTCTTCGTCGGCGAGCGCCGCCGCCGCCTCCGAGGCGCTTCGAGGCTACCGCCGCGGTTGCCTCAAAGCTCGGCCGTCGCCGCTCGAAGGCTCGCCGCCATTGCCCGGCGCGCCGTGACGACCAAAGCTCCGGCCGTCGCCGCTCCGGCGCCGACGCCGCCTTCGAAGAAGCCGCCGCTACTCACTGGGGAACCCTAGTTCCCACCACGTAGCGTGTAGGCGTCTTGGCCCATTAAAGACTTCGGCCGATCGGTAGAGCGGTGAACCGAGCCAAAAAAACGTTGTTCTAACCGTCGCGCCGTCCGCGCCGCTGTTAGACTTTTCGGATACACCCATTTGTCTTGCCTCGTCCACCCATCCCATCGAGTCTCCACATATACCTCTTGAGGCTCTCGCCGTTGTCGCCATATCCGCCGTCGCCGCGCTGCCTCGAGCTCTCCCTCTTTTTACACTCGTCGACCTCGTATTGAGGCTCTTCCAGATGAGCCATCTTCCCCTGATGTTTCACCTTCTCCTGATGCTCCATCTTCCCCCGATGGGTCATTATCTCCTCGCTACGGTCTCCGCGATCGTCAGTCGATTCGCCTCCTGCCTGTTTGGTTTTCTTGATGCGACTACTCATGAGCTTGTCTCCTCAGGGATGTCATTATCACCCCGAGTGGCGACATGCCATGGCCGAGGAGATTCTTTGCTTTCGAGCGTACTGGTACTTGGGATCTTGTTCCTTTTCCATCTCACTTTCGTCCCATCACGTGTAAGTGGGTCTATAAGATTAAAACTCGCTCTGATGGCTCTCTTGAGCGCTATAAGGCGCGCGTCTTGTTGCTCGTGGCTTTCAGCAGGAGCATGGTCGTGACTACGACGAGACTTTTGCTCCGGTGGCCCATATGACCACTGTCCGCACTCTTCTTTCGATGGCGTCTGTTCGCCATTGGTCCGTTTCTCAGCTTGATGTCAAGAATGCCTTTCTTAATGGCGAGTTGCGTGAGGTCTACATGCATCCGCCACCTGGGTATTCTGTTCCTGAGGGCATGGTCTGTCGTTTTCGTCGCTCTCTATGGCCTTAAATAAGCCCCTCGTGCTTGGTTTGAGCGCTTCTCCTCTGTGGTCACTGCTGCTGGCTTTTCAGCTAGTGATCATGATCCTGCTCTTTTGTCACACCGCCTCGTGGTCGGACTCTTCTTCTTCTATATGTTGATGATATGATCATCAGGAGATGACTCGAGTACATTGCCTTTGTCAAGGCTCGTCGAGTGAAAGCGATTCCTTATGTCGGATCTTGGTCCTCTTCGTTACTTCCTTGGGATTGAGGTTACTTCCACTCCAGATGGTTTCTTTATGTCCCAAGATAAGTATATTCAGGATCTTCTTGATCGTGCTTCTCTCACTGATCAGCGTACTGTTGAGACTCCCATGGAGCTCAATGTTCATCTCCGGCCTTCTAATGGCGAGCCTCTTTCTGATCCGACTCGCTATCGTCATCTTGTTGGGAGCCTTATCTACCTTGTTGTTACTCGTCCGGATATCACTTATCCAATTCACATTCTGAGTCAGTTCGTCTCTGCTCCCACTCAGGTCCACTACAGCCACCTTATTCGAGTTCTGCGATACCTTCGTGGGACTATCTCTCGCCGTCTCTTCTTTCTACACTCCAGCTCGTTACAGCTTCAGGCTTATTCGGATGCTACTTGGGCCAGCGATCCATCTGATCGTCGGTCTATCTCTGCTTACTGTGTTTTTCTTGGTGGTTCTCTCATTGCCTAGAAGACGAAGAAAGCAGATCGCAGTATCCGTTCGTCGCAGAGGTGGGTTCTGAGCTATGGCTCTCTTGACAGCAGAGATTACATGGCTACGGTGGTTACTTGAGGATTTTGGTGTTTCTGTCACTACACCAACTCCTTTCTTGTCAGACAGTACAAGTGCTATCAGTATTGCCCGTGACCCTGTGAAGCATGAGCTCACCAAGCATATTGGTGTTGATGCTTCCTTCATGAGGTCTTGTGTGCATGATCAGGTGATTGCTCTTCAAGATGTGCCTTAGAGCTTGGATAGCGGATTTCTTCACGAAGGCCCAGACTCGAGCACAACATGGCTTCTACCTCTCCAAACTCAGTGTTGTTGATCCACCATGAGTTTGAAGGGGGGTGTTAGAGATATATGTATAGTTGTGTTATTCCCCATTGTTATAAGGGGTTATTTGTATATTGTACTTATCTATATATACTGGCCTATTGGACCCCTGAGAATACAAGTTGCTATTATTAACAATTTCATCTTGACATGCATGCTGCCATAAGGCCCATAATTAATGATGTTGCATTTCTATTTGCAGGATACAATGATACATTGATAAATTTACATATAAGCTGGACAAATGGAGTAAAAGTCTATAATTTCCATTTGTACATGCTCCCTGGGATATTTCTATACATTGCTGGATAGCAGAAGTAAAGGTAAACCCTTGACTGAAACTTGTTAAGTATCGTATTTTATATTTTTACTTTTTAATATATATATATATATATATATATATATATATATATCACCATATCGGGTTTTTGAACAAATGGGGTATCGCAGTATCCATACCGCCGTACCGGTATCACGTATCGGTGCATGCATCGTAGGTCCTAATGCACCATTGTTGATTATTTCCACAGATGTTAGAAATGCAATTGAACAAAGCCAAGAGAATGTCGAATCCCCTCAAGTTCTTTTTCAACCAACACTAAATCGTGAAATTGACTGTTCTAGAATATGCCTTAATCCAATCTTCTAGATTCGTTAATTGTGAAACAGTTATCTTTCCGTATTTGTCTCTTTCAATTGGGACCATGTCCAACAAAATCATATGGGCTAAACTTAAAATACTAGTCAGCCTACTTGACCATATAGATCTGAAAGAGAAACATACACAGATTTGGGGTCGTTGGTGTACAAGAGAGATACTGTTTGTTAATAAGAAGAATAAATAGAAACAACAGCCATGAATTGAAATTCTTACTTTGCTTTCTCCAAAAGATTATCTAAATATGTGCCATCTTTTGTTTCAGCAAGCTTATCTGTAGCCTGCGGGGACAAAAAGCCAAGGTTAGAATCTGAAAAAACTAAGAAAAAGTGAATATGATGATTGATGAGTACCACTTACCAGGTCCCCTTGACACAAATATAAAAGCAGACACATGGATGCAAGCTTACATCTTAGTATTTTATATTCAAGCTTATAACAGAACTGCAGAAGCTAACAGAAATAATTGGCTTTTCATAGATATTCTACATGCATTGCCATTAGCAATGAAAAACGGTTGTGAGGTTAAATTAAGAACACAATTATTGCCAATAGCCTAAGAAAAAAAAAAGGTATTCGGATAAAACTCCTAAGCAAGTGCCACCATGCTTGGCAATGAGCAAACCATTTATCCATAATACTGTAAAAGAACAATGCAAATACTAACCTTTAGACCACCTTCTTTTGACGGATAATCACAGTTCTCCTCAGAGAAAAATTGAAAGAGTTCAAGGGTGCCTTCTAGCCCATATTCCTGTCAAATGGCGTGGCTATCAGCAAAGTTGAAAGTGTTACCTCTCTAATCTCCAATGGTTCTAGAATCATCAGGTAGTTCAATGGTACATACTCTGTTAAACCCTCCATTTACTGAAATATTTGCAATGGGGAGTCCACCATTGCTGTCACCATATTTGCTGTGAAACAGTGGTTTGAAGTCTTCTTGTTTAGTACAACTTGAAGGATGCCGTGCAGGTGATACGATAGTCAGCGGCTCCTCTGACTGAGATAATGCTTTGATCTTAGCCTAGAAGTAATGAACAAAAGACAAACCATTCGAACTGATCAGTCAATGGAAGTTCATGTAAGTTTTTTTTTTTTTTGAAACCAAGGGCAGGAGCTCTGCCACATTTCAGAAGAAGAGAACACAACACCGACCCCCGGAGGGGAGACACCATGAACACCAACACCAGTTCCAAAAGGGGTAGACACCAACACCAGGGAGGAAGCCCCAAACCTGGAGCTCTTACCAAGACACCAACTGCACCAAGAAGGCCAGCACTTGTGGAGCAACGACAAAACAAGACCCTCACCCAAAGTTCATGTAAGAAATCCAATGAGGAAAATAAAAACACTCCACATAGCATTAAACAAAAACCTTTAGAATTTATTTACATTGAAGCTGTACAATAAATTTAAATGATGCATCTTCACTTGCAATACACGAAACAGCTCTACAACAAGGAGCATCGCTAAAAATCAATCTGTGTAAAATCTTAGAATTCAAACGGGGCATATAGATCATAGCTAATAGACCTGGAGAGTTCGTCATCTGGTTTCCAAATTGGTAATTCAGGTCAAACCGATGCGTATGAAACTTTTCTAATTTCCTACATAAGTTACCACAACAACTGCACATGTTACCTTCCGACTGCACCAGAACATTTTTGCAAGTATTGTACTCAGCAGATTAAAGGCAACAGAATTTACAGGCACTGCTACTTAGAACTATGGAATCTCACGAGTCACGACGATCTAAATAGTGGGAAGAAACAGTACAGCTTACTTTGGCAACTGCGATCCGCCGCGAAATGGCCGAAAGCTTGTCGCGCTCCTCGGCGGTCTGAGACCAGTAAAGGCAGGATAAGCCAATGTCAGAAACCGAGAAGTTTGGCGCAAGGGACGGGGAGAGCGAAAGGGTTCGGGAGGTTCGAGCGACGAGGGAAAGGAGGAGGGCGGGTGGGAGCACGTACTCGCTTGGACACGGCGTCGAAGACCTGGTCGGCGGCGGCCTGCAGGTCGAGGAGGGCGCGGCCGAGGTCGCGGTACCCCGCGGCGCGGGCCTCCCGTCGCCGGCCGCCGTCCTCCGACACCCGCAGCATCTCTCCCCTTCGGTCTCCGACGAGCGTATCTGGTCTGGGATGTCGAAAATGTCCCCAGAAAATGGGCTGAAAGTGTGTTGGAGATGAGTACTTCCGGCCCATACTACCCAATCTAGGCTGATAAGAAAACGCGCGCCGCCGGTGGCCAGAACCGAGGAAGCCGGGCCAGTTCCGTTGCTCGGCCTAGCCCTGTAAGGTCGCGTCGCGGCCTCACCGGGCCGGAGCACGTGCCCGGCGTGGCCATTTCAGGACGAAGTCGACGCCTTTTTTTTGTCTTTTTCTCGCGCCGGCACGGCACCACCTGGGCTGCACGATGCTTGTGCTGTGGAACATTCGTTGAAATCGCGATCCTAGCAGCAGAATCATACGGTGCTACAATTTCATGAACACTTAGATTCTATTTGATACAGTTTCTATTCTTAGTTTCTCAATCGATTTTTATGGAATCGTATCAAATACCTTAATTCTTAAAACCATTAGATTCTGTTTCTCGCGATGAGCTGTCTCAAAAATGAACTAGCAACGAGAAATAGCCTCCTAGCAGATTCTCGTGAGAATCCAACCTTCAGAAACGAAAACACTCTTTGAAGTTGAAGGTTTTACCCGCAAATACCACTTAGTTACACAAATACAATTGAAGTATTACACCATAGGGTGATATGGTCTATTTGTCTCTAATCCTCACTCATATAGTTTTTGGAGCTAAACTACCAACCAAACGGTTTCAACAGACAGCTCCAGATTCTCAGAGAAGTGGATTATCAGATAATCAGGAGCAGAATATTGAAAATAAGAATCTGGAGCTGTACCAAACATGACCTTAGACAGCTCAAATCACACTACGAGGCTTACCTGGTAGAATCATGGGTCATCTTAGATTATGAAAGGCGGGTATTTGATTATGTCATATCCTCAATTCAAATTGTATAGTAAGTATTAAGTAGTTAATAGTTTAGATATAGTACTAAGTAGTTAATAGTTTAGATATTAAGATTCGGGTGTTTGGAAAACTAAAAATTAACTTGATTATTTATTTATTTTAGTTTTAGGTAAAATGGTCATAAAATCACTTAGTTGTAGTTCTTAATGACGTAGAATCAAAACCGTGATTCTAGTCTTGAATAAAATAGGACTTTATTAATCAAATTAAAAACCAAATGATCAAATAAATCCTCGTGTCACTCTTGGGATACATGTAAATTGAACAAATATGTGTTTTTTAGTAGAGTCGGGAAGGATCTTAAATCCTACGATTAGATCATATAATGTAATCGGTGATCCTACCGAAACATCTCTGATTCAATTCAAAATTACGAAATTGGCAACCTTAGAAATGTTCGTGGTCGAGTCGTTTCGCCTGCGATTTTGGCACGGCGCCGAGCTCGGAGTCCGCTGCGGCCGGCTGGCCGGCTCATTTGTATGGCCTCCTGTAGTGCGTCACCGCCGAAAATTTGGTAGTTTGTGATGATGCGCACCTGCTACGAGATCACAATTTTTGCAGCATGTGGTGGTGGTTACGTATCGTGTTGTCCAGCAGCGAACGTGCAGGTGCGTGCCAGCGTGCGTAACAGTAGTTAGGAGCCATCGAATGGTAAGTTGTAGCGAACGAACTCAATGATAATCTCCACGGCTCTCGTCGTTGGACTTGGAACACCATCTGCGCTCGCGAAGTTCTGCGTGTTGAGGAACTGTCGCTGGTGAGTTCAGTCCGAGCGATTAACTCGTAGATAAACTCAGAATCGTAAGAACGATGCAAGAATACAAAAACAGAATAGTAAATTGAATACATAAATACGAGGGACTTGAGGTTTCTCTTTATTGCTATTCTCAAAACTGTCATACAATGGTTGACGTTCCCACTCTTTTATTTAGGCTACTGATAGATGAGGAGCCCACCTTGGGCCAGTACTCTCGACCTGAACCGGTTTCTTAACACTCTCTCTTGGGCACTCATCTGTCATGTTCATTTCTCATCAAAACTCAATAAAAACCCAGTGGGAAAAAAATTAGATAAAGACTACATGATACACGTTCTGCTGTGCTACACGAATTGCCTCATAAAAATCTTAGCCGAGAAACTTCAGGAAAACTCGTTAAGGGAAAAAATAGTACAATCCACCCAATTTCATTTAATCTTCATGATTTATTCTCTAAGTACTCGATCTTCGTGATCAAACTTTAATAAAGAGTTTGTGAAGATTCTCCTCCTAAATTTTGCACTTCTCTAAGTCTCATCATTACAATTCCACATATGCATCTTTCAAAGCTAGACGCTAGAAGTAACTTAGTGAATAAATCTGTAAGATTTTTACATGACTTAGTATGTAATACTTTAATTTCGTTCATCTTTTGCAATTCATGAGCATAGAAGAATTTGGGGTTGATATGCTTAGTGAGAGGACTCGTCACATAACCCATCTGCACTTATGCAACACAAGCTGCATTATCTTCGTAGATAATAATGAGGGTTTGTGCGGTATTCAATCCACATAACTGCTGGATGTGGTAAATCATCCGCCGAAGCCAAGAACATTCCCGTGAGGTCTCGTACAGTACTATGATTTCTGAGTGATTTGTCAAAGTAGATACAAGATTTTGCTTAAACGATTTTCATAAAAATACAGTTCCACCACATAGAAATACATAGACTGTTTATGACTTAGTTGTATGCAGGTCTGACTAGTACCCAGCATCTGCATAGCCAGTCATAGTTAGGTCTTGGTTCTTTCTGTAGAACAGGCCAAGATCTTTGCTTCCTTAGAGGTATAGAAAGATGTCCTTTATTCCCTGTCAATGTCTTTTGGCAGGTTCTGCACTATATCTTGCTAATAGGTTCACGGCAAATGCAATGTCTGATCTAGTACAATTTGCTAAATATATGAGTGCTCCTATTGCACTCAAGTACGAGAATTCCAGTCCCAGGACTCCCCCCTTCTTTAGGTCTGTACGGGCCCTGTCCTGCTACAAGGATCTCCCGACCATCGGTACTTTTCGAAGGATATGTCTTTTCAAAGTCAAACCGTCTCAACATCTTTTGAGTATAGATTGACTGATGTACTAAAATCCCTTCAGGGGTATGCTCAAGCTGCAAGCCTAGGCAATATTTGGTTTTACCCAAGTCTTTCATTTCGAACTTCGACTCCAGGTAAGAGCTTGCTTTCTTAATATCTTCCAGGGTCCCGATGATATTCATATCATCTACATATACTGAGATTATACATAATTCATCCTGGGATCGCCGTATAAAAACACAGGGACAATCATCATTGTTCGTGTAGCCTTTCTTGCAGAGAAAGTCGCTCAAGCGATTATACCACATTCTGTCTGATTGCTTCAGTCCATACAATGACTTTATGAGTTGCACACTGTACAAATCTCTATTTGCTCTGTCTTGGTTCGGGACAGGGATACATCCAGGTACCTTCATATAAATGTCTGAATCTAAGTTCCTATAAAGATATGTAGTTACCACATCCATCAATTTCATTTCTAAATTTAAGTTTACTGTCATTGAGATTAAATATCTAAACGTAGTTCCGCCCATGATCGGATAATAAGTTTCTTCATAATCGACTCCTGATTATTGAGTGAAACCTGATGCAACAAGCCTTGCTTTATGTCTTACAACTTCATTGTTTTCATTTCTCTTTCGAACAAATACCCACTTATACCCTACGGGGTGCACATGTGGAGGCGTTCGACTTATAGGCCCAAATACATCTCTTTTATTTAGAGATAATAATTTTGCTTCGATTGCCTTCTTCCAATCTTCCCAATATGATCTTTTCTTACATTTAGCGAGCGATGCAAGCTCTCGATCAAGATCGATGATTGTGGTAATTTTCTTTGCAAAATAAATATCGACATTGGCTATTGTTCTAATTCATAGATTCTCATGTGGTCACATAATTTATAGCTATTTCTTCATGGGGCGATACTTCTAATGTTTCTACTTGCTCACCGTTACTTTCAATTGCGGGGGCAAATCTCTTTAGTTTTTAGTTCCGATGTGTGCGCACACATCCATGCTGATGTCTCCCTCTGTCAGAATATTCAAATCTGGTATGCCTTTTACTGAATGTTCCATAATGGTACCAGGTCTCAACAGGCTCCCCTTCTGATTATGTAGAACTTCAATGATCGGCTGTGTCAAGTCCTTCATATCCTTTTTCGCCAGGCGTCCCTGGTTACTTGGGATTCGAGGGGCCAGAGTTCTCATCTTTTTGTTCTGAGGCCTCTGAATGGGATTAGAAATACCTTCAATTTTCTTTGGTATTTCAACCCTCTCCGGCACATTGCGGGCAGGCACATACGACTTGGTCACGCTCTTCAAATCACTAAAGTGGTCAAACAGTTGATTCACTAATACTTTCAAATCAATTATCTTTTGGACTTCTCTATTTGCTTCAGTAGTGCGCGGGTCATGTGCATGGATTCCCGTGGCTTGCCAAGTCATTTTCTGATATTTTTCATCAAGGGGTTGATTTCCCCCTAATGTCATAAAATTATCATCATCAAATATACTGTCAGCAAAGCAGGCTATATGCAAATATCTAATCATGGGGTCCATATACATGATTATGGATGTTGTCTTATAATCAACGTATATCACAGACTTTCTAAGAGGGCCCATTGCAGTTCGCTGCGGTGGTGGTATAGGTATATAAATCTTGCAACTAAACCTTCGTAGATGAGAGATTTTCGGTGGTGACCCTTGCACTAGTTGTATAGGTGAATGGATGTTATATGCAGACGGTCGAAAATGGATGAGAGTTGTTGCGTGTAAGATGCGTGTCCCCAACATGTAGTTGGTAAATTACAATTCTGTAAGAGTGGTTGGGCAATAAATTTAATTCTTTTGATTAATGCCTCTGCTATTCTATTCTGGGTGTGGACATGTGGTACGGAATGCTCAACGGTAATTCTCATTGCCATACAATAATCATCAAATGGTTTTGAAGTAAATTCTACGGCGTTGTCCATTCTGATGGACTTCATATGATGATCAGAGAAATTATTCTTAATTTTAATTATTTCCGAGATCAGCTTTGCAAAAGCATGATTTCGTAGATAGTAAGCATACATGCGACTATTTTGCAGAAGTATTGATGAGCACCATAAAGTACTTAAATGGACCTGACAGGGGCAGTATATGACCACAAATGTCTCCCTGGATATGGTCTAGGAATGCAAGGATTTCATCCTTTATTTTCAGAGTAGAGAGTCTAGTAATCAGTTTCCCGGTGACACATGCGGGGCACACAAAATCTTTCTGATTTGGAAAATTCTTTACATTGACATTGTATCCCTGAGAATTAGTAATTATATTTCTCATCATTCTAAGACCGGGGTGACCTAATCTATCATGCCAGATACATAAAAGTTCAGAGCTTCTAAAAGTGATTTTCAGGACAATATAGGCTGCATGTGCCTTAATGTAAGTGTTGCAAAGCCCAGATTCATATGAAGGAAGTCGTTCTAATACTCTTTTCCCATTTTCTTCACGCTTTGTAATGAGCAGGTATTACTTACTATACTCTTCTTCAGTTTCTATGTGGAGACCGTGAGTGCGAAAATCTTTAAAATTTAAGAGAGTCCTAGTCGATTCTGGGTACAACAAGGCTTCTTCAATGATCGATGTTGTGCCAATCAGGAGTATAATTGTGGCCCTTCCTGAACCTAGTATACAAGTATCACTGTCTGCGATTATCGTAAGATTATAAGCATTCTTGCTGATCGACTGAAATTTTTTTGTCTCTCAATATGGTATTCGTTGTACTGCTATCTGCTAAGCACACTTCCTCCATAGGCGCCACGCGCGTTCTGATATATAAAGTATTTGTTAATATGTGGTAGGAAGTAATCCACACACTTAAGTAAAATACTTCAAAACAGAACACAACTTGCTATTATTAATACGGGAAAAAAACTTGGGAGGGCTCATCATAAGAATTTATTGCCTTACTCTCCTAGAGTTTACAACCATTATTCAAAATTCAATGTTCTATCACAACCATAAACTGCAAATGACTATAAAATCTAAATGCAATGTGTGCACTAGATTGAATTAGCGAAGTATGAAGAAACTTCTGTCTGAATCTGCTCCATGTCCAACTTCTCTTCTTCGGTAGCAACAGTTGATGCCGTTGTGATGTCCAAATAAGGTTTGATAGGGGCTACTACTAAGCTGTCCATATCCATGGGTGCAATCCGTGATTGTGGATCCTCTGTGCCTGTAATGACGAGGTATGTCTCATGTTGTCCTTTGCCTTCTTCTTAGACTGAAAAACATCAATAACTTGCTGCGACCCACGACCTTATCCTTCTTGCCCTCTCCTTCCTGAGAGGATTCCTTACCTTGTAGCTGCTAGCATTGACTTAACGACCAACATTGCTACTAGGCGGCTGTGAGATATAGTTCTTCCTGAGAACATCATCTGGAGCTTTCGCAACTTGCATGGTGTCAATTAAGGCAGCATACTCCCTGTAGTCGTCTTGACGATAGTTGTGTGTGGATTGCACCGTATTTAGGTGAAAGGTAGAGAGAGTGTTCTCAATCTTCTACTCATTCGTGGTTACCTTACCACAGAATTGAAGACTGGTTCAAATTCTGGCTATGCTGGGTCAGTTCTTCGAACTCCTGGTTCGTGATGTTAGTCATCTTCATATTTATGCGAAGAGTTTATAAGATTACTGCTGGTAATTTGCGTAACATGGTTGCAAAATTCTCATAATGCTCTTCAAACTCCCGATTCGTGATCCCGTATTTTTCTATGTATTTTCATGATTTACTGATATTTTAAGTGATTAAAAGTATACAAAACTTGTGTAGTTCGTATATACTCATGTCATGAGTATATAGAACTTGTGTAGTTTATCTATACTCATTTGTTCTCTCATTTATCATCATTAAATTTATGAGAATTTTAGTGGTTATCATCAATTACCAAAGAGGGAAAGATTGAGGTATCTTGTCCCACCATTATGAGTTAATGGTATGGTGTGGTAATTAATGATGATCACATTGTGGAACTAACATTTTCCATGAGTTGGATATATAGGTTATGTTCCAGGATGATGAAGACTTGGGATGATCATGAGTTGATCATCAAGTCAAGAGCTTGGTGTAAATGATGCATCATGAGTTGATGCTTATCAAGAAGAAATGATCATGAGTTGATCATCAAGACAAGAGAAGACCAATCATCATGTGTTGATGGAGGTCAAGTGAATGAATGCATCATGTGTTGATGCATGTGAAGAGTCGGGATGGAGAAATCATCATGTGTTGATGATGTTCAAGTCAAGATCCCGAAGTGAAGAAATCATCATGTGTTGATGATTGTCAAAGTTAAAGACCCGGATTTGAAGTGTTGATGTGCGTCATCAAGCTTCAAGAAGATGCAAGGCAAAGGTATGACTAGCTAGGGCTAAGGATGTGTTCCTAGTCTTTTACCGGTCTTGGTGTTTGGTTGGAAGACCGGATTGCTAGTATAGGTTGTCGTACTATTAAGAGGGGTCTTAACTAGTAGTTTGAGTTAGTCATGTGTTGATAGCTCATTATATTTGTTCTAGCTCATCTAGGCATGATGCTATTTATTTGCGAATGTGTTTTGCAAATAATCGAGGCTCATGCATAATCCTTGTAACATGTGACTTAAGTTTGCAAATGCGTTTTGCAAATGGTGTAAGTCCATGTACCTTATTCCTTGTGATGAGTATTCTAAGGGTTAGCAAATGTGTTTTGTAACCTACTGAGAATATCATCTTTGAAACCTTGTCGAAAATTGCATTCAAATGAGCGAATGTGTTTTGCCATTTGAAGTGGTGCAATTGGCTTTGGCTCTGTGGAATCACGGTCGGACCGGCGGTGGTCACCGATCGGACGGTGGCAAATCGGTCCGACCGGTGTGCTACGGGCGGTCTGACCGATTATACTTGAACCGATTTCCTTGTGCGGAAGTTCCGCTGTTGTAAAAATCGGAACTTCCGCGGTGAGGAAGTTCCGGAGTTCGAGCGGAACGGTTTTTCCAGAGCTCCTTTTGGGACTTAGCCAAATTCGCGACGGCGGTCGGACCGCCAAGACGGGCGGTCGGACCGATATCTGGGCGGTCCGACCGGCCGGATGCATGGCGGTCGACCGGCCAAGGCCCAACGGCTACTTTTCTAGCCGTTGGCGCGATGGAAGCGTCCGACCGCCATTGGTTGGCGGTCCGAGGCCACTGGTCGCTTTTGATGGAATCTTCTCCCCAGCGGCTAGTTTTTGTGTGTGGGCTATATATAGCCACCTTGGCCGGTTGGGAGAGGTTGCCGGTGCTATTGTTAAGTGATACACTCATTCTTTGAGCTAAGAGCAAGTCTCTATTCTCTTTTGTGCATGTGTTGCACTTGGTGAGATTAGAGAGCAAACCCTAAGTGCATGTGTTGCCTTAGGTAGTGGATTGTGTATCCACGTGAGCGTTGACACTTGATTAGTTCAAGTGAAAGTTTGGATTTGTTACTCTTGGTGTTTGCCGACACCTAGACGGCGTGGAGGCGTCGTGCTCGGTGACCTTCTCAAGAAGCTTGTGAGAAGGCCCGACGGTTGTGAGTGGTTTGGTGCTCGCCATCTCCGGAGTGGAGGAAGAGCAACCATAGTTGAGCGAGGTGTTGGTTCGGTTTGGAACCGGTCCAAGTGTTGGACTTACCTCGGAGGTGTGTGCTCATTTGAGGAGCCGGTCCAACGCGGGTTGGGCTTACCTCAACGTGGATTAGGGAGACCAGCAAGTCTCGAACACCACGGTAAAACATCATCGTGTCATCTTGTTTTTACTTGTGCTTTACTTTGAGCAATTTACATTCTTGCTTTAATTGCTTACATATATTGTATTGTGTTCATATTGTCGGTGCACTTAGTTGAGCCTAGTTGATTTAGGTTTTAATTGTGCAAAACCAATTCGCTATTAGCTTCCGCATTTATATATTGGTTTAGCCCGATAAAGTTTTTAAAACCGCCTATTCACCCCCCTCTAGTCGGCCACCTCGATCTTTCAAGTGGTATCAGAGCTTGGTCTCTCATTTATTAGACTTAACCGTCTAGAGAGTAAAGGATGGCGACTAGAGATTTAGTGCACCTAGGTGAAGCACCTATATTTGATGGCACAAATTATGCTCAATGGAAAATCCGCATGTCTTGTTATTTTAGGGCCATGAGTCCGAAAATATGGCGGATTGTAGATGTAGGCTTTTCTCCTCCATTGGATCATTTTGCTCCAACCATTGAGGAAGAGAAATGCTTACATCTCGACGCTCAAGCTACTAACGCCTTATTTAGTGCTTTGAGCGTAGATATATTTGACAAGGTATGCAATCTCAAGAACGCTCATGAGATGTGGACATATATTCAAGATCAATATGAATTGTCCACTTCAACTAGTGATGATTGCACACAAGAATGGATGTCGGAAGAAGAATGCTCAACTTCAAGCTCCGACAACGAAAATGAGGACTCCTCAACTCCCTCCACATCAACTCAATGCTTCATGGCTAAAGGTAATAATGAGGTAAATAACAACGATGAGCCTTCATATGATGAGTTGATGGATATGCTAGAAGAGCTCAATGAATATTTAGGAAAGGAGAAATTAAAATTCAAAGTTTTGAAGAAAGAGCATGTCTCTCTTCAAAATGATTATGATGTTCTAAAAGATGAACATGAAGCTCTCCTCCTAAATAATTTAAATAGCTCTAAGGTGGATATAGGCATTGAATGTAATTTATTAGATGATTTGCCATGTATAACTTCTACCTCATGCATTTCATCTAAGGTTAGTGTATCCACCTCATGTGAGGATTTAATTGATATGCCTTGTTGCTCCAAAATAGATGCTCCTATTTCCTCCATATCTTGCAATACTAACATTGTAGAGGAAAACAATGAGCTCAAGGCCCAAGTCAACAAATTGAAGAATGACTTGGAAAGAGGCCTAAAAGGGAAGGCCACTCTTGACGATATATTGAGCAAGCAAAGACGCTTGCAAGATAAGAGTGGAATTGGCTTCACTCCTAAGAAAAAGGAGACAAGCAAGACAAGGCACAACGCAAGGCACACGAAGAATATCAAGTGCCATGGATGCAAAGGAAAGGGCCACTTCGCCTCGGTGTGTCCTAACAAGGTGAATGACAAGCAATTGTCATCAAAGAAGAGGCAAACCGGTAAGGAGCAAGTAAAGAAGGTAAAAGATGAATACAAACTTCGAACTTGCTATAATTGCCGGGAAAAGGGACATATGAGTAAGGATTGTCCCAAAGGTATCACTCCTAAGCCCATTATTTATAATGATCAATATTTGCTTAGGAAGGATATTAATGGCAATGTATTTGCTAGAATAGTTAGTTCACATAAAACTAATGCTAGGGCCATTTGGGTGCCCAAATCCATTGTGACTAACATTCGTGGACCCAACCTAGTTTTGGGTACCAAAATGCGCTTTAATGCTTAATAGGTACTTGGGGAGGCATTGGAGGCTTGGCTTATTCATATAAAGATGGATTTCATCATATATCAAAATTGGAGCCAAGTTTGAGGATTATCACTTCATATCAAGAACCAATGCCCTTACGGTAACAAGTACTTACATTGAAGTATCTAGCCCCTTATGCCTTGTGTAGGTTGCATTTCATGAAAATCATTTTTTTTTTAAAAAAAGGGGTGTTCTTGCTCTATGTTCATAATGTTCATTATTAATATCTTGAGCAAGTTGTTGTGGCACATTAAGGGGGAGTGCTAAATCATAGCCATGTATATCACATCCCTAAATGTGCCCAAATAAATTAAGTGCTAGTATTGTTTTTCAAAAATGAGCCTTTTAGCCAAAAGTCAAAAATTTCATGATTATTAGTAATTCTTTGAAAAATTAGTTGCAAAAGGTATACAAATGCTTTTCAAAGATTTACCAAAGGTTTTGGCTTTAGAAAAACCTATTTTAAGTGAAAATGAGTTTATGTCCAAAATCTTACATTATAGTATCTTGTTTTTGACCAAAACTAGATTTTTGTGTAAAATCTATTCTAAAAGAAATTTGAAAATCTTGACAAAAGAAAAATCCTAGAGTTGGTTATTCTAAATATTTTTGGTATTCAAAGGATTTTCAAAAGACCAACCTAGAAAAAGATATTTGATTTTCAAACTCGTCCAAAATACTACTATGACCTAAGTGGTCACTATCTAGCACTTAAGTGAGTTTTTCCATATGAACCAAAATTCTTCATATGAATATGTTCATAATGGTATTTATGACTCATACATGCAATTGGATGCTTTAAAATTCTTCATTTGCTCTTTTTGCATGTTTTGATTGAAAGTTCTTGGAAATATGTTTCATTTCCGAAAACCAAAAGCTAAATTTATTAAAAACTATTTTAAATTTTATTATTATGGGCTATATAAGTTGGAAATACTCCAAAGATGTTTATTTGATTGATTGTGCAAAGATTTGGAGTAAAATACAACAAATCTCTCTTTTCTTCTCCTCTCTTTGGCTGTGTGTCGGTTTAGTGTCCCGGTCCGACAGGCCTCGCTTCAGCAGATCCGATCGAATCCCACCGGTCCGACCGGCGTTGGCAGCGGTCGGACGGTTTTGCGTGAAGGGCATAAAAACCCTTCACCCGAGAGCTTCTCTCTCTCTCCACCTCTCTCCCCAAACCGAGTTCTTCTTCTTCTCTCCTCTCTCAAGCCGACAGCACTCCTCCCCTTCGGATCTCCTCCTCCGGCCGTCCATTTGGGGATTAAAGGTATCTACTTGCTCTCCCTCATCTCCTCTTCCATTCCCTCCAATTACTTTGTGGATTGATGAGCTATCTCTCCCACATTTTGGAACCCTAGGTGAGGGAAGAACTTGCAAACTTTCGAATTTTTGGCTCTCCCTTCTCTTCAAGGAGGCATCCCCTGTGTTACTCCTCTTCATTAGAGCCAGTAAGCATCCTCGATCTACTTGTATTACTCTCATTTTGTGATTTGCTCCAAATTCTAGGGTTTGTCAAAAATCCTATCTTGTTCACTAGATTTTGTGGCAAAGCTTTGTCATGCAAGTAGTTTTTGAATAGACAAATGAATGCACTTGATGCCATTGCTTGAATGATGAAAACTTGTGAAAATCACAAAGTTCATCTCACTGGTTCTGGTAACCGGCGGTCCGACCGGTGCCACATGGCAGTCGGACCGGCCTCAGTGGCAGTCCGACCGAAGCCACAATGGCGGTCGGACCGGCCTCGTGGCGATCAACCGGCCGTGGACAAGCGATCGGACCGCTGTGTCGTAAAGCATGATGGCACCATTGTATATTCATAAGTTTATTATCCATTATTCCTTGTTTGATCCTTTGATTATCTTCCGTGAGCTATGCCGAACAAGCGCGTGGCGATCGTTGGTGGACCCCTCCTTCTCCTTCTCCTTCTTCATCCGGAGGAAAGCTCCATTGAGGGCGACATTGAGGACGCTTCTATCGAAGAAGTAGAGGAATCAAGTTCGGATAACAACGGCAGCGACAATGACTTTGATGAGAACACTGGAAATGATGTTGAGGAGGATGAAGATGATAATGAGGACGCTCCAGATGAGTCTCAATTCTTTGGTCTTGATGTCTCAAGGTTAAGAAGTGAAGAATATACAATATTGAGACATGTTGATCAGTATCAGTTCTCAGAATCTGCAACAATGGGTATGTTCCACACCAAGTTTCAGCAAGATGTATTCAAGCTCATCTATGCGAAGAAAAAATTTGCTAATCATAGATTTGTCAAATGGAACTACCTGGCACAGAATCCAACCTACAATGGACTTTACAGACTTTTCAAATATGTAGGTTTGGATACCTTGGTTTCTCTGAACTGCAGCTTTCATTCAAAAGTCATCAGACAGTTTTATGCAACAGTTTTCGTGTCTCCGGATTACGACAAGCTAGTTTGGATGACTGGGCATAGAAAATTAAAGGCTACAAGAAAGCAGTTCATGGATGCCTTAGGTTTGAAGGAGTCAAGGGGTGTAAGGATCCATTTGCAGGAACCCCTAAACCTTGCTCAAATAGATGAGTTCTATGATCAGAATAATCCTCATTCTTGCGGTAAGGTGACAGGACTCCTTCCCCTCCCTAGTATTATTAACAGGATCATGAGATCATCATTCTTCCCTAGGAGTGGGAATAATGATGAAATCCATGGGAGGGCATGGAATGCGATTCAGTAAATAATGGAGGGCACTCGCTTCGATGTCATAGATCTTATTTTCAGAGAGATTGACACCTCCAAGGGAGACAAGACTAAGAGTATTTATTATGCTCCCTACATAATGAGGCTTATCAAGAGCATAATTGAATTCAATACTCCCTGTGACATAGAGCATAAAGAATACTGCACCTGTGGACGCTCCTCCTCCTCCGCTCCATTGCTCCTCCCGCTCCTCCGCTCCAGTGGCTCCTCCTCCACCTCCTCGATGCTCGGGACGGGCTCCTCCTCTCGGGATCCCCAAGCTCAAGACCTGCCCTAGCAACGATGCTTAATCTTGGTGAGTGTGGATCGATTCGCTCATCTCGGGAGGCTTTTCAGCAATTGCATTTTCTCGATTGGATGAGTTTGAGGTCGCTACCACATCCGTGTTTGATGCACTGTCTGCTCGGATGACGGATCTGCGGCGATTTCATCGCCTTCCAGCAGAAGAAGCGCCTCTTTATTATCAACGATCCGGACGTGGACCTCACCTTCCTCCTTCTTTTGGCGAGGAGATCGGCCTTCATCCTCTCGGGATCCTCCCCACGAGCAAGAGCCTTTTGTTCTATTTAGGTCATTAGACCTTGTATGCACAAAATTGTAATATCTTTTATGACTACTTGGTTGTATGACTCTCATTTTGGCTACGCTATCTTTTGCTACTCGTGTGAGAACGTGTTTTTGTTATGTCATGATTTATGGTTGCATGAGATGTGGATGAGATGTGATTATGAATGAATATATTTGTGGTTGATTATATCTTCTTGTCTCTCGTCGTGGATGTCCCTCTTTACAAGAGAAATTCTGTCAAATTTTTTATAAAAATCTCTCTCAAGCATCGTTCTTTATGTTCTCTCAACATAGTTTGTGAAAATTGTTAAAATGAGAGATTATCTATATTTGTTTTCAAAAATGGGGAGGTTAGTTGAATATGTTTCAACTATCATTTCAAGTGGTTCTCAATGTTTTGATTTACATTGGGGACCTATCTTTGTGTCTCCTCTCATATCTTGAGAACAAAATTCCACCTTGGTCATATAAGTTCAATTCATACTTGTTGTGACCAACCTCATTTTTTTTGCAAGTGGTATCGTTTTGCAAATACTCCTTTTGGCTAAGCTTTATCTTGTGTTTTTGGGTGATTTATGCCAAAAGGGGGAGAATGTTTTTATCAATATTCTTCATTTGGATGTTTGATTTGTTTAGACATGCCAAAAGAGGGAAAAGGAATGCATTAGCTGTGTAAGGGGGAGAATGTTTTCATATGCATTTTGTTTAATGCTTTATGTTTCACCTCATATGATGCGTAGACATAGTTCATTAGTTTAAATTCTTATCTTATGTCTATGAATATCCAAATGTTGTTATTGATAATGGATTTGTCATCAATCACCAAAAAGGGGGAGATTGAAAGATCTAGACCCGCCATTATGAGTTAATGGATTGTTTTGGTGATTAATGACAAATCCAAATATGAGACTAACTCTTTTATCAAGTATTATCTTTTTGTAGTCTCATTTGGATATAAAGGTGAAACACAACGAGGTATGCAATCGACATCTCAATCTTATATATTGTTGCATTTCTCGGATCCAAAATATAGGATTGAACTCAATCATAAGTCAAACTTGAATATGTGCATATGATCGTATTACACATTTGTGTATGCACACATTTAGGGGGAGTTTTATCCTATACTTTGTGGTTTCATTAGTATTGATCCATATTCCATTTTCCACATATATTGGGATCTTTACGTTGAAACAAAACCTTTGAGTATACAAAACTTGTGTAGTTCGTATATACTCATGTCATGAGTATATAGAACTTGTGTAGTTCTTGTATACTCATGTTAGAGTATATATAACTTGTGTAGTTTATCTATACTCATTTGTTCTCTCATTTATCATCATTAAATTTATGAGAATTTTAGTGGTTATCATCAATTACCAAAGAGGGAAAGATTGAGGTATCTTGTCCCACCATTATGAGTTAATGGTATGGTGTGGTAATTAATGATGATCACATTGTGGAACTAACATTTTCCATGAGTTGGATATATAGGTTATGTTCCAGGATGATAAAGACTTGGGATGATCATGAGTTGATCATCAAGTCAAGAGCTTGGTGTAAATGATGCATCATGACTTGATGCTTATCAAGAAGAAATGATCATGAGTTGATCATCAAGACAAGAGAAGACCAATCATCATGTGTTGATGGAGGTCAAGTGAATGAATGCATCATGTGTTGATGCATGTGAAGAGTCGGGATGGAGAAATCATCATGTGTTGATGATGTTCAAGTCAAGATCCCGAAGTGAAGAAATCATCATGTGTTGATGATTGTCAAAGTTAAAGACCCGGATTTGAAGTGTTGATGTGCGTCATCAAGCTTCAAGAAGATGCAAGGCAAAGGTATGACTAGCTAGGGCTAAGGATGTGTTCCTAGTCTTTTACCGGTCTTGGTGTTTGGTTGGAAGACCGGATTGCTAGTATAGGTTGCCGTACTATTAAGAGGGGTCTTAACTAGTAGTTTGAGTTAGTCATGTGTTGATAGCTCATTATATTTGCTCTAGCTCATCTAGGCATGATGCTATTTATTTGCGAATGTGTTTTGCAAATAATCGAGGCTCATGCATAATCCTTGTAACATGTGACTTAAGTTTGCAAATGCGTTTTGCAAATGGTGTAAGTCCATGTACCTTATTCCTTGTGATGAGTATTCTAAGGGTTAGCAAATGTGTTTTGTAACCTACTGAGAATATCATCTTTGAAACCTTGTCGAAAATTGCATTCAAATGAGCGAATGTGTTTTGCCATTTGAAGTGGTGCAATTGGCTTTGGCTTTGTGAATCGCCGGTCGGATGGCAAGAAGTGGTCAATGGTCGGATCGGTATAAATCGGTCCGACCGGTGTGCACTGGCGGTCGACCGATTATACTTGAACCGATTTCCTTGTGCGGAAGTTCCATTGTTAAAAATCGGAACTTCGCGGTGAGGAAGTTCCGAGTTCAGCGAACGGTTTTCCGAGAGCTCCCTTTTTGGGACTTAGCCAAATTCGCGACGGGCGGTCGGACCGGCCAGCACGGGCGGTCGGACCGATATACCGGCGGTCCGACCGGCCAGTGCATGGCGGTCAGACCGGCCGAAGGCCCAACGGCTACTTTTCTAGCCGTTGGCGATGGGCGGTCCGACCGCCATTGGTTGGCGGTCGACCACCGGTCGCATTTTGATGGAATCTTCTCCCAACGGCTAGTTTTGTGTGTGGGCTATATATAGCCACCTTGGCCGGTTGGGAGAGGTTCTTCGTGCTATTGTTAAGTGATACACTCATTCTTTAAGCTAAGAGCAAGTCTCTATTCTCTTTTGTGCATGTGTTGCACTTGGTGAGATTAGAGAGCAAACCCTAAGTGCATGTGTTGCCTTAGGTAGTGGATTTTGTATCCACGTGAGCGTTGACACTTGATTAGTTCAAGTGAAAGTTTGGATTTGTTACTCTTGGTGTTTGCCGACACCTAGACGGCGTGGAGGCGTCGTGCTCGGTGACCTTATCAAGAAGCTTGTGAGAAGGCCCGACGGTTGTGAGTGGTTTGGTGCTCGTCATCTCCGGAGTGGAGGAAGAGCAACCATAGTTGAGCGAGGTGTTGGTTCGGTTTGGAACCGGTCCAAGTGTTGGACTTACCTCGGAGGTGTGTGCTCATTTGAGGAGCCGGTTCAACGCGGGTTGGGCTTACCTCAACGTGGATTAGGGGAGACCGGCAAGTCTCCGAACACCATGGTAAAACATCATCGTGTCATCTTGTTTTTACTTGTGCTTTACTTTGAGCAATTTACATTCTTGCTTTAATTGCTTACATATATTGTATTGTGTTCATATTGTCGGTGCACTTAGTTGAGCCTAGTTGATTTAGGTTTTAATTATGCAAAACCAATTCGCTATTAGATTCCGCATTTATATATTGGTTTAGCCCGATAAAGTTTTTAAAACCGCCTATTCACCCCCCTCTAGTCGGCCACCTCGATCTTACACCGTGCGGGGGCGCCGGCAGACCGTACGGGGCCGTCGGATTATTTTTCCTATTCATGCGATGCAATGCACTGTTCATGCGAGTTTCTGTTTATGCAATTATCGTTCGTGCAATTACCGATTGGCTTGGCCAGCAATTTCAAATCAGCTCGCTGTATATTAGAACGTATTTGCAATTTTCAAACTACGGTACAATCGATATCCACTTTTTCATGTAATCTACCGATCGGCATTGTGCCGGTGACTTCAAGTCGGTTCGCGGTAGATTAGAGCGGATTTGCACTGTAGAAAATTCAATCTAGAAAGCCAAATTTACAGAATTGAAAGCGATATAGAAAAAAACGTTTCGATCTACGAGAGTTGTTCTTCGACGGTTACTTTTCGATCCGAGGAGAGTCGATCGTGCTGATAACGTGTTGAGGAACCGTCGCTGACAAGTTCAGTTCGAGCGATTACCTCGTAGACAAACTCAGAATCGTAAGAACGATGTAAAAATACAAGAATATAATATTAATTTGAATACAAAGATACGAGGATACTTCGGGTTTCTTTTTATTACTCTTCTCAAAACTATCGTATAATAATTAAAATTCCACTCTTTTATATAAACTACTGATAAATAGAAAGTCCACCTTAAATCAGGCCTATGGCTCGGTGTCCGATTTCTTAACACTGCACACTCATGGCAAGGTTGTGTAGGCTGAACTTTTGCTGTCGCTTCGGTTGTTTTTGCCGAAACTACTGCAGTTGAATGTGTTTTGTGACCTGGAGCGAATTAATAGCGCGCTCTGTCAGGAAGTGATTGCTGCGTTAACGGGAATGGGACCTGTATTTGCATCTACTTTGATAGCAAAGCAATGGATTCAGTACGAAAAGACATGGATTACTGTTGGTGTCCTATACTACTTTTAATTCAGTACGAAAAGACATGGATTACTGTTGGTGTCCTATACTACTTTTTTTCTGTCGATGATCAAGACGATCATCTTCTAGAACGCTTGAAACGGACTACGTGTAAGAAAGGTCCAAGAGCCCGAGCATTTCGGTGAAAAACCTCTACGCGTCGATGGAGGACAAATGTTCTCGCTGTATTCGGGTCCCCATTCAAAGCGCAAGAACATTCGAATGACGCCGAACTAGGAAAAATTCACAGATTGCACAAATGATATTAGAACGTATATATGATGGAACTGTGCTAGCCTCCCTGCTCAATCAGACAATATCTAGGAATTGAGTAGAAATACCAACAATTGCATAACTGAACTTTCGATGTGTCATTGGATTGATTTGTGGTCAATTTATCGGTCAGTGCTCTTTACTAGTAATTTTGCTAGGTTATAGATTTATCTCTAGCGTTCGTCTGTCTAGACGTGTGCTAAAGGACCGTACTCGCGATTCATCAAGTGCCGCGAGAAGTCTTGCAACGCGCTTTTTGGATGGAATGGGGCTGTCATCAGGATTTTTTTTTTTTGAAAAGATTATCAAATGGATTGAACTTGGGTGATGTCGCTCTTGATGATTTCTGCATGAAATGTTTTGTGGGAAGGCTTTGATTTCAAGGACCGACGTTTCGGCATGAGCTGTTTTTCATGCTACTCTGGTTTTTAGAAAGCTTCTTTTCTGATTGTTATGTTTAGTTGGTACACAGTTTGCTTCCTTTTCCTTGCATGTATTATGTTGGCACTGGTTTGTAGAAACTTTGGCTGCCTGTTTCGAGTGGAAAGAGAGGCCGTAAGCTGTATGGTTTTGAACCTTCTTAATATATTTTTTCATAACTTAACGTTGTGACATTTTGTATCTTTTGCTGAAGACCTCTGGAGACCAAAGTTCGATTGTCACTGACCAAAGACTGAATATGCTAGATTTGTTTGGACTTTCCACTGTAGTTTACACCTACGATGGCCTCTGTAACTTCTGCGAGCTACCTCAATCCAGGGACAAAATATTCAGGTACGAAGGAACTGCGTGCACTATACACCAAACCAAAGTTTGGCGAGCTGTCAAATCCAACAGAGCACTCCGGGCTTCAGAATACTTGACCCTCTTTGGTTTTAATCAATAATATTTTTTAAAAATATTTAGATTGGTCATATGTAAATTGTATTGTTAGATTTCTGGTAATAAATAATATTTATACAAATATATCTATTATATTATGAAAACTGTAGAAAAAAAAGCTACTATGTTCACTCTCAAGTGCTAGAAATTCTCACGTTAATCGATGAAAAAAAGATAAAATCTACACTACTGATTGTGGCGTGTCCAGATTATTACGGTCTAGATTAAAAGAAGAGTTCATGTCAACTAAATATAATATTCAGAATAGAAATAAACAAAAGATAACACGGGACGAAATGACATCGAGCACGTATCACATCATGTATGTGTATATATATACATGCATCTATACGAATAAAAGCACATGCATACAAAAGCAAAGAAGTAAAGAGCTTGGAACAGAGATGCCACAACCGTAGGGAATAGGCCTGGTGCCACCAGAGAGAGCGTAACAATGTCCCTGGTAGGGATTTACGTCGGTTACACGTGCATACATGTTTGATGTCGCAACGATCAATATTAAGCAATAATTGGAGATAAGTAGAAGATAACTATACGGTAGAGTATCTTATTGGAATGCATAGTAGCTGATAGGGGTCGGTCAATAATTGAGCTTGGTGTTTGAGGTTGAAGCAGAAAAATAGAATTAGTCAGTAAAATCAACTTATAAGAAGAAATCAAACAACCGACACTGCCAAATACTAATATTGAATATGTGAATGATATGTAATAAATTTAGCTTTGTATGAAAAGTGACAGGCATACATAAGAAATAGGAAGCACCTAAAAAATGCAGATAAAAGTAGTGACATGTGAACTCCCGATCAGCAAATGGCAGCACCCCGTCTCGCTGACCATTATGCCGGCAGATCGGATCCCGTTTTACCAACAGTCTACCACTCCCGTGAATGATGCCGTGATCCCGTCGTGAGTGCCGACGCGCATTGCCATCTGCCGGTCGTTACGTTACAACCCAACACGATTCACAGACAAAAGACACAGCTGCCGCCTCCTCAATCTCCCAAGGTCCAATCCCAATCTCACCCTCCTCCGCTCGCCGACACGGCGCAAATCCCCCCAGCCCCCAACTAACCGACGCACTCCTCCTCCTGTAGCCCGAGCTGACTCGCCCCGCCATTTCACCCGCCCCGGAAGCCTGTGCTGGCCGCGCCTCTCCGCGAGATCCCGCAATGGAGGTGAGCGCTGGCTCTCAACTCTCATCAGCTTTCGAACAGATTCGTGGAGGCGAGCAAGGTGCTCGCTTCTCTTGTTCTCTGGTACTCTCGGTGGTGGTGGTGGTGGTGGTGGTGGTTGTGTTTGTTGCTGTTGCTGCTGTTCGCGTGGTAGGCGGTTTGGGCTTGTTTGGTTGGCGGTCACGTTAGTCGGAGTTACCCGTTCGTTGTGTGTAGCGAAACTTCGGGTTGAAGATCGCAGGAGATGGTGTTCCTGCGACGATTTTGCTTGATTTGGTTCGGGGGCATCGTCCCGGTGACCAGCAACGAGCGAATTCTGGGCGATTTGTGCTACATTGCTGCTGCACACCGAGGGTCTTTCTCTTACCGGATGCAATGCAAACGATCCTCGTTGCAGGTTTCTGGTAGATTTCGTGCTTTCTCCCGTAGAAGGTTAGCGCAATGCGGGCCCCTGGTGAGCTACTTGCTCCTCCGTAAGACTGCCGCATTGCTGAGAAATTCTGGATGCATACGACGCCAGGTGCACCAATGGTCCGTTCGTTGTTAAATTCTGGTGCTTTTTATGTATTTGGTTGTTGGACAATGTGGATTGGATGAATATTGGAATAGGATGGGCTTCTTCGAGCTTTCGGGGGTCCATAGGTTCTGAACCAAAGAATGTCCCTGGTTCTGTACTAGTTACTCGACTGTGTACTACTAACTTTTGACGGTTGGGGTTAAAACTGTCTGCTAGATCTGATCTTCAAGTTTGTTTACTTCTGGTTGGGGCTGCTTCCTCTGATATCTCGTTGAAGCAATTGATGATTTGTGCAATTGTGGTGAATACTAAGCTACAAATTGCTGCATTTCCTAGATGCAAAAGGATGTCACATTGTTGCTTAGTGTGCTCTGACCTGTTAGTTTGTTCTTTGTTTCGGGCCTTTGTTTGTGGCTTCTAGCTGGATATCATTTATCATTTTGGGATTTAGGTTTTGGGTCAATGAATGCTCTTGTTGATTTTTGTATTTAGGAAAATTAATCCCTCCTGGTAACTGGACAGCTGGCACGCATTACCTTGCTGTCCTATACGACAGCAATGTTCATATTGAATTATGCTTACCTCATGGTGTGTCAATGATCCAATGTCTGCTCATTGTACATTATGGATTTCCTTTGTGCTATCGTAAATTCTTAATTGTATCCTTTTGATTTGATGGTATATGTATAAGTATAACTGCATAATTTCCTTTTGATTTGATGGTATATGTATAACTGCATAATTTGCACTGGTTAGCTATCCCATACAATAATGACGTTGCCAGATGGAAATGTCAGGATACCCTTAGACCTGTGCCTCTCATCAATAATTAATTAACTAACTAACTGGATTAATGTGTATCACTAATTCTTAAATTCCAGTGACTCTATAAATAGGCAAATAAAATAATCTTGATTGGAAGTTGGGTTGAATTGATTTATGTGTAACGTCCCCCAGTATTTGTGTCTACATAACAAATATAAAGGTATAAATGACATTTGCCTGTAAAGTTCCTGGAGCCAACTTTCTTGAGCTAAAGTTTATCATGCGCTCCGTATAATTGGTTGTGACACTTGGGACTACATCACACTGGGCATTTTTATCTGGGACGCAAGGTTGTTCAGGATGTGCAAATCCAAATACACATGTTACATTTTGGGTGAAAAAGGTTTTTGATCAAAGAAGATAATTGTTTTAGTCAGTTGATGTTCCTGAATCCTGATAGCTTTGCTGTTACCTGCATGGCTGCATTGATACATTACATCTAATCCATTCTGTGTTGACAGTTGCCCGCAATTTGTACTTATATTGTTAGTTTTAGTCATTTTGTAGTTTTCCAAAATTGATTGTCCTATAAACCCTGGAAAGTTTGGATTTCAAGCAGGCTAATACGAGTCGATTCTATTTTTAACTAATGTACAATTACTGCAATCATGCTATCTTATCTCCTGCCCTGTGCTAAAGTCCTAGTCGCACTAGCTACCTCCTCACATTTGCTCTTGTTTGATATTCTTTTGCAGGTGAGGACAGTAAAAGTTAGCAACATTTCGTTTAGTGCTTCAAAAAGAGAGATCACAGAGTTCTTTTCTTTCTCTGGGGATATAGAATATGTTGAAATGCAAAGGTAATTCACATTACTTATTGCACTGGACATATGGTTAGGAAGGCTGGAAGAGTGTTTCTTAAATATTTGCTTGTGCCTTCATCAGTGAATCTGCATGGTCACAGCTTGCTTATGTCACATTTAAAGACTCACAAGGTGCAGACACTGCTGTGCTTCTCTCGGTATGTTCAAGTTCCCTCAATTTCTTGCCTTAACCATTAGGTTTTTCTGTTGCATACTTGCATTAGGATTGTTCTACTTTTTGTTTCTTGCTATTTCACTTTTTTTTTGTCTGAGATATGGCTTCTAATCTTTTTTTTACTCATCTACAGGGGGCAACAATCGTTGATCGTTCTGTAGTCATAACTCCAGTTGAGAACTATCAGCTGCCTCCTGAAGCTTACAAACAATTATCAGTAAGAATATTTGATATTTTAATGGCACACTCATTATTTCAAGTTACATCAAATTTAAAAGAAACTACCAGATTCCTGGTGATTCTTTTTTTTAAAAAATTACATATTGTCTCTTGACTGCAGAGCTACATAACTATTAATTGTTTTACATAAACAAGTTATGCTTGTGGGGGAAGTTTTTGGGTGTTAGACCAATTGTTCGACGTTCTTCTTGTTAGAAAGAATTGAGCATTTATTTTAACAACGCTTGAAGATACTAGGATTGAAACTGGTAAACTTTTCTTGATGTTACTATTTACACTGATTTCCTATAGATCCTGTTTCCTCACCAGAATGTAGTTTGTCAACCTTTAATTAACATGGGTTCCTAAACTATGTACGATGGCCAAAATGTTTCTAAAGTAGGCAGTTAGTCTGAATCAGCTCAGTATGTCAAATTTAAAATGCACACATTCTTTCCCAAATTGGTTGTGCTGCAGTTTAGCTTATGCTCCATTCGATGATCATTGTATCTACACAGTTAATTAATTTCTTTTGTGACACTATAATGTACTTTGAATATGTATTGATATTTCACTTCTTTGCATTTGTGTGCACCTCGTCATTGGTACAAAAGGGAGAACAATCTCCGTCTACTGAATCTGCGGTCAGGAAGGCAGAGGATGTTGTGAGCAGCATGTTGGCAAAGGGCTTTGTGCTGAGCAAGGATGCTCTCAACATAGCAAGATCCTTCGACGAGCGTCACAACATCCTGTCCAATGCTACCGCCACCGTCGCATCTCTAGACCGCCAGTATGGCCTGAGCGAAAAGATCAACCTGGGCCGGGCCATTGTCGGCAGCAAGGTCAAGGAGGTGGATGAGCGTTATCAGGTGTCAGAACTCACAAAGTCTGCTCTGGTCGCTGCTGAGCAGAAAGCCAGCATTGCAGGATCTGCTATCATGAGTAATCAATATGTCTCAGCTGGCGCTTCCTGGCTAACCAGTGCATTTGGCATGGTAACCAAGGCAGCAGGTGACATGAGCTCGATAACCAAAGACAAGGTAGACAGGGCTGAAGAGGAGAGGAAAGCGATCATGTGGGAAGAGAGGAATGGGCTGGTGAGTGAGTATGCAAAGATCCACCTTGATGAGCCCTGTTCTTGGGAGCCTGCAATTCTTCCTCTGGAATCTGTGGATGAGCAGAATCTCCAGGCTGTGTGATCCAGGCAATTGATAGATGGCCGCTTCTCTATGTGTCATTTTTTGTTGTTGCTTGTCCCATATATAGAATATTCTTTTCTGGAGCAAAGTGAGGTTTTATGACATATAGTATGATGTAAATTTGAGAATGTTGTCCTTGTGTTCCTACCAGCTTTGTTATACTAGACCACTGAAAGATTTTCTTGTTTCTGCTACCTTAGAATACGACTTTCTTTCTTAGATATAACTTCTGTTCCTGAGATGAAGTGTGATAACTAAAGTTGCTGTTTCAGGAATTCCATTTTGTAAGTTCAGAACTACTAGTAGGGTACAGGGATCGAAAAACCAGATCCGGCCGGAATCCCGGCCGACGGCCGGTATCGTTACCGGAAAAACCGGAAAAATACCGGTCAAATTTTAAAATTCAAATTTTGAATTGAAGTTTTCCCGGAACCGGAATACCGAAAAAACCGAAAAATAGAGAAAATTTGTAATTAGTAATTTAAAATTTGGAATAATGTAATTTTAAAAGTCCTAAATATACTAAAAACTAATGTTTCAATACATAATATAGTATAACAATGCCTAAACCAACCGAGGAAGGACATTATAGAGTAAAAATTCAAATTTGAATTTAAATATCACAGCCAGTTTTTTTTTACCAGAACCGACCGGGAAAATTAGTAACCAGGTTTTTTAACCTATGGTAGGGTGCCTGTTCGTTGCAACACAAATTTTACCACAAAATAATATGAAGCATGTGCCACGACTACTGCTCACCTTGATATTGTTAGTGGTTTCTCTAGATTGGTTAGATGTGTATGTTCACAATATTTTTTGAGATTCTATAAAATTACAAATGTTGCGAGTTCAAATCAAATCACAAAAAGGTGATGCTTAATCCATTTACAAATATATGAAACAAAAAGATTACTTTTAAATGACTTTTAGGTCTCTCATGGATAGTTGGATACCTTTACGTGGGAAAGGATTAACATAAGCATGCTAAATTTTTGTTTAACAACCAGGCACCACCGCTTATGTACAAAGATACATTAGTATAGTCAATCTCTTCTTCACATCCGAAGAGCTACCTGCTGTCTACTAATCAAGACAGTTCGAGAGGAAAAGGGATAATACCATGGACATAAATAGTATTCTCACGAATGCTTACAGTTCATGACAGAAAATTGCAAGATTGCACAAACATTTTTTTTCTTGCTTGTTGCTTGATCCTCCACAAATCAAGTATACAAGAATGCTTTTTCCACATAAAATAACTTTTTCTGCACAAACCTTACCAACCAATTGCACTACTTTTTTTATTATCCATGTAATATAAAATATGAAAAGAGAGTAGGGAAATAGGAAATATAAAAGCACCCGATGAAAATTAGACCTGCTGTAAGAACCATTCCTCCAATTGCCCATGAAACTCTTTCACCCATGGGCATCTCTCTCGCCCACCTGTGAAAATCTTCAAGATCCCAAGAGGTCACAGCACTTAATGTTGGACGATCTTTTGAGGATGTCCATAAATCAGAGACGGAATCAAAACTTTCTTTCCCACCATAGCAGAAAGTGCCATCAACCCCACCTGAGCTGGTCTCCGAAACTTGCACAGCAAAACCAGCAAGGCGACATAGTTCAGTGCTCTTAGAGACCCATTTATGTGCTTTGCCACAAAGGATGTCACCTAAACCACAAGGAGACAATGCCTGACATAGCAGCAAGGGAGCATGTCAGAATCAAGCTGTAAAATTATCTGAAAAATAGGTCACAAGAAACTGAAGATGATATTTCTTAGCTACTTAGGATTCTACAATCCACAAGAAAAAGGAATTTGCAGCATGAATTTATAACTCCCACAACATAGATATTCGCTGAAACTTGATTGCTTAATCCATAGTCTAACTACAAAAATACCAAGCTTAATCTCGCAATTGTAGTTGTCCTTGTGCAATAGTAGAAGATTGGCATACTCAGATTGTTTTAATTATACATAACTAAACCAGAGGGCTTTTACCAGTGTTTTCATATCGCCAGAGAAGTATGCGTCTGAACAAGCTTTGAAAACCATGTTGCGGGATGATGCACATATAACAGGAGGTCTAAGCCCGACACCCATCCGTGGATCACAAATGGAGCACTTGAGCAATTCCCACAAATGGAGGCGTTCTTGACTGCCTTCACCAGTTGATGCAAGCTTTCTCACTGAGAGCAGCGCCTGTGACAGGAGGACGATGGACCAGTTAGCTGTCACAGCAGTTTCCGCCACAGCATGTAACTCGATATGGGCTATCAAATCTTTTAGCTGTCAGAGGAGGACGATGGGCCAGTTAGCTATGAGCCAAAAACTATACATACCATGAACAATATACAAAATTGTGCACTCCTCAGATCAAACATCAATCAAGATCTATGTATTCTCACTTTTGGCAAGCCAATCCAAGGATTTGCCTTTTGTTTGGAGATGCCAGATAGCATCTATTAGGAATTTAGGATACAAAAAGTACCTGGTGACCAGGAGATACATATGCCATATGGAAATAATTGAGAGCACATTATAACTCAAAACTTTTCCCAAACGACAAGTGGATTATTATATCTGATAGTATGCTTACACGAAGCAGACTTCATATCCATTAAACATGTCTAAACAATGCCCTACTAAGAAAACACAGTGCTATGTGTTATATATATATATATAGTTGTGTTATTCCCCATTGTTATGAGGGGTTATTTGCATATTGTATTTGTCCATATATACTGGCCCATTGGCCACATGAGAATACAAGTTGTTATTCCAACCATGGTATCAGAGCCCATTAGGGTTACCTCTCTCGGACGCGCAACTCGTCCTCCTATGCCCTAGCCGCCGCCGCCGGCTTCCCTCCTTCTCCGCCTCTGCTGTTGCTGCCGCCAGGCCACCAGGAGATCGGCTCTGCTGGCGAGATCGATTTCTTTCGAATCGATCTTTGCCTTCTGCTGCTGGGGTGGCTTCTGTCGCCTCCCCTTGCACCGTGCGGCATCTTGCCTATGCCGCCTCCGCCTCCGGCCGAGCGTCATCAGTCTTCGCCCACCTCCACGTGTCTTTGCTCATCCTCGAGCTTATCGGTCTGCGCCTTGCAGAACTCCGCCGCCGCAAGGCCCCCCCGAGCGGCTTCCGGATTGCGCCGACGCGTGCGCCTTCGGATCTGGTAGCTCGCCCTACAGCTTCCCCTGGCCCCGCGTGATCTCCGGGCTCCTCTGTTGTCACCGCACATTGCGGCCCTTAAGGTACGCCAGGTGCTGCCGTCGATCGCCGCCAGGCGCTCCTGGTGCTGCTGTCGACCGCCGCCAGGTGCTCCTGCCGCCTACTCGTCGTCGACGCTCTATATCGCCGCTGCTCCAGCCCCGTCGCCACCGCAGCAGGGGGAATACCTAATCCCCCTGCGCTGCGTGTGGGCGTAGGGCAAACTGGCCAGTGGGCCGGCCAGTTTTAAAATCTGAAGCAGAGCGAGCGGAAGAAGAAGAAAAAAAACATCGTTCTAACCGCCGCGCTGTTCAACGCCGCCTGTTAGACTTCGTTGCCTTGGTCTCCGCGCCGTCGGTAGCCACGCTGTTAGTCTTCGTTGCCTTGGCCTTGCGGCCGTCGGCGTCGCCTACCAATGGGCACCGTTTCCCTCCCTCGCTGCCCGGTGATCTTCGATGGTGTTAATTTCACCGACTTCATGTCTCACATGCGCATCCACATGCGTGGTCTTCGTCTCTGGGGCGTCCTCTCTGGCGATGTCACCTGCCCACCTTGCCCTACTCCTCCGACGAAGCCTACGCTTGTTGTGCTACCCCCGACAGCCGACAAGGCTGCTGGCCTTGCTGATGATAAGGCTACATCTGTCTACCAAGAGGCTCTGGATTACTACACGGATCGACTGACTGCCTACACTCAGTGGTGCGGCAGCGGCGCTTCGGGATGCTACTGTCTTCATCGCCAGTGTCCAGCCTCATTTCTCTTCTGAGGTTGTGGGATTTTCTTCGGCTGTCCAGATGTGAACTCACCTTCGTCAGCGCTACGAACCCTCTGGAGATGCCCTCTACCTGTCAGTGGTTCACTAGGAGCACTCTTTTCAGCAGGGTGATGCTACTGTTGACGTCTTCTACGCTCAAAGTTCTGCTGTCTGGCGTCAGCTGGACTCTCTTCGCCTTCTTGTTCGTCGCTTCCTGCTCGTCTTTGCCTAGTATGCGGCCGACACGGAGTTTCAGCGTGTCTACGAGTTCCTTACTCGCCTTCGTCCTGAGTTCGAGCAGAGGCGTGCCCAGTTTCTTGCACGCCACCCTCATGTCACTCTTCTAGAGGCCCTTACCGAGATACGTGCAGAGGAGACTCGTCTGAGTGGTGCTGGTATGATGCCACTTCCCTCCGTACTCGCAGCTCGTCCACCTGCTACACCGACTGCTCCACGTTTCAGTACATTGCCTCCTCGGTGGTCGCCACGGTGGTGGTGGCCGTCTCGCCGCTCCCTCTGCGACAAGGTCGGCCACATTGAGTCAGTGCTATAAGAAGCGGCGGCATCTTTCACGTCGTTCTTCTCCTAACCGCTTTGTACTTCTACATCGACGTGCATCGACTACTTGGCATTTCTCTCAGCGGCGAGGAGAGATAGCGGACTTCGGCGCTGCTGCCTTGAGTTCTCCTCGGCAGTTCTGCGAGTTACGCTCATCGACTCTTCGCAATGAGAAACCACCTCCTACAAGAAGGTACCTCCCGTGGATCCTTGATTCGGAGCATCTTTTCACATGACCCGATTCTTCCACTCCTTCGTTACACCTCTTGATTCCCCGCGATTGTGCTTCACGCTAATTGTACCTCTCTTTCGTCTGCGGTCGAGGATCTCTTAGCAACTCATCATTTCATGTTCCTTCATTGCTCATGTTCCTCGTCTAACCATGCAACTTCTTTCTGTTTGGGCGATTCTCGACCTGTGTGGATTTCATGGGGATATGTCCCGGATCTTAGGATGATGTGACAATTGGCAATGCGTTTACGGTTTGTAGTTTCACGTGTTTCGACAAAGCTACAGGTATTACGGGCGGCGGTCCGACCGGTCCTTGCGGCGGTCCGGCCGGTCCCAAATCGGTCGGGCCGGCCATGTGGGGCGATCGGACCGCATGATGACCTAAAGTGTTCAAAGCGAGTGGCCCAAAAATAGGTGTTGTAGGCAAGTGAGGGATCCCTATGCACTTGGTCTCATAATTTTGAAGTCTCCAGAAGAAGTTCTATTCGTTTTAATTTCCGAAGGTTTGAATTTGGGAGTTTGAATTTCGGCTAAGTCCCAAGGGGCGGTCCGACCGCTCACGAGGAGCAGTCCGACCCGGCCATGAAAGCGATCCGACCGACTCACTGGAGCGGTCAGACCGGTTTCTACTTGAACGTCGGCCAACTTCGTGGCGATGTTGATTTGTTAGGTCAAAGTCATTGGTTTCATGGCATATGTTTTGCATGATGCATGTTTTGACTAACATGGGTCAAGTTGTGAAGAACTTGTTCCCGAATCGTGTTTGCTTGTGCGTGGTTGTGCGGGTTGCTTGGTGGTCAACGACGGTCAGCGGCGAGGAGGATCGGGACTAGACTCGAAGAGTTGAGGTCGAAGCGATTGGCGATGCGGGTGAGGTCAACGACTCAAGTGTGACACAAGATGGACAATGGTGACCTATTGGCAAATCCATGACGCATGGTGAAGCGGTTTAGGTCAAAAGGTTAAAGACGGCGCTTTGCGAAGCGTGCGTGTGTGACCCGTTTGTTAGTGGGCCTTAACGGGAGCCCAAGAGAGTCAAACCCTAAGAGTTTTAGGCCTCCACTATAAATAGGAGGAGATGGTGGCTGCACCTCTCTTGCTCTCTCTCGCCTCTTTGTGTTTCAAACCCTAATTGTCTTTAGGGGAGTTGAGGTGGAGGCTAGGGCTCTTGATGGTTTGTGGTGAATTTCGTGATCTTTGATTGTCCACTGATCCATGATGGTGTGGATGTAATCCAGCAACAATCACGAAATCAATCTATGCAAGGTTTGCTTGAGATAAGTCTCTTTTCGTTCTTGCTTTCAATTTCGTGTTTTTAGGGCTTTCTTTGATCCGCGAGTTTGTGATTGATTCTTTCACGTGAATTAGCTTGCTGTGATATGTGTGAATCTATCTAGCATCATCTTGATCATCAATCTCTCACGAACAAGCTTTATGATCAAGTTTTCGTTCTTGCGGTTTTAGACCTTCGTTAATCAATTGGCAATTGCTCAAGATCGTTCCAAGAATTATCATAATATTCGATTGGAATAGGTCCTCAATAGCATATAGAAGGTGTGTGCAAAGTTTCATAAAGATTAGAGTTGAGAATCAAAGTTTCACCTAATTGCAACTTCGTCATCGGTGATTTTCTTTGTTGCGGATCGGTTCGAGTCGACCGGTCGGACGCCCGTCATCACCGGTCAGACCGATTTTGAGCGGTCCGACCTTGAAGATAACGCCGGTCGACCGCGACAATCGGTCCGACAGATTGGGTCAGTGATCGACCGCCGTCTTTGTGAGTCTTTGCAATCTTAGTTGATTTTGGTAGCATTGCTTAGGGTTTAATTGGATTCAATACTAGTCTTCCATTGTCTTGGTATATTGATCTTCATAGCTTTCTAATAGCTCTTGGAATGAAATTGTATTGAGTTCATAATTTGTGAAAAAGTGAGCGTGCTCCTATTCACCCCCCCTCTAGTCGCCTTTACGGTCCAACACCTTGGTTGTCGGGTCATTCTTGACTCTGACTCTTGTTGTGTTCAGGACCGCCACACTGGGCTCGATTGGTTCGGCCCTCGGCGCCTTGACTCTCAGCGTCTCTGGAGCTTGACGGCTTCACCTTCCTTATTGCCACCATCACGCGGTCTCTCCGCTTCGCGGCTCTTTCAGCCAGTGCACCACCGTCTTGGTCATCTGTGTAGATCTCGTCTGTCATCCTTAGTTCGTCGTGGTCTTCTGAGGTCTGTCTCAGGAGACATGTCTTTAGATTGTCGAGTGTAAGTTAGGGAAAGCATTGACTTCCTATCCTCATAGTTAGTACGTGTCTCGTGACCATTTGATCTTATTCATTTAGATGTTTGAGGTCAAACTCCTTCCTTTGAAAGGGGTCATCGATATTATATTATTTTTATAGATGATTTCTCTCGCCACACTTCGATATATTTTATGTCTTCTCGTAGTGAGGCTCTGTCTATCTATAAACAATTTACTACTATGGTTCGCATACAGTTTTCCACTCCTATTCCTGTCTTTCGTCGACTCTGTTTGGCGAGTACCTCTCGTTACCGCTGAGCTTTCTTCTTGAGTAGGGCACCTCGCTCGATTCTCTTGTCCTGGTGCACATGCTCTGAATGGTGTCGCTGAGCGTAAGCATCGTGACCTCCTTGAGACGGCTCGTACCTTGATGATTGACACCTCTATTCCACCTCACTTTTGGGCCGAGGCCGTTTCCACTGCCACCTATCTCATCAACATTCAGCCCTCTTCTGCTCTTCAGGGTGAGATCCCGGTTGAGCGTCTCTGTGATCTTTCTCCGGACTACTCGCGCCTTAAATGCATTTGGTTGCGTTTGCTCGTTCTCCTTGCACCTCGAGAATGCACCAAACTGACGGCTCAGTCTGTTGAGTGTGTTTTTCTGGGATACAGTGCCGAGCACGAGGGCTATCGGTGCTGGGACCATGTTGGTCGACGGATGCGGATTTCTCGGGATGTGACTTTTGACGAGTCTCGTCCCTTTTACCCACGTCCTGCCTCTCCTTCGGTTTCCTCTGTGGAGTCCCTGTCTTTTTTGACTTTTCCAGATACACCCATTTCATCTTGCCTCGTCCACCGTCCCACCGAGTCTCCACATATACCTCTTGAGGCCTCTTGCCGTTGTCGCCAAATGCCCCGCCGCGCCGCGCGGCTCCTCAGGCTCCTCCCACTCTCTTTTACACTCGTCGACCTCGTATTGAGGCTCTTCCAGATGAGCCATCTTCCCCTGATGTTTCTCCTTCTCCTGATGCTCCATCTTCCCCCGATGGGTCATTATCTCCTCGCTACGGTCTCCGCGATCGTCAGTCGATTTGACCTCCTGCCCGTTTTGGTTTTGCTGGTGCAGCTACCCATGAGCTTTATCTCTCACAGGGATCTTTGTTACTCACCATGAGTGGCAGCATGCCATGGCCGAGGAGATTGCTGCTCTCGAGCGTATTGGTACTTGTGATCTTGTCCCTTTTCCATCTCACTCTCGTCCCGTCATGTGTAAGTGGGTCTATAAGATTAAGACTCGCTCTGATGGCTCTCTTGAGCGCTATAAGGTGCGTCTTGTTGCTCGTGGCTTCCAGCGAGTATGGTCGTGACTACAACGAGACTTTTGCTCTGTGGCCCACATGACTCTGTCGCGACTCTTCTTTCGGTGGCGTCATTCGCCATTGGTCCGCTTCTCGACTTGATATCAAGAATACCTTTCTTAATGGCGAGTTGCGTGAGGAGGTCTACATGCATCCGCCACACAGGTATTCATTCACGAGGGTATGGTGCTGTCGTCTTCGTCGCTCTCTATGGCCTTAAAGAAGCCCCTCATGCTTGGTTTGGCGCTTCTCCTCTGTGGTCACCGATGTTGGCTTCTCGGCTAGTGATCATGATCCTACTCTTTTGTCCACACCGTCTCATGGTCGGACTCTTCTTCTTCTATATGTTTTGATATGATCATCACGGAGATGATTACGAGTACATTGCCTTTGTCGAGGCTCGTCCGAGTGGCGATTCCTTATGTCGGATCTTGGTCCTCTTAGTTACTTCCTTGGGATTGAGATTACTTCCACTCCGGATGGTTTCTTTATGTCCCAAGAGAAGTATATTGAGATCTTCTTGATCGCGCTTCTCTCAGCGATCGTCAGTCTGCTGAGACTCCCATGGAGCTCAACGTTCATCTCCGACCTTCGATGGCGAGCCTCTTTACGATCCAGGCTCGCTTATCGTCATCTTGTTGGGAGTCTTGTCTATAGGGGTGTAAACGGAGCGGATACGGGCGGATATCACCCATCTTGTATCCTTTTCAATATTTTTTCTCGGATTTGGAATCGGACACGAACAGTGCCGGATACGAATACGAATGCGGATAGTCTCGGTCATGAATACGGACCGAATACATGCCTAACCGAATACAGATTGTGTTGGTCACGAATACTTAATCGGATACTGCGTGAAAACAGAAACCATATATGTCGCACAAATAAAGATCAATTAACCATACTACATGGCCAAAATACAACTAGATTAGTAGTTTAACAAGCAAATTTAAATACATCACACGATAACAAAGGGTAGTTAACTAGTTAAACAAGTAGTAGTAACTAAAAAGTTGCTAGGATCAACAAAATCACTCCAATTTCTATATATGTCGACGATTCTAATGAAAAGCACGTGCATAGCATAAGTTGGAGACGGTTCGTATGATCATCACGAGGCGGTTCGTAACGATCATCTGCACGGTTTTGAGCAAATGCGAAATGTTATGTCCGAGATAACGATGCGTTATCACGAGCGGTTGAAAACCGTCACTGTGATACTACAATCACGACGGTTCGTGGTGGGGAACTGCTGCGCGATTATGTAATATCCTGAGCGGTTCGTTGTTGGAACCGTCGTGATATGAATAATCACGAGCGGTTCCGACCACAACCAATGCGCGATTATATGTATCATAGACGGTTCGTTGTTGGAACCGTGTCGTGATACTACATAATCACGAGCGGTTCCCGACACACAAAATGCGCGATTATTAGTATCACAGACGGTTCGTAGTTGGAACAAATGCGTGATAAGAAATATCACGAGCATCGTTTCAACTACAAACCGTCTATGGTTAAATATCACGAGGCGGTTCGTTGTTAGAAATGCTGTGATAAGTCCTTTAACCTAATTGAATTTTTCGTATTTTCGGCTAGCCTCGGGAATTGCTAGCCATGCCCTCGAAAACTAGCAAGTAGAAACATGTCACGAAAATTGCCGACAACTCAAAGTGATCATTTAACTCAAAATCAATTACAAAAGAATGTTTCAAGTATATATTGTCGCTAGAGTTACAAATTGAATTACAACGATCAAAATGAATTACAATATTGAATCAAGCATTTTGAGGTCGTTCATCGATTGTCGACGGCGTGAAACTCTCCGTTGGTGTTAACTATATACGCCTTGATGAAGCCACGAGCTCCCTCGAATGTGCGTGACTGGTCCATCTCGAGTGCATTTAACTCTATGTTCAAGCCACATTCGCTAGCAGAGTAAAGTAGTAAGCATATATATTTAAATTTATAATTAGGAGATAATTATTACGAGATTGACAAACACGGGATCGTTCGTCTAGAAGCAATCAATATTTGCATATGATGGCATACGTAGAATGCGCATAGGTGATCTCGTTTTTTTTGGCGGCCTTTGCAAAAATAGAATTACATGTATATACGGATCGATTCGAGACGCAATATTACGGAGTATGATATATGATTATTGTGTTGTAGCGCTGCATCGAAATCGCATCCTGTGAGTCGGTGTGGCGGTCGTTCCCTTGTATAAACCTCCCTCGGCAACATAGCCGATGAAGCAGCCTACATGATTCAAAAAGTTATCCTTGTCCATTTAAAGCGAAGGAAGACTACAATAGAGTTATGTGCGGAGGAAGACTACATACACATCAGTATTTCTTTAAGAATGGTGAAGTCGTGATTTTGTTGAGTAGAGAATCAAGGTACAATACCATGTTCCTCTTTGGCACAAGAATCGGAAGAATCGATGGAACCTACTCGTGTATGTCGCTATAGTCATATAAACCTATGTTGAAACGTAATTTGTATAGCAAATATTGAAGCACTTACTTACGGTTGTAGGGTACCATTATGTACTCCCCGCCGTTCGAGCAAGCAATCCCATTTTATGTAATTCTCGACGTAGGATGCGTCTTGGTTGATTGTTTGCTCGAGACCACGTGGGTCGAGAAACCCACGGTTCTTTGATTCGACGGGCACGTTTCATAATGTATCACATACATAGCGATGAGTTATGATATTTATCGGTATCACGTGAGTGTAGAAATTGATTGCACACACTTACGATTGTCGGCATCGTAGAAGTGGCGTCGAGGCGATTAGGTTGTATAAGTCATATAAGTCTTGAAGCCCACGGCGAAGTGGCGTGCTCGTGGAGAAAATGCTCCCTCCGTATCCGACGGTGATTCGATGATGACCCCCATTCGCTCGGTCTTGCGCAAGTACCAATCATGCAATGCTTGACAAGCTACTCCGAGCTCTTTATTTCTGCGGCGAGACCAGCGGACTTCCGAGGGAGTATTTCACGGGTTTGGGAGGTGCCTTAATGTTCTTCGATTTGATTTCTCCTAGGCGGGTGAGGGCGTCTTCCGTGTGGCGCCTCGAGGACCGATATGGTGACACGCTTTTCTTGTCCCTTTGTCGTCTTCTCGGCGAAGCGATGTGGCGACCTTCGAAGCTTTGGTTGAGCGGACTCATCGGCGAGGGTCCTATTGGAGAGGCGGGTCCTCTCGCCATCAGCGTCCTTGAAGGGTCGGTCGATGTCCTTCTTGGGCCATTGGATAAAAGTGTGCGTGGCATCCCCTAGTGTTACGATTTCTTCGTTCGGGAATCTCGGTAGGATGGCCATGAAATTGTCATGGACCATGTCCACTGCACCTGGCGTAACCTGCGCCACCGGGCACCGTCGATCGCCTTGCCCTTCGGTATGGATACACCATACCCGCCCGACCTCAATAGGAATCGACCTACTATCCTCACTTGGAGCTTGCAGGCGTCGGCTCCTACAAAAGCGCACACAATTAGCTAAGGCGTCCTATAGGTATATCTTTGGAGCACTCCGAGATGTACATTACCTCGATCCGTCGATCGGTAATTGCGTCGTCATGTCGAGTATGTGTGGACGCGACGCTATCTCCGATGTCGGCGGGACTTGCTCCCAAATTAACGAGGTGGCTTGCGCTGCATGAGTTGATTTACTTGGTTACGCAAGTTTGTTATTTGTTCTTGAAATTGTGAAATAATCACATGTTCCAACCGAAAGGCGTCGTCTTTGGTCCTTGGATCTCTTCCTACTCCTATACGTGTCGGAGTTGTGTGGGAATCCATCCTCCAAGGTACGTAAACCCCAACTCCTCGCGTGCGACCAGGGTGCTCCTTGTTTCCGTATGTGAGCGGTACATCATTCTCCTGTCTACTTGAAGGAACCTTGGGAACATGCGAAGTCAATTCTTCTGCAAGAGAACATCATGTTATTGTAGACACCATGAAGTTATGAACTTATTAACAATTAAGTGGTTCGGAAAATTTACGAGACGTTGAGACACCTTGCCTCGTCTGCGGGTTTGTCGAGAGATGTTGCCCGAAGGCGTGGTGATGCCCTCGCTCTTAACCGGATCGAGCGCTCGTCAGAGATCATAACAAACGGTCGTGCAGCGATCTCATCCTCCGCCGCCCACTGCGTGCTTTGCGTACCACGGTGCCGAAGTCAGTGGGGTGAGTGTTTTGTGCTGGATAGCTCATGCGCCGCACTTTGCTCCTGAAATTGCCGTCGTCTTCATGCGCACGGCGTCCCATGTATCCAGCGACAAAATTGATACGTCGTGAAGGCGTCAGGCCGTGTTCACGTCTTTGCGTGACAAGCGAGGCTCTTGAAGGTCCTCCACGCGTGGGACATCGCCCGGCCGCGTGCCATCGCACGTGCAGTACCTTGAGGAAAGTGAGCGAGGCGAAAGTTCGGTCCTGGCCGGTCTCTCGTACATCCGTTAGAGACTTCGGGTTGGGGTGGTGATGAGGACCCGTTCCTTGCAAGTACCCGCTGACGGTCAGGAATCTCGCGGTTGCTTTCTTGGGACTCGGCGGGATCCGGCGTCAGCGACCTCCGTGATCGTCATGCGGCGAGGGCAATTTGGATATTCCTCGCCTTCTCGCTGCGTACCACCTTGATCGGAGATCCAGGCGCGTTTAGCGGCGTCGATGGCGTGCGAAGGCGTGCCTCTGCCATCTCGCACTTGCTATCTATATAAGTTATATATGCAATTATTACATAGTATATAAAATTGAGTTTGTACTTCAAATATTAAAATTAACTCATTTTGATCCATAGACGATGCGGACTATACGTAAGTGAGTCATGCCGTGTACTCAGTTAGATGATATTAAAGATAGTAGTCAATATTTGAATGTCCACAAAAGCATTCCAGATCTCGGGAACCATAGGACATTTGTGGGCAAGCAATGCAAAAATTGTTTCATAAAAGGCATTAATCACAATAGCAAGAAGTTCTACACACGCTCTTGGCATCCATGAAAAAAATCTAGATACGTGCAAATCCAAAATAGCACCAAATCCTAACAAATCGCAACCAAAATACGTTATAATATACTACGTTTTAGTCTAATTAGCAAATCCAACGTGGATCTACACCATATAAGAAGCGTTGATGATAAATACAATGTTATGCCCAACATTAATGAGAAGGAGATCAACCATAAGGAGCATAATGTACATATGATTGATTATGGAGTGTGCTCTCGAGAGAGAGTTGCAAAGGAACTAGCCTTTGCCATCTCAACCCCATTGTCAATAATCTTCATAAATTGAACTAAACAACACAAATTCACAACTTGAGCTCTAAATAATGCTTAACTACTCGTCTAAAGATAGCAAAGCCAATAGACCACTCAATAAAATTATGATTAACCGAGGAGATCAAGTTTGATCACGAACAATACTCAATTCTCCAACGAGTTGATCACGAACAATACTCAATTCTCCAATTCTTATAATAACAGAAAATGAACCACTACAACCACAGCATGCAATCAGCAAAATACTACTACCAATGAGTTTGATATTATCATCCATGGTACTTGCTTTACGAATCTTGATATCACGGATAATATTTGATGTGTCTTTGCCCAATTTCCTTCATGCGGGATTTTTGGAATTTAAGGATGTTGAGATCCGGTGTCAACATGATAGTGAACTTGTTGTGAAAGTTGGTATGTACGAGCATTGTAAGAGTGGGAAGTTACGGGCTACCCTACAAAATGCTTGCGTTCCAATAATGGAGTTGATTGATTGGGGCGGAGCCGACAGAGGAAGTGTATATGATATTTTACTGCTCATATGGCATAGACTCAGTGGAAATACTTTGTTGAAGTATGTGCCTTATGGCATAGACTCTTCGTTTTGGTTTTCACTTTTCCATGAACTTTTGTGTCAAATAGTGCGGAAGACTAATTGCTGTGATTATTTCTTCTATAGCATTTATATTTTCCCTTGTTTTCTTTCAGTCTTTAAGATCAACAAATGGATGATATCGGAAGGAATATTCGTGGGAGCACTTCTTTGGTTGTGTGTGATTGCACTGTCTGTAAGTGGCGATTCCATGGCTAATTTGTCAAGGTTTAAGCGACAACGGACTCGATTATCAATCTCTTCTCCATTTTAAAGCATGTTTTTACGTGAGTAATCTATGCTCTTCAGAGTGATTGTTTATTATAAGATTTGCAAGAGTTGCGTTCTTATATGCAAGAAGAAGACTTAGAAAGAACAAAAGTTTGGATCCATAAAAGTATGCTTAGGCACAATACTCAGCTTGAAGCGGCAGGGCTCAGGCGTTCGGAGAGGAGGCGGCCGGGCTCGAGGAGGCGCCGGGCTCGAGGAGGCGCTGGGTCGGGAGGCGGGAGTCGGAGGCAGAAGCCCGGGTCGGGGCGGCAGGGTCGAGGAGGAGGCCTTCGGGGAGTGGGAGCCGGGCTCGAGGCGCTGGGCCGGGCTCGAGGCCCGTGGTCGAGAGGAGGAGGCGTCCGGAGGTCGAGGAGGTGTTGGAGGAGGCGGCGCGAAGGGCGGCAAATGGGTTAGATCAAAACCCTATCGGTGTCGTAACCTTACTATAATCAACACGCATCACAGGCGGTTCTCGAGGCCGTGCGATGTCAAAGCTATCCTGACGGTTCCCTCAAGAGCGAAATGCGGCGATCTGGCTATCCTGAGCGGTTCTTGAGAAACGTGCGTGATGCATCTTTATCACGAGCGGTTCACTCAAGAAGCCGTGCAGCGATGTTCCACATCATGACGGTTCCCTCTAGAGCGATGCGTGATCGTAAACATCATGAGCGGTTCTTGGTGAGGCAAATGCATGATGTTTCCACTAAAACACACTAGAATTTTGCAAATAAGCCCTCTGTGTTTTGTGAAATTACAAAGGGGTCCTCAATTTATATCATTCAGGTCCTTGGGGCCAAAAATCTTTTAGATTAGACCTTAGAATTAACACATTTTTGTTCTAACACATGGAAATCCTGCAAATTAAACCCTAGAAGAGTTACGGTTTTGTTATTTAGTATTAAAGGATTTATTTAATCACTAGAATTTGTTTTTACGCTATGAAAATTACGCAAATTCGCATACTCATATGTTTCTATGCTTAGTAAAGTGGATGGTCAAGCATTACAAGCCGATGGCAAGGGTCTCACAGTATCGACAATTGACAATTGTCATCAATTTAAAGATCATAAGTCCATAACACATTAACACATGACAATGGAATAAATTAGTTAATTACAATGGAGTAAATTCTTAATTAAAATATAGCCCTTCATGATGATCGACGCGCATATAGCTAGCTTCCTCACTGGGTTCTTCCTCGAGCACGATCTTGAGTCTCAGAAAGGTGGCAACTCGTCAAATTGATTGTATTCTTCCTCGTCCGCTACATTCTCAACTCAGAACAATCCTCCTTTTCCATGAAGAACTACGTGGCGCTTCTTATTTGCGATTCGGTTACATAGAAGACTTGAACAACTTGGTTGCTTGATGCGAATGGTTCGTCTTTGTATCCAACCGTTCGAGGTCCACGGTAGTGGCCGTGCTTATCGACCTTCACTGTGGAGATGGACCCAGCGGCACTTGAAATAGGGGATCTTGAAAAGCTCGTGGTCGATCTCCCATATCTCCTCTATTTGCCCATAATACGAGCTCCTCACCCATCGATCTTGAATGCATCTATCACGGACACCATTACGATGCCATGTGCTCTTCCTATCACAGTGCCGTATAAAATGTGTACCCATTTATGTCGTATCCTTGCCATGTGACAATTATGGCTGTGGCCCTCTTGCCAACCATAGCGTATCATCACTTGATGACCTCCGGTGATTCGCGCCTTTAACCATTCGTTGAGCAAGCGGTTGTGCTCTCTGGTGATCAAACCTCCGGCCGTCTGCGGATTACATTGGCGTACCATGTCTTTGTGCTCGTCGATGTGCGGGGACACTTGGGTCATGTGTTGCAAGGCCGTGAAATGGGCGGCGTGCGTATCGGTCGGGAGTGATTGATTTCCTTCCGATGGTCCGATACCATCCAGTCTCCTCATGGCGAGATAGAGGCACACAATCGGATCCACGAGCCATGTAGTCGCGCGAGAACTCAATGACCTCTTGGTTGCATAACCTTGATGATCTTGCCCTCGGTCGAGATCGATTCGTCGTAGGACTTGAGAATTCCCATGTACCTCTCGAGCGGGTACATATGGCGTAGAAACACAGGCGCATATCTTTATCTCTTTCACAGGTGAACAATGAGATGGACCATGATATCGAAAAATGACGGAGGGAAATACATCTCAAGATGACACCAGTCGTCACTACCTCGGCTGCAGGAGCATCTAGTCCTTGGGATCGATGACCTTACGAGCAATTGAGTTGAAGAAATAACGACCTCAAGATTGCCACTCGGACCTTGTTCGACAAGATACTCCTAATTACAACGAGGAAGCATTTGTGTCATCGACACCACGACAATCATGCGACTTCATACCAATTAATTTCAAATCTTGCATAGAAACAAGTTTCTTAATGTTAGCGGAGTAACGAGACGGGACTTTCACACCGTGCAAGCTACGTGCGATTCATTTCTCTCGGCCTTGGGCCAGTGTAGCAAATTTGAGGGAGAATACGTTCGTCTATATCGGTCTCTTCCGGTGCTAACTTTCGGTCCTTATGTTCATATCGACCAAGTCGCGCCGTGCGTTAACACCATCCTTTGTTTTGCCACTAATGTTCGACAAGAGACCAATCAAGCTATCACATACATTCTTCTCTCGTGCATAACGTCGATCACGATGGCGAACTTCTAAGTACTCCCAATAAGGCAAGTCCCAAAAAATTGAAAAGTACCTGGTGACCAGGAGATACATATGCCATATGGAAATAATTGAGAGCACATTATAACTCAAAACTTTTCCCAAACGACAAGTGGATTATTATATCTGATAGTATGCTTACACGAAGCAGACTTCATATATCCATTAAACATGTCTAAACAATGCCCTACTAAGAAAACACAGTGCTATGTGTTATATATATATATATATATATATATATATATATATATATATATATATATATATATTGTGTTATTCCCTATTGTTATGATGGGTTATTTGCATATTGTATTTGTCCATATATACTGGGCCATTGGCCACATGAGAATACAAGTTGTTATTCCAACCATGGTATCAGAGCCCATTAGGGTTACCTCTCTCGGACGCACAACTCGTCCTCCCATGCCCTAGCCACGCTGTGGCTTCCTCCTTCTCCGCCTCTGCTTTGTTCTTTGCCAGCCACCAGAGATCGGCTCTGCTGGCGAGATCGATTTCTTTCGAATCGATCTTTGCCTTCTGCTGCTGGGGTGGCTTCTGTCGCCTCCCCTTGCACCATGCGGCATCTTGCCTATGCCGCCTCCGCCTCCGGCCGAGCGTCATCAGTCTTCGCCCACCTCCACGTGTGCTGCTCATCCTCAGGCTTCCATCGGTCTCTACCGCCGCGCGAGACTCTGCCGCCGCAAGGCCCCCCCGAGCGGCTTCCGGATTGCGGCCGACAGGCGTGCGCCGGATCTGTAGCTCGCCTCGCCTTCCTCGCCCGCGTGATCTCCGGGCTCCTCTGCTGTCACCGCACATTGCGGCCCTTAAGGTACGCCAGGTGCTGCCGTCGATCGCCGCCAGGCGCTCCTGGTGCTGCTGTCGACCGCCGCCAGGTGCTCCTGGCGCCTACTCGTCGCCGACGCTCTATATCGCCGCTGCTCCAGACCCGTCGCCGCCGCAGCAGGAGGAATACCTAATCCCCCTGCGCTGCGTGTGGGCGTAGGGCAACCGCGGCTTGATGGGTGGCCGGTTTAAAATCAAGCGAAGCGGCGGAAGAAGAAAAAAAACATTGTTCTAACCGCCGCGCTGTTCAACGCCACCTGTTAGACTTCGTTGCCTTGGTCTCCGCGTCGTCCAGCGCCGCCTGTTAGTCTTCGTTGCCTTGGTTGCCGCGTCGTCCAGCGTCGCCTACCAATGGGCACCGTTTCCCTGCCTCGCTGCCCGGTGATCTTCGATGGTGTTAATTTCACCGACTTCATGTCTCACATGCGCATCCACATGCGTGGTCTTCGTCTCTGGGGGGTCCTCTCTGGCGATGTCACCTGCCCACCTTGCCCTACTCCTCCGACGGAGCCTACGCTTATTGTGCTACCCCCGACAGCGGACAAGGCTGCTGGCCTTGCTGATGATAAGGCTACATCTGTCTACCAAGAGGCTCTGGATTACTACACAGATCGACTGACTGCCTACACTCAGTGGTGCGACGACGACGCTCGGGATGCTACTGTCTTCATCGCCAGTGTCCAGCCTCATTTCTCTTCTGAGGTTGTGGGATTTTCTTCGGCTGTCCAGATGTGAACTCACCTTCGTCAGCGCTACGAACCCTGTGGAGATGCCCTCTACATCGCTGGTTCACCAGAGCACTCTTTCGGCAGGTGATGCTCGTTGGACGTCTTCTACGCTCAAAGTTCTGCTGTCTGGCGTCAGTTGGACTCTCTTCGCCTTCTTGGTGTCGCTCCTGCTCGTCTTTAGCCTAGGATGCGTGCCGACTGAGTTTCAGCGTGTTCACGAGTTCCTTACTCGCCTTCGCCCTGAAGTTCGAGCGAGGCGTGCCCAGCTTGCACGCCACCTCATGTCACTCTTCTAGAGGCCCCATCGAGATACGTGCGAGAGGAGACTCGTCGAGTGGTCTTTGGTATGATGCCACTTCCTCCGTACTCGCGGCTCGGCCCACCGCTACACCGATCGCTCCACGTTTCAAGACATTGCCTCCTCCAGCGGCTGCCACAGGTGGTGGTGGCCGCCCTCCTTCTCGTGGTGGCCGTCCTCGCTGCTCCTACTGCGACAAGGTCGGCCACATTGAGTCCAGTGCTATAAGAAGCGGCATCTTTCACGTCGTTCTTCTCCTAGCGCTTTGCACTGCATTTCTACATCGGCGTGCGCATCGACTACTTCATTTCTCTCATCGAAAGGGGAGATAGCGGACTTCGGCCCTTGCTGCTTCGTGTTCTCCTCGGCGAGTTCTGCAGGTTACGCATCGACTCTTGGCAATGAGAAACCACCTCCTACGATCCAGTACCTCCCGTGGATCCTTGATTCCGAGCATCTTTCACATGACTTCGATTCTTCCACCGTCTTCGTTACACCTCTTGATTCCCCTGTCAGTGTGCTTACTGCTGATGGTACCTCTCTTTCTGTCTCTGGTCGAGGATCTCTTAGCAACTCATCATTTCATGTTCCTTCTGTTGCTCATGTTTCTCGTCTAACCATGCAACTTCTTTCTGCTGGACAGATTACTGACCTTGGTTGTCGGGTCATTCTTGACTCTGCCTCTTGTTGTGTTCAGGACCGCCACACGGGGGCTCTGATTGGTTCTGGCCCTCGGCGCCTTGACTCTCAGCGTCTCTGGGAGCTTGACTGGCTTCACCTTCCTTCCGCTGCCACCATCACCGCCCGGTCTCTCTCTACGCCACTCATTCGCGCCACTCTTTCCAAAGGTGGCACCACCATCTTGGTCATCTGTGTAGATCTCGTCTGTCATCCTTAGTTCGTCGTGGTCTTCGGGTGCATCTCAGAGGCGTGTCTTTAGATTGTCGGGCCGTAAGTTAGGAAGCAGATTGACTTTCCTATCCTCATAGTTAGTCTGTGTCTCAGCTACCATTTGATCTTATTCATTTAGATGTTTGGGGTCCGGCTCCCTTCCTTTCGAAAGGGGGTCATCGATATTATATTATTTTTATAGATGATTTCTCTCGCCACACTTCGATATATTTTATGTCTTCTCGTAGTGAGGCTCTGTCTATCTATAAACAATTTACTACTATGGTTCGCACACAGTTTTCCACTCCTATTCGTGTCTTTCGTGCTGACTCTGCTGGCGAGTACCTCTCTCGTTACCTGCACAGCTTTCTTGCTGAGTAGGGCACCCTCGCTCGGTTCTCTTGTTCTGGTGCACATGCTCTGAATGGTGTCGCTGAGCGTAAGCATCGTGACCTCCTTGAGACGGCTCGTACCTTGATGATTGACACCTCTATTCCACCTCACTTTTAGGCCAAGGCCGTTTCCACTGCCACCTATCTCATCAACATTCAGCCCTCTTCTGCTCTTCAGGGTGAGATCCCGGTTGAGCGTCTCTGTGATCTTTCTCCAGACTACTCTGCCCTTCGTCTGTTTGGCTGCGTTTGCTACGTTCTCCTTGCACCTCGAGAATGCACCAAACTGACGGCTCAGTCTGTTGAGTGTGTTTTTCTGGGATACAGTGCCGAGCACGAGGGCTATCGGTGCTGGGACCATGTTGGTCGACGGATGCGGATTTCTCGGGATGTGACTTTTGACGAGTCTCGTCCCTTTTACCCACATCCTGCCTCTCCTTCGGTTTCCTCTGTGGAGTCCCTGTCTTTTTTTACTTTTCCAGATACACCCATTTCTGTCTTGCCCTCGTCCACCCGTCCCACTGAGTCTCCACATATACCTCTTGAGGCCTCTTCGCCGTTGTCGCCGTCTGCTTCGTCGCCCGCGGCTCCTCAGGCTCCTCCCACTCTCTTTTACACTCGTCGACCTCGTATTGAGGCTCTTCCAGATGAGCCATCTTCCCCTGATGTTTCTCCTTCTCCTGATGCTCCATCTTCCCCCGATGGGTCATTATCTCCTCGCTACGGTCAACGCGATCGTCAGTCGATTCGACCTCCTTCCCGTTTTGGTTTTGCTGGTGCAGCTACCCATGAGCCTGTCTCCTACCAGGATGCTGTTACCCACCCTGAGTGGCAGCATGCCATGGCCGAGGAGATTGCTGCTCTCGAGCGTATTGGTACTTGGGATCTTGTCCCTTTTCCATCTCACTCTCGTCCCGTCATGTGTAAGTGGGTCTATAAGATTAAGACTTGCTCTGATGGCTCTCTTGAGCGCTATAAGGTGCGTCTTGTTGCTCGTGGCTTCCAGCAGGAGTATGGTCGTGACTACGACGAGACTTTTGCTCCTGTGGTCCACATGACTACTGTCCGCACTCTTCTTTCAGTGGCGTCTGTTCCCCATTGGTCCTTTTCTCAGCTTGATATCAAGAATACCTTTCTTAATGGCGAGTTGCGTGAGGAGGTCTACATGCATCCGCCACCTGGGTATTCTGTTCCTGAGGGTATGGTCTGTCGTCTTCGCCGCTCTCTCTATGGCCTTAAACAAGCCCCTCATGCTTGGTTTGAGCGCTTCTCCTCTGTGGTCACTGATGCTGGCTTCTCAGCTAGTGATCATGATCCTACTCTTTTTGTCCACACTTCGTCTCATGGTCGGACTCTTCTTCTTCTATATGTTTTTGATATGATCATCACCGGAGATGATTCTGAGTACATTGCCTTTGTCGAGGCTCGTCTGAGTGAGCAGTTCCTTATGTCGGATCTTGGTCCTCTTCGTTACTTCCTTGGGATTGAGATTACTTCCACTCCAAATGGTTTCTTTATGTCCCAAGAGAAGTATATTCAGGATCTTCTTGATCGCGCTTCTCTCACTGATCAGCGTACTGTTGAGACTCCCATGGAGCTCAACGTTCATCTCCGGCCTTCTGATGGCGAGCCTCTTTCTGATCCGACTCGCTATCGTCATCTTGTTGGGAGTCTTGTCTATAGGGGTGTAAACGGAGCGGATACGGGCGGATATCGCCCATCTCGTATCCTTTTCAATATTTTTTCTCGGATTTGGAATCGGACACGAACAGTGCCGGATACGAATACGAATGCGGATAGTCTCGGTCATGAATACGGACCGAATACATGCCTAACCGAATACAGATTGTGTTGGTCACGAATACTTAATCGGATACTGCGTGAAAACAGAAACCATATATGTTGCACAAATAAAGATCAATTAACCATACTACATGGCCAAAATACAACTAGATTAGTAGTTTAACAAGCAAATTTAAATACATCACACGATAACAAAGGGTAGTTAACTAGTTAAACAAGTAGTAGTAACTAAAAAGTTGCTAGGATCAACAAAATCACTCCAATTTCTATATATGTCGACGATTCTTATGAAAAGCACGTGCATAGCATAAGTTGGAGTTGCCGAAGAAGAGAAGATGGACATGGAGCATATTCAGGCAGAAGTTTCATTATAGTTCACAGATTCGATCTAGTGCATGCATTGCACTTAGATTTTGTAGTCATTTGCAGTTTATGGTTGTGATATAACATTAATTTTGAATAATGGTTGTAAGCTCTAGAAGAGCAAAGCATTAAATTCTTATGATGAGTCATGCAAGACTTTTCCTGTATTAATAACAATAAGTTATATTCTGTTTTGATATATTTTATTTATATGTGTGGATTACTTCCTACCCCATATTAATAAATACTTTATATATTAGAACACTCGTGGCGCCCTATGGAGGAAGTGTGCTTAGCAGATAGCGGCACAACCAATACCATCTTAAGACAAAAAAAATTCAGTCAATCAGCAAGAATGCTGGTAGTTTTACGACAATCACAGGCAGCGATACTTGTATAATATGCTCAGAAAGGGCTACAATTATACTTCCGATGGGCACAACATTTGTCATTGAAGAAGTCTTGTTGTAGACAGAATTGACTAGAACTCTCTTAAGCTTTAAAGATATTCGCACTAGCGGTCTCCACATAGAGACTGAAAAAGAGTATGCTAAGGAATACCTGCTCATTAAAAAGCATGAAGAAAATATAAAAAGGGTATTAGAACGACTTCATTCATATGAATTTGGGCTATACTACGCTCACATTAAGGCACCTGCAGCCTATACTGTCCTGAAAACCACTTTTAGAAGCTCTGAACTTTCTTGTCTCTGGCATGATAGATTAAGTCATCCCGGTCTTAGAATGATGGGAAATATAATTACTAATTCTCAGGGACATAATGTCAATGTAAAGAATTTCCTGAATCAGGAAGATTTTATGTGCCCGCATGTGCCACCGGGAAGATGATTACTAGACCCTGTACTATGAAAGTAAAGGATGAAATCCCTACATTCCGGAACCATATCCAGGAAGACATCTGCGGTCCATACAGCCCCTGTCAGGGCCATTTATGTACTTTATGGTGCTCATCGATGCTTCCTCGAAATATCGCATGTATGTTTGTCGTCTATGAGAAAACATGCTTTTGCAAAGCTGATCTCGCAGATAATTAAAATTAATAATAATTTCGTTGATCGTCATGTGAAGTCCATCAGAATAGACAACGCTGGAGAATTTACTTCAAAGGTATTTGATGATTATTGTATGGCAATGAGAATTATCGTTGAGCATTCCGTACCGCATGTCCACACTCAAAATGGACTAGCAAAGGCATTAATTAAAAAAATTAAATTTATTGCCAGACCGCTCTTGCAGAATTGTAATTTACCAACTACATGTTGGGGACACGCTTTTCTACACACAACAACTCTCATCAATTTTCAACCGTCGACATATAACATCCATTGACCTATGCAACTAGCGCAAGGGCCAGCACCAAAAATCTATCATCGACGAAGGTCTGGTTGAAAGGTTTATGTACCTATACCAACACGGCAGCGAACTGCAATAGGCCTTCTCCGAAAGTCTGGGATATACGTTGGTTATGCGACAGCATCCATAATTAGGTATCTGGACCCCATGACTGGAGATTTGCATACAGCCTGCTTCGCTAACAGCATATTAGATGTGGATAGTTTCCTGTCATTAGGAGGAGGAAATCAACCCCTTGATGAAAAATATTGGAAAATAATTAAAGTCCAAAAGATAATTGAAGTCCAGAAGATAATTGAAATCCATGCACATGACCTGCGCACTAGTGGAGCAAATAGAGAAGTCCAGAAGATAATTGAAGAGTTGAAGTCCAGAAGATAATTGATTTGCAAGCATCGGGGATCAACTGTCTGACCACTTTAGTGATTTGAAGAGCGTGATCAAGTCGCATATGCGTGTCTGCAATGCACCGGAGAGGGTTGAAATACCGATGAAGGTATCCCTAATCCTGTCCTAAGGTCTCAGAAAGGACGAAACTCCGGCATCTCGAATCCGAAGTAACCGGGGACGTCTGGTGAAAAATGATAAGAAGAACTTGACACAGCTGATCATCGAAATTCCCAGAACCAAAAGGGGAGTCAGCTAAGACCTGACACTAGTATAGAACCTTCAGAAAAGGCATACCAGGTTTGAACATCCCCATGAAGGGAGACATCAGTATGGATATGTGCGCACACATCGGAGCTGAAAAACTAAAGGGACTTGCCCCCACAAATGGAAGCAGCGGTGATCAAGTAAAAACATTAGAATAATCGCCCAATGAAGAAACAACTATAAATTATGTGACTATGAGAGAATCTATGAATAGAACAATAGCCAATGTCGATATTTATTTTGTAAAAAAAATTACCACAATCATCGATCTTGACTTGGAGCCTGCATCGCTCGCTGAATGTCGAGTGGGTAGAGGATCTGTTGATTTTTAGAATTAATATTTTTTTAAAAAAATATCAAGCTATTTTAGTTTGTTCTTCTCTAATGAGTTCTTAACCGATTTTTCTTTACACATGATAGGTTTCAACAGACCTTGGTGACGCTTATGTCGGTGATCGACACCGGGATGAGTTGGGTATAAATAAATCTTCTATGATTTTCTTACGACGAACAACCTTGTTACCGAGTAGTAGGTCCTACACTTTAATGAAGATCATCGATAATCTACTACTTCTCGTTGTTGTGATCATCAACAATCGTGATGTCGTAGCAAGATCCAAATTCTCTGGTGAGGAAGACAAGGACGGAGCCAGAAGATTTTTATTTAGAGGGTCATATGGTGATAACTAAATATCGAAGGGTGCTAAGTAGAAATATTTTGCTATTCAATACGAGCAAATTAAGAACTATATAGAGAGTTTCATCAACTAAGGAACCAGGGCTCCCACTAATACCCTCACTAATCCCCTTCTGTCCCTAGAGGAAGACAAAGAAGTTCAGCATATTCATCAACTTAAAAACTTGATGGTGACATATTATTTATCTGAAATCTTTCGTGTAAAAGTTGAGAATCTGTGTACTTTATCATGAGTTATAAATAAATCGGAGGCCCTTTCTAGGAAAAAAAACCAGGCCGCCTAGCCGAGGCCGAGTTGGAGTGGGGCAACCGGGCGAAGCGATCGGCGTGTTCCGGGAGATGCAGGCGCAGCGCGAGGGGTGGGTGCCGGCCGACGGGTACACGTGCGAGCGGGTGCTCCACGCGTGCGGCGCGGGTCAAGGCCGGGCTGTACGTGCATGCGCGCACCCACATAATCCACGGGACACATGGCGAGCATAGTTAAAAAAACAAACAAAAATAAGTGTGTGGAACGCTAGTATGTTACGAAGTGTTTAGTGAGAAGATAACGATCCCTTATTTTTGGCGCTCATTTACATTTTTGGGCGATCCCTAAGCTAACTTATGTGCAAACTAAGTTACACTCTGGATATATGGTACAAATGTACAATTCTACAAGTCCATGTACATGTCTAACAAAATTGATCGCATCTATAATGTGCATGGCGCGCGCTGCCGCCCAGCGAGATCACAATATCACATACGCGCGCCTCACTCCGACGACGGCGACGAGGACTCCGCCACCAGCTTCCGGAGCGCGCATCTCGACGCTGCCACGTCCCTCCCGACGACGAAAGGGTGAGCAAGAAGCTCCGCGATGGACGCCCTCTTGCGGTAGTCCTTGTGCAGGCACGCGGCGACGAACCCCCGGAACTCCGGCGAGGCCGCGCCGTCGGGCAGTGCGGGCGGCTCGCCGAAGCAGATGGCGCACATGAGCGCCGCCCAGCTCAGCTGCTGCCCGGCGGGGAGCAGCGGGTACCGGCCCAAGAGGAGCTCCAGGACTGTGACCCCCAGGCTCCACACGTCGGCGGCGCAGGGGTCGTAGTGCCCGCCGTGCGCCTCCGGATCGAAACGCTCCGGGCTCATGTACGCGGCAGTGCCCACGTACGACGTGCAGTGGTCGCCGACCCGGGAGAGGACTTTGGCGATGCCGAAGTCCGCGATCTTGACCTCCCCAGCGGTGCTGGCAAGGACGTTCGCCGGTTTGATGTCGAGGTGCACGATGCGGCGGGCGTGGAGGTACGCAAGCCCGGACAGCGCCTGCGCCGCCACCTCCGCGAGCGCAGCCTCCGGGAACGATCCGCGGCGGCTCCTGACCGAGTCGAGCGACCCGCCGTCCACCAGCTCGAGGAGCAGCGCGACGTCGCCGGAGGCAGCGGGGAGGACTGCGTGGCACCGGACGATGAACGGCGAGGCCGTGCGGCTAAGGACGTCCGCCTCGGCGGACGCGTCGGAGTCCCCGAAGTGCATGAACTTGAGCGCGTAGAGCGCGCACGTCTCGCGGTGGCGAACCTTGTAGACGGTGCCGCCGTTCCCGCGGCCCAGGACGGCGAGCTTGTCGAAGTCGGCGAGGCGGAACTGGCTGGACCGCGAGGCCGGGGTTGAGCTGGTCAGCGGCAGCGCGACCGGTGGGTTGGGGTGCCGGAGGCTGGACTCCTGGACGGCGACGCGGGACGGAACGTCCAGCGAGAGGTGCAGTTGCGGAAGTCTCTTATCTCTTACTAGAGCCATGTATTATACGCTACTAATTAAGCTACTAAGCCTAGTGCCTAGCTAGTATTAATTCACAGGCTGCTACTAAGCCGAGTGGTCTGTGCTACTGCTTTGGGTAATTAAGTGGGTTGGAGCATTGGATTAGTGGGAGACTGCTTATTTATATGTGTACACTTGTGAGTTGTGACATAAATATGTAGTAACTGCGCGCATATCGTATGTGTTGCTTTCACCTAATCACACTCATACTGTGATGTGCACCTTCCCTTTCTTTTCTTTCCTTTCCTTTTCATTTCTATCTTCTTCAATGAAGAGTCGTAGGAATGGATTGCTTTTTCCCTGCATGCACTTGTTCTACAGGTCACGGGCTCACAGGTAGTGAAGGCTATAGCTAGCTGACATACCATGGTCCATGTAGGAGGTAGATTGTGTTTGGTTATTAATTAGAAGGTTCTCCCATGGAGGAATTAATATTTCCTAGGATAGACTAAAACAGCCTCTCGATTGATTTGATTTAATTAATCAATAACAGGTCACTGCCGCCCATCGGAGATTAACAAGCATTTTTAACCGACCGGCGTGGAAGAATATGACCCTTAATGTGAGTACATGTAATGCAGTACGTAAGTAGGTCTTACGGTGGCTGACTGGCATGTTACGCGTTTAATTGGATCGAAAGCGAGAGAGATGAGAGCTAAGTCCGTGTGAACGGCCGTGTCAAGCATGTCAACAGCCACGAGTCGAGGAAGCAGCTCCCGTAGGATTGCTAATGGATGCCATTAGAGCTTATTTTAGTTAATTTGAGGCGGCCATGGAATTAAGATGGTTTCCAACGTGTGCCATCGGGCGCGGCCCTTGTTAGAACGCAGCACGCCATGGCGCTTCAGCGCCGATTTTTGATCATTTTATTTTTAAGGTTTATTTCTACGCAATTGCTAAAAAACTACCGCATGTTTTTTTAGATAAAACAATCGATTTTCTGACCTTACAATTTTGCTTGGAGATTCGTGCTTCGGTCGGCAACATCGTCTCCGGAGATTTGCTAAATAATATTCAACTGTTTTCTTTTGTCAAAATAGCCGAATTTTCATTCGTTCGATATGTTTTGAGATTTGCACTTCTTCTCATACGATGAATTGGGTTAGAATTTATTATGATTTTTTTCGTACCATAATGGGTTCACCACATTGCCATATTTTGTTGGTATAGAATTTTATTTTTCGTCTTTGTTTTTGCTAAATATCTCAAAGTATATGTTAGATTTTTTAATCATGTGATGTAAATATGAGTTATAAAAACTTTCGACAATAATTACAGTGATCAAGAATAAAAATTACATACATAAATTTTTATAATTTATGTATAATGAAATTGTAAATGAACTAAAATTTGACTGTTTTGGGTTGAGAAAAAAGTCGAATGTTGTATAGACGGTCGGAATTGCTAAAAAACTTATCGTATAATTTCTTGAGAGAAAACAGTCGATTTTCTGACCTTACAATTTTATTGGGAGATTTATGCTTCGGCTGGCAACATCGTCTTCTCTGGAGATTTGCTAAATAACATTCGGCTGTTTTCTTTTGTCAAAATAGTCGAATTTTCATCCGTCCAATATTCTTTGAGATTTGCGCTTCTTCTCATACGATGATTTGGGTCTGAATTTCTTATGATTTTTTTGGACCATAACTGGTTCACCACATTGCCGTATTTTGTTAGTATAGAATTTTATGTTCTGTATTTGTTTTCGTCTTTGTTTTAGCTAAATATCTCAAAGTATATGTCAGATTTTGAATCATGTGATATAAATATGAGCTATTAAGACTTTCGACAATAATTACAGTGATCAAGAATAAAACTAACATATATAAATTCTTGTAATTTATGTATAATGAAGTTGTAAATGAACTGAAATTTGACTATTTTGGATTGAAAAAAATAGTCAAATGTTGTATAGTTCAGCATAGTCCATCTGACACAAACAGAGAGAAGTTTGATCAGTGTTGATCACATTAATAAGCTATATGACCCTTTTTAGGTTGTCCAGAAAAAAATGTTCAATTTGTTAGACTCACAAAAGAAGTGCAAGATCCGATATATACTAAGATATCGAAATTCAAAATTGACATTCCTGATTTTTCAGCACTTAAAATCCAAGCTTTGCAAATCAAATATTTGAAAACTGTTAAGAGGTGATGTGATAACAAGTGTAGTGTCATGACATACACCCTCTTCCCGTTGGGCCGACGGGCTCAGCGAGGAGCTGGGCCACCTGGGTGTTGGAAAATGGGTTGGACTTTATTATCGAATTTTGGACACTTTTGGCCCTATGAATCATCACAATTCTAAATATAGTCTCTCTAGCACCGAAATTATATTTCTAGCTCCTCGAGAGACTCTGCCGCTCTTGTGCACAAGAAGAACTCCGCTTATTTGCACTGTGGATCTGCAAAGATCTCTTCTGCCGCAGTCCACAACTTCATTTAAGAATATTTTTTGGAGGAATTTCTAAATATCAAAAATGAGCTCAAAAATTTATAATTTTTTTGTGGAGCCTCCCGGCACAGTGTACTCGCTTGTGTAATTTTTTTTAAAAAAATTATCTGTTCTGATTTTTTTTCTCAAAAATTCATTTAAGTATATTGTTTGTAGGAATTTTCTAATATAGAAAATGAGGTCTAAATATTATGAATTTTTTAGACTCCTTACAGAATGGACTTGATTGTGTAATTTTTACAGGATTTTATATGCGCTGAAATTATCTCGACAAATTAATGGTTTAGGTCTCGAAAATTAGGACGAAAGGTTTCAGAAATTATGGTTTCATGATTTCATGTTACTTGGAATATGGGAAGTTTAGTACCACATGACTACTCTAAGTAAGAGACACTCCTTCCTCCGCACATCTGTCGCCCCATTGTTGTTGTCCCCCTTACCCGCAGTGCTCGCTTTTATGACAATTGTTTGATTGAGTAATGGTGCTGTTGGTAACAGTAAGTGGCATGAGTGATTTCGTTGGTGTTTCCAATTCCACCATAGAAATAGGTTTGTGCAACATACTTGGTGATTCCCGAGCGACTATAACAAAAGGTATAGGGTGAGCAAGTGCCAAGTGACTATTGGGTACAATATTATCGTCAGCAATGTCAAACAGTCATTCACCATCTTCAGGTTCATCAGGATTGACTGTTCCGTTTTCATTGTACGGTGCACTTATCCGGTCGCCATAGCGTATCCAGTCGACCAAGCGCACTCCATATCAACGACGTAAGTTATGCAGAATTTACATCCTTGTTATGTTTTTCACTGTACGGTGCACTTACATCATGGAATCGCAGGACATGGACGACTTCGACAATCAAGTCCACTGTGTAAAGAGTCTGAAAAAAATTCATAATGTTTGAAACTCATTTTCTATATTAGAAAATTCCTACAAACAGTATACTTAAATGAATTTTTGAGAAAAAAGCAGAACGGATAAAATTTTTCTGGCAGAATCATTCGCACCGACATCAAATCCTCCATGTCTGCATAGCCAAATGCAACTGTAATGACCAGATAGAGAGGCGGATCAAACACAAGTAGGTGAATAGCAAAAACTAAATTAAATTGGCAGACTATTACAACTTGTAACATAAGAGTGCAAGTTCTAGAGCATAAAGAAGCAAATATATATGCCAGATTGTACTATGCATTGCAGTACACTAAGAGTATGAAACAACAACATTTCAATCTAACATTTTAGGGCATCTTCATAATCACAACGAGTGTTCTCAGCCCATTCAATTGCATTATGTAGAAGCTCCATAAAGTATTCTGCTTTAACTCCACTATAGTGTAGTAATGTGATGAAGAACCTTAATGTTAATGTCCTTTTGGGTTGATTGTTGAGGAAAAATGCAATGATCTATTTCTTATGGACCAAAAGAAACTAAATACGAATTAATACAAAACCTCCCTATGTTGTTACCTTATTTGTTAAGTTGTACAGAGTAGTTGTGAAGAGATATTTTCTTTTTACATGATTGTTATGAATTACTACTCAATATGTGAGTTTAGAATCCACTATGGAAATTCTACTACGATGAGGTCAGGCACTAGAATATTTATTGCCCTGTGATGCGTGACAGCAGAGGACAATAAGAAGTTAGCACTCGAGGCTAATGATTAACTTCTACTTACTATAATAAGCTTTTTATAGGTTTGGCTTGGCGGTTTAGGGTTTACCTATAGTGTTGTGATACCGGCTAAAACTTGTGCCTGACCGTAAAAAGGGTTCACAACATGTTCGGTCCAATGGTCTGCTTGGTTAATAACCTATAATTTACAGGAAGGGGTCGTAAGTAATTCATATATTTTGTATATGCAGTAAGTATGTATTTATATGCACTTGAAGTATGTATTTAAATGGACCAGACATATTTGCAAGAAGGGTTCCTAATATGTATTTAAAAGGACCAGGCCAGCACTGCGGGTTAGGGGGGACAGCAGCGACGGGGAGACAGATGTGCAGAGGAGGGAGTGTCTCTTACCTAGAGTAGTCATGTGGTACTAAACTTCCCACATTCTAAGTAACATGAAATCATGAAACCCTAATTTCAGAAACCTTTCGTCCTAATTTTCGAGACCTAAACCCTTAATTTGTCGAGATAATTTCAGAGCATCTAAAATTCTTTAAAAATTACACAATCAAGCCCACTGTGTAAGGAGCCTTAAAAAAATTCATAATATTTGGACCTAATTTTCTATATTAGAAAATTCCTACAGATAGTATAATTAAATAAATTTTGAGAAAATAAAAATCAAAATGGATAAAAAAAATTAAAAAATTACACAAGTAAGTACACTATGCCGGGAGGCTCTACAATTTTTTTTATAATTTTTTGAGCTCATTTTCTATATTTAGAAATTCCTCCAAAAAATATTCTTAAATGGAGTGGAGGAAGAAGAGCTTGTTCTCGCCAGTAGGGAGGACAATGAGATGTCACGCCTTCCACCAAGACAAAGAAGTGACTTCTTTGCTGTGCACAAAGCAAGAAGAGCCACTCAATGGGCTAGAAATAGAATTTGAGTGCTAGAGGGGCTATATTTAGAATTGTGGTGATCTATGGTGCCAAGTCGGCCACTGACACCTTCTTATCTCGTAGATAAATTTAGAATCGTAAGAATAATACCAGAATATAAGAATAAAATAGTAAATAAACACAAAGATACGAGGGGACTTCTGGCTTCTATTTATTGTTCTTCTGTAAGATGAGTAGCCCAACATGGGCCAGGTCTATCTAGCCTGGGTCTGGTTTCTTAACACTCCCCCTTGGACACTCATCCATCATATTCATGTCTTGTCAAAACTCCATAAAAACCCAGTGAAAATAATTTAGAGAAAGAGCACATGATACAAATTCTGCTGCGTTGCATGAATTGCCTCATTAAAAACCTTAGCCGAGAAACTTCAGAAAAGCTCGTCAATGGAAAAGTGTACAATCCACCCAATTTCATTTAATCTCCAGGATTTAATTTTTGAATATTCGATTCCCGTGGTCAAGTTTCAATAATGAGTTTGTGAATATTCTCTCCCTTAATTATGCACTTCTCAAAGTCTCATCATTCCAATTCTTGTATGCACCTTTCAAAGCTAGATGCTAGAAGAGATTTAGTGAATAAATCTATAAGATTTTCACATGACTTAGTATGCAGCATTTTCATTTCGTCCATCTTTTGCAATTCAAGAGCGTAGAAAAACTTGTGGTTCATATGATTTGTGATAGGACTCTTCACATAACCCATCCACACTTGTGCAACACAAACTGCATTATCTTCATAGATAATAGTGAGGGTTTACGCGGTATTCAATCCACATGATTGCTAGATGTGGTGAATCATCCGTCGAAGTCAAGCACATTCTCGTAGGGCCTCGTACAGTGCTATGATTTCCGAGTGGTTCATCGAAGTCGATACAAGACTTTGCTTAGACGATTTCCATGGAATTACAGTTCCATCACATAGGAATACATAGCATATTTACGACTTGGTTGTATGCAAGTCCGACAGGTACCCGGCATCTGCATAGCCATTCATAGACATGTCTTGGTTCTTTCTGTAGAACAGACCAAAGTCTTTACTTTCTTTGAGGTATCGAAAGATGTTCTTTATTTCCCGTCAATGCCTTTGGTAGGTTCTACATTATACCTTGCTAATAGGTTCACGGCAAATGCAATATCGGATCTAGTACAGTTTGCTAAGTACATGAGTGCTTCTACTGCACTTAAGTATGGGAATTCCAGTTCCAGGACTTCCATCCCCTCGTCTCTAGGTCTGTACGGATCCTTGTATTGCTGCAAGGATCTTCTGACTATAGGCACTTTCGAAGGGTATACCTTTTCAAAGCCAAACTTTTCTAATATCTTTTGAGTGTAGGTTGACTGGTACACTAATATCCCTTCAAGGGTATGCTCAAGCTGCAAGCCTAGACAATATTTGGTTTTACCCAAATCATTCATTTCGAACTCCGACTCCAGGCAAGAGCTTGCTTTCTTAAATTCTTCCAAGGTTCTGATGATATTTAGATCATCTTCATACGCTGAGAGTATACAAAATCCATCCTAGGATCGTCGTATAAATATTCAAATACAATCCTCATTGTTCTTGTAGCCTTTATTACATAGAAAGTTGCTTCAAGCTATTATACCGCATCTGTACAGTGACTTTCTGAGTTTCACACTGTACATATTTCTATTTGGTCTGTCATGGTTCGAGACAGGGATACATTCAGGTACCTTCATATAAATATCATTTCTAAAATCAAGTTTATTGCCATTAAGATTAAATATCTAAAGGGTGGTCCCGCCCATGATCTGGGAATATGTTTCTTCATAATCATCTCCTAGACGTTGAGCGAAACCTTGTGCAACAAGTCTTACTTATTTTTATTTCTCTTTTGAACAAATACCCACTTATACCCTATAGGGTGCACATGGGGAGGTGTGTGGCTTACAAAGCCCAAACACTTCATATGGTCAAAATCTTCGATCACCAGGGGCATGCACATGCACTTTCTTTATCCGACCACATCGAGTGGCCTAGAGACATCTCTCATATTATATTAGGAGGGGCAAATCCCATATCCAACCAGTCACAATCCTCTGCATGATTCATAGCGTACTCGAAAGCTACCTTTATGACTACTTCCCTTGTTCTTTTTCATCTCTGCTAAGAACTTCTTGCAGTTTTCCTTCTAATGCCCAGTCTCATGACAATGGTAATATTCTGATTCAGGCTTAGGACCCAGCTTGAGCTTCTTAAGCTTAGCCTTGAGACTGTCGATCTTATTTTGAGTCTTTCCTTTTCCTTTGATATACCCTTCTTCTTGAAGCTAGTAGTCTTTTGAACCATCATCATATGATTAGAACTTTTCTTGATGCTCTCTTCAGCACCCTTAAGCATGTCATATAACTCGATCATTGATTTCTCCATACCATTCATATGAAAATTCAATATAATAGTCTCAAAGCTCGCAGGGAGCGATTAGAGAATCACATCAGTAGCCAACTCTTGGCTAAAGGGAAAACCAAGTTTTTTCAAGCTCTCAATGTGACCAATCATTTTGATCACAGGAGAACTGATCGGGTTACCTTCTGATAGTCTACAAAAAAACAATGCCTTAGAGGTGTTAAACCTCTCTACCCTTGTTTGATTTTGAAACATACCCTTCTGACCTACAATCATATTGTAAGCGTCTATGGTCTCATATTGCTTCCAAAGCTCAGAGTTCATGGTCACAAGCGTTAGGCAGTGCACATCGACTACGTCATTACAATGCTTCTTGTAAGCATTCTTATCAGCACGAGGAGTATCGGTATCCGGTTCCTCGAGATAGGGGCCCTTTAGAATATATTCCTTCTTTTCTTATTTGAGAACAATTTTGAAATTATGAACCAATCAATGAAGTCTGTACTATTCAGTTTTTCTTTCTCAAGAATAGAACATAAGTTAAAGGTAGGTGCAGAAGAAGTAGTAGGTGCCACGATCTACAACACAAATATATGCAAAAAAATCAGCATTGTGTTTTTGTAAGATCTTCTATTAGACACTCATGTTGTGGTCGTGTTCGACCAGTCTACGACCAGTTCGTATCTCTACACGACTAGTCTGGACCCGATTGTATCATCATAGGATTAGTCTGGACCTCGTCGTATTGTCATACAACTAGTCCGAAACTGGTCGTATCACTATACGGCCGGTCCATACTTGGTCGAACTAGATCATCAACAGTCAATAAAAGATACTCTCACTATATGTTTTAAACCATGTTTCCCTCAAACATCATATAGTGAGTTCAAGATCCAAAAATCATTAAGTCGTAGTGAGCTATAGCATCACTGCTAGAAACTTAGTGATTTTGGGTAGGCAACCTCTTGCCAATCATATCACATATAACTCTTGTCTGTTGGCTGGCATCTCTATGCCCCAGCAACCAACAGTACCATGCCCCAAGGCCCAAAACTATTTTGATAGCCTTGTTAAGTTAAACCAATACTATGCATATGAGTATCCGACACCCACCCCGTCTTATTATGATAGTTAATGGCACCCAACTATGGTAGACCCACCAATTAACGACCAAAATCGTGATGGTCGCAGCAATTGGAAAAACATCAAATTAACCTAATTTTTCTTGAGGGATACTATTCTACTATGTTAAAACATCTAATGATAAAACACGACCAAATAGACAAATAGGAATAGATATTCACAGATAATCACATTAAACTGTGAAATAGTATGACCCTTATCATGACGATCTCCATCACCATGTTTCCTGTCCTCCGACCGCCATGCTTGAAGCCTCCGATCGCATTCATTTACTAGGCAATTACTCCTAAGGGCTAGTAATGAATTACAGACAATAATATCAAATATCTCACGTCGGCAAGCAGACTATTATACAAAAATATGTAGCTCGATGGCTATTTCACAGCATGACACGCAGGCCATGAGAAATCTATACATGTATCACATACATAATGAGCCATACTATTCACATCAATCCCTGCAAAAAAAAACAAGCTATGCATATAATCCTATTTTATCGGGTGACATGAACACATAATACCATATAACGCGGCTACGACCACGGTGGTCCCACTAGCCGGTTAATTTTCCAAGACATGAATCTTATTCACGTAATCGACCCTTGGAAATCATCGAATTAGTCATATTAACCATATTGTGAACCAATCTGATCATTGTCTTGATACGACCACACACTACGGCAAACTCCGATGGCGGAATTCCGACCAGTAGGAGTATCATGCGAGGCTGTTGTAAAGAAGTCGAGTAAATCATCTGATGCTCTCAACTTATACCTCTTATCAAACCCATCTACTACCACCGAAACCCGATCGATCTTATCGACCAGTGTCTTGATCGTTCCTTCCAAATGAACCGATCTAGGTTATTAGACCAAACCAGTAATAGATCCAATCTACTACTACCACATATCCAGCATATGTGACCGATCTAGATCAAAAACTATGCAAGTAGGCTCTGATACCACTGAAGGGATATGGGTAGGCTACGCTAGAAGATAATTCAAAAAATCTACCACGTAAACCAGGATGCCAAGCAAGTAAAAGATCACATATTGTTACCACCATACGCGCAATTCAGCGAAAGAAGAGTTGGAGCAGCATGGTCCAACGAATAGCTCGTCGAGGTAGTGGTCGTAGTCGATCGTCCAGCATAGTCGATAGATTGTCCAGCATCGTCGTCGACAAGCATAGTCGATAGATTGTCCAGCATCGTCGTCGACAATCGTCTCCTCCAGCAATCAATCGCTTTCCTTGCAAAGTTGCGGATCGTCCTCAAGCGCAACAGCAACCGCAGTAGTGCCTCTCCTGTATCCACATGTCTAGGGCAGAAACACCGTACACCGGTGTGCTAGTACTAAGTCACACGAGAAGACTCTCTCAAGAAGATGGCTGCTAGGGTTTGGTAGAACAACTCACATATCCTCGTCTCCACCTCCTTACCCCAATAGCCTCAAGCACATCTCCTTATATAGTGTCTGTGACGGATCCTATCTGAGCACGTTTGGCGAATCGTGTCCGTACTGGTTTGTTTCAACCCATTAAGTGTGCGACCCTGTAGGTTCATGTGTAGTTCGGTTGTGACTCAAAAACTTTTTTCGACCACGAGACGTTAGTGGTACCTAGCAGGACATAACGATTCCCGAATATACACAAATTATATCGGACTAACCTTAATGCAATATGATCTACGACCAGGTCCTATTTGGTCTCAACTAGTTCTTAACTCCATACGACCAGCCTACAACCAGCTCATATCTCCGTACGACTAGTCTGTATCTGATCAAACTGAATGACCAGCTCGTGTATTCTCCCTTTGTCTCATGATATCTGGTTGAACTACAGGTGGGATATTATGTCATCCATAGACTGTTCAATACGTTCTCGATCGAGTGTCAAATAACTTCATGTGGTCGTACTCTTCGACCACCAGGGGCATGCCCATGCACTTTCTTTATCCGACTACATCGAGGGGCCCAGAGACATCTCTCATGTTATGTTAGGAGGGGAAAATCCCATATCCAACCAGCCCAATTCCCCTGCATGTTTCATAGCATATTCAAAAGCTACTTTTATGACTACCCAGTTACGAAGTAGCCTTTGGCAACCCTAGAGTGTACTCTTACACGTGTAGAAAACCATGTTGATCTCAGGTCTAAGGATTATACATCATCATTGCTTGAGACCAACTGATGACACATGAAATCATAACAATCTCAGCAGTGTCTCAAGGTGGGTCAATCCAATACCATGTTCTCTAACATGTGTTCACATTATTGATTCGATATCCCTATATCCATGACCGGTGAAACATAGTCATCAATCAATACATGTGCTAGTCGATAGGATCACTGGTGTTCTGACCAACGACATCCAATCAGGGATACATTTAGAACGACATCATATAAGTTAAAAGAGCTTCACCAATAAGTCACATACTTGTTAATCTTTTATAACTGATGATTCATTCAAGGAACATAATAACACTTATTCAATAACACATAAACATATGCGTGATACAATCATCTCTATGATTGCATTTAGAGCACATCACCAACCGTTCTCATCCTTTTCTGAGGACTTAGGATGGGATTATGGGTACATTCATCGGTATTTCAACCCTCTCCGGTGCATTGCGTGCAGGCACATGCGACTTGGTCACACTCTTTAAATAACTAAAGTGTTCAGACAGTTGATTCGCTAATGCTTGCAATTCAAATATCTTCTAGACTTCTCTTGTCTTCTATACTTCAATTATCTTATGGACTTCTCCATTTGCTTCAGTAGTGCACAGGTCATGTGCATGGATTACTGTGGCTTACCATGTATTTCCCGATATTTTTCATCAATGGGTTGATTTCTCCCCCTTAATGACGGGAAATAAACCTCATCAAATATGCTATCAGCGAAACAGGCTGTATGCAAATCTCCAGTCATAGGGTCCAAATGCCAGATTATGGATATTGTCTCATAACCAACATATATCCTAGACTTTCAGAGAAGGCACATTGCAGTTCGTTGCGATGGTGGTATAGGTACATAAACCTTGCAACCAAATATATGAAAATAAGAAATTTTCGATGCTGACCCTTGCGCTAGTTGCATAGGTGAATAGATGTTATTTGCCGATGGTCTAAAATTGATGAGAGCTGCTACGTGCAGGACTGCGTGTCCCCAACATGTAGTTGATAAATTACAATTCTGTAAAATTTGCTAGTCCAGTATGGGTGTGGACATGCGGTACAGAATACTAAACGTTAAGTCTCATTGCCATGCAATGATCATCAAATACCTTCGAAATAAATTCTCCGCTAAGCACACTTCCTCCATAGGGCACCACACACGTTCTAATATAAGGTACTTTATTAACATGTAGCAGGAAGCAAGCAACCCGTAAATAAAATACTTTAGATATCAGAATATAACTTGCTATTATAAATACAGGAAAATAAGCCTTGCAGGACTCATCATAAGAATTTAATGCTTTGCTCTCCTAGAGCTTACAACCATTATTCAAAGTTCTATCACAATCACAAACTGCAAGTGACTGTAAAAAGATCTAAGTGCAATGCGTGCAGTTGATCGAATTAGCGAAGTATGTAGAAACTTCTGCCTGAATCTGCCCCGTAGCGATCTTCTCCTCTTGCGCAATTACGACTACGGCTGCTGCAATGTCCAAAGGAGGGGTGATGGGGGCTACTATTGAGCTGTCCACATCCATGAGTACAACTAATGGTTGTAAATCCTCTGTGCATACAATGGCGAGGTGTGCCTAATGCAGTCTTTTGCCCTTTTTCTTTGACTAAAAAATATCAATAACATGTGATCCACGACCTTACCCTTCTTGCCCCTCTCCTTTGTGAGAGGCCTCCACACCTTGTAGATGCTAGTATTGGCTTCATGGCCAACAGTGCTACTAGGCAGCTGTGACATGTAGTTCTTACTTAGAACATCATCTTGAGCTTCTGCAACTTGTATTATGTCAATCAATTCGACATACTCCTTGTGGTCATCTTGATGATAGTTGCATGTGGATTGCACTGCATTAGGGTGAAAGGTAGAGAGATTCTTCTCAATCTTTTGCTCATCGTGATTACCTTACCATAGAGTTGAAGAGTGGTATAAATTCTGACCATGCTGGGCCAGCTCTTTCGAATTTCTGGTTCGTGATGCCATTCATCTACATATTCATGCAAAGAGTTCATAAGATTACTGCTGGTAATTTGCATAAAATAGTTATAAAAATTCTCATAATGCTCTTCAAACCCCCAGTTCATGATCTCGTATTTTTCTATGTATTTTTATGATTTACTGGTATTTTCAGTGATTAAAAGCAATATAAATAATCACAGATAAGCAAAACAGTAAATACAATATATAAATTGCATACAAATAATAATAAACAAAGTTAAACATTCTTCAAAAGTTCAAAATGATTTGATATTTAAATTTCTGATGCCCTTTTCTGCTAGAATATGAATTTTTGGTGAACTCTGTAATTTTCAAGGGCTAAACCGCTAAATTTCAATTTAGAGAAATTTTCGCACAATTTTTCAATTTCTGAGGGGTTATTCTGTAAGAATTTCTTTCTTGAAATATTTCCTTGTAATTTTTAGAACTTCGAGGGTTTATTGGCAAATTTCCAGGATTTTCATTTTTTTTCTTTTTCCCAATTTTTCTTCTCGGGATTTTCTCTTGGACCTTCTTGCCTTGGCTCGACTAGGCCCATAGGTGGCCGGTTCAAAGGGGAGGGGTAGGGTTTCCCTACCCCAGTTCCCATGTGGTGGCGGCGGATCCAGTCTGAGGCACGGCGGCACCAGCGCGCGCGGTATGCAATGGCAAGAACTGTGAGAGCCGAGTGGCGGTCGCGGGCTTGGTTTGGCCGGCCAAAGCTGCAGCCAGAGCGCGGTACGGTGGTTGTGCAGGTCAAACGAGGCGCGCCATGCGCGGGTCACGAGTCGCGGCGTTGCGGCGGCGTGCGCCGGCGGGCCGGCGCAACTAACTGGCGGCGGCGGCGGCGCGCGATGCAAAGGCCAAGGCGCGAGCGGCCGGGAGCGAGAGCAAGCAAGCGCGCGAGCGCGCGGTCGGCGGCGCGGCGACTTTCTGCGTGGACGCGACGCGGCCGAGAGCCGTTGTTCCACTTGGCGCGATTGCGGCCTTCCACGGCGCAGCAGCGTGGTCGCTAACGACACCGGCGCAGCTGATGTACCGTGGCGTGTGACTCCGCACGTGGAGTAGCATAGCGTCGCGGCACGTCGACACTGCGGGTGGATGCGGCTTCGGGCGGCACAACGATGCGCCTCGTGCAAGAAGCGAGTGGCGACGATGCACCGGATGGCTTCGGGCTAACATTGTGCAGCGACGGGGCGCATGGCAAGCGCGCAATGGCGCGTGGCGGCATGGCACGTGACAACTTGCTTGCTGAGACGGTGGTGCGCCTTGTGCGGGAGGCGATCTTGCGTCGGTAGCACAAGACGGCCGGCCGACGAGGCGGCGGCGCTTCAGTCGGGCACGTGGCTCCGTGCCGCCGAACGGGCGGTTCCATGGCTGGCGTGGCTATGCGGACGGTGGCCATGCGGGATTGCTGCAGGCCGAAGGCGGCGCGGCTATACGGGGCGTTGCCCGTTTTTGTGTTTACTGTTTATGTAAATTACTGTTCATCCGATGTATAATCTATGGTGCAATCATCATCTGCTCTTTCATACAACCCACCGATCGGCTTGGCCGGCGACTTCAAGTCGGCTCGTGGTAAATTAAAGTGAATTTACACCGTAGAAAAACTCTAGAAAATCAAATTTGCATAATTGAAAGCGATATAGAAAATACGATTCGATCTACGAGCGTCGTGCTACGACGGTTACCTTCCGATCTGAGTAGAGTCGGCCTAGAGGCAGGTTAGAGTCGATCGTGCTGATAACGTGTTAAGGAACCGTCGCTGGCGAGTCTAGTCCGAGCGATTACCTCGTAGGCGTAGGTGAAATCCATTTGTGTGTGAGCTTAATTGGTGCCCGATAATATTTTCTCTCTTGATCTAGCCACCACTATAAAAGGGAGAGATGCAGAATTTGTACCTATTGAGTCTTCTCAAGTTGAAATCCTAATTTGTGATTTACAGAAAGTGGAGTAGAGGATGTTAGGGTTTAAGAGAGGTGGCTTGATTGAGTGTTGAAGTGTTGAAGAGTGGTTGTAAACTAATAATATTTTGAATTAATCCAAATAAAATTTCCTCAGAGATGATTTTCTCTTATTGTTTTTTCCCCTCTCTCCGATGATTTTGGAATTTTGCATGTATCCAACGTTACATACAGCGGTCTTTTTAGAGTTAGTGCAGATCGTTAAGAATTGTTTTTAGAGGAACTGTTAAGAATTGATGATGATATAAACCTTCTATTGTACATCGAGACACACCACGTCGCCGAAAACTGCAATGCCCACGCGGCTTGCCCACCCCCACAAAACATCCAAACTCCCTGCAATTGGGTCCCACAATACGGATCCCACCTGGCGCCCTCGCCCCGGGTGCACGTAGCAGCGGCCTTCCACTCTCCAGGGACACCTCTCGCCTTCGCCTCGCCCCCATCGCCAGTTCTCCACCATACCGGCCAAGGGCAAGAGGTCTCTCTCCCCTCCGCGATCCCATCGCCTCGCCCTCTCGCCACCGCCACCGCCACCGCCACCGCCTCCATGGCTTCCCTCGTGCGGGCGCTCCGCCACTCCAAGCCGTACCTATCCTCGCGCGGCCCCGTGATCGCCGCCTCCTGCCGCTGGATCTCCCCGACTGCCGCCGCCGGGTCGCCGGAGGCCGGCGCGGCCGTGGCGCCCGCAGACTCGGAGATTCAGGCGCCGCGGGAGCCCGTTGGCGGGGCGCGCGTGGAGCTTCCGAGCAACCCGGAGGACGCGCTCGAGGTGTTCGTCGACGGGCACGCGGTGCGAATCCCCAAGGGGTTTACGGTGCTCCAGGCTTGCGAGGTCGCCGGCGTCGACATCCCGCGCTTCTGCTACCACAGCCGCCTCTCCATCGCCGGGAACTGCCGCATGTGCCTCGTCGAGGTCGAGAAATCGCCCAAGCCTGTCGCCTCCTGCGCCATGCCGGCCCTCCCAGGTCAGCCATTGCTGCGCGCCGTCGCGCTTTTCGGCCGCGTGTACTGTGCGTTGTCTTGAGGTTTGAAATGGACCATGTTGGTCTGGTTTGCTAGTGTTGTGTGGCTAGTCTCTCAGATCCATCCAGCTCTTAGACGTCTCAGCATCTTAGGGTTCCCGCGTAGAGTTGCTTGCAATCTGTATTGGCTGTAGAAACTACAAACTCAACTTCGTTAGTGGTTGTTGGAGTACTGAATGATCAATCGAGCGTGTGGGATTTTTAGTAAGATTTGCAAGAGTTCCTAACCTTGGAGAGTCTTGTTGGATTAGGGATGAAGATTAAGACAAACACGCCAGTGGCAAAGAAGGCGAGGGAGGGTGTCATGGAGTTCTTGCTGATGAACCATCCGCTGGACTGCCCAATCTGCGATCAGGGTGGGGAGTGCGACCTCCAGGACCAGTCTATGGCGTTTGGGGCTGACCGTGGTCGGTTCACCGAGATGAAGCGGTCAGTTGTGGATAAGAATTTGGGCCCCTTGGTGAAGACGGTGATGACCCGTTGCATCCAATGTACAAGGTGATGTTTTTGCTGCTTCTTGGTAAATTTGTATGAGTATCCACTTCAAATGATTTCATGGCTATCCTATTTGTCTATGTTCTGGCTAATGTAAGTGCTTCATTCATCAGGTTTGTAGTTTGTGTCGTCATTGTGCAGTCACTTTTTTTTTTGTCATGTATTGTTTTCTTGTTGCAGTAACACTTCATCCTTCATAGAAAAAATTGGTTTTAGCTACTTGTGCCAGTATGTAATTTTCAAATTTCTCTAATGTTACAGGTGTGTCAGGTTTGCCACTGAGGTTGCTGGTGTTCAAGACCTGGGTATGTTAGGTCGTGGCAGCGGTGAAGAAATTGGAACATATGTGGAGAAACTTATGACAAGTGAACTGTCTGGAAATGTTATCGATATCTGCCCGGTTGGAGCTCTCACATCCAAGCCATTTGCATTTAAAGCTAGGAACTGGGAGCTGAAGGTCACTGAGACTATTGATGTTACTGATGCAGTAGGGTCAAACATAAGAGTTGACAGCAGAGGTCCTGAAGTTATGCGCATTGTTCCACGTCTCAATGAGGTTTGCTTATTATCCACTTCTGTTGCAATTTTGACTTCCTTTAATGTGATTTTTGTTGGTAATGGTCACATGGTCAGTCACACTTCCTGATTTCATGTTGTCCTAAACCACAGTATGATACTCAGAACATTTGTTAAGGCTCTTAAGGGTCACAATATGTTAATTACGGAAGTGCCTATGAGCTACGTGCTTTTCTTAGAATGATATCCATAACCCTTATTATCAATTTTCTTAGAATGATATCCATAACCCTTGTTATCAAAAGATCATTCAATGCTCTTAAACGAACATCCACATTACTATGTGTGCGGAAATCATTAGGCTTAACTTCTCCATCTGCATTTCAACTGTTAGATGATTATTTGACCTTGTGTTCTAGGGAAACTTTCAATTCTAATCCTATGCCCTTAATTGCATGTATTTGTATTACACATACAGTAGCATGTTATCACGGTAAGGTCTGTAAGTTCAGTAGCTCACTTCAGTTAGTAAATTTCTCTTGACTATGTTCCCTGGGTTTGTTCTTAATAATTTGGAGAGCCATACCGCAACTGAATGCATTTTGGTGTATTTGTTAAATGCATCTTACTGTTTCTGGTCTCATTTGCTTTACATTAATGATCTCCCCAATCCCAGACCTAAAAGAGATGGAAGTAAATCTTGTATTTGTTCACTAACTTGTAATGTTGCCCAACTTGAGCAATTTATACCCCCTTTCTTTCAATTCAGTACTCACATTGTACCAATGACGACTACCAGAAGCTTTACATTAATGATCTTCCCAATCCCAGACCTAAAAGTGGTGCAAGTAAATCTTTATTAGGTCATTAACTTGTAACTTGTAATGTTGCCCAACTTGAGCAATTTAACCCCCCCCCCCTCTTTAATTTAGTATTCACATTGTAACAACGACGATTACCAGAAGTTTAGAGAATATACTGTAATTTAAAGTGCTCAGCCGTACTTCTGCTCGGTAAATATGCAATATGTTAAGTAATTAGCAGGGGGCGATCATGCAGTTTTTTAAACATAAATTATCTTTATTCTTATTCTAGCTTTTGGATTTCAAGAAGCTTGTTGATTGAACTTTCCATCCTTAGCCTGGTATATTATAGGATTAATTCCTTATGTGCCATTGGAATTTTGCGAAATCCTTGATTACATCACTGACATGTGGGGTCAAGACCCAGTGAAACAATGAGTGTCATATAAGGGATGAGGCAAACTTTCGGTGGCATATAAGGAATTCACCATATATTATATTATATCTGATTGAAAACAAACACTTCATTTAGTGAGTATCCTCTTTTCTGATCCTTGCAGGATATCAATGAGGAATGGATATCTGACAAAACACGGTTTTGTTATGATGGTCTAAAGAGGCAAAGACTAAATGACCCTATGATTCGTGGTCCTGATGGCAGGTTTAAGGCAGTGACATGGCGAGATGCTCTTGCGGTTGTTGCTGAGGTTTTGCATCAAGTTAAACCAGAAGAAATTACTGGAGTTGCTGGCAAACTTTCTGACGCAGAATCCATGATGGCACTGAAAGATTTTGTTAACAAAATGGGTTCAGATAAGGTGCTCTGTGAGGAAAATGGTCCGAATCCTCCAGCAGATCTGCGATCTAACTACCTAATGAATACCAGCATTGCTGGCCTTGAGAAAGCTGATGTCTTCCTTTTGGTTGGTACACAGGTAGAATTCCGGTTATCTTGCTCGTGGCTCTTTCTTACTGTCCATTTCATCGGTTACTTCCCTTCTCTAATGATATGCTGTGTAATCACTTAGCCTTAGGTTGGCATTCTGATGGCATATAATTGCAGTTGTATTTTACTACGTTTGGATATGTTAACTACTTGAAATCATTTTTTGGAGCCATAAAAGCAAAGTTACTAGTATCGGTAAAATTCCTGTAACAGAGAATAATCCACAGCGCAGCACAACTCATCAACTGCAAACTGGCCCTTGATTTTATGTTATTGGCATGTTTGTTTGCAATAGCTGTGTAGTATATAGTGCCAATTATAATGCTGCCGATTTTTCTAAAGAACTCAATTTATTTTTGTTGACTTCAAGCATATAGAAACACCATTAAACATACTCTTTTATTGGCTAACAAGTTTGAAATTCATCTTGTTGGATCAAATGAATTAGGATGTGCTGGTAGTCCTTCATATTATTGGTCTTATGTCTGTAATCTTCATTTACCCTGTTTATCCCCTCCTGATGTTGCCTTTTCAGTCATGTTCTGCAGATATGCAGTTTTATTGTGAATATAATAACATTTGATTGTTTTACAATTTTTTGTGCCATTTAACAGCCAAGAGTGGAGGCTGCTATGGTTAATGCAAGGATTCAGAAGACTGTTAGAGCAACACAAGCAAAGGTGGGCTACATTGGTCCTCCAGCTGACTTCAACTATGACCATGAGCATCTTGGCACAGGACCACAGACCCTTGTTGAGATTGCTGAGGGCCGGCATCCTTTCTGTTCAACACTGCAATCTGCAAAGAACCCAGTCATCATTGCTGGAGCTGGGTTATTTGAACGGGAAGACCAAGATGCTGTGTTCTCAAAAATTGAGGCTGTAGCCAAGAAGTTCAATGTGACGAGACCAGAGTGGAATGGCCTTAATATCCTATTGCTCCATGCAGCACAGGCAGCAGCTCTTGATCTTGGCCTTATTGCTAATCCTACCGAGAGCGTCAAGTCTGCAAAGTTTCTGTATCTGATGGGAGCTGATGATATAAACTTGGACAGTCTTCCAGATGATGCATTTGTTCTTTACCAGGGACACCATGGTGACAAGGCTGTGTATAGGGCCAATGTTATTCTGCCATCTTCAGCATTTAGCGAGAAAGAAGGCACCTATGAGAACACCGAGGGATGCACCCAGTGGACCATCCCAGCTGTTCCTACAGTTGGTGATGCTAGGGATGACTGGAAGATCATCCGTGCTCTTTCTGAGGTTGCTGGGGCTCAACTGCCTTACGATAGCCTCACAGCTGTGAGGAACAGAATTAGTATGGTGGCGCCAAATCTTGTACATGTAGATGAGAGGGAGCCATGCACAATTTCTGCTGAGTTGAAGCCTCCGGTAAAGCAACAAGTGAGCTCGGCTCCATTCAAAACTGTTGTGGGGAACTTCTATATGACCGATGCAATCACACGAGCTTCAAAGATTATGGCCCAATGCAGTGCAACCTTGTTGAAGAAGTGAGATCTACTCCCCTCGAAGCTAATCACCGGCAGACGATATTTTAGTACCCTTTTTTTGCTCCGAATTTCACCACATGTTGCTTCCTTGGTTGGGAGGTTGGAGTATAATTTGGACTGACTCTAGATTTGAAGAGCAGCAAAACTTAAATCAGTGCATTTCTGTATTGTATTGTGTATGAAAGGAGAGCACACTCAATAAGCTTGTTGTCCTCTTGAATCATAACAGCCACAATCCCACAAGCAATAGTTTTGTTGCCTTCCCGTTTCTCTTGCTCAGCTTTCTTGTGAATGGAACTTCCCTGGAAGCAGGCGAAGTGGCTATATCACTAAATGTGCGTTTTATGGTCTACTTAATTCCAGATTTCACACGTTTGTTGAATGACACATGGTTTGCACCTGTCATCCGCTGTGTTGAATTGGTCCTCGTATTTTGATGCAGTATGAGAATTGATAAGGCACGATCTAATGTTCCCTCAGCAGTGCACAGCTCTTACAGTGGTTACAACCTGAAGTCTCAGATCTCTTCCTCGAAAACTTCGTCATCTAGAACTAGACATAGCCAACGTGGCAGTGTATTGCAAGTGTATCTAGAACTCGAAAGTGGAGTCCGGAGTCCAGACAGCGTCACACACAGCGTAGTGGTGTCAGCGTGCCCGAAAACAGTGGCGGGGCTCAGACCGCCGCGCCCTTATCCTCCTACCAACACTCATCGCGCAGCACCCGGCCGTCGCATGGCGCTCCACCGCACCACTGCCAACGTCCCCCGGCTCGTGCGGCCTCCCGCGGGGCCAGCACCGCCGCCTCCACGCGCGGGCTCCCGCGCTCTGCGTTCCCGCACCCGCGCAACCTTACCGCCGGTGCCCCGCGGACGTGCGGCGCGAGTCGGCGGGTGTGGTACGAGTAGTAGTACGGGCACGACGTGGAGATCGCGCGGCTGGAGAGGTACAGCGAGGGGGCGCGCGGCCAGGCGGTCCAGGCCCTCCTGGTGAAGGTGGCCGTGCTTCTTGTCGAAAATCGATTGCTTCCGAATGCCTGTCTCTGACGTCGCAGGGCTTCTCGTCGAGCTTGCGCGGGAGAACGGCGACGAGCGTGCTCCCGGAGAGGGCGATAATACAGTCGGTCGATGTGGTGAAGGGACCATTCGACCCCAACGACATCGAGTACCTGGAGAAGGATTTGGCATGGGACGACTTCAAGAGCCGCCTCCAATAGCAAAAAAACAGTCGTTGTAAACGTGTAGACTGCTTTGCCATCTGTTTCTGATCAAGGCATTTAGCGACCGTCCAAACTCTCAAATGATCAATAGGCATATGGATCGGGTCATAAGACGGTACTAATTCAACAAAGAATATATCTGCATTAACATCCATATGAATCATACCAAAGGCCAAAGGATGGCCAAAGAAGCAACGGCGTCCATGTTTGACAAAACGAAAGAACATTCGCGTGAAAAAAACGTGTACGAAGCCTCCCGTGTAGGCTCAAGATGTAAAAGGAATGAAGCATTTCTACTGCAATAATCCGTGTGCTGCGGCTGTGCGTTCTACCTGATCCAGCTGTGACTTTCTAACCGATCATTTCCATGCAACTGAGTCTATCTCATTCCTCGCAGATTTGTACAGCTCTAGCCTCTTGACTAGGGCATCCCTCTTCTCCATCAAAGCGGGATCCTCATCCAACATCGCACTGAGCTGTTTCTTCTGCATTATGAAAGCAAATACAAATGGGGAAAACAGATATGCTTAATATGCTATCCAGGTTGCTACAATTGTGCAAATCAACACAATGATAAAATCACAATTAAAGTTTGATGAAATTCTTCGGAGAAATTGAAATGGAAAGTCAAATTCGTATGATGAAATGATGTGATATACTACCCTTCTAGTCAGTTAACCGTGGTTTAACTATAGACAAATACACTGGCTTTCTAATCATGTATGTCTCAGGGTATTAGTGAACATACCTCTTTGCTTCCCACATGAGCATAGAAACGGTTAAGCAAGTTTCTTTTGGCCTCTTTCACTTGACAATGTACAACAGCTTTTGGAATTGTGTTCTTTAACGTCTCACAAACCATGCTAATATAAGATGACACATTTGATCCTGAAAAAAAAAACAACGGTGACGTAAAAAAATATTTACATTGTAGATTCATAATAGACTCTGTTGACATGGTTATTTTCATCAACATTTTACATGTGATCAATATCCTAACATGTAACTATAGCTGGTATCAGCAGAAATTGACTAGTACTAGTACCCCTACGGTACCTACGCTAAGTTCAAATCCATAAGTCAGTGCATCCTTCATCATGTGTAATTAACCTAAGGTACTCCAGCATTTGTTACACAATCGTATCATTGCACAAAGGTGAAAAAAAAAGAAAACAACAAAGAGGTTGGTTGCTATGGAGAATAATTCCAACAATTTATGTCCAAAATGGGATATAAAGGTGGATGTACCACCAGCTGTTGGGTAACCCTACCAGTATGTCTCCCACGTTGTTTGGCTAAAGGCTAGAATTTGATTCCCACCAACTTATATTAGATCAGTTATCTGAAGACTTGTCACCTCTTCTGTTGAGTAGGCCTCAAAATGGTTGCCTTGACCAATTGTCCCTAGAATGCAAACATAGAATGAACTTACCGATTCTTCTAAGATGGTTGTCCTGATATCTGTCATTGGCTGGAGTGTTATTATTAGCCCCTTTATCTGGTTCAGTAGGAAGTTTCCGGAAAAATTCTACTGTTAGGTAGCTGGCTTCCATCTCTACCAGACGAATAACTGTCTTTCGGCCATCCTCACGGAATCTTTCCAGGCTTTCATTCGCTGCAGCAGCTATATCGGTTTGAAGTGTTGGGAAACGCTTCAACTCCTGGGTCATCCAAGGTAACCATGGTAAATACGAAACAAGAAACAGTGCAAGACTGGAGCGAGGTTCGGTGATCAGTAATATCTAATCAAAGTTTCACCCAAAAAAAGTAAACACTAACCTCTGTTGATGCAATCGATCTCCGAACAAGCTCCTTCAAGACCAAATGGACCTGCAAGAGAACATCATCAACCACATGTAGCGAACAAAAACAGATCTCATGCAATATGGCTGCGATGAAAATGCCCCAAAAAAACATGGGTATCGGATATCTTCCTTTGTTGAGCAAACAAAATGCGAAACATTCCAATTTAGCTTTAGTCTCCGTCTCTCCCTCCACATTTGAGCATGTGACAACATACTACAGCACTCCTATGTTCAGTACTTTGACAAGATAAAAGCTTTCATGCTATGTAACTTCACATACTACACCAGGATATGACCTTTTTTGTTCACATCTTTTGGCAAGAAGCTTCCAATAGCTCAGCAATCTTCCCATTTAAATTTATAGAGGGTAAATAACATAAGCAAGAATCTAGAGTGGATACGAAATGCCTAGTTAAGTTGATATGCGTAGAAATTCGGGAATATTGTGTGTATCCCTTAATACTCCAGACCTTTTATTTATAGTGCTAAAGATTACAATCCGACTCGCACACGATTTGAACTCTTATCTAAGCTCTAATATCTCCAACCCCCTCAAGATGAACATGAGATAACTATTATGGTCATTTTGTTACATATTGCAATACCATCACTAGACTTCACCAAACCTACCATCGACTTTATAGCTAATATCATCACAAAGACCAAAAATTGCTCACCACCAATACTAATAGGGATGTCACCAAATTCATCATCATCTACCAGCTGCCCCGACCTTAACCTCATCCTCCTCTACCCACATGCCCCCAGCCACCCCCGACCTCCACCATCTCTGCCCATACGCCCCCAGTCTCAGCCACCACCATCTCTACCTCTGTCATAGGCTATTACGCCTGACTCCATTACCAATCCTCTTCTGGACCTCTCCAGAAACACTATCTATGGCACCCATACCAACAGCACCGTACGACACCAATACAGTCACTACCACTGCCGCTCGACATAGCCTCCGCTAGAGCTACCACCAGCTCTTGCTTCGTCATTACTATCGTCAAGCTCACCACCACTATCCAACACTTAACACCACACCAGATACCAACACTAACTCCAACGAGCACCTTCGCTATTAACTCCAATGTCAACACCACCTTCAAGACCGCCACCAATTCCACCATTAGCACAACCACCAAAGCCATCGCTTGAACAATCTTCTCCCTCTGTTTTAGAGCCTCTCTACTTGCCCTAAAATCCACCACCACCATCATATTATCCATCACCACCACAGCAATAACACATACCACACCTTGCAAAAATCTATGCTACACCAGACCACACCAGATCCTGCCATACCAAATCACTTATGTCATACTAGACCACACCAGATCCTGCACCGGACCACACCAGATCCACAAATATCAACCTCCTCCGCTCCAATCTCTCCTCTTTCCCCAACACAGCACACGCAACCTTCACAGCATCTCGATCTACACATCCCAATCACCAAACTATACCATGCGTCTTTCCCACAATCACGGTAACACCTCAATCAGCAACAAACAATAGCCTAACCAGCCCTAAGCAGCAATTGCACAGCACACCTGCGTACGCCTCCATGTTTCCTCTCCTCTTCCAAATCCCAACAATTTTCTTTTTCTTCTTCTCTTTCTTTTTTTCTCCCCCTCCTTTCCTTTTTTCTTTCTTTTCTTACCCTTTTTCTTTCTTCTCTTTCCTCCTTTTCTTTCCTCCCGCACGCCTGCTTTTCCTCTTTCTTCCTCCCGTACGCCTGCTTTTCCTCTTTCTTCCTCCCGCACGCCTGCTTCACCACCTCCGACGCCCCCACCGTCAGACCCGGATCTCCTCCCTCCTCCGAGCGCCAGCCCCCGAGCCTTCCTCTCTTCCTCTTCTCTCCGACCGAGCCAACCCGGACCTTCTTCCCTTCCTTCTTTCTCCCCCCCCTCTGGCCAAGCCAACCCGAATCCGGCTAGGGGCTGTCGGATCCCGCCGCCTCCGGTCGGATTCCGTCGCCTCCACCACTCGAACCCGCCGCAAGCCGCCACACCTTCTCTGTTATCGCCACCCTCAGCCTCCGCCTCTGCCTGCGCCGCTGCTAGTCTCGGACGCCGCCTCTCCAGCCGCTTCTGTCGCCACCACGTCGCCGCCGCTCCAGCTTGCTCACACGCAGCCCGGCCGACCACGATCTGCTCCCGTGCAACGCGGTCACGGAGGACCACGTGCAACGAGGCAATGACGGCCGGGGATCGACTTATACCAGATGGCGGCGGCAGTTCGGTTCTTGAGGTAAGGGTTTTGCTCGGATTAGGGTTTGGGATGTATTGGCTCTGATACCATGTAGAAATTCGGGAATATTGTGTGTGTCCCGTAGGATCCCCACCCTTTATTTATAGTGCTAAATATTACACACGCGACTTGGAATCCTATACGATTTGAACTCTTATCTAAACTCTAACATCTCTAACAATATGTTTAGATATCAGTTATTGAAACATAAGCTACTTGCTTAACCATTAAGCTATAAGAGCCAGGAGAGGAGCCATGGATGAAATGTCATACCGCATCAACTGAAGCCTCAGCTGGACCCCTGAAGTAGCTCAGTGAACTATCTATAAGTCTTCTGTAACCTTGCTCAGGGGCAATCAAGTGGGGTTGATAACCATCAGCCTCTGAAATGACTTTTCGAACATTTTGCAACGAAAGATGTTTATCAAATGGAAGCTTTTTCAGTGCTGCTGGTAATTGGTGGTCAAATACACCATAAATCCGATCTCCACCTGGCCGACTAACAAAACCAATAATAATTAGGTGTAAATTATCAAAAAGCATTCTTTCAAATGAAAAAAAAAACATGCTCGGATTATCTTCGCCATACATAAGAATTACAATTTATCAACACATGGCATAATTATGAAAGACAAAATCACATCATGAAAAAGGCTAGTTGAATATCTTACCCGCCATCTAAGTGCTCTTTAAAGACACGGTCAAATGCACGACACATGTCCAATATTGTGTACAGCTGTGCCTGTAGATTATGTTAATTTTATGAGATATAAATGTCATATAAACTTGGTTTGGAAATATATAATGTGCTATGGTGTCATAGCTACAAATGAATATTGCAAGTTGTGATTGCGACACAAACAACTTTCTAGTTTTTGACACTATGCACCTAGAGCATTACCTCTCTAAGCAACATAACACAGATATAAAAAAATACAAAGTTATTCTTACCCCAGCGTCACCTCCAATTGGCCTACCAAGTCGATCCAACTCGGCTTCAATTTCATCAATTGTTTTGTTAATCATGGCTACAATACTTGGAATTTTGGCTCTGATCACAGCCTCCAAATGCTGGATGAAAAAATGGAAGTACATCAGCAATTAGTTTATGCAATTTAAATTGTTCAAGCAAAGTACACCACAACAGAAAAATGCCCTCACCTGAGACAGAAGCTTAGCAAGATACTCTGCACCCATTTTATGAGCCAAGTGACCATAATCGGGACTACTTTCAAAGTACTCCTTTTCTTTGCGTCGTGCTGCGAGCATGTCAACATTTTTGTTGATATCAGCTTGTGAGCGGTTGACAATTCCCACCCAGGGGTGCTGTAGGCGATACTGCCTCCCTTCGAGTACCTAGGATTCCATGAAGATAGGAAATTTTGAGTGCTATGTCCATAGCGGATGAGCTGAGAATAATTGAAAACTCACATACATCAACAGCGTTGGTACCCTTATCCATCAAATCAAGCTTTGTTAAGACTCCAAAGGTCCTGTCACCTAAAAAATATTGCGAAATAAGACGTCAATAGAAAGGAATCAAGCTGGACAGGTTACTATGGTATTGATAACTATTGTCTTACGCAAGTGAGATTTGAAATACCGTGGAGAATAAAATTTGAACTGCACCTGAAGGGTCAACATCCCTAGCAATTTTGATAGCATCTGATGTTGCTATATCTTGGTTAGCTGGAGAGATGGCCAGTATGATACAATTTGGCTGAAGTTTCCAGACAAAAGAACAGAGGTCAGAAAAAATGATAGGTTTTAATCAAGAAGATGACCAAGCATCTTTTGCCCTGTATAAAATAGAACTCACCATATACTAACATGATTATATAACAAGAGTGAAAATCAAAATAACACTATTTGTAACTTCACTAAACCCACCACAGGAGGGGGTGAACTGCCTACACAGGCACACAGCATTATCAGGCTAAAACATGAATAATGCTAAGAATTGGCATAGCATAACATAGAATATAATCATGGGACTATAATCAGTGGCAAGCAACAGCGACGATTTTTTTACCTTGTCAACATAAGACCGAACCATATTTTCGATATCTTGGACAATAGACTCTGCTTGCCCCTCTGTAGTAAGAAATTGCAGGTACCAAGTACCAACGGTTAAATAAAAATGAGTATGTTAACAAAACAGAAGCAGCTAAGGCAACAATTGTGCCATTACCTACAGCAACCTTCGTCAGTCCAGGAAGATCAATAAGTGTCAAGTTAACAACTGCAAGCAAAAGTTTGCCAAATTAAATTAGTTCAAAAAGATCAAGTGATAAGGACCATACATCTACTCAGCACATAGAAGTCTTTAGGTAATATAGTGAAGTAGCAGCAACACAATTTAACATAAAGCTTGTGTTTTGAATTTGAACAAATAACCACACATCAAGGTACTCCTCAGCAAATCCAAACAAGTATCAAGACTTACCATGTGGAGAATATATACTCAAATGGATGGGAACATTTGATATAGCCTTCGTTTTCCCAGTTATGCGATCAGTTTCATCAGCAATCTCTTTCCTAACAGCAGCTGCAATTATATAAAGGTTTAAACAAAAGTTCAACTAAACATCTCAACCAAATACATACAAACAAAAAAAGCAGATCAATAACCATATAGCCTTTGATGTCTCATAAATAAAATAGATTAACAAAAACATCGAAATATCATGCTAAATAATAGTAAACAGCCCAGAAATTGAAAGACGAAGTGCATACAACCACAAGCAACATATAAAGGCACCATGAACTGATTCGCAATTACTATTTCGCAAACTAATTCACAATTAATTCTTTCGCAAATGAAATTCCCCACTTTTCTTTAATATAAATAATAATCATTTTGCATCATCTAGATAAAAGACATTGCAAATGATTAAAAAAATATTAAGCAATGTAATGCGTTCATTTGTGCACAGCAAATCAACTAAGTCTACCGTGAGGTGAAAACTAAAAATACTAGATGCTAACATTGTGCATATTGCATGGACCTTTAAATATATTTTATACATTGTGCATACATCTTACATGTGTTATAAAATAGTATACTTCTTACATGTGTTATAAAATAGTATACATTTTTTTGGTTGTTTAGTGGTACCTTTAAATACTACACTTCACTTTGCAATTCGTAGATACATATAAAGAAAAGAAATAAACTAGATGTTGACCGCCTTATCCATCTAGTGTATGTTCAATACAATGCCAAATTAAGGAACAAAAAAGAGGAGAGAAGAAGAACATAGATCCTATTATAGGTTCCGAAGCTAATAAAGCTCAGGGGTGGTTAATTGAAGGCGAAGATGGTGATCACGATGTTGAACTCACTACGGGGCTTACATGGAAGGTAATTGAAGAAGCATGCGGGGCTAATAAGGTCGTAGAACTTCGTATGAGCGCAAGAGTGAGACAACTTCATGAAGAAGATTTCAAGTCCGATACCGAAGAAGAGGAGGAGGTCAATGAGGAGGAAAGTATAAGTCCGACCAAGAAGAAGTGCTTCCAACCAAAAATTATGAGGAAGAAGATGACTAGTTATTCACTCATTTGATCATCAATTTATCGTGTCATCGTGCTTGCTTAAGTGGTCTTCCTTATGAACTATTTACATTTGGCTTGCTTGTTTTATTTGTGAGAACTGAAAACTATAAGTCAAACAATTTGATGTTACTTGTTTGAATTATATTTTTATTACATCAAGTCATCAACTCATGATTCATGAAGTATATTTAATTTTTACATCAACTCATCAAGGTCATTACATCAAGTCATCAAATATATTTGCATCACACCAAGGTAACATCTATTCTTACATAATTACACATATACATACATGTAACATATACATAAGCTTGGTCTGCTGCTTGCTATTTTGTGTTCATCCCGCTAGCTTGGACTGATACTGGATGCGTTCATGCTTGCAATTCTGTACGGCCGCCTAGACCCCGCGCTTAGGCACCCTAGGCGCTAGGCGGCCACCCACCGCCCACCTAGCACCTAGGTGAACACTGTTCAGTACAGCTTCAATAGGCAACTCATAACACACACATGCTCGGGCACTGGCAAATATTATGCTATATTGGAGAGAACATTTAGTCCTAAATGACATTAATTCCTATACTATATTTGTGAGAACATGTAGTCCTCAATGGCATTAATTCCTTAGTTCACACTGCATGTAGTTATTAAATTATGCAGTATCAATTTTCTGCGAGTTTATAGAAACAACATTTGGATATTTTGCATACTAATTGTGAGTATATAATTGATAAAGTAGCGCAGTGTTTATGCTAGTTGTATACATGCTTCTTAGTAGATTGTGTAATACCAGTACCACGTTTATTTAAAAAGAATATAGGGAGATCGGAAGATTCCATATTTGCCTCGCCAAGAAACGGGACAAAATCTGTCTATCATCTTGCAACGTGATTTTCGCGACTGAAACGGTTTCAAATGGAAAACATCATAACTACAAAGTTGTAAATCTTTTCGTATAGTCCAATTTAGAGTCCTCATTGATCTAATTGAGTTCTAACGGGTGAGATATGGGGCCCACAAGGCAGACTGCACAGATAGAAAGTTGGCAATGAAGACGGTGTTTTTAGAAAAGCTCCACAAATAGAAGTTGAAGCACTCAATTCCGAGTTTGGGATAGAAAGTTATGGCATCCGGAATGTTCACTATACATAAGGAAAGCGAAAAACAGACTCGAATTCAAAGTGTATTCCGAATAAAATTCAATTCGGTTGTTTCAATAGGACCCTAGGGGTACCCCTGTTGCGCTCCCAAAACCCTGTCCACCACCCCTTCTCCCCTTGGTTGTGCCTCCTTGGCCGATCTCACAGCCTACCGTGGTCGCACCTTGCCGCCTCACCTTGGTGGCTGCCCCTGCTGCCGCCTAGAGAAGAAGAGGAGAGAGTCCAATGGAGGCCGGCCAGAGGAAGGAAGAAAGGAGAAGGGGGGCAGCAAGTGGGAAAGAAGAGAAGAGAAATTGTGCGGGTTCATCGTCGATTTTCTTCAGAGGTAACGATCTGGTAGCCTTTTAGTTAACCCTAGATTAGTTGTTCAATTTGTAGATAGTTTGGTTAATGGGTGGTACAGTTTTCAGTAAGCCCTATTTCATCGAACCACACTGCAAAACCTTGCGGGGGCAATTAAGGGTATTTATATTCAGATTCAGAGTTTTGGTTAGTTAGAAAAGATGTGGGGAATTTCACTAGCTTTCCAGGAAGGTCTAGAACAATAAATTTGAAGTTGTGAACGAAAAGTTATGGCCTTGGGAAGGTCGTTGTCCATAAAACGGTCGTTAATGGCAGCTGTCGCGTAGATGGGCTAATTACACATGGCATATGGAGTAATTTAATTGTTGTCATAACTTGAATAAGCTAAGTAATTCTTAATAGTTTCCAGAACAGCCATTGTTTATTACTTTTCAAGTTATAGAAAAATAGATATTAAAAAGTGAAGTAGACTGTTCTTGCAAATTCTGGTTTGATCTATGGGGTTGGAAACAGGGAACTAAACGGCAAATTTGTAGATCATTTTGTGGGGTTTCCAAAAAGTATATATTTCGCTACGTTTGGAGTTTAGAGGAGAGAGTTAGAATCGTTTTACTACTGAGAAAGCGGGTAGTGCGTCCGGTAAAGTTAAGTTAAAGGTGCCGATTTTATGTATAGATTCGATGATGATTTGCTCAATATTCTGGTACTGTGGTGATATGTTTTTGAGAGTGCGTTATTACTTGCTTGTTCAAGGACTATGGCCTCATGTGTCGTGTCACAATTTCATCACCCGACTTCTAAACTCTAAAGGTTAAGAGGCGAGTACATGGTAGAGTGGTGAACAAGCTTATTCATATAAATGATATTGATGACATTGAGTTAATGAGATTATAATAATGAGATAATGAGAATGTGATATTGAGTTAATGAGACAAGTTGTATAAATAATTAAATGATTAATTATGATGTTGCATCGTTTACATTCATCGTGATAAGAGTGCACGAATCAGGTCGGTGAGAAAATCATGTAACTATTCCGATGAGGTCGGTGAGAAAGATACATAACTAGTCCGGAGTACTCTAATAAAGTCTTACATTTGTAAGGACAAGTTAAAGTAGGGACCCCGTCCTAACGAAGATGGGGGAGCGTGTGTCATCAACGGGTAAACACTCCGCTATACCGGTATCAGCCGATGAGATGCATATGATCATGAGCATAATGGTGCATTCGTATATATAAGTAAATTGTTAAATTATACAAATTTACCTATATGAAATGTGACTTGTTTATTTGAGTATGAGAATGACAATAAATAGATAGATAATGATGATAACCTTGATTATAGTTGATAAACTGTTGCTTATGGCTTTATTATGTATTTGATGAGTCTTGGACTCACTCTTTCTTTGTTGCTGATTTTAGGTAACCGTTGATGGCGACATACATGGGAGGGAATAGATCACAAGCGTCACATGCGAAACAAATACACATTCAATATTTATTTAGAGTGATTCTATATAAATCTAGAGATATTAGTTGTTTTCCTTTAGATCGTTGTACTTATTTATTGCCTAGAATAATGTTTGAGACTAGTTGGTAAATTTTTTAGTTGATTATTATTACTTTAAACATTCATCTCGTGACCCGTGAATAGGTTTTAATCTTTATATGTTTGCTGGAATTTATTGTAAGATAATGTTTAAATTGGTAGTTAGCATAGGTTGAGCTCAGTATTAGGCCGAAGTATTAGAGATTGATAGACATACTTCAGTGCACTGAATATAAATAGGGGATGCAGAATGGTTCCTTATATACCTCTCTTCAATTAGTCTAATCATTGCAACTGAAGACATCTTTGCACACAATTAACTCTAATCATTGGAATTGAAGAAATCAAGCAAGCTGCTGGACTGGAAGCACAAAGAGAGCATTGTTCCCTTACCGAAGTCGGAGAATCGCTTCCGCGGGCAGTGGAGGAACTCACCGTACTCCTGCCCACCATCCGTTTTGTGCAACTGCAGCACTAGAGGTCTCCTCGTCACAATCCCTAATCAAACCCACAAGAATGCGAATTAACGCCTCACGACCCAAATCAAATTGGCGCGCAAAACAAAACGCGCGATCTAGAGACGGCATTACCAGATCCACGAGGCAGGAAGTCCCTCCCTACAATGCTCTCGAGCACCGACGACTTCCCGGAACTCTGGAGGCATCAGAAAAACGCAACCAAAGGGTGAGCGCCTCGGCCAGATCTGAGCGCGGGGGCGGCAGATACAGAAGGTATCTAGGCAGGAAGCGGTGCGTACCTGACCGCCTACAACGGCGACGGAGGGGAGCGCCTCCCAGAGGGAGCCCTCGCCGCCGCCACCGTGGTCGCCGAGGACGGTGCACGCGCGCTGGATCCGGTTCACCAATCCGATCAGGCTCACCATCGTCGCCATCTCGGGCGAGACCGCACGCGCGTAGTCGCCGGCGGCGAGCGGGAGGAATAGCAGGCGATGGCGGTGGAGGTGGAAGTGGGATCTATCGGAGTGAGAAGAGATGAGAAATCAAAATGGTAGCGACGTATTTTAAAAGCGAGGGTTATTTAGTTTTATGAGGAGCTGAGCCGGGTGGACCCGGCGTTCGAAGGCCGTGAGGGACCGGGAGGAGATGAGCCGAGTGCCTGCAAGTGGGGACATGAATACTGTGGGGTCGGTTGCAGTCAGAGGTCCGGAGGACTGCAAGTGGACCCAGATGAGTATCTGACGTTTGAACGCGCGGGGATGTCATGTGTGGGAAGGGGTGGATTTGGATGGACCGGGACTATGGAACGGAAGCCGTTGGATCTCAGCTTCGCATGGGGTGGGGTCAGGTCCGTGGTCCGTGCGAGCACTGGGTGGGACCCTGTCTGGTGCGTGACGCGTGAGCAGCACAAACTTCGGAGGGAATTCTGGATAAATTTAGTTTCATTGCGCAACAAAAATTTTAAAAATAGTTTCGATAATTTTAAAATTCCAAAAATAGCCCTCCGTGGTGCTGCCCCACGTGGGCAAAAAAAAATTATTTTTCTTTTCAAAAAATTAATTAATAATATTTGTTGGACGATTTTTAAATACGCTTGAATGAAATTCAAAAATTATGAAATTTTTTGTGGAGCCTCCTGGCATAGTTTTTATGCTTGTGTAATTTTTTTTGAAATTTTATGCATTCTTTTTTTTTCTGTAAAATTCTTTAAAGTCTAATGTTTGTAGGAATTTTCTAATATAGCAAATGAGGTCCAAACATTATGATTTTTTTTCCATACTCCCTACACAGTGGACTTGATTGTGTAAATTTTATATGCCCTGAAATTATCTCGACAAATTCAGGATTTATGTCTCAAAAATTAGGACGAGACGTTTCGGAAATTAGGGTTTCATGATTTCATATGATTTGAAATGTGCGAAGTTTGGTACGACATGACTACTCTTAGCCGCTATGGTTCTTGATCACATTTCTTCTGTGAAAGTAGAGTACGGAAAAACAGAGTACGAAAATTAACTTAACTAAAAGGGCTGGGAACATTGCGATTACGGAGAAACCCTAAAACATAGAAAAATCGATACCGATGTGAAAAGGCATACTTTGATGGCTCAGCGGAGGCACAGCACCAGAACTACATTGCAGCCCGCGTGCGGACAAAAGCACGTTACATGTGATCACATGTCATGATGGTCGTGGGAGCACTTTACATGTGGTCAAAAGCACGTTACATGTGGTCACATGGCGCATTGGTGCGGAGATGCGGTACCGACCGAAAGTGCTCCCACGAGTACGCCTCGCTTCTGCTTATGGTCGTGGGAGCACTTTCCGGTCGGCCGACCGATTTCGCACCACGTGCACACCTTACCAGTGACCACCGAGCCTTACGGAACGCTGCAGGGACGCGACCCATCGACGGGTCACGATAGGAACACATTGGACACGTGCTACCCTAGGGTGGGTTAGGGAGAGATCGAGGCGCGTATACCCGAGTTCCATAACCTTTCGAGACTCTCCACGAGGACAACACTGATGCAACCATCGTCATCACGGAGGAGGTGCATGATCGACTTTCGCACGGCGCTCAATCACACCTACGGGAGCGCGACCGGTGGTTCTGGCGACACGCACGGAGGGTACACCGTGCAAAGACTACTACCAAACCGCCAGAGGATCCTCGTCAACACAACAGCCTACTCAGGTACACGTGAAGGTACTTACACCTATTTTTCTGTCGCTCAAAACCAATGACTAACTCACCCTGTACGCTTCCCGCAGGAAGAGCACCAGTGGGTTGACGACATGCTCAGGCCTCAGCCGGACTGCCACGATGAGATCACCCCAAATTCGCCTCCCAAACAGGGCCCCTACTACGGCCTTCGAGACGTACGCCACTCCCCGGACAGGTTCACATTTGAAAGATCTAGACCCGCCATTACGAGTTAATGGATTGTTTTGGTGATTAATGGCAAATCCAAATATGAGACTAACTCTCTTGTCAAGTATTATCTTTGTGTAGTCTCATTTGGATATAAAGGTGAAATACAACGAGGTATGCAATCGACATCTCAATCTTATATATTGTTGCATTCCTCGGATCCAAAATATAGGATTGAACTCAACCATAAGTCAAACTTGAATATGTGCATATGATCTTATTACACATTTGTGTATGCACACATTTAGGGGGAGTTTTATTCTATACTTTGTGGTTTCATTAGTATTGATCCATATTCCATTCTTCACATATATTTGGGATCTTTACTTTGAAACAAATCCGTTTGAGTATACAAAACTTGTGTAGTTCTTGTATACTCATGTGCGTCATCAAGCTTCAAGAAGATGCAAGGTAAAGGTATGACTAGCTAGGGCTTAGGATGTGTTCCTAGTCTTTTACCGGTCTCGGTGTTTGGTTGATAGACCGGATTGCTAGTATAGGATTGCTGTACTATTAAGAGGGGTCTTGACTAGTAGCATGAGTTAGTCATGTGTTGATAGCTTATTGTGTTTGCTCTAGCTCATCTATGCATGGAGCTATTATTTGCGAATGTGTTTTGCAAATAGCCGAGGCTCATGCATTTAATCTTTGTAGCATGGGACTATACTTTGCAAATGTGTTTTGCAAATGGTTGAAGTCCATGCGCCTTAGCCTTGTAGCATGATGCTGTTATTTACGAATGTGTTTTGCAAATAGTTGATGCTCATGTTTGATTTCTTGTAGCATGTGACTTAAGTTTGCAAATGTGTTTTTGCAAATGGTGTCAGTCCATGTACCTTTTTCCTTGTGGCATGATTCTAAAAGTTTGCAAATGTGTTTTGCAACTTGCTAGGAATCTTGCTATTGATCCTTGTTGGCATGGTTTGTCAATTGGTAAATGTATTTTGCAATTGAAGTTGTTGAAAAAGCTATTGCTGTGCTCTGTCAGGATAATCGGAAGTTCCGGCATTATATGTGCGGAAGTTCCGATTATCGGACGCTCCGGAATCTCGGCGGAACGTTTTTTCCAGAGAGCGCCCTTTTTAGGGACTTAGCCGATTTCTCGAAGTGCGAAAGTTCCGCCATGATACGAGCGGAAGTTCCGATTATCGGTTGCTCAGAAATTCTTGCGGAACGTTTTTTCCAGAGAAGTACCATTTTGGGACTTAGCTAAAATTTGGATGTGCGGTAGTTCCGCTATGTGTTGTGCGGAACTTCCGAAGATCGGAACTTCCGCAACTTGGTTGGCGGTAGTTCCGCTCACAAGAAGCTTGTGAGAAAATCCGGCGTGTTTGTGAGTGGTGTGGTGCTCGCCATCTCCGGAGTGGAGGAAGAGCAACCCTAGTGGAGCAGGTGTTGGTTCGGTTTGGAACCGGTCCAAGTGTTGGACTTACCTCGGAGGTGTTGGCTTAATTAGTGGAACCGGTCCAACGTGGTTGGGCTTACCTCAACGTGGATTAGGGGAGACCGGCAAGTCTCCGAACACCACGGTAAAAACATAATTGTGTCCATCTTGTTTTTTACTTGTGCTTTACTTTGAGCAATTTACATTACATGCTTTAATTGCTTATATATCATTGTATGATTGCTCTCTTGTATTGTCGACGCACTTAGTTGAGCCTAGTTGATTTAGGTTTTAATTGTGCAAAACCAATTCGCTATTAGCTTCCGCATTTATATATTGGTTTAGCGCGAAAGATTTTTAAAACCGCCTATTCACCCCCCTCTAGTCGGCCACCTCGACCTTACAACATTCCCTGAGGATCAACTACGTCGTCCCGGCAAGCGACACGACGATGCGCCCTAACTAATTTCATGGCCGTGTAAAACTTGTTATGTAATGCCATTGTGCATCCCGCCTTTCTGATTTATGTAATGTCTCTGTGCGTTACGACTATGAGATTTATGTACACAAAATGTTCTCCGAAATATTTAGTACTAACAACAATTGTACCTCCCAATTTTAACTTACTAAACCTTAAAGACATAACATAATGTCGCCCCACGATACCTCCTCGGCCTCGCTACCTCATGGACGCCGAATTTTCTTCAACCAAATTACAATTTACCCGCAGGCTATATATATGCATGATTTGGCTGCCAATCCACTCACTCTTCAGTTCCTCTTCTCCTTCCTTCCAGTCTTAAACGGGATGTCTACGACCTCATCAAACTTTCGAGTGAGCAGGCAATTAGAAGCACTACGATAGCACTTGGATTGCCCTCGTTGCAGGGATCCGGTGAATGTGTTCACCTCCCATACGCCAACGAATCCATCCCGAGTATTCATGAAGTGTTTGAATCTTACAGTAACTTATGTCTGATCATCCCCAATGAACTTCTTTCCAAACATCATTTTTTTCACTTGCAGTTCCAATTATTTTTACAGAACACAACATGTCGGTTCGGTGTAATGATGAAGTCGTGCTGAGGTTCGAGGCATTGCAATGCAAATTACAGCCTTGCAAGAGGACACACGTCGTGTGGCTGCATTTTGTCAAGTGCCTCGACCATCGGATCAACCGACGGAAAATAAAGATAATGTTCTTAAAAGACTGGATGAAAGGATGGAAAGGGTTGAGAAATCGCTACAAAAATTAGTTAACATGGCCAGTTTGGTAATTTTTCTTCTATTATTTCTTGTTCTTGCTAAGTAGAAGTTCAGTTTTAATAAGATTATAATATCCACTCTTTATCTATGCATCCCTGCACTACGTGATGTATGCCTTTACGGCGTTGTTGTATTAGTTTGTATCATGTATGCATCTATCTAATTCCGTTGTGAACACTTTGTGTGTGAATTAATCAAACAGTAATTTCTAAATCAGCGCGGAACCACCGCCATCTACTTTGCGGTACTTCCGATTATCGGAAGTACCGCAAATTTCTTGCGGCACTACCGCTCTTAAATGAAGCGCAAAAAGACCATCTCTGAAAAAATGTTCATTTAAAATCGAACTTTCGGTGCGCAGAGTTCCGCTCCCAACATGGCGGTAAGAACCACGCTTGTAGAAAATCAGCTAAGTCCCAAAAGGGTGCTCTTTGGAAAAAAAATGTTCCGCTGGATTTTTGGAAGTTCTGCCGAGAGGTAGTTCCGCACTTATATCGTCGGAACTACCAATCATCCTAACAAAGCAGCAGATGGCTTTCAAAATAACTTCAATTGCAAAACAAATTTACGAACTTAAGTTACAACACACTGCCTCGCCGACTTTTGAGATCAAATGACAAAGACTATGCGAGTAAGACGTGACAACACACCGCCCGCCGACTTTTCGCATCAAATGATAGCACTCTGCGAGTAAGACGTGATAACACACCGCCTCACCGACTTTTCGCATCAAATGACAAACTCTGCAGAGTAAGACGTGATAACACACTGCCTCGCCGACTTTTCGCATCAAATGACAAAGACTCTGCAGAGTAAGACGTGACAACACACTACCGCACCAGCTTTTCAGACCGAAATGACAGCACTCTGCATAGTAAGACTTGACAACACACTGCCTCGCTAGCTTTTCAGACCAAAATAACAGCACTCTGCAGAGTAAGACGTGACAACACACTGTAAACCAGGACGAGAGAGGACTCTGCAAAGCAAAACGTGACAACACTCTGCCTCCCGAGCTTTTCCTACCGAAAATACAAAGACTCTAAAAATGGGACATGACTACTCTCTGCAGAAAGATTAGACAACACTCTGCCAACCACGTCATGCCAACCCTCTGGCTTATAAAAGGAGGTGCAAGTCATCTACGAGAGAAAATTACACAACCAAACCAAACACTACACCAGAGCTTACTTCACCACGCTGGGATGGACAACCTCAAGAAGCAATGGGACGAGATCCGTGATCTAACAAGGGCTTCAACGGCACGGGCCGAACAAGCTAGGGCTGCTGAGGCCCGGGTCCGACAAGAGCAGCTTGGCAGGATGGCAGCTCTCCGCAGTGAAGCCCCTCATAGCAAAGAACCCCGCCGAACGTTCCAACGAGCCTTCGCCGCAACACCCGCCAGAGGGGGAGACGCCGCCCCTCTGTTGGTGCAGGGACACATGCAAGTTCTTCAAATCCAAGCACCAGCTCAGCCTCGGCATGTATTACTGGGGTTGTCCTAACTACTCCTCTGACTATCCCGACCGCCGTTGGGATACGAGCAGCTATCGGCAGCCGGTAAGGAGTACTTACAGTAATTTATCGTACCAATTCTCTTTCAGAGTACGCACTAACAATCTCTCCCGTCTACCCGTAGTCCCCGGAGCCGCTATGTAGCTTCCGCAAGTGGATCGACCTAGAGATCCACCCACACGACCAGTGGCAGCTCGACTTCGAGGAGTGGAATGCCGAAAGGGGACGCGAGATCCGGGAGGAGGATCGTCGGACTGAAGAGCACAACGAGCGTATCCGCCGGGAGACTCAGGCCCATCTCGAGGCGTGCAGGCGTAGGGAGCGCAAGGCACGCGAGAGGGAGCACGAGAAAAAGTGAGAAATGGCGGCCGAGGCCAGGGCGGCAGGCGAGGAGTACAATACCGAGCTCGCAAGAAAGAGCAAATGGCCCCGGTCCACGCAGTAGGTCGGGCTAGTCCGTAGTAGTCCCTCTCCTATTCGCCATGTTTTAACTATCCCCTAAAGGCATGCGTACTTACAAGGTCCGGAAGCTCGTGTCACAAGTTACCGTAGTAGTAGCGTCCATGGTAAAGTAATTAGCCGAACCATCATGCACGCGGGCTGCAATGTAGTTCTGGTGCTATGCCTCCGCTGAGCCATCAAAGTATGCCTTTTCACATCGGTATCGATTCTGCTATGTTTTAGGGTTTCTCCGTAATCGCAACGTTCTCAGCCCTTTCAGTTAAGTTAATTTCCGTACTCTGCTTTTTCGTACTCTACTTTCACAGAAGAAATATGATCAAGAACCATAGCGGCCAAGAGTAGTCATGTCGTACCAAACTTCGCACATTTCAAGTCACATAAAATCATGAAACCCTAATTTCCGAAACGTCTCGTCCTAATTTTTGAGACATAAACCCTGAATTTGTCGAGATAATTTCAGAGCATATAAAATTTTATAAAATTTACACAATCAAGTCCACTGTGTAGAGAGTATGGAAAAAAAATTCATAATGTTTGGACCTCATTTGCTATATTAGAAAATTCCTACAAACATTAGATTTTAAAGAATTTTGCAGAAAAAAAAGAATGCATAAAATTTCAAAAAAATTACACAAGCATAAAAACTATGCCAGGAGGCTCCCCAAAAAATTTCATAATTTTTTGAGCTCATTTGGCATATTTAAAAAATTGTCCAACAAATATTATTAATTAATTTTTTGAAAAAAAAAATAATTTTTTTTGCCCACGTGGGGCAGCACCAACGTGCTGCCGTCGGGGACGACAACAACTAGGTTACTGCCGTCCCCGACGGCAGGTAGTACCACGGGGGGGGGGCTATTTTTGGAATTTTGAAATTATCGGGGCTATTTTTGGAATTTTTGTTGCGCAATGGGGCTAAATTTGTCCACGTGTGCCACAGTTGATTAAGAAATCAACGGTCGGGATGGAAACAGGGAGAAGCAGGAGGAGAAGCGTTCTGAATAATATCAGCTCAGCACATCTCCATTTTTTTTAATTAGCCCTGCTGTCACCTTAATCGTAAAAATAGTTATCTAATATTGTATTTGCAGATCTAGCCTCCCTCCCAAGCGCGGAAGCATCGAACGGCGACACGTGACACATCATGCGATCGGAGAGTGAGGGAAGCAAGCTGACCGGCGCAGAAGATGGCGGCCTGGCCACTTTCCGCGCCACCGGAGCGCACAAAATGGCCGACCACTTCCCAAGGGCACAAGGCCGGCACTTCCCGCAATTCCCGAGCGCGGGAACTGATCGGCCCCACGCCGTGGCGTTGGCTCCCTGCCACGCGCCGCGCCCCCCCCCCTCCCCCGCCTCGCCCCCCGACCGCTTTGCCGCTGGCGGCCCGGCCTCCACTACGCCGGGCGCTTGTCCGCCGCCCATCCCCACAAAGACCTGCTAGGCATAAAAATGTGGCGCCGTCGCGCTCGCCACCGCACGAAGTCATTAGCATTTCTTCTAAGCCACGAACGAGAAACCGAGAGGGAGGAAGGGAAGGTGGTTTTCAATCGGAATTTGGAGGTTACACAATTGTATAAGTTGTAGATCAGCTTGCGAACGTCAAGAAAAGGTAATTTTCATCCACATGTGACTATATTTTTAGCTAGTTGAGTAGCATATAATTAGCTTAGTGGTCCCGTAATTACTATGTACATACACATGCAAGTAGCATAGTTAATTTATTATTACAGTAATGGTTTCTTGATTGTGTAGAATGTGTTAGGTAACCATGCTTAGTTAACGTAAATGTTTAGTTCATGTGGATGGTATTGTTTAACTAGTCGTGGTAATGTCGTCTTAGTCACGAGAATGATGTTCTTGATGTTATTTGATCGTTACTTTAGCGTGATTAAGTAGTACATTTGTTGGGGTAATTAATCGTGGTACTCGGGTAGTATGTTGTACTTTCATTTCATGCATGCATCTCTGTCTATATTACGATTTGATGAAATTAGCATGTAGGGATTAATATAGTAATCCTTCATGTAGTAGAAATCTCCATTTTGAAACCATGTAAATGTACGAATTACTTGAACTGTGGATGTTGTGCATTATTTCGCTCGTACGCAGACTATTCTTCATATACATTACAAAATTAAAATACCTAGTGCATTAGGAAAAAATATTACGCAATGTGTATGGTGTTAATTTTTACATGTCCCCCATTAGTCAGAAATTTTGGGAATCCAAAACACTATTCGGCATGTACATTAGGAAATGCAAAACCAGCCCGAAAAGAAGATTCCCTAGAATATTCCTCCGTTTTGCAATTTCTAGCATTTTGTTTCCAATCGATCTTCCGATCGCTCGTTCTCCATCGTCCGAACTCCAAATCCATTTATTCAAGTTTCTAAATTCATCTAAAATCCTAATCTTCCTTCTAATATATATTTTATATTTTTGTGATTTTATTTGTATTTATTTATTTATGTTTCTCGTTTTGCGTGTAAAACCCAACACCGTCTTCCCTGAACAAGTCGGTTGAATACTTGTTCGTGTTCTATAGTGATGGTCTCGTACGCGACGGGCCATATGGAGCGGACCTGTCAAATTGTGACTGGACCGAGATCCGGGCACCGGGTCTGAAGGACATTAGTCTGTGCGAGCTTAAGGAGGTGTGTGCGTTCCGCGTTCGACCGGGACACTGGAAGAAAGAAGCTACGTATCTAGGCATTGTATGCCTCAGCGGCGGGTGGTACGGGGGAGACCCTTTGGCAACTTATGAGGGTAGGCAGTGGCACTTCGTGGGCCAACTATATGGAGGTTGTGTGCAACCCCACCGCTGCAACATATACCAGCACGATGGTGTATGTCCAATTTGTGGAGAGGATAGAATTATCCGCATGGGTGGTTCTGGTGGAGCTGCTGGAGCTGAAGTGCCTGGGTTGATCTTCGGCGCTGATGCAGACGCTGGTGTTGGGGGAGATGTGGGCGAGGAAGTGGGTGATTGAGACTTGAGGAGGCGCGCGGAGGCTTTCGAGCCGAACGAAGGCGTGGAGAGATAGTGGGTAGCCCGTATTGACTACCACAAATACCTTGCCGAGTAGGTGGATGTAGTGGAAAGCGAGGAGGAGGCTGTGGATACAGCTAGTTCTGGAGAGGAGCCTGATGGAGAAGCTACCACGGGAGGTGTATCAGGTGGTGTTGTGACCGTTGACGTTGTGTATGTCTCGTCTAGATTGAACGACATCGCAGTGACATCCTTGGTTCTACTACAGACAAAGGAGGCGGAGGGGGGTTCAATGAAGATACTCTGCTCTTAGGGCAGCGCTTCCCTGATAAGAGTGTTGTCCAATAGGCCATTGCCAGATACGTCGTCAACATTAGCCAGGCGTATCGAGTGCACAACTCCAGCCCTGACATCTACATCGTGAAGTGTGCGGATGGATCTTGCCCTGTCAAGGTTCGTGTGTAGCGGTTCAGGGGCGCCGCCACAGACTTCCGCATAACGGTGCTCAAAGATCACACATGCGAACTTGCAGAGCCACTTCATAGGCACCGCAACCTGAACTCGTCATATGTTGCAGAGCTGATAAGCCACCTCGTCGTAGTTGATGTATCTGTTTCGTCGAAGCTTCTTTTGGCACATGTTGTCAACATGGTTGGCTTCCCGGTTGGCTACAGCAAGGTGTGGCGGACGAAACGGAAGGTCCTAGAGTGTATGTTCAGCACATACGAAGAGGCCTATGACTTTGTTCTAAGAATGCTCCATCAGATTGCAGAATCAAATCCCAGAACATACATTAACAAGCTGGAGCGGGTGCATCGTACATAGGGGCCAAATTGTTTTATCCTTGACAGAGTATTATGGGCCTTCCCCCAGGCGAGCGAAGGGTTCATGTACTATCATCCCATGCTGTCGATGGACGACACCTTCCTGACTGGAAAGTCAAAGGCACCATCCTCACCACGGTTGCAACCGACACGAACAACCAGTTGCTCCCCATGGCCTTCGTGGTTGTTGAGAGTGAGAACACAGATAGTTAGTTGTGGTTCCTTGAAAACGTGAAGCAAGCAGTGGTTCAAGACCGCCCAGGTGTGTGCGTCATCTCGGGCCGCAATGCTGGGTTACTGTCCGTGTTGAGCACAATGCAAAATGGGACACAGACCCCCTTCAAGTGGAACGACCTTACAAACCGATGGTGCCTGAGGTATCTCGCGGCGAACTTCCATAAGGTTCCGAAGCAAGGACCTAATAAAGACCTTCAAGAAGCTATGCATACAAAACCAAAGGCAGAAGTTCGAGGCTGTGTGGAGATAGCTCAATGAGGAGACTGGCATGCATGTTAGGAGTTCTGAGGACGCCAAGGCAGGGGCAGCAGTAGGAGGCTTCGCCAGAGTTGGGGAGTTCACGCAGTGGGTAAACTCGCACGCACCCAACTTGGAGAAATGGTCTCTGCTGCACGACATCAGTGGTGCACGGTATGGAATCATGACGACCAACATGTTCGAGGTGTACAATGGTGTCTTCAAGGGTGTCTGATCCCTCCCGATCACCGCAATTGTCGAGGAGAGTTAGAACCGTACCATAGGGGTACTTCGTCAACAGAGCCATGATGGCGAAGAAGCATATGGACGAAGACAAGCAATTCTCAGAGATGGCGCATGCCTACATGGACAAGAAGATCCAAAAGGCTTGTTCACACACTGCTAGGACTATGGATGGCATTAGGAAGAAGTTCGAGATCTGTATAAGGCAAAAATATGCCATGGGTCAAGCAAGAGGTGATCGCAAACAAGTCTGCGCGATCGATGACGAAGCATCCTGTACCTGCAATAAGCCGCAGCTTCTTCACAAGCCATACTCCCATGTGTACGCGGCATGCACAGTGTGGCGCCAGGCCTCAGCACATTACGTCTCGGAGTACTACGACATGCACCACCTCTACGGCACTTGGAGTGCCGAGTTCAATTCGTACGGGCTGGACATGCATTACAGGGGCCTCTGGCCAGGGCACGTGAAGTGGGTGCCGAATGACGCACTCAAGTAGGCCGACCGTGGAAGATGACAGTCCTGCTGCATCCGTCATGACATGGATGATAGCCAGCGTGGCCAACAGGTTAGACGCCCGGGATGCAGACTATGTAAGACAATTGGCCACACCTTCTCCAACTTCCCAAACAGGCCTGGGTCAAGCAACGCACCTTAGCGATGAAGTTTCATAGCCTATGTCGTGATGTTATATGTTTGATGTAATGCATTCATATGCACTCCTGTTTGTTGTACGTGTTGGAATGTGTCGAACAATGGTACATTCGTTGTAATGCATTGCATAATGGTTCATAGGTCTCCTATCATAGTTTTCACTTTTGTTTTGCTTATTGCATCTCCTATTTTCATTGCACACAAACTTGTTGTTCCAGGTACCTCAGGAGATGGCGCGGCCTTGAGATGATGTCATGTATGAGCTTCTCGACCCACGGTGATGCCACGCGCGGTCGACCGGCGTCGGCCCTCCGAGCTTCTTGCTCAGGTGTCCTAGAGAGCACTGGCATCTGGACCAGTGATACATCCCACTACTACGGGACACCGGGCTCCTGCCCATTGCTCGTCTGTTGGACCTATCGCACGTGTTTCAGTTCAACGCGGCGCTGATGTCCGCGCTCGTGGACCGTAGGAGACCAGAGACACACGCCTTCCACTTTCGGTAGGGGAGATGATCGTTACTCTGTAGGACGTCGCTATGCTTACTGGTCTACCACTGCGGGGTCCTGCAGTAGTGCCATCTCCCAAGCGACTAGACTGGAAGATACAGATGTTGACAGGTTCGGTGAGTTGATCCCAGAGAATATATCTGGTGTGCCACATTCCTGGCTACGATGGTGTATGGCCTGCCTCGTGCACGCGACTGAGGCAGTTGTACAGGCACACTTCCTTGTGTACCTAGTGTTTCTGTTTGAGTGGGTCTTGTTTCCTACGACTGAGGGAGATTCGGTGCACCCTATCTACATCCATCTTGCTGAGGCATTGGCGGACGTTTGACCCGACGAGGTGCCACAGTACAGTTGGGGCTCCGTAGTTCTTTGCACCACGTACCGAGGCTTGTGTGATGCCTCACAGCGCAGTACAGGCGGAGAGCCAATCCTCACGGTGTACTACACCCTCTTGCAACTGTGGTCGTGGGAGCTCATCCCTGAGTTTTACAGTCAGGGTGATGGCGCCGACCCGACTGAGGGGGGCACAATGGGCACTCGCTGGACACGTGCTCCACTAGGGTGGGCCAAGGAGAGGCCGAGTCGTGTGTACTCTGAGTTCCACAATATGTTCGAGACTCTGCACGAGGACAAGGTCATCTGGTACCCATGTACAACACGGTTTGTTACGGACACGGTCCCGTATGGCTTGTCCTGCCAGTGTAGTCAGGACCACGCATACTGGATGACGACCTGCCATCAGGTGTTATCCCATATGGTCGAGCCGTACTCACCGCAGTGGTCATGAGATAGTTTGGGCTATACCAGAGGTGCCACTGCCACCGGAACAACCTCTTGTAGCGAAGGCCCATAGGTATGTTGTTATTTGGTTTCATCGGTTAACCTATTAGCTACATCTCTTATTTTGATTGTTTAACGTCCAAATTAACTTGCAGACAAACGAGGCAAGGGCAGAGGAGCGGTGACTGGAGGGAGACACAGCTACCGTGGACAGCGTTGTGTGCTGACACGGTGGCAATCGACGTCGTGCGCGAGGTGCGACCGCACGACGCCGAGACACGCACTACATACTTGAGGTGGTACGTTCCGCGCACCAGGAGCAGCATTACCTGTCTGGCGCCACAGCGTCCTACGGAGATCGCGCACTATGCCGCTGTACAAGCAGGTCTAGACCCTCACCGGGTAGCACGTCAAGACGAGACGGCAAGAGAGAGAGAGAGAGGCTGGGATGGAGATATATTTGGCCTTTGGCTTTGCATGGGAGTGTGTATTCATTGATTCCGAGTGGGGCCACAGACTTGCCGAGACGGTTCTCACGTGCATCATCGTACAAGCATCGTAGGCCAGACCATCGTATGTGTATAGAAAAATGAAGTAATCAATTTTACCACTTAAATGTTAGCATAACACTAAAGTAGCCCTTTATTCTTAGGTTATTTGAGCGCCTCTCGGTCTGATAACCTAGTGGAAAGGGGCTTCATCTTCTTCATAAAAAAAATGCCTTGAACCTGCCTGAGGAACCCAAAAGATCACACATCCGTTTGGTAGACCTTAGGCCATGTTTGGCCGAGCTTCGCGTCTAGATTTTGGGCTCTAGAATCTGACTCCACGAAGAAACTAGCTCAGGTGTAGTAAGAGCCAAGAAAATTGTCAGGCCCAAATCCGAGCTTCAGCTCATCGATATCATGGCTTCACGGTTTTGCCCCCCATCCACTCCTTACCTGTCCTTTTTGACCCCCCCAACGTAGGGACATTTGGTAATTTCCTTACATATAGGCTCCAAGAGCAAGTGAAGTTGGCCTTGGCGGCTCCAAGGTCCGAGTACAAATGCAGCTCCGGCTCCGTCATGCCCCCGCTTGGATAATTGTTAGAGTACAGTGCGTTTCGCCGGCTAGCAAGTGCTTGAATCAACAGGCTCAAACAGGCACTAGTGAGCTCTCAATGGCTTTAAGCTGAAGTGAAGCTGGCCTGGACATTCTGTAGATGCCTCATGCACGATGCTCGATGAGTACACCTGGTGAGTGGCGACATGCATTTGTTTTCTCAGAATTTTGCTTCTTCGCACGTCTAGAAAATGTTTGGAACTGTTACATCTCTCCCATACGGCAGTGGCTCAAGCGTAACAATCTACAGTAATGGACCATCCAACCACCTCACGCTTTACCATGTCACGCTTAACCATGTGAGTTGCTCATTGCAACTCCGAGAAAAAAAAAAGCAACACCAATCGACCACCCAACTGTCGCTGTGTCCCTCTCTCTCCGAACAACAGAACAGCGGATGACCACTCTCACTCCATTTCTCATCACATGATTCACACCTTCGCGATTAAGGATCGAGACACATAGAAACTTTGATTAAGGCACATGCCACTTGAATGTTACCGCAATGAAGGACCAAAATGGAGTATTTGCAATAGCTTAACTGGCAGAAGACCATCTAAAATGATAAAAATGACATCCTAGCCCCGCGGCAGGCGACATGCTGAATTAAGCGATCTTGAAGGGATACGGGTAGACTACACTAGTTGATAATTTAAAAAATTTACCATGTAAACCAGGAATCCATGCAAGCAAGAGATCATAGATCGTTACCACTAGACGCGCAAATACAGCGGAAGAACAGTTGGAACAGCCAGTTCCAACGGCGAGCGCATCGATGAAGTGGTCGTAATCGATCGTCCAATGTTCTTGATGTTGATAGTCTCCTCCAACAACCAATTGCGTCTCTTGCGAAGTTGTGGATCGTCCTTTAGCGTAACAGCAACCGCAGTAGCGCATCTACGGTATCCACACGTCCAGAGGTGGAACACCGTACGCCGGTGTGCTAACATCAACTCGCACGATAGAGCTCTCAAGAAGACGACGGCTAGGATTTTGGTGGAGCAACTCACGTCCTCAGTCGTATATCCCAATAGCCTCATGCATCCTCTTATATAGGGCCCATAACGGATCATATCCAAACGCGTTTGTTCCAACCCGTTAAATGTGTGACCCATTAGGACCATGTGTAATCGGTTGTGACTCGAAAACCCTTTTCCGACCACGAGTCGTTAGCGGTTCTTAGCAGGACATAACGATTCCCGAATATGCACAAATTATATCGAAGGGACCTTAATGTAATATGATCTACGAGTATGTCCTTATCGCTTACGACTAGCTCGTATCTCTATACGATCGGTTCATATTTAGTCCTGACTAGTTTGTAACTTCTTACGACTGGTTTACAACCAGTTAGTGATCATGTTCGACCAGTCTACGACCAGCTCATATCTCCATATGACTATTATGTATCTGTTCGAACTGAACGACTTGCTCATGTATTCTCTCTTTGCAACACGATATCTGGTTGAACTTCATGTGAGATAATTTGTCATTCATGAGTTGTTCAATACTTTCTCGGTCAAGTGACAGATAACTTCACGTGGTCGACTATTCGACCACTAGTAGCATGATCATGCACTTTTCTTTATCCGACCACATCAAGGGGCTTGAGATATCACTCCTATTATCTTAGGAGGGGCAAATCACATATACAACCAGTCATATCCCTTCGCATGTTTCATAGTATACCCGAAAGCTACCTTTGACTACCCAGTTACGGAGTAACGTTTGGCAACCCCTAAGTGTACTATTACACATATAGAAAACCATGCTGATCTCAGGTCTAATGATTATATATCATCATTGCTTGAGACCAACTGATGACATATAAAATCATAGCAATCTCAATAGTGTCTCAAGATGGGTCAATTCAACATCATGTTCTCTAACACGTTCACATTATTGATTCGATATCCCTATATCCATGACCGGTGAAACATGATCATCAATCAATATATATGCTAGTCGATAGAGTCACTAATGTTCCGACCAGTGACATCCGATCAAGAATACATTTAGAACGACGTCATATAAGTTAAAGAGCTTCACCAACTTGTTAATCTTTACAACTAATGATTCATTCAAAGAACAAAATACCATTTATTCTATAACTCATAAACATAGATATGATATAATCATCACTATAATTATCTCTAGAGCATATCACCAACAGACCTACCGCGCTCCCAGACAACAACAAAAACATGTGCAGGCCACCTGCGGCGGACTAGTTTTGCTATTTTATTTCAAAAAGAGACTAAATGAGGCAAAAACTCCCGGAACGAGCCATCAAATTATAAGAACAATGCAGCTTAACATTCTTGGATTACATAACAAATATTATTCGGGAATTCTTGGTGAATTACAGGCTTACGGCCGGTAAATTTAGGCCCAGAAGCACAACACAAATACACTACATATTCTAACAGAAGTCGACAAATGGCACACTAACAATTCTACATAAATTTATATGGTAGGGCTTTATTCCGACAGAAGAAGCAAGGCATAATGGAATTCTTTCCTTGGTAAGCCTCACCAATTTATGGGGGAGGGGAAAATTAACCATTGCTTGGATTCGATGAGTCAGGGCATCATATCTTTGGGTCGCGCAAGAGGAGTCGATATATCTCATTGTCCATCTCGGACATGTACTCATACCCAAGATTCTCAGCGCGACTCCTGAATTCATCCAGGTCTTCCGGTGGCACTTGTATGCCGACTAATACATTTGCTCCGGTTGCACCCTGCAAAAGAGAATTAGCTCATTGAATGTGTATATATTTGCAGCTCTTCCAATGGTCTGAGAAGGATAAATTTGCATTGTTTGGAGCTCTTCCAATGGTCTGAGAAGGATAAATTTGCATTGTTTGGCTACACTAATGTAACCAACATACGAGTCCCAGAAAAACTTTGGCGTTGCATATTCATTTGCAGTGCTATTTTTTCATTCATTTTCCACCTTTCAAGGTAAGCTGATAATTTCATAAAAAACAACTATCATAAGAAGGCCACTGACAAAACTCAAATAACATACCTGTGCACGGTAATGGAAAAGGCTGATATTCCAGCGTGGGCTGAATGCATCCAAAAATTTCATAAGAGCACCGGGCCTTTCTGGGAAAATGAACCGGTAAACAAGTTCGCCTTTTATTTCTGACCTGCCACCAATCTACAAATTGATAGAAAGGAATGGTCGGATAAGATAGCAGCGTATTTGAATACAAAATGACCCAAAGGAAATTAAAAATAACAGGTTAGGCTAATTCAACTCTTTGGGATGTACAAAATTAACATGAACATTTATATGCTCTCTATGTGTTCGCAGGTAATTATTTATATTTGCAAATTAATACAAAAACTGCAATTCGATCCTCAGCGACATTTGATGTAACATGGAAAAACTAGGGATCAGACATCCGATCTGTTGGACACTTGTAGGTGTAGCACTGCGCACGTTCAGACTGATTGTTGTAGTAGTTGTATGCAAATGTTGCAATATAACTTTTGTCCTGCAACTTTCCTGTAGTGAAACATTTTCGTATAACTACAGCAACATTTCAACTGAACTGTTGCAACAAGCGCCCGTGAGTATATACGAAGAACATATTGATGAATAAGTCCCTGTACTGTGGTCTTTGTGGGGTAGGTTTGTACAGCAGCTTTAAGGACAACATCTTGACTGTCATAGGACAGCATCTTACTGTCCTATGACAGCAGCTTTAAGGACAGCATCTTGACTGTCATAGGACAGCAGCTTTAAGGACAGCATCTTGACTGTCATAGGACAGCATCTTAGGATAGCATCTTAGCATATGCTTGGCTGGTTGGCAGCCTATAAATATGTATCCCCAACCCCTCAGGTTGGCATGGCATTGTGATAGAAATCCAAGAAAAATTGCCTCATCTCCAAGTGTCATCCTCTCCATGAGAGTAAGGATCTTGCTATCACCAATGATAAGACTCAATGAGTAACAAGTGGTATCGAGCCATACTATCCTCAGAGCTGAGCATCTCTCGCTCATCTCCGTCTCGACCTCGCAGGCGGCCCAAATGCAGGCAAAGAAGAGCCCGGCCGTCCCCGCCACCTCTCCGGAGGCGGCAAGCACTCGTCGAAGCAACCCTCTCCACGCGACAAATTTCCCGGCAGCGCCATGTCCGCAGGCGATCTCGGCCTTCGATCGCCTCGAGCACTCGGCGTCGTGACCGTGAGCTTCGCGCGGCAGAGCAGCCATGAAGGAAGGGCGGCAGAGATCGGCTGCAGGCGGAAAGCGTCAAGGTCGGCGGTGGCGAGCTGGCGGCAGCGAGAGCGGAGGTGGAAGCGGCGGCGGCAGATGCAGCGTGTGGCGGCAAAGAATGAGGTCAAGGCTCTGCTGGCAAAGAATAAAGACTCCATATCCGTGATGCAGCGCCGACGCGGACCTTGAGCGGCTGGAGAGGGAGGCAGCGAGGGCGGCGGCGCGATGGCGCCCAAGCGCGCGCCTGGCGGCGAGACGAACAGCAGCGCGGACGCGCGGTGGCGCTCTGGAGGAGGCGCGCGACGACGGCGGCAGACGGGTCGACGGAGCGCGGCCTTCACAGCGACGATCTCTCTCCCGATGACGGCACCGTGGTCACCACGGTACCAGTGTCGTCGAGGGCGTCGGCCCGGCGGGGGTGGCCAACCTCACCAAGACCAACTATGTCGAGCGGGTCATGCGGTGATGAGGTAAAGCATATGTGGGATGCGATCCGTGACGGCGACGTCGACCACGACCGGGATCGACGGCGCTGGATGCTCTCATCATCGCAGCCCCGCCGAGATGCGCTTCGCTACCAACAAGCGGATCGCCAAAGAGGCTTGGGGCGCCATCGCCGCAAAGACGCATCGGCGGCGGCGCGCGCGCAAGTCTACATTGCGAGCACCGCGACGGAGTGGGAGCACTTGGCCTTCAAGCCGGTGAGGACGTGGATGACTTTGTTCTCCGTCTCAACACTCATTGCGAAGCCGTGCGATTCGGCGACGACACCTACGGCGAGGAGAGAGCGTGGAAAAGCTCTTCCATTGCGGCCCCGAGAAGTACAAGCGACGGCCCGCTCGTCGAGTCTCTGCTGGACCTCTCCACGATGACGATCGAGGAGGCGCGGTCGCCTCAAGGTTGTTGGCGGCGATGAGCCACAACGCCTCTCGGGACCCGTCTCCATTGGCGGAAGCTCCTCCTCGCTCGGGAGCGATGGGTCGCCGGCCAAGGTGGCGGGAAGAAGGGAGCCTTCTTCCACGACAAAGTGACGCAAGCATGGTAAGCGCGGCAAGCGCGCAAAGACGCCGAGCATGGGCGCGAGGACGTCCGAGGGTAATGATCGTGGGCGCCAGGCGGCGCCATTGGCAAGCAAAAGCCAAGACGAGGCGACTCTTGCCACAAGCTGCGGCAAGCTTGGTCATTGGGCGTGGATTGTCGATACCACGACGCGGCCAGCCCACGTCGCGCAGCGCAGGAGGAGGAGGAGCAACGGCTCGTTCATTGCTCAGCGAGCATCGAACTACCTCCGCCGCGCCGGCGCAGATGGCTCTCCTCCACCTTGACGAGCCAAAAGCACATGCCCTCCTCGGCACGGCGGCTCGGCAGAACGACAAGATCGACGGGTGGTGCCTCGACACCGCGCCACCCATCACATGACCGGTCAACGGAGTTCTTGGCGAGTTTGACTCGAGCGTCCGAGGCTCCGTCAAGTTTGGGGACGCCTCCGGCGTGGAAATCAAGGGCGTCGGTTCCGTCATCTTCACCACCAGGTCTGGTGAGCACAGGCTGCTCACCGGCGTCTACTACATCCCCGATCTGCGGAACTCCATCATCAGCTTGGGACAGCTCGATGAGAACGGCTCTCGTGTCGAGATCGAGCACGGTGCTGCGGATTTGGAATCTTCGTCGCCGCCTTCTTGCCAAGGTAACCAGAGGCTCAAATCGACTCTACATGCTTCACGTGCCGGTGGCACAACCCCTCTGTCTCGCTGCTCGTCGGGACGACGAGGCGTGGCAGTGGCACGAGCGCTTTGGGCACCTTCACTTCGAGGCCTACTGAAGCGGCTCAGTGCCATGGAAATGGTGCGAGGCTGCCGTGCCTTGACCATGTGGAGCGATTCTGCGGCGTCTCACGTGTTGACGGCGCGGCGACTCCCTTTCCCCAAAGCAGCGAGTTTCCGAGTCAAGGAGAGGTTCGAGCTCGTGCACGGGGACTTGTGTGGCCCGGTGACACCGGCCACACCGGGAGGACGACGCTACTTCTTGCTGCTTGTCGACGATCTCTCCCGCTACATGTGGGTGATGGTCCTCGGCAGCAAGGGAGAGGCTGCGGACGCCATCGCCATCAGCGACGCAGTCGCCGCGGAGGCGAGCGCGGCCGCAGGCTGCGCGTCTTCGCGCCTGCACAACGGCGGCGAATTCGGCGGCGGTGAATTCGCGTCATCTTTGCGATGAGGGCATTCAGCGCCACTACTCGGCGCCGTACAGCCCGCAGCAGAACGGTGTCGTCGAGCGGCGCAACCAGACGGTTGTGGGGATGGCTCGGGCCCTCCTCAGCGAGGGGATGCCCGCCGTCTTCGGGCGAGGCGGTGGTGGCCGTCTACATCCTCAACCGCTTCGCCTACCAAGGCGCTCGATGGCGGGACGCCGCACGAGGCTTGGCATGGGCGCAGCCGGCGGTCTCCCACTTGCGGGTCTTGGCTCTCGCGTTCGCCAAGGAGCTTGGTCACATCGGTAAGCTCGGCAGCAGAGCACTCGGGAGTGTTCATTGGCTACGCGAGGGCTCAAAGGCCTACCGCATCCTCGACCTCGTCACCTGGCGCGGCCCGCATCTCGCGTGGCGTTGTGTTCGACGGCGGGCGGGCGTGGGACAAGGCGGTGGGCGGCGGTTCGACCGACTCGTGGACTTTGTTGTCGACTACGTCCATTTCGAGAGAGCCGGGGGAGCTAGCAGCTCGTCTTCACCGAGCTCGTCCACCTCGACACCTTGCTCGCCACCAGCTCCGGCGAGTGCTCCACCACCGCCGGCACCGCTCGCCACGCTCTCCCGCACCGGCCACCACTCCCCGCGGAGGCCACACCACCGGATCGGCCCAATAACCGGTCCACGACGAGCGGCAAGATAGTGGAGTTCGCTACTCATTGTCTCACGACGAGGACCGCGTCGACGCCTACCACGACGACGAGCCCCTACGCTATCGTACCATGGACAACATCCTCGGCGGCGGCCCATCCTCGAGGCGCAAAGACGACTTCGAGGCGAGTCGCGCTTGGCGCGGCGACGACGGCGAGCCTCGTTCTTCGCCGAGGCGAGGAGACGCGCATGGCGTGTCGCGATGAAGGTGAGGGGTCGACTTCGATGACGCCTTCGCCGCCGCGCGCATGGAGTTCGCTCGTCTTCTCCTCGCACTTGCGGCCCAGAGGATTGGCGCGTCCATCACATGGACGTCAAGTCGCCTTCCTCAACGGCGACTTGAAGGAGGAGGCCACGTCCGTCACCACGGATTCGTCATCCCCGGCAAGGAGGGCAGGTTCTCCGCTGCGCAAGGCCCTCTATGGCTTGCGGCAGCACCACGAGCCCGAATGCTGTCGACTCCACCTCAAGCAAATGGGTTCCAGCAGAGCGCACACGCAGGTGCGGTCTCACCGGCGGGCAAAAGCGGCAACGCCTGGCGGGGGCGTCACGCCGACGACTGCTGATCACCGGCTCCAAGGAGGCGAGGTCGAGGCGTTCAAGGCGAGATGAAGACCGCCTTCGGATGAGCGACTTGGGGCTCCTCTCCTTCTACCGGGATCGAGGTCCACCAGACGACCCCAGATCTCCTTCGCGGCACCGCCACGCCAAGCGCACCGCCGAAGGTGGCGGGCTCACCGATCGCAACCCACCCCACACTCCTATGGAGGAGAGGTGGCCGAGTCTTGAGAGCACGGCGGAGGAGGTGGACGCGACGCAAGACGCAAGATCGTGGGCGCCGCTACCTCGCCCACACGCGCCCGATTTGGCGTTCGCCGTCGGCTCGTCGGTCGGTTCATGCAATGATCAAGACGAGCATCGCAGAGCCGTGAAGAGGATCCTCCGCTACGCGGGCACCTCCGACCACGGCTTGCACTACCCGAGGTGTCCCGACGCGCGCGACTTCATCGAATGCGGCGACAATGACCACGCAGCGACATCGACACCAAGAAGAGCACAAGCGGATTCTCTTCTTCCTCGGCAAGTGTCTCGTTAGGTGGCAATCGATCAAGCAAGAGTGGTGGCCTGTCGGTGTGAGGCCGAGTACATAGCGGCTTCCACCGCTTCGACTCAGGCGCTCTGGCTCGCTCGACTGCTTGGTGATCTCCTCGGCAGAGACACTGAAGCGGTGGCGCTCAGGGTGGACAGCAAGTCCGCTCTGGCTCTGGCAAAGAACCCCGTTTTCCACGAACGGAGCAAGCACATCCGGGTGAAGTACCACTTCATCCGAGGCTGTTTGGATGAAGGCAGCATCAAGGCGAGCTACATCAACACCACAGATCGCCTTATGGACTCGCCACCAAGCCTCTTGGGAGGGTAAAATTCCTCGAGCTCTGCTCTAGGATCGGGATGGTTCAACTCTCCCACAAGACGACGCACAAGACTTAGGGGGAGAATGATGAATAAGTCCTTGTACTGTGGTCTTTGTGGGGTAGGTTTGTACAGCAGCTTTAAGGACAACATCTTGACTGTCATAGGACATCATCTTGACTGTCCTATGACAGCAGCTTTAAGGACATCATCTTGACTGTTATAGGACAAAGACTTTAAGGACAAGATCTTGGTGTCATAGGACAAAGATCTTAGGATAGCATCTTAGCATATGCTTGGCTGGTTGGCAGCCTATAAATATGTATCCCCAACCCCTCAGGTTGGCATGGCATTGTGATAGAAATCCAAGAAAAATTGCCTCATCTCCAAGTGTCATCCTCTCCATGAGAGTAAGGATCTTGCTATCACCAACAGCAAGACTCCAGCGAGTAACACATATAAATGTGTCTAGGAGCATGGCCTTGTGCCCTTGTCTATTTGTTCCTACTACTCATGATACACACTAGACCCGGATTTCCAGAATCAGCACAGCGATAGAGAAGAGCACAAGGGTAATAATGGAAAGAGGCTACACAGCAAAGTTAACAGGTGAACATATTACTAAACGAGTTTAATGAAGTTTGCAATGTTATGATCAAGGATGCTTAGAAGGAAAACAAGAGAGCTAATTATATCAATTCAGCTCAAACTCGAGCCATACTTTGCTTGAGAACAGTTAGCGAAATCATCCTAGCCTGCTAGGCACATCAGATGTATATCCGGCGGATTATATTCATCATGTAACCTTGCTATTGCCATAATATCACTAGCAAGCAATCAAAGCTAATAATTGAACTAATTGCCAGAATAATGTGCTAATGGCTGTGAGTGTGACAGAAAAATGAAACTTACAAAGTATCTTAGGTGGTCCTTTGCCAAATCATTGTCAGTAAGGTTCACAGTCTTTAGTTTTGAAGATTCCATGTGTTCCACGATTGCTCTAAGCTCGTCATCAGTGTAGATGCCAACACTGAAATACAAAACAACCAACATATAGATTAGCTGGGAGAAAGTAAAAAAAGTGGCCATTAAGTATATGTCAGTCAAAAAAAGAACACAAATATTGATGAAATTATTGCCCATGTACCTGTAAAGAACAAGGGCATCTTTTGCATTGGAATCATATCTGTATTTGAATTCAGTAATATTCATCCTGCCAACCTGCAGAATGAGAAGTCACAAGAAAAGAAATGGAATATAAACTATTCTGTATTGGTAGAAATACCATGAGACATACCAATTCCGCAAACTTTTTGAAGCTTCCCTGCTCCTCCGGCAAAAATGTAGCTAATACTGCTTCTCGTTTTCGACCAACATCAGCAAGCTCAGTTACTAGTCTAAGTCGATCAAAGTTCATATTTGCTCCACTAGTTATTGCAACCACGGTTTCCCCTTTCAAACCGTAGTATTTGCAGTAAGCTTCAGCCCCTGCCAAGGCAAGGGCACCAGCAGGTTCAAGGATACTTCTTTTCTCCTCAAACATATCCTGCACCCACGAAGAAAAATATCTTCAGCACCAGGGATCACATAACCGGTACCGGACCATTTCCCGTTGGCCGGCCGAGAACAGTAACCGGCCAGTTACCGTTCAAACCAGAAAAATCCCGGATAAAAACTGTTTGAATTTGATTAAAAACCAGCCGAATTTCGAAAATTGAAATTTGAACTTGCAAAACCCAAGAAAACGACCGGGATTTTGGATCCCGGACCCGGGCCGGTAACCGGTAACCGGCGGGGAATTTTTTCCCTATTCAGCACAAATGATAAATTAGGGACAGAGCGTACGCAGCAATGCAGCATATATAGTGCAGAAGCATGAGAGTAATAACTAGTAGGATAGAAATAGAATTAACTGTCGATGCATAAATTTCTAGCATCCTATTTTTCAGCAATATCAACATGATAACTATGTATGGTCTCAAAAAAAGGATACCTATGCATAGTAACTAAGGAAATTGCATTAGATGAACACCAATACCCACAACAAGAATTGAAAGGTAGATAACTAGGTCATCGCAGCACAATATCATAACACTTGTCCACTAGAGACTAGAAAGTGCTTTAAACATGTAACTTTAGAAAATTCTTCAACTGGTGGATTATATTGAAAGACCATTGGAGCACAGAATATTTATGTAAGAAACTATATTTTTTTTCCCTTTTTCTCGAGTATTGTATCCTGAGCTTCAAGTGAGTTGAGATTGCGAAAATAAGTCAGCGCTCAATCACACACCCAATTAATATATTAAGGAAAAGCAGACACATAATAAATTGATAACTCTCACCTTTATTGAAGCACAAATAGCATCTCGACTGACAAGGACAATGCCATCTACAAGTTCTCTGCACAAACGAAATGTTTCCTCCCCTACAACTTTGACAGCTACACCATCAGCAAACCCTCCAACATGCTCTAACATGACCCTCTGCCCATGACACAAGGACAATGCCATGGCATTTGCATCTGAGGGCTCCACTCCAATTATTTTTACCTGTATCAGAATTGTTGTAAAACATACAAGAAAATGACATACTGACAATAGTATTCCAATGTAATGAAAAGGTTGTATTGGGTTCAATATGGAGAAGGATAACTGTTAGATGATTGTATGAAAAACAATTTTGTTTGATGTGTATTATTTATTATCTGTGTATTTTCCATATTGTATAAGGGGTTACCTGCATATATGTCATACCTGTACTTGTATATATATTGGTCCATTGGCCTCATGATGAATACAAGCGCTATTCATAACATGGTATCAGAGCAAACCTAGGGTTTGTTTTCGTCTAGTCGTCGCTGTTTTTATTTTCTTCCAACCGCCGTTTGGCTTTGCCATCTCCACCGTGCTGCTTTCCACCCGCCGGTTGCCTGAATTTGCGAGCTCCACCGCTGGTTCTTCTTCCATCTCGGGCCGCCCGGATCCTCCTTGTTCAGCCCTGCCTCCCCGCGTCGTTGTCAATCTACGTCGGATCTACGCCGAGCCGTCGCCTGAAGGTTGTCGTGTCGCTTGAGACCTTGCCTCCGCTCGGGCGCACACCTTCGCCGGATCGCTTGCCTCCGCTCGGGCGCACACCTTCGCCGGATCGCTTGCCTCCACTCAGGCGCACACCTCCGCCCGACGTCGCCGCTGGGTCGCTTGCCTCCTGAAGCCTCTGCCCGACGTCACCGCTGGAGTTACTTCGCCCGGTGGCCGCTTCGTCTTCCGTCGTGAGTTGTCGCCTCAATCCGGAGTCGCCTTCGCTTGCTCGTCTCGATCGGTGCTTGCGCTTTCCTCGCCCGTGAGCTTGCTCGGCGTCGCCCCGATCGGTGCCACCTCGATCCACTTTGTCTTCTACCCCGATCCGGACTCTCTCGGATTCGTTCGGTTCCAGTCAAGTAGTAAAAAAATGTCGTCCTCATCGGGCACTGTTTCTGTTCCTCATTGCCCGGTGATCTTCGATAGTCTTAATTATCGGGACTGGTTCCGGCACATACATGGTCAGCGTCTTTGGGATTTTCTCACCGGTGAGCTACCTTGTCTGCCTCGCCCTGTTCCACCTGTTGAGCTCGTACTCCCTAAGGATGCTTCCGAAGACACTAGTAAGGATGTCTCCCTAAGGATGTCGTCCTCATCGGGCACTGTTTCTTATGTTTTTTAGGATGTCATGGAGACTCTTCAGACTCAGTATGCTGCCTATATGACATGGATTGATGAGGATACCTGTGCCTCTGCTATTCTGGTTGCTAGCATGGAAGTGCATCTCACTAGAGATGTGGTTGGCTTGGCTTCAGCACAGTTGATGTGGACACATCTGCACAATTGCTACAAGCCGTCTGGTAATTCCTTGTATCTTGTGCATTAGGAGCAGTCGCTGCAGCAGGGAGATGACACTGTGGATGAGTTCTATTCCCAGTTGTTTGCGGTATAACGTCAGATTGACTCTTTGGGACCGGATGTTTGCCACACTTGTCAGTGTTGTCAACGTCAGCAGTCTCACCTGAAGCTTCATCGCATCTACGTCTTCTTGACTCTCTGGCTGAGTATGCTCAATTGCTGGCGCGCCACCCTCGAGTGACTTTGTTGGAGGCCCTTGCAGCTGTTCGTTCTAAGGAGATCCACTTTCGTGGTACGGACCTACTGCCGTCCTAGTCGTTTCCTTCGGTTCTGGCAGCTCCTCCAGTTTCTACACCCGCTACGTCTCCAGCTACTCCTTCACCAGTGGTGCCTTCACCGGTGATAGCTGATGTTGGTAGGGGACTCTACTGCGTCTATTGCAACAAGGATGGACATGTGGAGCAATTCTGCTACAGGAAGAAGGATTTACGTCGTGGTGGCCGTCCTCTAAAGGTCACTAGCAGTTCCTCCTCTCAGAGGAGCTCTGGTGCTTCTCACACTTCTGCGTGGCATGGCTACTTTTGTACTGTCTGGTTCTGCTGCACAGTCTTCTAGTGAGAGATCACCTTCTACTTCTTCCTCAGGTATATCGCCTTGAATTCTTGACTCTGGTGCTTCCTTTCATATGACATCTGATTCCACCAGCTTCACTTCCATTAGTCCTTTAGTTGCTCCTATCACTGTTCAGACAGCAGATAGTACCTCTCTTTCTGTCGCAGGACAAGGTACTATTTCGAATTCCTCTTTTCAAGTTCCTGTTGTTTCTCATGTTTCTAAACTAACCATGCAACTTATATCTGTCTGACAACTCACTGATCATGGTTGTCGTGTTATTTTTTATTATGATTCCTATTGCGTTTAGGATCAACGTACATGGACTCTGGTTGGTATTGACCCTCGCCGCCGTGACCCACGGCGTCTCTGGGAGCTTGACTAACTTCATCTTCCTTCCGCTACCCCTGTTAGTCTTGTCGACTCCACCACCGCTTCTGTTGTATCCTCCACTGTGTCTTTTGCTCAGTGACATCATCGTTTGGGACATCTTTGCGGGTCGCGTCTATCTTCTTTAGTTCGTCATGGTCTTTTAGGGTTTGTGTTTGGTGATTCTTCTCTAAATTGTCAGGGTTGTAAGCTTGATAAACAACTTCAACTCTCCTATCCTTCCAGTGAGTCAGTGTCACAGTGTCCTTTTGATCTTGTTTATTCTGATGTATGGGGTCCGACTCCTTTTCGTTTCGAAAAGAGGTCATTGATATTATATTCTTTTATTAATGATTTTTCTCGACACACATGGATGTATTTTATGTCATCTCATAGTGAGATTTTATTCATTTACAAGACTTTTGCCACCATGATCCGTACTCAGTTTGACTCCTATCTGTGTTCTTCGTGCTGATTTTGTTAGGGAATGCTTGTCGGGAGTTCTTTGTAGTTTCCTTGCTGAGCAGGGCACTCTCTCTCAGTTTTCTTGCTATAGTGTTCATGCCAAGAACGGTGTGGCTAAACGAAAGCATCGTCATCTTCTTGAGACAGCTTATGCTCTTATGCTTGCTTCTGCTGTTCCACCACCGTTCTAGGTTGACGTTTCTACCGCCACTTTTCTGATCAAATATTCAGCCTTCTGCTCTTCAGGGAGGGATCCCAGTTGAGTGTCTCTGTAGAAAGACTCTTGATTATTGTGATCTTCACCTCTTTGGGTATGTGTGCTATGTTCTTCTTACACCTCGTGAGGGCACCAAGCTGACCGCTAAGTCCATCGAGTGTGTTTTTCTGGGCTATAGCCACGAGCATAAGGGATATCGTTGGGATCCTGTTGGCCGACGGATGTGGATTTCTCGGGGCGTTACTTTTGATGAGTCTCGTCCTTTCTACCGTCGTCCTTCTCCTTTCACCACTCTAGCATCTTTCGTGAAGCCACTTTCCTTTCGTGACTTTTCCTGCCATCGCCATAGCCACCACACCTCCACTATAGCCTTTGGTCTCTCCTATGCCTCCTTCCACATCGGCGGCTCCTTCACCGCTGACACTTCCTTCGCCACCGATACCCTCTACAGAGGTTCCTCCTGGCCTTATTCTTTCTTCCTCTCTACTACACTCGTCGTTCGCGAGTTGAGGATTCTTCTTATGCGCCATCTTCTTCTGATAGGTCTTCGGCCTCTCCTCCTCGATACGCTCTTCGTGATCGCCAGTCTATTCGGTCCCCTGCGTGCTTTGGCTTTGCTGCTACTGCTCTTGCCGAACCGACCTCTTATCGTGGTGCTACTGTTCATCAGGAGTGACAGCATACGATGCCAGAGAAGATTGCTGCCCTTGAGCGTACTGGCACGTGGGAGTGGGTCTAAGACCCGCTCTGATGGTTCTCTTGAGCTCTACAAGGCTCGTCTCGTGGCATGTGGGTTTCAGCAAGAGCATGATCGTGATTATGATGAGACTTTTCCTCTTATGGCTCACATGACCACTATTTGCACTCTTCTTGTTGTGGCGTCTGTTCGGGTATAGTACATCTCTCAGCTTGATGTTAAGAATGTTTTTCTCAATGGTGAGCTGCGTGAGGAGGTTTATATGCAGCCACCGTCGGGGTATTCTGTTCCTAAGGCTATGGTTTGTCGCCTTGACGATCTCTTTATAGTCTCAAGCAAGCTCCTCGTGCCTGGTTTGATCGTTTCTTTTGTTTTGTCACTACAACTGGTTTTTCTGCTAGTGCTCATGATCCCGCTCTTTTTATTCACACTTCGCCGCGTGGTTGGATGTTTCTTCTTTTATATGTTGATGATATAATCATTATTGGTGATGATTCTCAGTACATCATTTTGTCAAGAAGCATCTTAGTGAGCATTTTCTCATGTTTGATCTTGGTCCTCTTTGCTACTTTTTGGGGTTCAGGCTATTTCTATACCTGAGAACTTCTATCTGCCCCAAGAAAAATATATCCAGGATCTTCATAATCGTGTTTTTCTTACTGATCAGCGCATAGCTGAGACTCCCATGGAGCCTAATGTCCATCTTCGACCCACTGATGGTGAGCCTCTTACTGATCCTACTCGCTATCATCACCTTGTTGATTCTTATTTATCTGTGTGTTACTCATCCTGACATTTCGTATCATGTGCATATCTTGAGTTAGTTTGTTTATGCTCCCACTCAGCTCCATTACAGTCATTTTCTTCGTGTTCTGTGCTATCTTCGTGGAACCATCACTCGTCGTTTCTTTTTCCCTCGCTCCAGCTCTTTACAGCTCCAGACATTCTGATGCTACCTAGGCTAGTGATCCCTCTGATCGCCGGTCTCTCTCTGCCTATTGTGTTTTTCTTGGTGGTTCTCTAATTGCTTGAAAGACTAAGAAGCAGACAACAGTTTCTCGTTCGAGTGCTGAGGTTGAGTTGTGAGTTATGGTTTTGTTGACTGCGGAGGTTACTTAGCTACGGTGGTTACTTGATGATTTTAGTATTTCTGTTTAAACACCAACTCCTCTTTTGTCTGACAGTACAAGTGCTATTAGCATTGCTAAAGATCCGGTGAAGCACAAGTTTATAAAGCATATTGGTGTTGATGCTTCCTATATGCGGACATGGATGCAGAACCAGGTTGTTACTCTTCAGTATATGCCTTCAAAGCTTCAGTTGACATACTTCTTCACAGAGGCACAGACCAGAGCTCGGCACAGCTTCTATCTCTCCAAACTTCATGTTGTTGATCCACCATAAGTTTGAGGGGGGGGGGGTGTTGTGTATTATTATATATGTATTTTCCCTGTTGTATAAGGGGCTATCTACATATATGTCATACCTGTACTTGTATATATATTGGTCTATTGGCCTCATGATGAATACAGACGCTATTTATAACAAATTTAACTTCCAAAATGCACTTAAAATTAGGGTCATTCTCAGTGATGGCATTATAAAGAAACTTGTTTTTATGTGTAAGATATTTTATTAAAAGAAGAAGCCCAGAATTTGAAAGCTAACCTCTGGGCGGACCCGTTTTACATAGGCAGCAATTCCAGCAATTAATCCCCCACCTCCCACAGGTACAAATATTGCATGCAATGGGCCTTGCAATTGACGAACAATTTCCATGCCAATAGTTCCTTGTCCAGTGATAACATCAGGATGGTCAAAAGGAGGTATGAATGTGCGGCCTTCCTGCTCACACCGTAGTTTTGCATATGATTGAGCTTCATCATATGAGTCACCCTTGAGAACAACTGTTGCACCCAATCTCTCCACTGATCGCCACTGGATTAAGGTAATAGGTTTACTAATTGGTGAGAATGAAGTAAAATATATCATATAAAAGGACAGATGTAAGGTAATGGCATCGAAAATCCAATAACCTTGATTTCTGGTGTTGTAACGGGCATGACGATAACGGCATCACAGCCCAGTCTTTGGGCAGAAAGAGCAACTCCCTGGGCATGGTTTCCGGCAGAGGAGCAGATGACGCCCCTTTCCAACTGCTCGTGGGAGAGCTTTGCCATCATATTATATGCACCTCTCAACTTGAATGAGAATACCTATGCATGAAGCAAACAAAATTTATCTACCCACATAAATTGCCAACAACACAATCAGTAAGAGCTACATGTGCATAACAAAAAAAGAAATAGTAAAAAGTGGTACAGAGTTGTATTTTTCAGTCAACTTTAAATTAAGCACTTGGCAACACTAAAAACAATTAAGCAGGAGGAAATTATGAACTATACTATATATCAAACATATGTATATAGAGATGAAGTGCAATAGTGAGCTCCACGGTTTGGTGCGGTGTGACCACCATCCCGGCTTCTTTCCTCAAACTCCAGCTATTGAGTGCAAACTCATAGCTTATTGCTGAACTCCCCTAACGAAAAGAGAATACAAAGAAACCAAAGCGCCTAAACTTGAGCACTTCACATTCCTCAAGACTTGTAATAGCGCTGAACAAAAGATTTTATCTTCCATCACCAAAACACCAAGCAACCCCCTAACGAAATCAAATACTCTATCGAACACTGGAAGTCCATTCGTCTCAAAATGTCACCACACATAGGAACGCAAGTCCAAATAGAATTAAACCATTCCAAGAGCCCTGCAAATGGAACATTCAAACATTTTGTTCATAAGCTCCAAGAAAAAGCTTTCGAAATCAAAGTTTTTTTAGCAAAATCCACACAAAAAGAATCAAAAGTGTAAAACGTCCTCAAACCTCCCCTATCA